>BLBF01000005.1:26762773-26848678 GCA_015471245.1 Laticauda colubrina
GGATCAACGAATCTTTTGGTGGTTTTTTATCTGCTTCCACCTCACAACAGGAATTGCCATTATTATAGTCCAAGGAACTGAGATAACTACACAGCTATGTGGCCTAAGGTACCAGAACATGGGAGGAGACTCAAATTCTGTCCTTGTTCAAAAATATTATGGATAAGACTATTAAATCTATTCCAGTTTATTTAAAGTACAGAGATATCACAACAACAACAAAATATATATTGTCAACAAAATGTTTTTTGTATTGGCAACATTTGGCTCTGATAGCTGGATCATCAGAAAGACTGAACAAAGAAAAACTGATGTCTTTGAATTGAAGCACTGACAAAAACTGTTGAGAGAACCTTAGAACCCAAGAACAAACCCCTCAATGCTAGAGGAAGAAAAACCAAGCACTTCATTGGAAACCCTAAATGATGAAGCTATAGCTGAAATATTTTGGACACATAATGTTGAGACGGCAAGAGTCACTGAAGACTACCCTGATCTTAGAAAAAGGAAATTAAAAAGCCTGACAGAAGATGAGATGGCTAGAAATTACCACCTATGGCACAAACATGAGCTTTTAAGAACTCAAGAGAAGCAGTGGTTGATAAACAATCCTGTCAAAATGTATTTGTTTATTTAAAACATTTATATAGCTTCCCACCTTAGAACCAACTTTGGGCATATTCCAATGTTAAAACAGCATAACAACCATATTAAAACTATAAAAATAAACACATTAGAAACACAAACCTGACACCAAATCAAACGTATGAAGTGCAGTCACCTAATCTTCTCCAGCCCTTGTGGGGGAAAGTTTCAAAGCTTTGAGGAAGGCTAGGTGTATAGAAACCTGCTGAACTTCAGGGGAAGTAGGTCAGGACTGTCACAGAAAAGGCATGCTTCCTAGCCCCAGTCAATGGCAACATTTGATGGGAGCTAAGGGAAGGAACCAGGAATGTGTCCACCCGATCTGACCTGACTGAATGAATGGAAAAACTTACACAAATTAGTTAGGTAGACATTTGTTTCTTATTCCCTAAGGTTAGCAGGAAATATAACAGTAAACTTTCTGATTACTGAGGGCAGGAATAACCAGTTATAATCCTGTTGGTTTTTTTGCGTTTAAATCATTTCAATCTTTTATTACTCCAGGCCAAGCAAGAGCTTCTGCATTAAAGCCCTTTTCTTGAATAATGCAAACTTCAGTATTTCCTGTGCCTTGAGATATGGCAATGAGCTTTATAAATCTACCACAGAATGTCTGTGCTGAGAGGGACTGGAAGAGGGAGTGCAGGAGATGCAAACAGAAGCTTAACAAAGGATCACTTGAAGAGAAACTCCTGAGTAATGGCTTTGCCTCAAGCCAAGAACAACATCATCTCCATGTCAGCAATTAAAAGAGCCAGGCATCATGGCCCCCTTCACACAAGTTAACTTACAAGGTTACCCAAGCACAGTCCCCTTGCATAGACATTAAAAACATGCCGAGTATTTCTCCTTCACTGAAAGTTGGAAAGAGCTGAAAATGAAGGGAGAAGCTATATGAGCAGACCTCACAGAAATTATCAATCTATTGGAGGTTTCTTTTTTCTTCCCTTAGCAGTTTTCTGTCCAAAATGTTTTAGAAAACCACAACAGGAGTTCATTTTTGGCTTTTGTCTATATGTAATGCTCAGAATTTGGGGGAGAGGATTTTTGAAAACATAAGGCTAAAAAAGTATGCTAGAAAAACCATACATTTGCACAATAGATTCAAGTATGATCTCATCAAGAAACAAAGCCATACTTGCTACATGGAAATAAATTGTGCAGTGTTAGCTAAAGTTACTATTTATTACAAGCTAAATTGGGCTAGCTAACATGAAGGGTTAGCTAGCACTACTCTAGTAGTGTAGCACTACACATTATTCTAATGTGTAGCACTACACATTATTCTAGGCACAATGAAAAAAACATGCTAGTTAAAATAATTTCATGCACTTAGTAATATATTTTCCAAGCTTTTAAGTTATTAAAACTGAAGTAATACATGAAAGAAATCAGACAGACTGCAAATATATTGAGGAAGAAAACTTATTTTTACAATAATGATTAAGGTGTTGGATTAGGAAACAAGAGATTCAGGATCCAGCCTGCCTTTAACAAAGAAGCCCACTAAATTACTTCGGACTAGTCATGCTCTATCAGCCCAGCCTACCACATAGGGTTGCTGGTATGGGGAAAAACGGAAGAGAGAATATCCTCTTAAGCTTCTGGATGAAATGCAGGATATAAATTCTAATAAATATAAACCAAAGAAAAAAGAAATTTGGCATTATAGGATACAAAATCCAATGCATCAATCAGTACAAAAATATACAGGGCTGTGATTTTGATAGAAACTCCAGTTTTGTTATTTTAATTTTCAAAATTGACCTGATTAGAAATAGTACATTCACCAGTAACGTAAATTTCTGTGTAGAGGTATCTGTCCCTGCCGCCTTTTGTTGCTTCTTGACTTCTTGTGCAACCTAGATGCTGTTCTTTCTCTCTTTCTCTCTTTCTTTATATGCTGATATAATTACTATGCAAATCAAAATATAGGTAATCCTTGCTTTATGACCATTCATTCAGCGACCATTTGAATCTTCAATGGTGCTATAAAAGGAAACTTACAATTGATCCTCAAAGTTCCAGCCATCACAGCACCCTTGCAGTTACGTTATTGCAATTTGGGCACTTGGCACTTGATGATGGCCGTATCACAGTCAGATGGCCATTATTTGGTCACCTGGTGATACAGTGGTTAGAATGCAATATTTCAGGCAAACTCTGTCCACAGCCTGGCGTTCGATCCTGATGGGCCTCAAGATTGATTCAGCCTTCCATCCTCCTTCTGAGGATGGTAAAATGAGGATCCAGATCATTAGGGACATTGTAAACTGCCCAGAGAGTGCTGTAAAAGCAGTATGGGGCAGAATATAAATCTAAGTGTAATTGCTACTGCTATTTGTGACCTTCTCTTCCAGCTTTCCGTCAGCAAAATTAATGGGAAGGTCACAAGTCACTCCAAAAGTTGCTTGTATCCCTCTCCCACCCTGGCCCCATTGTACTTGTGTCACACCTTGCAACCTGCTACGCAACCCCCATCCTTGCTTTACAACTGCATAGTTAGTGATAGAAGTTCCAGTCCCAAATACCATTGTTACTACTTATATATCTAAGCAAACTTGCATGATTTGTACAAAATACCCCAGATTCTAAT
Organism: Laticauda colubrina; assembly: GCA_015471245.1. Lineage (NCBI taxonomy): Eukaryota > Metazoa > Chordata > Lepidosauria > Squamata > Elapidae > Laticauda > Laticauda colubrina. The sequence continues at coordinate 26,766,015 of BLBF01000005.1, forward strand.
TTTTACCATATAGCCTATATATTTTCCAAATAATATGCAATCTCATGCATGCATCTTAGTCACCTGATGCCGTGCTCGGCTGTGGTCCAAAAGTTGCCGTGACTGAAGCTTCTGTTGCTGGAGCTGCTGCAAGGCAAAATGGAGCTGATAGCTGCCAAGGCTTGGTGGGGTCTTAGGATGCACTGCTTGGCTTCCTATCAACTTACTATGTATGCTGTTCTCTGCATCCCCTTCCCAGGCAAAACTGTCAGAGTGCAGCGTCCTGTAAGGAAAACAGTTTCATTTAAATGTTTACAGTAACAGTGTAAAGTCTGAATATTATCTTTTTTTTCCTTGCTGACCTAAAAATTACAAAAATCTTACCAGTCCTACAACAAGAAACATCACAGCCTTCACCATAGCCTGCAAATCAAAGAAAAGGAGTATACCATGAAAACCTCTTGGGTAAGGATACTTTTGTGCTTACCATGTATTCCTCTTCTTAGGGGCATAGAAAATAACTCATTACTTTGGAAACACAGCCTCTCTTTGAATCAGGAGGTGTAGTCTACTGCAGCTTCGTTTGTAGTTTTGCTTTGTTTATTAGGGATCATTATCAAGGAAGTTTAATTTTTGAATTGTGTAATTTCTTGTTAGCAGTTGAATGCATAGTAGGATTTGACATTGTATCAAATTGTGATACACTTCCAAATTCTGCCCCTCAATATCTGGAAAAAGTTCAGAGACTTATGAATAAGCATCAGTGGAGATTCTCCATCATCCAGGTCATGGTTGTCCCAAAGGTACTTTTCCAAAAGGCAACTGGAATTTCTTGGGTTTTTTCTTTGAAAATCTTTCGCTTTTCATCCATGATTACTTATTACAAATAATAACATTAGCTACCACAATTTATACGATGGAAGAACATATACTAAAAATGTATTGTATTCAAAGAGGTCTCAAGAACAAGACAATTTCAACAAATGCCATTAAATAATCTCAAAATAGATTTGCAGGTACAGAAACTGTTCAGATTCCTGGATTGTAAATTTACTCAGCCATGCTTTCATATTCCATATTCCTGCCAGATGTTCTACCCTAACTGATTCCTATTTGTCTGCTGTGGCTCAGAATATACAGGCCTATTATTGTAGAAATCATTATATTATCCCTGACCTTGTTATATAGTTTTGCTGAGGAAGTATTTCTGCAGACAAATACACATTGATTCTTCTGGAATGTCTGAACTAGGCCTTTTTAAAAAAATAATTCAAACCAATTGAAATTTTCTTTGTTTATTTTCGCTCCATGTGCCCAAAGTATTCATCTTGAACATGCCTGTCCAATGGTTTGGATCACCTCAAGGATAACCTAGAGTGACCTTCTTGGCAATTGTTTCTATTCCAACCATTGTATTAATTTGGGGATCTATTATTGAACTTGTGAGGCTACCATCCAATTGCCTTAAATACAGTAATAGAAGGACATATTGTATCTGTATTAATCAGTATCAAGATATGATGTCCAACATGCTAAAACATTAACCTAATCAGCTTCCCACAAAGAACCTGTTCCAGAGTTGAAAAAGACATGGAATATGATAGTGTTTCATGTAAAATACCCTAAAGAGCCATTTTTTGTTTGGAAATTACTCAGTTTTTCCCCAAGTATGAAAAATCCATAAATATTCTCCTAAATCAAATGGGGTTGTACACCATTTTGGCTCTTGATCATGGTTCTAGAACAAATCATGAGGTTGTTCAGGCATAGAAAAAAAAAATTTCTCCTCAAGCGATGAATGTGATCAGAATTTTGATGAACATCCCAATCCTCAACCTGAGCCCAAAAGAAAAATCTATGTGAATCAACTAAACTCTCTATAGAAAGAAGAGCAAATGAATACTGAGAGTCCAAAGGATGCTAGCTGGTCTTGTGATTTAAGGCCCTGTCACACTGCCCAATGGATGCAAAACGTAAGTAAAAAGGACACAACGGATGAGAAAAATGTTCCATCCGTTGTTATCCGCTCTCAAAAGGGGCAAAAATTTGCATAACAAGAGCGGATAACACGGAAAGGAACGGACGCGGGGAGGACGTAGAGCGTATGGAAAGCGGATGTGAAACAGAAGCCTAGCGGATGGAAGCAGATGGGAGCGGATGGCACATCCGCTAGGCTTCCGGGGACCTCAGCAAAGTGGACGCGGAACGGAAAGAGCGGATGCAGAGCAGATGCACAGCGGATGAAGCGGATGCACAGCGGATGAAGTGGATGCAGAGCAGAAGCCTAGCGGATGCACAGCGGAAGCCTAACGGATGCCGAGCGTTAATTGCGCATGCGGGGGGATGCATTGCGTAAGCCCCGCGGATATAAAGGGAAGCAGCTCGGAAGCAGGTCACCATTCGGAGGAAAGACCTGCTTCCGGATGCATTGACTGCCTTGCCTGCCCTGCCTGCATGCCTGCCTGCAAGCCTTGCTGCCAGCCTTCCTGCCAGCCTCCCTGCCAGCCTTGCTGTCTGCCTGCCTGCCAGCCTTGCTGCCAGCCTCCCTGCCAGCCTTGCTGCCAGCCTGCCTTCCAGCCTCCCTGCCAGCCAGTCTGCCTGCCAGCCTTGGTGCCTGCCTGCCTGCGAGCCTTCCTGCCAGGCTTCCTGCCAGCCTGCCTGCCAGCCTTGGTGCCTGCCTGCCTGCCAACCTTCCTGCCAGCCTGCCTGCCAGCCTTGGTGCCTGGCTGCCTGCCAGCCTCCCTGCCAGCCTCCCTGCCAGCCAGCAACCCCACAACCATGGGGAAGAAGAGAAAGCAGCAACATGCCGCCATCCCTGGGATGAGGGCCCATCTGGTCCTGCCAAACGGAGGAAGAGGCGTATGTGGGGACGGGAGAGGAGGCAATACCCCATTGAGGAGGAACATGAGGATGAGGTACTGGAGTGACTGAGAAAGAATGACTATCTGTGGCGGAAGGGACACCGTCTCTACAGGGACACCAAGCGGAAGCATGCTGCTTGGAGAGAGAAGGCGGAGAGTATGGGCTACACTTCGGAGGTGCTCCTCGGCTGGTGGAAGCACATGCACACCTGGTACGGGAAGCTGCACCTGAAGAAATCTGGCCAGGCCACGGTTAAGCTGACAGACAGAGAGACCTACGTGATGGCCAGGTGCAGCTTCCTGGAGGGTGAGATCCGCCACCAAGGAGCACCAGCAGCCCCTCTCACTACCCTCTCTCTCCGGCAGCCTGCTGAGAGCCAGTCCTCTTCCGGCCGAGAGTCAGCTCCTGTCTCCAGGCAGGTTTCTGTGGAGCGTGCCACAGCGGAGAACCCGCGGACAGGTGTTTTAACCGTGGTGGAGCGCGTGGAGGACTCCCTGGTGCGGTGGAAGAAAGGAGACGGCACGTCCACCACAGCCCTATCCGCATCCACCCCCAGCTCCACCTCCACAGAAAGGCAGAGAGCCAGACCGGAGGGGCAGAGACACACTGTCCTGCTGGAGATCAGGGACACCATCTGGAGCAGCATAGATCTCCTCTCTCAGCTGGTCCACACTGACTCCTCATCCTCCAACCGCAAGCCCTTCCTCACCTATGTCAACCATACCCTCACGGACATGGCGGAACCCCAGTACCAGGTGGTGAAGGATCGGATCACCGAGCTGCTTCACAACCCTCCAGACCCAGAGGCACCTGCTCCCACCCAGTCCAGGTCTGCTCCTCCACCCCAGGTGATGTCCCTCCCATTCCAAGGCTTTCCACAGCCCCTCACCTACCAGGGCTACCAGGAGGTCCAGCAGCACAGGCAGCAGCCCTTCCCAGTCCAGGCACAGAGTCATCGGACGACACCGCTGCCACCGGTTCCACTGATGCCACCGATGCCACCCACGCCAATGATGCCACCCACGCCAATGATGCCACCCACGCCAATGATGCCACCAACACCAGTCCTCACCCAGCTGCAGACCAGACAGCCCCACTACACTGCTCCTTCCTCCACCCCAAAGCCAAGCCCGGCCTCAGTACATCTGTCCTCGGTACTGGGGCTGACACCACATGGCATGGAGGAAGGAGCTCTCAACATCATGGGTCTGAGCCAGCTGTCCGAGAGCTTTCTCAACACACCGTCACCTGTTGTCCTCTCGTGGCCAGGCACCCCAATGGCGCTTCAGACAAGCACTCCAGCACCAGCCACCTCCACAGCACCTGGACCCTTCACTCCTGAGACTGGGCACACCTCCGAGTGAGCAAGAGGAGTGCCAGAGACTGGCTGGCTGGCTACCTGTGGACTTTATTTGGACACTTGACTTGGGTCATTTTTCTTTTACAGCTTGTTGTTAATAAAGTCTATCTTTGATTCACACACTTGCTTCATTTCTTTTTCTTTAATAAAGTCTTGGTGGAAACTTTTAGAAATGGTTTAAGCCTTTGCATGCTTGTGGGATGGGTTAAGATAGCAGTGGGGTGGGCAGGGATACCTTTGGGATGGGTAATAGCTGTGGGAAAAATAAACCTCCAGTGCAAGCATAGTGGGACTATATGGTCCACCCTCCCAGGTGCCACACCTATGGCCCTTTATTATCAATAATAATGTAATAATCATCCATACATGTCAACATAAACACAACTCTTTAATAAACGCCCTGTTCATTTTAGGGCCATCCAACATACATGGCCCAATCTCATCAGTGTGATGAGACAGGCTGAAGGAAGCATCCATTAAGCATCTATCATCCTGTCTTGCCACTCCACTGCTCCAGCTGGGGAGTTGCACCAGTGTTTCAGGAGGCTGCGTTGCTTCTTCCCTTCACGTGAGGCTCTGTTGGGGCCTTGCACATCCTCAGTGTCTATCAGGTTTTGCCCTTGCCTCCATTCACCAGGCTCCATGTCCCCATTGCCTTGTTGGAGGTCCACGAGCCTGTTCTGCAAGACTGGGTAGCGGGTGTGCATGAGATTGTGCAGGATGCCACAAGCTTCCATGATCCTCCTCACAGTCTCTGGGCGATGCTGCATGGTGGTGAGAAGTACCTGGAATCTGTTGGCCAGGATGCCAAAGGCGTTCTCCACCACCCGCCTTGCCCTGGACAGCCTGTAGTTGAAGATCCTCTCTTCAAGGGTGAGGAGTCTGGAGGTGTAGGGCTTCATGAGGTAGGTTGTGAGGGAGAAGGCGTCATTCCCCCACTATGAAGTAGGGCACATCTTGTGTGTCGTTGGGCAGGGGGTCTGGATCTGGGAAGCCCACGATGAGGTTGCGTTCCAGCCCCTCCTTGAGGTCACTGGCGTTGTATAGCTGGGCATCTGAAGCTGAGCCGTTGCCTGAAGCATTGATGTACATGAACTTGTAGTCACCATCGACCATGGCGAAAAGGATGATGCTGAAGAAGCCCTTGTAGTTGAAATAAGTGGACCCCGACTTGGCTGGAGCTTTGCAGGCCACGTGCTTGCCATCGATGGCTCCAACAGTGTGGGGGAAGTTCCACCTCTGATACCACTGTTCTGCAACTTTCTTCCATCCTTCTTCAGTGGTGGGGCACTGGAGGAGCTCCTCCATGTATTCTTCGATGATGGCCTGCACCACTTCTCTGACCACAATGCTGATGGTGTTGTGTGGCACCCTCCAGCCGTACTGCATGCTCCTGTAGGTGGTCCCTGAGGCCAGGTGGCGCAGAATGAGTGCCACCTTGAGCCCAGGTTTCAGGCTGGGCCGGAAGTTGGTGTTTGCCTTAGTCAACCTGGGTGTCAGCCGCTGCACAACTTCGTCAAACATGGCTGGAGGCATCCTCATGAAGTTTTGGAATGTACGAGTGTCTTCGTTCCTGAGCTCCACCATCAGCTTGTTATACAGTCCGTACTCTGCTCTTCTCCCGATCCATCTTCGGACCCAGACGCTTCTTGGCCACCTCTTTTTCTTCCCGTAGTAGAGTTCACAGAGCCTGTAGATGGCTTCGCACTGTTGCAGAATGATGGTGGCTGCCAAAAGGACTTTGTTACGATCCATGGTGGACATGAATGGATGCTGTGGAAGAGCAAGAGTCAGATGAAGGCTGCAGAGGTCTGCACAGCTGGGCTGCTGGTCTGAAAGTGAGATCCAGATGAGTTGCTCCCCCTTTTTATAGGCAGTATAGGTTTTCCACTATGTGTCCCTTTGCATCCTCTAGGCATCCTCTAGACATCCTTAATATCCGAGATAGGTCCCCTCTGCGAACGTTTTTTCCGTTTTAAATGCTTTCTTTGCGAGCTGCATCCGCTTTCATCCTTTCTCCATCCATTCTGCATCCGTTCCGCGTCCGTTCCACTTCCTCCCTGCGTCCGTTTACTGCTGGAGCGGATTGAGTTGCGCGGATGCGTAGCGGATGCCTATCGGATATAGCGGATGCGTAACGGATGCCTAGCGGATGCAGAACAGACAAATTGGATACATTTTCCGCGCAAATGTTTTGAGCAGCTCAAAACCCTCTGAGCGGATGAAACGTCAATAGACGGATGCTGGACGGATAGAGAGGAAGCAAAACGGAGGCAGTGAGTACAGAACGGAAGCATCGCGTAAACCAACAGATGGCAAGTGTTTTTCTCTGTTTTACATACTCTTTCCATCCGTTGGTGCAGTGACAGGGGCTTTAATAGTTGAGGGTTTGGACTGGAATTGCTTCTTCCTGAAAACCTTTTTATAAACCTATTTAAATATATCCATATCTGCACAAATCTAAAGCACCTCTGTTTCCTGCGCAAAATAAAACTTATATCCCAACTTTCCCCAAAGTGTAAACGTTAAACAAATTGGAATAATTTGTTATATCAACTTATATATGTGTGTGTGTTTTCTTAAGTAACAGTATTCTGCCAGCCATGACACTGGCATTAGTTTGGAATTTATTTTTAATTAGTGTTGCAAAATAAAATACAGTATATTCTTCTCTCTCCCTCCCTCCCTCTCTCTCTCTCTCTTTCCCTCCCTCCCTCCCTTCCCTACCTCCCCACCCTCTGCAAAGGTCTAAATTGCAAAACCACAGTTTGGAAATTATAGTTGTCTGAATAAAGCACTACAAAAGCACTTTTACTATTTAGATGTGGATCACATGGATATATTAGGATGCATAGTATAAATGCTAACAAGTAAAAAAGAGAACATCAAGACAGAACAAAGAAGTGTGTATGTGGGTATCCAGGTTATGAGGCCTCAGAAAGCTAAACTTGAATTTGTCTCATTCATTATACTAGCATTAATATTTTTTCAGAAAAAAGTTTTTCAAAGCAATTTATTTAAAAAAAAAAAAAAAACAAGCAATTTTTTTTCCTAAAGACAAAACCACTACAACCTTGCTCCCTGGAGAGAGAGTCCAGCTGTAAAATACAATGCTATGTCAGTGGAAGCTTCACTGTATTGCTTTGAAGTCTGACTTCATGAGCCTTGCAGTGGTATTGCATTCTTCTAGAGCAAGCACATTTGTTCAGTGCAAAACAGGTGGTAGATTGACAGAGCTCGCATATGAAGCAGATCATAAGATCCAGTAGTTCCTGGAATGCAATCCAATTTTTAAAATTGTGATTCCTTCTATTGCCTGGGTACTGTCTTCCTTTTTTTTCGCTGTTATACTTTTTATTCTTGCTTTTTAAAAATATTTTCACAGTACATATTTGTTTTTGAAAGGCCAATAAAGTTAACAAGACTTCTAATATTAATATTATCAACGCGATTCTCCCATTGGGCTCTGTCTATCAAAACATAGATCACATAGAAAAATTTTGTTTACTATAATGTCCTCCCTCCCTCCTCTTGAGAGAAACTTGTATGTCATACAAAAAGAACTGTGGCTCTGTATAGGTAGTCCTCAACCTACAATTCATTTATTGACCATTCAAAGTTACAATGGCACCAGAAAGAGTAATTTATGATCTTTTTTCATACTTAAGACCTTTGTAGCATTCTCATGATCATGTGATTAAAATTCAGATGTTTGGCATGACTGCTGCTGTGTCCTAAGGTCATGTGTGATTACCTTTTGCAAACTTTTGAGAAGCAAAGTCAATGGGGAAGCCAAATTCATTTAACAACCGTGTTATTAACTTATCAATTGCAGTAATTCATTTAACAACTGTGGCCAAAAAGTTCGTAAAATAATACAAAACTCACTTAACAAATGTCTCATTTAACATCAGAAATTTTAGGCTCAACTATGGTTGTGATTTGAGATTACCTGTATTTGCAGTGACATGGAAATGTTAGTTTCTAACATAACTGTTAGTCATGTGTTGCTGTGTTCCTTTTTTAATAGAAAACTGTGATAGGTATACTTCCCTTGGATATAATACAGTATATGGACAGGCTGGAAGCCAATTACTGTACTCTTATTGCTAGTTGACCAGTGGTAGGAATTTCACACAATGTAGCCCATTTTTCTGCCAGAGGCATGATTAAAAAACAACCCCTTCAAGTGAGATAATGCTGAACCTTAATTGGGGTTTCATAACTAAGTGTATTTTTTGCTTTTTCTCTCTCTTTCCTCCTCCCCCCTTTTTTCTTGTTTCCATTTAAATATGCACATATCATTTTATGTTTTACTTTGGTATTTCTTTGTTAATAACAATTTTCATTTGTCAATTACAAAAGAGCACACTGCTTGGATTTGCACAAATGCAAATAATTTGCACATAAATATATTGCAAAATCCTAGATTCTTGGGAAGAACTCAGTGCAGATGAAGGCCAATACCAGCTAAAGAACTAGCAGCTGTTGTTTTTACATAATTGTGTATGTAATAATTCATTAAATTTATATGCCACTTGACTCCCAAAGACTGGGATATTTACAATTGTTCAAACATTTAAAAAACAGCAAATACCTAAAACACAAAAACAGCACAAGACAAAAGGGCAACAATGGCAGAGAGGAACAGAAAAAAAGAGGGGGCAGGCATCAATTATTCTCACCAAAAGCCAGGCAAAGAGCCAAGTCTTTAAGGTTCTTCAAAATCCCAGTAAGGTGGAAGCTGTGATGACCCAGGGCATGGCACAAAAGCAAGACAACCAGAAAACAGGTCTATTCCCTTTATTGCTCCAACTGTGCCCCCAAACATTCCCATATTCACTACAAGTCCTGGAGCAAAACTCTCACATGCACCTTCAGAAGCCTCTGGTTGCGAGTAGTCCAGTAAGCCCAGTAGTCCAGTAACCAAACAGCAACCAGGCCAGCAGTCCAATAAGCCAGCTTAGCCAAACAGTAACCAGAGCAAGAAGTTCAGCGAAGCAGACAAACTGGCAAGCCCCACAAGACAGAGCATAGCAATCTCCAGGAGTTGGTAAGTGTACATGAGGCTCCACAGATTCAACGCTTCTTCCCGACAAATTCCCTTCCCACCGGCACATCTCAGTCCCCAGGTGTGCAAAGGGGACAGGGCACTCTCCTCTCTCGTAGCCAGCTCAATCTGCATTGGATCTCGCCGTCTCTCTTCCCTCCTTGCTCTTGGATCAGGAGGAGGTAGTCCTTGTTCTTCTCCTGAGCTCTCCCTGTCTGCAGGTCTTACTAATTCAAAAAAACTTTGCCTGGATAGACTGCCCTTCCCCATTTTCCTCGATAGCCAATGGAGTCACCCTCTCAATCTCTGTCAGCTCTTGTTTCAGCTCATCTTCCCCCACAGATTCAGACTCCAATGGGGGCATGACAGAAGCCATTCAAATTGGTTGAACCATAATTGTGTTTAATCCCAACAAACCCTAGCATGGGTTCTGCAAATTTTAGTCTTAATATAACGTAGCATAGGTTTACATCTTCATGGCATTTTATAAATTCTAGCATTACTTATGGCTATCTATCCTAAGTGTGTACAGCATTTAGCTTTATTATGAAAGTAATTGTAATTTTATAGGGTTTTTTTGTGTTTTGATTCCTATACTTTGTAATTTTCCTGAATAATTTTATTTTTACATCATTTTTTCTATCAATATTATTATATTTATTTCTATTTTAGAGTAATTGTTATGTTATTAATTAATTCTATGCTGTTCTATGACCAAAATAAATTGTCTCTGTTTTCCTTTACATCTTTAATTCAAAACCTAGAACAGGGGTCCCCCAATTTCCAGGCTGGCACTGGGCCGTGGCATGCCAGCAATTGGGCCACGCAAACAAGTATCCCATCCACAGGATGTAGGCAGCACGTATAACCACAACCCCTCCAGTCTGCAGAAAAACCTTTCTTCATGGAACTGGTTTCTGGTTGGGGGCTGCTGACTTAGAAGAAAGAATATCTGTTACTATACCAGATATTCTAAATTAATTGGGAAAATAATCTTTACGATGTCCTTTTCTTTTATAGCTCTTGCTCTCGAGGTTGACTCCTGAAGCCTTTTCCAATACTAGATATAGCCATAAGGAAGTGGAAGTTTGAAATCAGAGTTTCCCTTCTCCTAGAAGATGGTTCTAACGTTTTATCTGCCGTTGGGACATAAAGCCTTCTTCTACCTTCAAAACTATTGACCATCTTCTCCTATAACCCTGGTAAAGGAGCCCTTACGAGATGCTACCAGCTGAGCCAGCTGGACTAGGATTTTTTAAGGAGGCATTACTCCTCCAGCATTCTTCCTCACTTCAGGATGCCCAGCTCGGCTCCATTTGCAGTGTATATATATACATTTAAACTTTCAGCGAGCATCGCATATGCCAACACGCTCTGCTGGGGACCACAAATACTTTGGCGGGCATGCTGCAGCTCTCTAGCAACATGTCCAATGTTACACCGGCAGCAAAAGCAACACTAAAACAGGCACGTTAAAACTCCCAGCCTGCCTTGCTCTTTTGCCTCTAAAGGCACATGGCACAGACGACGAAGCTCTCACCCACCACACACACACACATCTCATGCATGGCCACCACCAAAGAGGCGAAATCCAGAGGCAGAGTCCCAGAAGCAGTTCATGACTTTGTACAATCACGTTCTGGTAACTCTTGCGATGCAGCTGGAACTAATCGTATTGGCTCTGCTGTTCCAATAAAGTAATTCAGTGACATGGAGAGGGGGGATCTGCTGCTTGGGTAACAATTTATCCTCCATATTAAATTACTCAGGTCTCGTGCTCTGGAGAGGACACTCCAGCTTTGCATACAACATTGAAACAACATGGGAAGTGGCAGCTACCGGTTTCATAGTACAATACCACAGTCTCTTGAGACTGAAGGATGCCAATTCATTAGCTCTTGCTCTAAATCAGTGCTGTTAAATCTCCAACTAGGGCTATTAGGAATGGCAAGTTATCCTTGTCCAGAAGACCATAAGTTTCCTGTGTCTAAACTCTAGAAGAAAGTATCTTTTTAGCTGTTTTTATGAATGCCTCAGTCGATGTCTAATAAGTCTGAGAACTTTGTAGGAAAACAAAAAAAAATCTCATAATTTGATTTCTGAACTCAAATATGTAGGAGAAAATCTGGCAGAACTTTCTTCCACAGAATCAATTCTAGATAGCATTTAAAGCGTCACTTTTTTAAAGAAATCATAGTAGAAAACAGCAAACCACAACTGTAAAATCTATTCCCCTCTGTAAAACCTGAGGAAGAGCCATGGAGTGATAATTATAGAAGAAGAAAAAATATGTTTCTTACCACAAGCTATAAGGAAAAAAAAAACAGTTATTATAATTTATAAGTCCTACAATAATACCAGGGACAAGCCTTCAACAGGCATTAGTTACAAAACTGTGGTGAATATTGTTATGGACAACTGTATCCGCTGTGACAGAATTTCTACTAACTTCTGTTTATGCACTTGAAGATCATATAACATTTTCTTTGATAAAGTCCACCCCTCCTCCAGCCCAAACACTGGGGTGTGACTTCAAGCTACTGGAAAAATGATAATTAAACAAGATCCCAATGGGGTAGAGACTCTGTCCCTGAAAACAGGCTATACGCTTAAAGACATGAATTTTGCTTAAGTTATAAAAAGAAAGCCAAAGTTTCTCCAACTATTTTGTGGGATGCCCAAAGTTCAGCTTGTCAATGCCATATAACATGAAACAATATCCCACAGCTATGAATGTACTGAAAATAGGCATGCGTGCACACCATTTGTAGTTTCCTTAGTGCATAGCATGAAAATTGCCAAAGTAGAAAAACATTTAAAACTCTTTGGGATATATATACTTCATACAATGTATGTCATAAATCTTCAACATTAATTCATTTTCTTCAGGGTGCAATGGAAGATGAAAAATACAAAAACCAAAGAAATTGCATTTTTTCCCTACTGTAAAAGGATCATGGACATCTTACTAGAACTCCTCACATTGAGATGGTGTGCTCCTTTTTACCAGGACAAATTGGAGGGAACAAGGACTACTATAGCCCCAACAAAACAGCTATCACAGAGCCTAATTGATAGGCAAATCTAGAAAAAACCCTTGACACCAGGAGCAAAGAAGTCAAGCTAAGTATCAGCATATTTCTGTATGTATCCTATAAGCTCAAAGGATATGAGACAATGTTACCACAAGACTGCTTTCCTACCAGAAAGATATATTTCATAAATTTTCTGATTATGCATTTTTAGTATATTTGAATGCCAGCAAAATAAAAAAGTAACTCCTAGCAGTTTGTATCATTAAAAGATACACAGAATAAAACACTAACCTTTAAAATAACCAGAAAGAAATATTACAATGCAATAAGCGCAACAATGACCATTCATTCTCCAAACACTCTCCAGAACTAAGTTGAGTAGCCTCCACAAGTCCAACAATGAGGCTAACCTAACAACCATAGCATCTGCTGGCATTTCATTGGACTCAAATCTCAGGAAGGATATCTGCATAATAAGACAGTGAATATCTCCATTTTGTCTTCCCACATTAAACTGGAAAATCAAATTAATATTAAAGAAAACACGTCTGATTCTCGATCAAAGGATAGCACCATAGACTGTAAATGTCAACCTCTGTTAAGGAAACTGAGATTATCCTTTTGCCTAGTTTTTGGAAAAAAAGCGGAGACGCCCTGAGTAAATTTGCTGGATGCTATATAATCTACCTTCTGTATGGAAATAATGATGGATTTTTCCATTTCCATTCTGAAGCAATTCTTGCTAAGTGGTTTAATAAACTATTCTAGATCCAGGATTGCTTTTATGTCCCTGTGTTTCTTGGGAAACAAGGAAAATATTGATCAGATTATAGAAATTTGTTGGAACTGTGGTACTAGCACGTCTTTGAAATCTTAAATGTTGGATTGCACACATGAAGATTTCACACTTTGTTTGATCTCTGCTTGTATCTTGGCTTACCCCAAAAAACATTCTGTGTGGGATTTTCCATATGAAGAACTCATTCTTTTCAAAGTATAATCTATTCCAGAAGAGGTAGGAATAAGGACTCTTGCTGAGAATGCCATAGCTCTACTAGTCTTAGTAAGGAATGGAGCTTGATATAATAGCCATCTCCTTCCTTCCTTCCTTCCTTCCTTCCTTCCTTCCTTCCTTCCTTCCTTCCTTTCCTTCCTTCCTTCCTTCCTTCCTTCACCTTCCCTTCCTTTCCCTTCCTGCAATACTGTATGAAGGAAACAGGTAATAATGGTAGAAATGTGTGAGAGATCAGAATTTATGTCATCCCTGTTGTACTGCAAGCAGGAAAAGCTAAAGCAAAGATACACTTTTTCTCTTGCAGAAGACAAGCTGCTGAAACATGTTTAGCTTTAATACTTGTTCCAAAAAAGAAGCATCACCAAAAGAAATGGTCTAGAACAGTGGTGACAAACCTTTTTTGGCTCCCATGGTGATAATTACGCACCAGCACCCAGAAGGCAATGCGTGCTGGGCCCCTCACACATCCCCTGAGCATGCGTGTACAATCAATCCCCTTGCTGCACGCCGTGTATCTATGCCTGCATGCATGATCACACCCCATGCACCATGCATCTGCACATGTGCACGCGATCACTCCCATGGCCCATCTGCGCATGCAGTGCAATCACTCTGCGCATTGCGTGTCTCTGCATATGTATGTGCGAACCCTCAGCACCTCTCTGCGCATACACGCATGTCTCCCGTGCCTCCCTGCCCCCCTTCGCATGCGCACCAGATACCTGACAATCAGCTGTCGGGAGGCAGCACGCACGCATGTGCAGTGGGACTTTTCCAGGAGAGCTCTCACATGCTAGGAAAAATGGCTTTGCGTGCCACTTCCGGCACACATGGCATAGGTTTGCCATCACGGCTTTAGGAGTCTAGGAAGAACAATCTTGTAACAGACTCCTCCATCAGAAATTTAGCCTGAAGATCCACAGCAGAATACTGGCATACATGTAGTGTGAAATATGTACTTGCAACACTGGATCAATGGCTTGAAATAAGGAAGTGAAACATTACAAAGAAAGCCTAAAGGCAATCTGATTAAATGATTTCAGCATTCATTTCCAAAGTACATGGGAATCTGAGGTGAAGTTTCTAACTTAATCTCAGGCAGTATACTTTGAAAAGAGAAAAGGCAGCTGAAGCTCAGGATCTAAGAAGTTCAGGAGACTTTTGTAGGGGAAGGAATGAGCTGACTTCAGACGTTGTCTAAAGGACGTACAGTAAGTTAATTGAGAGGACTTTCCAGGTGTATGTTAATTACCTGCTTTACCTGCTGCAAAGGCAAACTTGTCTTTTTGTTGGAGAGAAAATGAAAGATCTGAAGCTTTTTAAAACTTAATTAGATAAGGGGAAAAGTGCACAGGTAATGCATGTGATATGAAGGGGAGCAGAATGAGAGCTCAGGAGTTCAGAACATTTTAAATTGCCAAGGAGTAGAAAAGAAAGGGAATGCCAAAAAGAAAGAAGATATCCCAGAACTTTCTACCTGGCCAAAAATACATATCTGGGCTTATGTTGAGAGCTTTATATTTTATATTGGTCTATATAAGTTAGAAAATATTTGGCAGGTAAATAGCTTGTTCCCTCTCCCAAAAACATTTGTTTTCTTTTTATTTCAGAAAAAATGCAATTTCAAGACCAATTATGAAAGCATTACAGAAATCAAAGTAAGAGAAAAGTGAGAGATCATCTGGTTTAAGATGTTCAGTGTTCCCATCCCATCATTGACTGAATCAGTGGAGAAGAGATAGTAATGACAATCACTCTTATGGCGTTGATATATTTTATATTAGCAGAATCACACAGTAAACAGCTGCTTTTCTTTTAACTAGTAAAAGGCATATAATACAATGCACAAATTAGGACTTAGTCTTGACTACTAAATTCCTGTTCAATAATTTCCCACTGATAATTGCCCATTGATCCATCTTACTGGAATGCATTAATTACTAAGATTATCTATGATAAAACACATTTCATTTCTCTATAATTTTTGCATCCACTTATGAAATTTGTTTTAAAAACTCCACAATGAAAATTCATTCCAACTTTTAAAGGAAGTAATGTTTTTCAGAATAGTACCTCAGTTTCACTCATAAATGTCCATTAGATCAAGGATTTGCCTATTAAATTGAGTATTTGTTCATTAAACCCAAACTGTATTGTAAATGATGTTATGTCAGTTAATTGTGCAAATTATGAAAACTGAAACAGATGCGATAACATGGATTTCATCGACATTTCGACTTAACAGACTGTTCCATCCCCAAATAGTCCATTAAATTGGATTTAACTACCTCAGATACCAGTAAAAGTATTATTTATAAATTTACATACTTAAGATATAGAAAATGGGAAGCACTTTAAACAACTGTCTGAGTCTTCCAAAAGATGTGCTTGTGTTAAAGCTTTAAAGAGAAGTCCTTTGAGACCTTTGAAAAGAAGTCTGTAAAATATCTCTTTGTGTAATTTGTCCGGATTTCAGATACAGTACTGCAATTTTTATAACATACTGTAAGCATTGTTGCATAAAAATATTGCATCATAAAATTCAGACATATATATGAAAATCATAAGAATGTTCCACTTCATAAAAATGTAAATCATTAAAATGCACAAAGATTAATTTTCTCTCATACATACTGTCTACTTGTTTTTCACCAGGATTTCAATGGTAACTTCATGCTTCAGATTTCCAGAACTAATCAACCATATTCCACAATATAATTTCAGATCTATTTCTGTTACAGTCTTTAAAGTCTATCTTACATTAAAAATGCACAATTCTATATTTTGCTCTTTATTGGAAAACATGGATTAAATGTAAGAAAGAGGTAGAAATTATGGAGCAGGTAGAGAGCCGATAGCCTGGTTCGAGACCTGAGTTCTGTGCAACAGAGTGCCGTTACTTGCCCCAACTCCTGCCCACCTAGCAATTCAAAAGCATTCAAATGCAAGTAGTTTAATAGGTACCACTTTGGTAGGAAAGTAACAGCATTCCATGGGCTTTTGGTGTTTAGCTATGCTTGGCCACATGACTACAGAAACTGTTTGAAACTAGTTCTCTCAGCCAAAAAATGGAGATGAGCACTGTGCCCTTCAGTTGGACAACTGACAGGAAAACTTTTACCTTTACCTGATGGAAGCCAGACTAAGGAGAGGTGAGTTGAAATCACTTTCCATCTTGCCTCAAAACACAGGTGCGGCAGACAAGAAGTCTAAGGCATCAATCATATATTCACCCTTTCCCAGAAAGCATATCTGGCATCAGGCCAACCCCAGAATTTTCAGAACTCTGAAACATACCAAGAAGCCTGAATTTTCTCCATTAAGGCCAAGTCCCAGCTGTTCAGTAAGACAGACCTCTTTTCTTTTAAGAGATTTCAGGGTCCAGTTGACAAAATGCATTGTGTATTGAGGGCAAAAAATCAAAACACTAAGCTAGAAATCTAAGCTGCACAACAAGGAAAAGTGGGACACATTGTTAAGCAAAACAAAAAACAAAACAGCAAGTGTTCAGCACTTAGCAAATAGATTTAGGATGAGTCATACAAGTGATACTTCACAGTAAAAAAACTGAGAGACTTGTCCCAAAACAAATTTAAATAATGTTAAAATGTGTAGAATCTTTCATGCTCTTGGCTAATTATTTTCTTCCCTTCCCCCTGCACAAACACTGGCATGCAGAGTGAAGAATGCAGCATTGGAGGACTTGGTTCAGAAGGACTATGCAGGGCTGAGGGAAAAATACCTGGCAGCTGCTAAAACGAAACTTCAAAGAATCCGCTCACTTTGAAATCCCATCAGGCAGGACATGTTAACTTTTTAAAAGCCTGTGGGAAACTTAACCATTTCAATGTGCTTAGCAGTTTTCAGGCCTTTCCAAGCAGGTAATTGTGAGAAACTGAAGGATAACAGGAACACTAGGCATCTCTATTTTTCTCTTAGCAAAAAACAATGTACAAGCACCAATCGGGCAAAGGGTTGTGGCTTATAGTAAGATGATAACATCCAGGAATTAAAAGATATGCCAATAAAGCAAATATTTTGATGTACATTTTCCACTTGTATCTTTCTGGATTTACCAGATCATGTCTTTTCCTCTTAGGACCTGTTCACAGTACTCTCAGTAGCCAAAATAACTTTGCCAAGACAACTCTGATCTTGCAATTTCCTGTACTGCCTCAGTAGAATTCAGTGAGTGATATTATGAAGCTCCATCAACATGTTGATTCAAATCCACCTCAGCTAAGAAATTGCTGAATGGCTTTTTGTAAAGTACCAAATACCCTGACTCATTTTCCATCTTCATAGGAGGCAAACTGTCAGGGGATCTACAAGCAACAAGTTTTTCAACTAAAACAACTCAGGCTTTAGGTCAAATACTGAGGAGCCAGGAAGGTTCTATGGGGGTGAAGGGTGAAGAGACAAAACTAGAGGATAGATCCACAAAGGATTTCAATAAGGCATCAATTATGAATAACTTTTCAGAATCTACCTTTTGTTTTTCATCTTCAGGAATTTTTCCCTCCACTCCCACAATATTTCCTTTGTGAATGAGAATGAATTCCTCATCAATATTATTCACCATGTTAGGAACTACAAGCCTTCTCTACGAGCATGACAGACAAGAGATGGTTTAACTAAGTTCAAGCAAGAATGGCTCCCTTAAGGCCCGGTCCCACTGGCCGATGGACGCAAAATGTATGCAAAAAGGACACAGCGGATGAGCGAAATTTCGGGGGTGGCTCCATCCATTGTCATCCGCTCCAAAAAGTGGCAAAAATTTGCATAAACAGAACGGAAAAGAACGGACGTGGGTAGTATGTAGCAGGGATGTTAAACGGATGTTCATAGGAAGCCTAGCGGATGGAAGCGGATGACACCTCCGAAAGGGTTCCGGGGGATAATTGCAAAGTGGACGCATAGCAGATGAAGCGGATGCATCATGTATGCCTAAAGGAAAAAAAAGAGGATGCCGCGCGGATGTATATCGGATACAAAGCGTTCACTGCGCATCCTTTCTATTTCCGTGCTACTAACGCTGTGTAGACGTTCCGTGTACCTTTTGTTTCCTCCCTCTTTCCATTTTCAGCTGCAGCGGATGTGAGTTGCGAGGATGCCCAGAGGATGTAGAGAGGATACAGCGGATGTTTAACGGATGATAAACGGACATAGAATGTTTATTGCTCGTATATCGCGGATTTACATCGTACACAGCGTAAAGTTCATCCATTCAAAAAGTTTTGTGCAGCTCAAAACCTCTTGCACAGATGAAATCTCAGTGGACGGATGCTCGACGGATAGAGCGTATGAAACACGTATGCAATGAGTACACAATGGATGCATAGCGTTTTCCAACGGATGGCAAGCTTTTTTTAACGTTTTACATCCTCTTTGCATCCGTAAGGGCAGTGGGACCGGGCCTTTATAATATATCACACAGCAAGGCTGAATTAGCCGTCTGAAATGCAGTTTTGGAATAGACAATTAGGAATATTTGATATTCAAGTATCTAAACTATAGCCCATGGTTGCAGATGCAAATGAAAGAAAAAGGGAGGGTGTACTTCATGTTTTCTTTTCTCTCTGTGGTTTTTATTTTTTAATTTAAGACTATTTTCTTTACATTCCAGTATTTTCTTTACCTGTATTTCAATACTTAATAATACATTTTTTTTAAAAAAGAGAGAATCGTGTTTCTTGTCTTTGTCAATTCTGTAGCTACCTTGTTTATGTTCCCTGATTGTTCTTCTGAGGAAGGATCCTACTCAATATTTAATAATAATCCAACCATAATTTATCTATATTGGCCTATAAATGCTTCAAATTTAATGTTATTAAAGGTTGCAAAGGTTTCTTCTCACCAGTAGAGATATAGGACAGACCTAAAGAAATGCAAGTTTCAGTTTTTTACCTCTAAAGTAAAAAGCATCCCTGGAAGAAGAAAATAATTTCAAATAATAGCCACAAAGATGATGATGTGAAAGCAAATTGTAATGTTGTGTAAATGTAAAAAATCAATAAAACCTAGGAATATAATGGTTGCACATAAAAAATGGAGGTTAAGAACTTCAGCATATGCTATAGTCAGACAGACAACTGATAACTTAGATATTATATACAGGGGCAGAGTATTTCTCATTTAAGGCTAGGTCACACTGGCTGACGGATGCAAAACCAATGGAAAAAGGACACAGCGGACGAGCAAAATTACGGGGCTGGCTCCATCCGTTGTTATCCGCTCTCAAAAGTGGTGAAAATTTGCATAAACAGAACGGAAAAGAACGGAAAGGAACAGACGGGGGTAGTACGTAGCGAGGATGTTAAGCGGATGTTCATAGGAAGGTCTAGCAGATGACACATCCGCAGGGCTTCCGGGGGAGAATAGCGACGCGGACGCATAGCGGAAGAAGCGGATGCATAGCGGATGACGCGGATGCATCACAGACGCCTATAGGAAGCAAAGCGGATGCATAGCGGATGTATAGCGGAAGCAAAGCATTCACTGCGCATGCGGGGAGGATGAATTGCATCAGCACTGCAGGTATAAAAGGATGCAGCTCGCAAGCAGTCACCATTCAGAGGAAAGACTTGCTGCCAGAGACATCTTGAAAGAACACCATGGTTCGTCAGTCAGGGAAGAAGAGGAAGCCTGTGCCTACTCCTGCCAATCCTGGCAAGAATGACAGAACCACCATCCCACCCCCTGGCGCTGACTCTGAAGCTGCTGGTACTTCTGCTGCTGCTGCTTCTCCTGCTGCTGGTGCTGCTGGTGCTTCTCCTGCTGCTGCTGCCTGTGTTGCTGCTGCTACTGCTACTGCTGCTGCTGTGGTAGACCCAGCCCCAAGGCCCTCAAAGCCCTGCTGCTGAAGGCCCTGAAGCCCCTGCCAGAGGGAGGAAGAGGCAAGGGAAGGAGAAGGGAGAGAGGAAACAGTACTCCATTTTCGAGGACCATGAGGAGGAGGTGCTGGAATGGCTGAGGGAGAAAGGGCCTTGTGGACTTGTGGAGAAAGGGCCACAGACTGTATTGCGATACCAAGAGAAAGCAGGCAGCGTGGAGAGACAAGGCAGAGAGCCTGGGCTACACTGCAGATGTACTCCTGGGATGGTGGAAGCACATGCATACCTGGTATGGCAAGCTGCACCTGAAGAAATCTGGCCAGGCCACTGTCAAGCTCACTGATGTACGTAATGGCCAAGTGAAGTTTCCTGGAGGGTGAGATCCGCCATCGAGGAGCAGCCCCTCTGTCAACCCTCTCCCTCAGACAGCCCACAGACAGCCAGTCCTCTTCCAGCCAGGAGACAGCTACCATGTCCAGGCAGGTGTCTTTGGAGGGCCCCACGACAGAGACTCCCCCTGACAGCTGCACACCCCATGCCGGAGGATGTGGAGGATCCCCTGTCTCAAATGGAGCAAGAAGAAGCAGCAGCCAGAGAACAATCCATACCCACACCCAGCTCCACCTCCACAAAAAGCAAGCAGATGCAGACTGGAGGGCCAGAGCCACACTGTCCTCTTGGAGATCAGGGACACAATCAAAACCAGCACAGATCTTCTCAGCTGGTCCACAGTGACATACCATCATTGAACTGCAAGCCCTTCATCACCTACGTGAGCCAGACCCTCATGGACCTGCCCGAGGCCCAGTACCAGGTGATGAAGGAGAAGATAACAGCACTGCTGCACCACCCTCCAGGCCCAGCTGAACCTGCTCCGACCCACTCCAGGACTGCTCCTCCACCCCAGACGATGTCACAGCCCTTCCACTGCTTTCAACAGCCCATCACCTACCAAGGCTACCACTACCAGGACTTCCCACAGCAGAGGCAGCCCTTTCCAGTCCAGGCCCAGGTACATCGCACGCCACAGATGCCTCACCTCACCCAGCTGCAGACCAGACAGCCCCACTACACTCCTCCTTCCTCTACCCCACAGCCAAGCCCCTCAACAGAAAATCTGTCATCAGTATTGTGCCTGACATCCCAGGTCCTTGATGAAGGGCCTCTCAACCTCACGGGACTGAGTCGGCTCTCTGAGAGCTTCCTGAACACACCATCCCCTGTTGTACTCTCGGGGCCAAGCACCCCAATGGCGCCTCAGATCAGCACTCCAGCCACAGCCACCTCCACAGTCCCTGGCCGCTCGACAGCTGAGACCATGGACATGCCTCAGAGTGACTGAGAACAGTGCCAGAGACTGAGTTGTTACCTGTTCACTTTATCTTTGCTTAAGACACTTTACTTGGTTCATTTTGCTTTTTTAATAAAGTCATACAGTTTACTTAAGACAGTTATTAATAAAGGTTATCTTTGCTTCACACACTTGGTTCATTTTTTTTATTTAATAAAGTGTTGGTGAAAACTTTGAAAAAATGGTTAAGCCTTTCCATGCTTGTGGGATAGGTAAGGATAGTTGTGGGATAGGTAAGGATAGTTGTGGGCTGGGTAAGGATAGTTGTGGGATAGGTAAGAATAGCTGTGGGATAGGTAAGGATAGTTGTGGGATGGGTAAGGATAGTTGTGGGATGGGGAGGGATAGTTGTGGGATGGGGAGAGATAGTTGTGGGATGGGTAAGGATAGTTGTGGGATAGGTAAGGATAGTTGTGGGCTGGGTAAGGATAGTTGTGGGATAGGTAAGGATAGCTGTGGGATAGATAAGGATAGTTGTGGGATGGGTAAGGATAGCTGTGGGATTGATAAACCTCCAGTGCAAGCATAGTGGGACTATATGGTCCACCCTCCCAGCTGCCACACATATGGCCTTGTTTTATCAATAACAATTTATTCATTGATCAACTCATTTCAAAATAAACTAAGCTCTTTATTAATGCCCTATTCATTGTAGGGCCACTCAACATACATGGCACAATCTCATCAGTGTTATGAGACAGGCTCAAGGAAGCATCCATTAACCATCTACCATCCTGTCTTGCCACTCCACTGCTCCAGCTGGGGAGTTGCACCAGTGTTTCAGGAGCTTGCGCTGCTTCTTCCCTTCACGTGAATCTCTGTTGGGACCTTGTACATCCAGTGTCTATCAGGTTTCGTCCTTGCCTCCATTCCCCAGGCTCCATGTCCCCATTGCATTGTTGATGGTCCACAAGCCTGTTCTGCAACACTGGGTAGCGGGTGCACATGAGATTATGCAGGATATCACAGTCCCTGGGTGATGCTGCATGGTGGTGAGAAGTACCTGGAACCTGTTGGCCAGGATGCCAAAGGCGTTCTCCACCACCCGCCTTGCCCTGGACAGCCTGTAGTTGAAGATCCTCTCTTCACGGGTGAGGTATCTGGAACTGTAGAGCTTCATGAGGTAGGTTCTGAGGGAGAAGGCGTCATCCCCTACGATGAAGTAGGGCACATCTTGTGTGTCATTGGGTAGGGGGTCTGGATCTGGAAAACCCATGATGAGGTTGTGTTCCAGCCCATCCTTGAGGTCACTGGCGTTTTATACCTGGCTATCTGAAGCTGACCCGTTGTCTGAAGCATTGATGTACATGAACTTGTAGTCAGCATCAACCAGGGCAAAGAGGATGATACTGAAGAAGCCCTTGTAGTTGTGATAAGAGGACCCTGAGTTGGCTGGAGCTTTGCAGGCCTCGTGCTTCCCATCTATGGCTCCAATGGTGTGGGGAAAGTTCCACCTCTGATACCACTGTTCTGCAACTTTCCTCCAGCCTTCTTCGGTGGTGGGACAATGGAGGAGCTCCTCCACATATTCTTCGATGATGGCCTGCACCACTTCTCTAACCACTTTGCTGATGCTGTTGTGTGGCACCCAGGCATACTGCATGTTTCTGTATGTGGTTCCAGAGGCCAGGTGGTGCAGAGTAAGTGCCACCTTCAGTCCAGGGTCCAGGCTGGGATGGAAGTTGGTGCTCGGCTTGGTCAACCTGGGTCTCAGATGCTCTACAACTTTGTCAAACATGGCTGGTGGCATCCTCATGAAGTGCTGGAATGCACGAGGGTCTTCATTCCTCAGCTCCACCATCAGCTTGTCATAGAGTCCAAACTCCACTCTTCTACTGATCCATCGTTGGACCCACATAGCTCTTGGACGTCTCCTTCTTCTCCTTGCGTAGAAAAGGTGAAACAGCCTGAACAGGGCTTGGTTCTGGTGTTGAATGATCGCAGCTACCATAAGGAGTGTGTGATGATCCATGGTGGATCAATGGATGATGTGGAAGAGCAAGAGCAAGGGTGAAGAGTTCTGTACACCACGGCTGCTGGACTCATATTGAGATCCAGGTGATTTCCTCCCCCTTTTTATAGGAAATATCGGTTTTCCGCTAGGTGTCCTTCCACATACTCTAGGCATACTTCAGACATCCTAAATATCCGAGATACGTCCCATATACAAACGTTTTGTCTGTTTTAATGCTTTATATACGAGATGCACCCGCTTACATCCTTTCTATTTCCGTGCTACTAATGCTGTGTGGACGTTCCGTGTACCTTTCGCTTCCTCCCTCTTTCCGTTTTCAGCTGGAGCGGATGTGAGTTGCGAGAATGCCGAGAGGATACAGCGGACGTGTAACGGATGACAACGGACATAGAACGCTTGTTGCCCGTATGTGTCACGGATGTACATCGTACGTGGTGGAAAGTTCATCTGCTCAAAAAGTTTTGTGCAACTCATGAAATAGCAGTAGATGGATGTTTGATGGGTAGAGCGTATGAAAGACGTACGCAGTGAGTCCACAACAGATGCATCGCATTTTCCAACGGATGGCAAGCTTTTTTGTCCATTTTACATCCTCTTTGCATCCGTTGGTGCAGTGGGACATGGGCTTTAGATGAGTATAAACATGATTAATATTTACTACATAAACAATTCCTTTTCTGTTCAATCATGTCTGATTCTCAGAGACTGCCTTGACAAGTTCCTGCAGGGTTTTTTTGGCAAGGTTTTTCAGAAATGGTTTGCCATTGTCTCCTTCCTAGGGCTGAAAGAAAGTGACTGGCCCAAAATAAACCAGTTTGCTTTTCTGCGTAAGGCAGGACTAGAACTCAGTTTTCTGGTTTCCAGCCTGAAGCTTCACCAAACTGCATCTCTGAACAAATATTTTAATAGCTTATATTTTTTTTATATTACTGATTTTAAAGATTATAAAAACTAGCAAAGCAAACAGTAATAGTATAAAATTGCATCATATCAAGAGACTGAAAGTGCCCAAGATCACATTCCCACAGGATCTTTAAAAGGAGGTACTTGTGATTTCAGGTAAAACAAAAGGTAGGTAAGATTGGATATAATGGGCTGAACTGGTGGGAATAAAGCAACTCAAAATGTTTTTTTTTTTAAATTTAAGGTTGGACTCCTGTCACAAAAAACACTTATTGACAAATTAAAAATAGATTTTTCCAGAAATCTATTGGATATAGAGACACCAATTAACTGAGATTGGGGAAAATATCTGGATTATAATATAACATCCCCTAGTTTGCAGCAACCAGTATGATGTACATTGACTACGTGCAGGTATCAGACATTTGAGAATGAAATGTGACAATTTAGGGCAGAATTGGTTGTTGGGAGCATTATATAAAGTAGATGACAGTATTTCCTTGATATCCAATATACAGATAACTGTAATAAGGTCTAATAGCTTTAGTTTTAAAGAAAGATACTGATAATAAATTCTAATATGAAACCTTTAAACTTTTATAAGTCCTGGTGACCACATGGTCCAGAAACAAAGGTCTTACTGTGAAAAGATGAATGACAGTCTTTGAAAGCAATACAGAGAAATATATTCAGTAAACTGTAAAGTGAGTATATTTTATTGCAGTTCTTTTGGCAAACGTCCATGGTTCTTTGTTTATTTGACTAAAGTAATACCTTCACTTATAACTGAGGATAACAAATGGAAAAACCACAACCTACAATTTACTGCGGAGCAGCTTAACTCTCTCTTCAGATAGCATAATTTTTTAATGCTACTTGCATCAACAATGCCAAATCTGAACTCATAATATTGAATAATATAGCAGAAGAGTCTGTGTACAATGGAAAAGTTGCAAGTAGGGGCATGCTCTAAATAGATAGCTTCAGAAATTAACTCCCTTTTCCTAGAATTTTCAGGATCGGTAATGCTTTAATAGATATAAAGCTAGTGTTTAACAGAATTCTCTTTTTAGAATGGATTTGCTCATTGTCCGTATAGAAGGAGTAACAGGTATTCAGCCAAGTATCTTGGCTGCCATGTTGCCAAGAGGTCAGGACACAGTTCTAGCCTGCAGCTTCCTATTCCCCTTAAGCCCCTGTCCCACTGCACCAACGGATGCAAAGAGGATGTAAAACGTTAAAAAACATTGGAAAACGCTGTGCATCCGTTGTGTACTCATTGCATACGTGTTTCATACGCTCTATCCGTCGAGCATCCGTCCACTGAGATTTCATCCGCTCAAGAAGTTTCGAGCTGCACAAAACTTTGTGAATGGATGAACTTTCCACTGTGTACGATATAAATCCGTGACATACGAGCAACAAACGTTCTATGTCCATTTATCATCCATTAAACGTCCGCTGTATCCTCTCTGCATCCTCTGGGCATTCCCTCAACTCACATCCGCTGCAGCTGAAAACGGAAAGAGGGAGGAAACAAAAGGTACACGGAACGTCTACACAGCGTTAGTAGCACGGAAATAGAAAGGATGAGCAGTGAACGGTTTGCATCCTATGGCTTCCTATGAACATCCATTTAACATCCCCACTACATCCTACCCCTGTCTGTTCTTTTCCTTTCTTTTCCGTTCTGTTTATGCAAATTTTGCCACTTTTTGGAGCAGATGACAGATGAAGCACCACCGAAATTTTGCTCGTCCGCTGTGTCCTTTTTGCATACGTTTTGCATCCGTCGGCCTGTGGGACCTAGCCTTTACAAATGCAGCCAGGAGAGGACAGAGACCACAGTGCTTCCTAAGCTTTGATACTGCAGCCTCTTTGTATGGCTACAGCTTATATGCCTCTCTTCTTCTTTTCCCTGTGGGAAACAACAGAATTGCAATTTCGTAAAATTAATTAAAAACACAGACATTTTCAGATAACCAGGTTTTTTTTTTCCTTCTTTAATTCAGCACTCTTTAAATAGCATGAAATATATTGGTTTCCCATATTTTTTTCTACCTGGAATGTGCTCTGGATAAAGTTATTATATACTATGTAAACTTAAAAATTATCATAGTTTTTTTTGTCTTTCCTCCAATCCTCTCAAAGAAATTTTTGGTTTTTGGAACTTTGTGGATGTCTGCCTATAAACAGAAGAATAAATAATTACACCACCAATATAGTCCAAGTCCACAAGTTACATGTTAAAATGAACCTTTCACCATATTCAATTAAATGTATGAACATATTGGCCAAATATGTTTCAAATATCAAACCCAGCTCAAGATATACATTATTGAAGAGCTGTAGTGGCACAATGGTTAGAATGCAGTGATGCAGCTAATTCTGCTGACTGCCGGCAGCCAGCAGTCTGGCAGTTCAAGTCTCACCAGGCTCAAGGTTGACTCAGCCTTCCATCCTTCTGAGGTGGGTAAAATGATGATCCAGATTGTTGGGGGCAATATGCTGACTCTGTAAACCGCTTAGAGAGGGCTGAAAAGCACTGTGAAGTGGTATATAAGTCTAAATGCTATTGCTATTACAACAGTAGTCTATAGTTTTGAAACACAGTTGTGGTCTCTCTTTGGAAATGTATAGAATAAAATATAATAATTCGATAAACAGAAGGTTATGCTGGTCTCAAAATGTTGGGGGTATGAAATTGCATGGATAGTTTATTTAATCATGCTGTATGGAAATTATTAATATTAGCATAGAATATATTTATTACATTTATTTTATCTGGAACATAATATCCTTCAACAAGAATCTCAATAAATGTTTAGCAGCCTCTTTGTATCTTTCCTGTGGAAGAAAATACTTGTAACAATATACTCACATTTTCATGAGTTGCATATGCATATTTAGAAAATTCATTTAGTTAGTTTTGGCTTTATAACTTTTTGCTCTAGAAGTACCATATTTAAGTACCATATTCTAATAAAGCAATGTAGTATGGCGTTTATCAATAAGTTGCCAGTTCCCAGCCTTGTGCAAGGAATACATAGGAAGATTTAAAACAGATTGTGAAATAGCACCAATGTGTGCATACATACAGGAAAAAGTCAAGCATCTGAACCATGCCCTGACAGTTCAACTCAGAAGGAAGGGTTGGGCTGGAAAACATAAAACTATAAATTCCAGCCAAATTGTCTGAGGTGCTCCTTTCCAAATCACTTGAATAAACAGCCAGTTTCTGACCAATCATTTTATTATTCATCTCTGGAAGCCAACCATTTTGGACATCAGAACAACGAGCACTAAGCAATTAGTTTTCTCAAATTTTCTGTACAGCATGATTATATAGTATAATCAATTATGCTATAATTATATAGCATAATCAAGAATAAATTTCTAGAACTTTAACTCTGCTAAAGATTTAATGGTTAACAACTTAAGTCCATTTTTTGATATCCACTACAAAATTTCAGTACTGTCTGAGTTTTGTCCTTCAAAATACATGCATAAATACATATGCAAGGATGGGAAAGTGAGGGCTGATACTGATTGGGTCAAGCAAGAATAAAGAAGTAAAGGCATTTATTATTTTATTCTTATCTCTTTCCCGAAACACACATACACATGCATACATGCACACACAAAAACTGGTATTTGCTCTATTAACAAAACCATGTATGTATGGAGAAAAACTTTTGGAAATGGAAGTTATTTAGAATAGGTAAACTGCTTTGGTGAAAAGGATTAAGGCATCAAATTAGAAATGCCTTGATTTGACTGCTGACTATATTTCTTAAAAATATAGCAAGATTGAGTGATCAGCCAGACATTCCTTGGCATAGTATAGAGTCTAGTGCTTATTCAAAACATTTTTACACTGCAGAGTAATGAATATGTATAAGGAATATTAACAGAATGAACTAGTCTCCATAAACACATATTAGTAGGCTTCATAGTTTCTTAAGAGTATTGATATCATCCAAATTGACAACTGGAACCTAGGGTAGATTATATGCCTACAGATATAATGAAGACACTTGTATTCAGAAGCTTCACCTTTTAAAAAAGCAATGTTTCTTGATTTCTGACTTAATTTAGAAGTTGGCAGAGCAAATGTTTATAATGTGACTTTTTGCAAGTATCTGCCTCCTTTCCTCTTTTCTGCATCCCTTCATACCAATGCCATCTGCTGTAAGACCTTCAGAGCCAAAAAGAAAATTCTAAGCAACAATAGCTGAACTATTAGATACAAGGGAAAAACTTTAATTAAATGAAGCAACTGCCAGTCTAAAAGAGTCAAGGAATTATGAATTCTCTTTTCCTCCATTTCTTATCATGATTTTTGGAGCTAGTGATCAGTAAAACCATTTTTGAAGATTTAGGTATCTGCAAAACACCCAAAGAAAACAACAAAAAGTGGATAAATTCTTGAAAACCTTTACCTTCCTTGCAAACGCAGATAAATTTTGATACAGCAACACTGATATTATCGAACAAACTAACAATTTTAATTTTAATTTATTCAATGTAGGAACTGCATGACTCCAAACTGATTCTAGGCATGTACAATAAAAACAACAGGCTAAACACACACAAAAAATTATTATGAAAAATTAATAAACCTTTCCCCACCATTTTGGCTCACCTGACTGTTTGTGATCATATTGTTCTGATATTGTAAGTCAGGGGTGTCAAACTCGCGTCATCACAGCAGTGTCACATGACGTATCAGGACTTTTTTTCCCTTTACTAAACCGGGTGGGGGCAAGGCCAGCATGTGACGTAACTGGCTTGCGAGCCGTGAGTTTGACAATCCTGCTGTAAAGCAAAGTAAAATCTGAAGTAAAATCATAAGCACAATTGTAGTCATTTGATTTTTCTACTTGCTTCACTTAAATCACGGAGTTGATAGTCCCAATTGTGGTTGCTACGTAAGAACTATCTGTATTTATACAACTGTATCAAAGGTGACAGAGCACATTTCAGTTTGCTCTCTGACCCAACTGAAGACCTTTATTGCTCTACACCTATATTGTGCTTCCCAACCTTTTACTCAGGTACACAGAAAACATAACAGTAGTACACTTAATAAATTTATAAGGTCAAAGCCTAGAAAATTAATTCAAATTTAATCAGATTTCTAAGGTCACTCAATTGTTCAGGCAATATGTTTTAAAGCCTCTAATTGTTAGGTTGATATCTCACAGGAACACTTCTTTTGCATTAGAAATTCATGGAAACACAAACTTTAGGTTATAATTTACAATCAGGATAGTACCAAGCTATCTAAGAGCAAATCTGATATAATTAACCTTCCTGTTATCATTATAACATTGTTACAATTAGTCCACTGTAGATTTGCCCCGATTGCACACTCTTCCAATTCTTCTTATTTTATCCTGCTTTTTATTCTCTTTTTAGTCTCCGCAGATTAGCCAAAATGCCCAAGAGAAAACAAAAAATACATATGGAACATTTCCTTTTTTGCCTCTAGACAACTATTTCCAGATATATATTTTTTTCTGGGATTGTTCATGAGATAGATGGTAATACTTATCACAGACATGCAAAACACTAGGGCACCTAAATCATTACAGGTAGTCTTCATTTAGCAGCTGCCTCATCCAGCAACCATTTGCAATTATAATAGTGGCGTAAAAGTAACTTTACAACTAATATTTGCATTTACAACCTTTGCAGAGCTGTAACGCAAAGGAAAGCTGAGTAAGATTATAAGCACATCATCGTTTTTCTTAGTAAACACTTAGAAATGACCAAGTTGCCAGTTTCAATTGTAGTTGCTAAGCGAGAAGGAAACAGGATTCAATAAGGTAATTTTAGAACTCAGTGATATACTTGATTAGATAATCAAAACAGATCTGGATCTCAAGATAAACCTGATCTTAAAGAGAATGCACAGCTCATGAATAAACAGGCTGATAATTCAAAAATATCTTTTTCAGTGCCCCTTCCCAACAAACAATTAATTGTCCTGAAAGAAATTCCAAAACAAGAAGCATCATAGAGATTTGATCCCTGTCTAAGGGTTGGGTGTGAGGGAGGGGAGTAGAGATTGCTTCAAAGTTATTCCCATAAAAATAAAGACAGTTGATGAACAATGTACAGATATACAATAGTGATCAATTCACTGCAGATTTACAAAGGAAGTTTAAGAGGGAAAAATGGACCCTAACACTTTGATCTGAAATGAATGTCAACAGCAAGTTGAACTGAAATGTTAGAAATATTCAGCCATAACTAGAGCTGCTAGGAATTTGCTAATTTTTCATTTAGCTAATCTTGCTAATTCCTTCTCTTGTAACTTCAGTGTTTCTTATATATAAGTATGAATATAGAGACTACCGGAAACTTGTTAAGCAAAGCATGTGGTACTGAAATCACCACTATGTTTATAGTCTTATTTCACTTTCCTTTGCTGTAGAGACCTGCAAAGTTTATAAATGCAAGGTATGGTCAAAAAGTTACTTTTTCACTAACATCATAACTGCAAATCATTGCTAGATGAGGCAGTCACTAATGGATGACTACCTCTATTAATCTCTTGACTAGACCTTTGCTCTGACCTTGTCTGGGTTCAGAAGCTAAGGGTTGCTCAGAAGTTGGTTACAACTTGTTTGAAAGGATATCAGTGAACATCAGGGCTTTAAATTAAATCAGAAAGTTGAAAATCATCCCAGAAGAAGCCTATAGCAGATGTTAAAATAAAAGCTATAATTTAATGGTAGTGTCTGGCATGCAGTAGGGCCTCAGATCCACTCCCTAACACCCCCAGTTAAAAGAGTTTTAAATAGATAGGTGGGAAAAGCTTCTCTGTGACATGTTGTCAGAATAGCCAAAACATTATTTTTATATGAATGAGGATTAGCAAATTGAACCAAATCCAGGTGACTTTTGGATGGATATTGCTCTGAAGAAATAGAAAATGAGTTTGGAAGCACTTCTGTTGCTGTTTCTAAATTCAAGTGCCATTTAGCGATCATGAGAGTTTTTTATAAACTGTGCCTGGTTGAGCAACTGTAATTATACTTGAAGGAACCATACTCACTCTAGTTATATTTACAAGGCACTGATCTCAAAGACAATTTAGAACAGCAGGAATATTATGCTAAATTGTAATATGATATTAGATTGACCACATTATATCTCTTTGCTGTGTGGGCTGCAAATACATTTCAGGGTCTAAGTCAAGACAACCAATTTCAGCCTTTAAATTTTTAAAGACATCAGGATCAAGTTTTTCAGAAATCTCTTCCTTTTACATGTTCATGTTTTAAAATTTCTGCTTGGGATGGAGGAGAGGAAGAGAGACATAAAAGAGATATATCAATCTCCTTGGAGATTGATTTCAATTTGTTGCTACCTAAATTTAAAATCTATATCTACCACTCACCAAAATTAGCTCTCTTATACTGATTAATTTCCACTACGGTATTCCATATTAAAGGAGGGGAAACATTTACACAACTACTTAGGTTCATAAAAACTACATGAAATAAGTGTCATTTGTAGACAGATAAATCAACTTTAGACAAGTATACCTAGCCATATTGGCTGCTCTTTGAACAAGATACCGAACTGATGGCAATGAGAAAAGGCAAGATTCTTGTTTGATTGTTTTGAGTGACTTTCGACTAACTAGATTTTACATCTTGAGGAAAATACATTAATACCAACTTTGCTTTTTTTGTTATTTATATAATGAGCAAAATGTATTATTTTTATATAATATCAGCAAAACAACAAATAGATAACTCTCATATCCACTACAGAATTAAAGACTGCCTCCATACATCAATCTAATTCAGTCATAGTCTTGTAAAAAAAGTAATATTCAGAAGCTGTAGGTTTTTATGGCTATTTATTGGTAAAACTACTTCTTGGTGGTGCCATGTGAGTCAATATATATGTGTGCAAATGTTTCAGTATTTATGTTTCTAGCTTCTTTAAAACATTAGCAGTCAGCAAATGATCACAGTCTTGTACAACATTATACGAGCAAAATGCTAATAGGACATATGGATATGACTCTAAAACATACATATTTTTGGTCTAATTATTTTTCTTACCTCAGTGTTAAAGATGCAGGCCTGGTATCAGGAGTGCTGCTGTGTGTTTGAAAAGCCCAAAATGAACCTCCCGGATTGAGTGGTGGACGATAACTGGAAGCAGTTGCATTTACTTTATTAACGGCTCCATTTATCATGTTTAAATTTGTCAGCTGAAGAGGAAAATAAGCAAATGACAAGCATTTTAAAAGATCCAACAAGACAACAAAAGTATCTTGTCATGAATTTTCACTGAAGGATATATAGTTAATAAATCATTAAAGAAACAGAGCCAGTTTATGGAACAGAGATGTTCATTCCTGCTGATTCCACATCAGCGCAAAAGTGTGTCTAAACGTATGTGAGCCATATGAAGGTTAGTAAGACTATAATTTCATCATCTCAGAAGAAGCAAGCAAATAAAAGTCATTGACAAACTAAGGTTATTTTCTGGAATCTCATGGACTCACAAAAAGGCAGACTCCTGTATTTACAAGTGACACCAAATCTGGCTAAGCCAGATGTAGCATGAGCAACATATACTCTCAAACAGAAGCAGCATATATGGGCTGGCACAAGTATTTTCAATATTTTCATTAATTAGCAAAAATATGTACATGTACACATAAACATGGTCTATCAGACAATCCAAATTAATAATCATAATAATCCATAAAACATATTATTAGTTTAATCAGCATTCATTTCTGGCATCATTGTTCCAAGTCTTTTCTTGCCCCTCAATTTCTCTGATTCCACCATCCCAGGTTCAGAAGGTTATTTATTTATTTATTTAATTTATTGGCTGCCTATCTTACAGCAGGATAACTCTGGGCAGCTAGTTAATACATATCAACTATCTGTTGTAGCAACGTTTCGGCATAATCTCATCTGCCATCATCAGGCTTCTGTATTGTGTTTGTCTGTGAGTCAGACTTTTACAGTTGTCTCAGTTTTAAATTTGGGGCTAGCTTACTGCTTTGCCAGGATGGTTTTTTCTTCGTCCTGATTGGTTGGAAGTCTTGGTCTGTGTTTATTGGTCTTGGAGTTTGCTGTGTTCTGCTTGATTGGTGTTTCTAATATCTTCTGTCTGTTTTGTGGCTTTTTTTTGGTCTTGATTGGCTGGTAATATTGTGTTCCTGTACTGGAGGCTTTTAGTGCAGCTTGGCTCCAAGTAAATGGTCGGCTATCATCTATTAGGAAGCTAGGTTTCATCTGGGTGCCTGGTTGGGCTGTGTTTGAGCTGGAGGTATCAGGGGGAGTCTGTTTGTGCCCAGGTGTTTGCCTGGCTTGTGGTTTGGAGATTTTTTTGTTTGTGAGTGCAGGCTTCCAAGTAATTGACAGTCTGCTGGAATCATCTCTTCTAGTCATGCTTTCAGGTCTTTTTTCAATCTCTATGGCTTCTCTGATGCTTCTGTGGCTGGGGATTTCTATAGTGGCTAGGGTTTTGGTGCCACTGAAGTTGATGCTGTGACCTGTGGCTTTCATGTGTTGGACGAGTGAGGAGGTGTGTTCCAGCTTTTTTACTGCATTTTTGTGTTCATCCAGGTGGGTACTTATTCTTCTATTGGTCTGTCCAATGTATGTGGCCGGGCATGATGCACAGGGAACTTCGTACATGCCTTGGTTTTCCAGGTCAATTTTATCTTTGGGGTTTCTAAGGATGGCTGCTATTTTTCTGTCTGTTTTGAAGGAAGTCTTGATGTGATGCCTGTGTAGTATCTTACTGATTTTGTCTGTAGTACCTCTTATGTAGGGCAGGACAGCTGTTCCATAGGTCTGTCCATCTTTTAGGTCTCCATTATGTCTCAGTGTGTTTTTGTGGATCAAGCCGGTGATTTTGCTTTTGTGGAAGCCATTGGCTGTCAGTACTTTAGTCAGGGTGCATAGTTCAGTCTTTATGTGTGTCATGTCTGCCAGGTGTTTGGTTCTATATATATATGTATATATTTGTTTTCTTCAGTTTTCGCGGGTACTTACATGTATGGATTCAGCTTTGTTCAGGTATTTTCCCACGTCATCATAGTTGTGCTTTTAAAGTTGTAGCAACGTTTCGGAAGAATCTCATCTGCCATCATCAGGCTTCTGTATTGTGTTCGTCTGTCATTGTGTGCGTGTGTCATCAGACGAACATAATACAGAAGCCTGATGATGGCAGGTGAGATTCTGCCAAAACGTTGCTACAACTTTAAAAGCACAACTATGATGATGTGGAAAAATACCCGAACAAAGCTGAATACTATATATAATACTATGTACTATATATATATATATATAGTATTAACTTTATTTTTAGTTAAAAAGAAATTCCTCTCATATTATTAACCTTCCATTGCTTTATTAGCAAAGACTCAAGCTTCTTATTCCACACATCTAATGTCAATTTCATCAGCTTCCTTTCCTTCTCTATAAGAAATATGTTATTGACTTAGGACACAGCTGTTTTCTTCAAACGTCCAATCATTGTGGAACCTCTTTGTACATTACTTTCCTTTGTTAAAATTCTGTTTGTCTTAAAGCTGTCTTTCACACTGGAGCAGGTGTGTAAACAGTTGAACGCATGGTGGTTAAGGATGTTTCACACATTCCACAGACAGGTGTTTAACTTAGAGCAGACTTAAATACAGTCACTGGAATCAAAAGCAGGCATCAGAGCATACTGGCTTATTTAAGCCAGCCCATCGTGTTTCTTCAGTGTTGATAGTTATTCTTCCACTCCTTGATTTGTTTCTGCTTCTATAATTAACTTGCCAGCTCAGTAGATTCCTTGGGGAACCAGTAGAATAATTCACATCTGTACAGCAGAACTCTACTTTGCTGACTATGACTTTCCATCCTCACCATTTGATGTGCCTTAAGGTATATAATGAGCATATTTACACATAATATAAACAGCATGTTTATATAATATAAATATAAGGTATTTAATTACCTTATATATATTATATATATGACCTTACCAATATCATATTTAATATAGCTTTTCCTGATTTTAAATGTAAAGGAAGAGTACAAAAGCAAGGCAAAAACAACTTTTTGTTTGGAGAAAATAGATAGGTTTAAATATTTTTTCATGTTTGTTAGATCTCTATCCAGGCTTTCTTCCAGGAGTTCAAGAACACTCACATACTTCATTAGACCAGTGTAAAACAACAACCCTGTGACCTCAGTACAGATAGTTTTTCCTTACCACTTGTTCACCAACTGTTGTAAGTTACAACAGGGCTGAAAAAAAAAATAACTTTATGGCCAATGTATGACCTTTGCATAAATCCCTCAGTCATGTGATTACCATCAATACATATTGTTCTGTGGTTCCCCCCGCCCCTTTTTTGGGGCAAAGCGATTGGAGAGGAAGGAATTGGAAGAGAACAAGATGTTTGCTCTTCTCCTTACCAAAAGTAGTGTAATCATGCTGGCACTCAGGACTGAGAGCTGAAGATATGCCACACAAACACCTACTCTCTTGCAAACCTTTCCTCTGATCTCTCTTCTTTGGGAAGTGTGGAGGAAAAACCCAAGCAATTTCTATAGGCAATCTCTCTTTTGTCTGACCTTTATCTCCCCTCACAAAATGAAGAGATGGGAGAGGAAGGGATTGCAAGACAATAAGCTGTTTGTTCTTCAACACATTGAAAGCAATGGTGTCATATTGAAAGGGTTTATAATTTTTGCATTCATGCATTTCCTTTTGTATAAGAGTTCAATGATGGACTTCCAAAATGTTTTTTTAAGTGTTCTCAACCAATATAGATCAAGAACCTACAGGTAGTTTTCAGTTAATGACAGGATTTATTTATTTATTATGAAATTTATTTGCTGCCCATCTCATATCTAACAACTCTCCAGTAATTAGGACTGGAATTTCCATTGCTAAATGAACTGATTGTATTACTTAGTGACAGAAATCCCAGCAGTCTCCATTGCCATTGTTAAGTGAGAATCACAGGTTGTTAGATAAGAATCTTCTTGCAACTTCCTGCTGGTTTCCAGCAAGCAGGAAGTCAATGGCAGGATGTCACAATCCTGGGCCAGCACATGAATAAGCAGCATGGACATAGCCGGGTGGGGGGTAACTATTGCTGGGCATGGGAAGCTTCTCAGGAGGCTGCTCCAATGCCGCATGAGAATAGACAAGCAGTTGCCTAAAAGTGCAGGCTGGAAGGTGCTATGAATGGACATGCACTATGGAACACAAGATCCCCAAGATCTTGCTCTCTGTAGCTGGGCTCCTTGGGGGAAAAAAGCAGTAGAAACAGGACTGACCTGCAATCTACCCTACCTACTGATTTTGCTTGTTTGAAACTGGCAGGGAAATTCACAAATGGTGATCCCATGACCACAGGATGCTGCAGATAAGCATGAGTGGGTTTCCAAACACCTGAATCATGATCATATGTGGGTGGCCAGAACTTCAAGAACCATCATTAAGTATCACTTATTGAATGACGTTGTAACTTTGAACAGTTGCTTAGTCCCATTAACTGAGGATTATATTTATGCTCATTTTATTACTTATTCTTTTTTGCACATCATAGCTATTCACTGGTTCTGTCTCATAAGTCTTCCCACATATTGTTATCCAATAACACTAAATGTTGCACGTTATAATTTTATTTCATTTTTCAATTATCATGACTGAGTGAGCTCAGTTACACAAACTATTTTTCTAAACATAACTAGGCTGGGGTTTAGGCATCAATAAAGTATATAGTAATCATGTAGTATTTATTAGAGCAGCTATTACTGTTTACAGCTCGGTACCATCAGAATAAGCAGACTATCAATTTCCATTTCTTTTACCTCACACCTCTGCTATCAAAGACCACTTTGAACCTGTGCTTCATTCCTCTCAAAATAACCTTCTTGGTTCAAAACTGGGTTAAGATGAGGGTTAAATGCCCTCATTTCTGTCCCCTGGAAGTGTGTGTTTCTGTGTCCCTCCAATTATAGGGAGGGAGAAGAATAGAGCCCAAATTGATAGCACTTTTTGTCTTACCATTAGTAGTTATCTACAATAAACAGGACATCTCTAGGAAGGAAGGGAGCCTTGTTCTGCAGTTAACTGAGGACTATTTCAACCACACCCCATAGATAAATTACCCTCAGGCAAGTTTATTGGTATGCCTGCATTTATAGATATAAGACAAGAAGAAAACATTTAGATTAAAGGGTTTGAGAGGTGTAAAGTCTCTATGTACATCAAAATTGATTTGGCACAAGGCCCATGACATTCCCACCCTGCTTGCTGAGTTTACCAGTTCACACGGTATGCACATAAAGAGTATAAGAGTTCTAGTCTCCAGAAAACATTCCCAGATAAAACCTGCCACAGACATTCCTGGGAAACCTGACAAATTGTGTAGATTTGTTTGTAGTGTTTCCAGCACATGCATCCTTTTTTAAAAAAGAGTCTGTATTGTAGTGGATTATTTGCTTTCCATTACTGGTAGAAATCAGACTTGGAATTAAATACTCCTAAGAGTTTTAAAGCTAAAGCTTCACTGGGAGTTATATCAGTAAGGCTTAGATGTGTCAAACGTTTGATGATCAGAGAGTTACCCTTCTCACAAAATAGTTCCTTGAAACTCAACTTGACTCAGCTAGCAGCTCTGCAAGACTAAATCTAGCTATATAAAAGGAATGATGCTGTTTCAGGCATTCTTTTTTTTAAATATTGTTTTCTTCTATAATATTGATGTACATCAGCTTTCAAATGAATCTCACATTGTATCTACTGAAGAAAAAATGACAAACAAAAAGAAAGGTGAAGCAGAAGATGGGTGAAAAAAGAAAGGCCAATGGCTAAGAAGAATTAAAACACACCTCCTGTTTCAGCTTGCAGTTGAATGGAAGATCCAGGAGGGAGAGACTTAAAAATAGATTGGAAAAAAACTTCCTAACATTGAGTATATTACAGTTGAAGTAATAAATCTCTATTCTTTAAAAGAATAGCTTATTATATATGTTTTTCATGAGAAGACTGTGATAGAGGAAAAAAGGGCAGGGCGAGAGGAAGGGGAGGGGAGAGAAGAGGAGGGGAGGAGAGGGAATTCATATGTGAAATACACAGCCTGGAATCTCTCCATATTTTTCTACCAAAGCACTGTAAAAAAAAAAACAATCTGAGATATCCTTAAAAGCAGAACTTGTTCATATTTCCTAGTATTTGAAATAAAAAGATTTACTGTCTCTTACACTGGAGGCAATACATCACCATCATGGCTAGCAATCACCTACAATTTTTTCCTCCTCATGAAGCAGGTACTAACTAGTTCCTGAGGTGGCTGATGCCAAGCAGAGTGGTCGTAGTGTTTAAGAAAAACAGAAAAAAACCTGTACTGGATATTTGTATTCTGTATTCTTCAGAAAGTTTTATGAGGAATGCCAGGCTTTTACTCAGGACCACCCTTCCAATGAAAATATGAAGTAATATGCTCTACCCCCTTTCTTACAATGATATATCATTACATTTACAGGAAAGTTGCTGCAAGTTTTGAACACTGGCTGACTCAACAGAAGAGACAGATATATCTTGTTCCAGCCCTTGCCTGGGTGGTCTGATGTTATCCTTAAGATCAAACTCTGTAGCTGGAAAAGCTGGAACTGTTGCTAGTGAAAATCAATCCATGAATTTGCACATTTGTTCACAGAGAAATACAGAAAAGAAATAACTCTTCTTTTTATCAAGCAGGGCAAGTCAACACATTCTTTTATTTACCATCAATAACTACAAAGCACTGAAGCCTAAGAAATATTTGTAATAACCACTGCTTCTGTTCTGCCAAAAGCATTCAGCAGGCACCAATAAAGACCTCACACAGAACCAATACCACTCACAGTATATTACATAGGGAAAAAAGTTTTCAGCAATAGTATGGAAGAGGTTTGCCATTATCATTTTTCAAGATTTATTTTTCAATTTCCCACAGCACAAAATTTCCTGGTGGTCTCCTGTTCAATTCTGCTTAGTTTCTGAGCCTAGACAAAAAATGGTGATAATCACTATAGACTGTCAACCCAACTTTTCTGTATGTATTTGATTTTATTTCTAATGACTGGAATTGCTTTTAGCAATTCTGGAAGATTCCCTGAGTTGTCCTTTCATAAATTAAAAGAGGTTGTACATGAAACTGTTAAGTAGAAGGCCCCTTTAAATGGGCATGGACAATGTTCAATGTGCAAACTAAGAACCAGTTGTCATTAATAGAAACAGCATGTAACAATAGATCTGCTCCAAAACATTGAGCATTTTGAGGGCACAGAGCAGGGGTGACAAACTCAAGATCCATGGGGCCAGATACGATGCTTAGATCTGACCCACAAGGCCACCCTGAAAACATAGAAGGAACAGTCTGCAGTGCCTCTGCCAGTGAAAATAGAGTTCAGGGAGGCCACATGTGCGCCCCCCAGCTGTTTTCGCTGGCAGAGGGCTGAAGGAGGCCGTCGCAGCTGAAAAGAGCTCAGGAGCCTGTTTTTGCTGGCAGAGCGCTCGCGCCCACAGGCACTTCCAACATGAATGACCTCACGCTGGCCATGCCCACCTTGGCCACACCCACACTGTCCCCCAAAGGTCAAACACAACCTTGATGTGAAATTGAGTTTGACATCCTGGCACTGATAATACATTTTGAATTGTCACAATATTAAATAATAATACGTACAACTCCCCATGATTTAGTGTGGCACTCCTAAAATTGTCCTGTGTTTCTTGGATCTCAAGAGGAGAACAGGTAGGAAATACAACTTCAAGCAACAGAGTGGTCAATGTCTGGAATACTCTACCTGACTCTTTGGTTTCTTCCCCCAACCCCAAAAACTTTAACCTTAAGACTGTCTACTATTGACCTCACTCCTTTCCTAAGAGGTCTGTAGGGGGTATGCATAAGCGCACCAACATGCCTACCGTCCCTGTCCTGTTGTTTCTTTTATATATATATATTTCTTATATGTATCCATGTTATTCATAGCTATGTTTATACTTATACCTATTATCTTGTAAGCAATTGACAAATCAAATAAAATTTAAAAAGTATCAAAACTGATGTACTGCCTGTTCCAATTTAATATTACTTATTTATAAAGATGGGCAGTAGGAAAGTGATATAAAATTAAGAAGTTAAATTGTGATGCAGCAGAGATTTCCCTTTATAAAGCTCCAGCATATACAAAGTAGCTTGCAGTAACTTCATCAGGGTGCCCTCCGCTTATTCTATGCTTACTATAGCCACAGTGACTTAGCATTATTAATATGTACAGTACACTAGAAAAAATGATTGCATTTCCTGTGATCAAGCACAGTTCAAGAAGATCCATTCAGATTAATTCTTACTTGTCAAATAAAGCTTAATCACTGTTTGTTTTTCTCTTTTGTGAAATAATACTACCATCAAAGGCTATTCTATTCAAAATGGAAAGTATGTTTTTTTAGATACCTGTTGTGTAAGAAGGCTGATGTGACTGGGTGGGGAGTACTGTCTAGCTGCCTGCTTCTCTGCCAACCTCTGAAGTTCTGCTGCAATATCATGACTACAACGCTTATTGTCTTCTGCATCCTTGTTCATTCTGGCAGATACACCACGCTGTCTGCTTGGGCTGTGACTTCTTGATCCTGCTAAAATGAGTGAAAACTTTTATTTTGTCATGATTTTTTCCCCTAGCTATAAGAAATATGCCCTCAGTGCAAAAATTGACAAGGGACATAAATATTAATGACAAAATCAAAACCAAGTGTTTTATATGAAAGATAAGTAATACATGATTCTCAATTACAATATGCATATATCTATACGTAAATTATCTCACAGTTTTTGCTTTCTTTCCAAAGTTTTACAAAGAACACAAACCATTTCTTTATGAAGTAATGATAGAGAAGCATGATAGGGAAATTAATTTATTGAAGAAAGGGAAATTCAGAAAGTCAGCATGAGATAAGGAAAAAAATAAGGCACCAAAGAAATTTTATTCCAAAGAAACCTCTGGTTAGATATTTATTAGTGCTAATGTCAACTATTTGGAGGGATATCTTAAGGAGCCTCTCCAAACCTGCTGATCAGAG
Organism: Laticauda colubrina; assembly: GCA_015471245.1. Lineage (NCBI taxonomy): Eukaryota > Metazoa > Chordata > Lepidosauria > Squamata > Elapidae > Laticauda > Laticauda colubrina. The sequence continues at coordinate 26,807,502 of BLBF01000005.1, forward strand.
TACCAAGGCCCCATGTTATTTTTTTAAAGCACAACCAAAGCCCCACTAGAATCAGAACTGATTCTGTACACATGTGCCTTTCCTTGCAATCCCAGCGAAAATAATGGGGGGGGGGGGGGCATAGCCATGTTCTGTCATTGTGGAAGTCCTTGAAATGGCCAAGAGCCTTTGAGAGAATTGCAGTTATAGGTTCAGAAGAGTATGAAGCTGCCCTTCATGTGGTTGGCATAGCCCCAATAAATTAGCATAATACAAAAGAAAAATGAAACAAAACGCATTACTTGGAAAGCTAGTCTTATGTAAATAGGACAGTTCTTTTCAAAGTCTTAAAAACTTCATGAGGATTATTAGGAAAACTATAATACAATATGTGACACATTAAAATTTTGAAATACTCTATAATTAAAAAATACTCTACAACTCACATCTGGTTATAATTTATTGTATATATTAACAATGTTTTACTTCCTTGAACTAACGTCTTTCTGAACAGAAATCTTAGATGTTTGTTGGTGATTTTTTAAAATATTTTCCCAATAAAATAAAATATATATTTAAAATATTTATTTTTGAACCATATTAAATCCCCTAAAGATGGAAATTCTCAGGGTTTTCCCCCCTTTTTTTCTTTCCAAATAAATGCCATTTATTTCTTTTCTTTTTCAATTCTGTATATTTTTCTTTAATTTATGCCATTTGGGTTTTGACCAAATGGCATAAAAAGCACCTGAAATCTAAAGAAAAATAAATTTAAAGTAGCATTGAACCAAGAGAGTATTTTCAAAAATGTAAAAATAAAAAGTACTATAGTAGCTGAACTTCTGAAAATAATCTAAAAAGTTTATATGCTACACAAGTAAAAATACTGCAGAGAAATATAAATCTGATGTCAAATATTGAAAAACAGATGGTCTGGTAATTGCATAGTTCAATGCTATAAGCAATTACAGTGACATCTTGGCATTCAACTGTTTTGAATTTGGTACTTAATGGATTTTGACATGAAAATGTTGTCCCCGCCCTCATCATTTGGCTGCCTTGGACTTACTATATTATTTCTTCTAAGAAAAATTTGTTTGGTAATCATCATGCTTCCAGGAATCAATTAATGATGAGTACCAAGGTACCACTGTATTGCTACTGAAATCAGTCACTGCCATGTGAATTAATTGATTGCTGAAACCTGACACCTATGTCAGCAGTGCAAGCCTTTGAGAGCTCATTCTTATTTAAACAAACTGACATTCATTTCAATATTTGATATCATTGGGCTTTTGCTGGTTTTTCTATATCCTTTCCTGACAGGAAAAAAGGCTAAGTAGAGAGATGAACACCTGTCCCTTTAAATGTTGGATTTCAATTCCTAGCAGCTCCACTCAATAAGAGTAATAATTGGTGTTGATTTGAACTGTAATCCAACAATACCTAAAGGGCCATGGATTTCCTCCTCCATAGGAACAGGAGTTATTATTTCTTGGAAAAAATGGTAATAGTATCCAATAGTTAAAATAATAGTTCAAAGAACTGTTCCCAGTATTGTTTACAGATAGAGATTTGTACATCAATAACATGGAAATCTGGCAAAACCTAACTGGTGAAGAAAAACTATTTCAAAGTGTAAAAGGTATAATCTGATGGTAGAGCAAAGCATTGCAAAAGAGACACATCTTGACATCTCCGGGTAAAAATGTGAGAGACTGCTATTGGAAACTTGGGGAGTTTCTCCATGTGAGCATGTAAACAATATTTAGATTAATACTTTGATTTGGTTTCTATGTTTCTTTGAATTTACAAGCACTAGGATCCATGGGAGAAAACCACTGAAAGCCCCATTATAAAGAAGTTCAGAATTCCCTCTCTTCTGTACTGCCAGTGAAGAAAATACTGGTGTATGTGATATTCTACTCCTATTTTTCCAGTCACTGCAATAACATTCACAAACAATTAATATTCCAAGGGAAAAAGCATTAATCTTTTTGGATGTCAGTCCACTTTATTAGTTGCTGCCTGATACCTTGTCCTGTACAGTTTCATACAGGGGAACTTAAACAACCACTACTCAGTCCGTTGGAGACTTGTTGCCAAATTGTGTCATGAGAAAACAGCAATAAGATTAGAGAGGCATGATCACCCTATTCTTTGTTTCTTCAAGTTGCCTAAGAAACAACAACATAATCACTTCACTTCATGCCTTAATACTCCAGAACAGAGATGGGAAATCATAACCCCTTTATGACTTGTGGACTTCAACTCCCAGAATTCCTGAGGTAGCCATGCTGGCTGAAGAATTCTAAGACTTGAAGTCCACAGGTCATAAAAGGGCCACAGTTCACCATCCCAGCTATAGAAGATAACAATACTCTTGAGGACAACTCTGAATTAGATTGGATATTGTTCTTTTTCAAATAAATATCTAATAAAGAAAATACGAATATCCAACTCAAAACTTGCACAATTAATTCAAATTGTCTTGGATATTGCAAGAATATTTTTTTAAAATTACAATAATGTGTCAACTGAGTATCAGCCTACCTGCTTTTGCTGAGGAAGGTCGGGTCAGTCTCTGGCTGTAGATTTGCATGGCAGTCTGAAAGGAAGAGAAGGGGCTGACAGTGTAACTGCCAGACCGACAACGGTGTAAGCTTGTACTGTTTGAGGATGGGCGGGACACATTTTTTGCTGTATTAGACAAGTTGTCAGGTGCTGCATTTGGAGAAGAAGGGGGAAGTGTTGCTCTAGAACCTGACGAAAGGGAAGGGGTCGAGTGATAATCAGGCAACTGTACATTCTCATAGGTAGCAGGTTGCGAGGACAATGGCATACTGATGCTTTGTGGGAGTGTGGTACCATGAGTAAAGGAAGAAGTGCTAAGAACGCTGAATTGTGGTGTATTCTCTCCATCTTCCATTGAAGAAGGAACACCTAGTAGAGAGAGAAGAAAATATCAAGCCAATCAGGGGAATTCATATTTTTCAATTGGACATATAAAAATTTCTACAATTGCACTTTTACAGGCTTTAGATTTTTTTTATATAGCATCTGACTTTTCAACAATTTCACAAAAGAGCTCTAATAGCCAATAAAAATCTTTCTCAAGTTTGTATTTATATTGATAATTCTATTATTTTACTATGATGTTCTCTACATGGATATTCAATTTTCTATTTAATATTAAGATACTCAAAATACTTATTCCAAATTATTTGATTTTTGCATGTAATATTTACAAACAGTACTGCATCAATTACATTGTTCTTTATAGTAAATTAAAATAGTATTCATAAAACCAGCCTCATACACTAACCAGTCTATGAGACTTTTCAACTACTGTACAACATTTCTACTGGTTTTACTAACAGTATAGTCTACTGCTTAGCCCCGTGATGGCAAACTTATGGCATGTGTGCCAGAGGTGCCACAGAGCCCTCCCTATAGGCACGCGAGCTGTCGCCCCAGCTAAGCTCCACCACACATGTGCATGCACCTCCCACCAGCCAGCTGGCCTTCAGGTCTATGCCACACATGCATGGGGGATGCCCATGTATGCATGCAGTGTAGGGGCATGCGCAGGGTGGAGCACATGTGCAGGGGACACACACACATGCGCAGGAAACATGCCTGGGGTAGAGCAAATGTGTGGGGGATGCGTGTGCATTGCATTTGGGGGGTGCATGTGCACACATGCACAAGGTGCTGAAAAGGTTAGCCATCACTGGCTTAGCCCATTCAAAATTCCCCCCAAAGTTTTTTTTTCTATTCAATGTTCATGAAAAGGTTTAACTTAAAATGCATTGTGGAAAAGATTAAAAATATTAGAGCCTACCTCCTTGACCCATTCTTTTAAGCAGTATCAATACCATAAAATATAGCAAAGAAACATATTATTAACTCTAAATTAGATGTTTGAAAAAATTATAATTGTTAGTATCTTGACTGACAGACTCACCGTGTGAGTATAAATTTATCTGAATACTCCTATCTGTCTGACTGTAATCTAGTCTAGTCTCGTCATTTTTTATATAATCTATCTTTTTTAGATTTATTGTCACTTTGAATGTACACTAATGGGCATAAATTAAAATGACATTTCATTGCATACAGCTCTCAAAAGGTTTACCACCTCCAATATATACTACATAAACATGATTGACTGACTGACTGATTAAATCAATACAAAATTATGTATATACCACATATATTATTTGACACAGAGAAACAACAGTCTATTATGGATGTATACATGTACATGGTGAGAAAAATGAATCTTGTTAATTTACCAGACAGATATCATAGGAAACAAAGCTGTTAGAGAATCTGATTCTCCTGCTAAAAATACTTTGAAATCTTCTCCCAGAGGGAAACAACAGAAACAGACCTTGAAGTGGGTGTGTGGGGTCTCTAATAATGCTTTGAGCTCTAAGCACAAAGTGCTTATAAGTAGTATCCTGAATAACAGGAAGAAAACTTCCTATAATTCTTCTTGGCTGTCCTTACCATTCTCTGTATCGACTTCTCTCTGAGGCACTGCTGCCACCAAACCAAACAGTGATGCAGCTTGTTAAAATGCTCTCAATCATGCCTCTGTAAAAAGTGGCTAGGACAGAAGGAGAAAGATGTGCTCTCCTCATCCAAGACAGGAAACGTAGACATTAGTCTGCACACTTCACTAAGGGTGTGGAAAGACCAGTGTGAAGAGACTAGATTGTTAGTTATCTGCACCCCTAAATACTTAATACTGTTGACCACATTTCCATCACATTTATAAAGCTGCCATAAATCCAGCAAAACCCTGGATGGCAAACGTAACATAAAACATCAAGAACAGGAAAACACATACAACACACAAAACAACCTGGGTCAAGGCCCCCTTATAAAAATATCAGGACAGCTTTATCATGGGAAGAGACACACCTTCTCTGGGTGGAGGTTGTTCTATAGGGAAGACACCACGACAGAGAAAGCCAGCAAAAAGCCATTAAAGTTTTGTCATAGTCTTAACTATGCAAATGTACTATTTTTCCAATTTTCTTACTGGGTAAACTAGTTCCTTTGGGTTGCTCAACTCTCGGCTGCTCTACCACATTTTCTTTCTCCACTGGAAGTTGGGACTGCTTTTTTTCATTTTTCCCCATCTTTTCTGAGTGATCTGAAAAGTTTTCAAAATTAAAAGAAAAATAAACAATGTATGATAATGATTTTCAGTATGACATTTTCTAATACAGATGATCTGAAATTAATTGCATCTGCAAATAAAAATCTATCCTAAAACTGAAATTCTTATGTATCTAAAAATTTTGACGTTCCATATATTCATCAGAGAAACAAAACTATGAAACATATTGGTTGGCTGGCTGGCTGGCTGATTTGATTTGGAGACTCCTGAAGCCCAAAAGACCCTAGGCAGCTTACAATGCACACAAAGAAAACCAAATAATAAAATGCATATGCATCTTAGCAACCAGACAAATTGGAAACCAACGTAAAAGATAAATAAAAGCTTGGCATTCAACCTAACCCCAAGCTTAGGAACAAAGTCACATTTTCAACAAGTTCCAAAACAGAACAGAAAATAGGGAAGGGGTAGCATACAAATTTTCAGGGGATGCTGTTCCAATGGGCAGGTACCACAACAAAGAAAATATACTGCTTAGGTCCTGATAGATATTATTAAAGAGATATTGAAAATGCTCACTCTGCTTAATCTCACCAAATGGACAGATATAATCCCTTAGATAACTAGGCTCAACGCCATGTAGGCTTCACAATGATAACAAGCACTTTGATTTGCAACCAAAAACAATTTAGCAAGCAGTGGAGGTAACAAAGCAGGGATGATGCACAAAGATAACATAACATGCTTATCACTGTCTTATTACTACATTTTGCAACAGCTGCGGCTTCAAGGTCAGCTAAATGTAGAGTGTATTGGAAGTAATCCACCTGAGAAGTGATTAGGGCATGACTACGTGAAAGTTTTTCCATATTAAGAAAAGAGTGCAACAGGTACACTAGCAAGCAAGGGCTGTGATTCCAAGAGCCTCAGGGGGGTACGCTAATCTTAAATGGGGAAGTATAATCCCCATCCAAGACCAGAGATTAAATATTCACAGATTCAGATAATAACCTCTCAGACTGAGCCCACGTTTGTTCCTCCCTGTAAAATAGACAGCATCTAAACAATGGATCAAGTCATTGACATTGCTTGGATGTCCTAGGGTCAATATATATAACTGAATATCATCAATGTACTGATGATACTGAGGTATGATATCACTCACCAGCTTCCCATAAATATTAAGAAGAGGTGAAGGGTCTCAAAACCTGAGGAATCCCACAAGCAAGGGGCTGCAACCTCTCTCCTCTTGTCAACATTGATGGGAACTGACCAAGGAGGAAGGAGAGAATCATAATAAAACAGTACTTTCCACCCTTCAAGTCCACCCCAGAAGGATACTGTGGTTGAGTGTATCAAAAGTCAATGGAAAACAAGGAGCACAAGGATGGATGTATCACCGTCATCCCAGCTCTGCCAAATATCATCAGCAAGGGCCACCAATTCTGCCTCTAATGGCCTGAAACCTGACTGAAATGGATCCAGATAATCTGTTTCCTCCAAGATGTTCTTCAACTACTGTCTGACCACCATGTCAACTATCTTCTCTGAAAAGGGAAGGTGAGAGACTAGAGCTATCCGGCATTGTTAGATCCAGCATGGGTTTCTTCAGAAGGAGGCACACTACAACTTCTTTTAAAGAGAGGGGGGACAACTCCCTTCTTCTGTGATAGCATTGCATGAACCAAATAAAGGTCATTTCCTAAGTAGCTTTAACAACCCAGGAATGCCCAGGATCAAATAAACAAGTAGGTAAACTCATTGATTTGAAGACTTTGTCCACTTCCTTGGGAATCACAGGCTTAAAATCAGTCCAGATGATCCCAGTAGACTGTGCCCCAGCCACTTCAACAGGAGGAACCCAACTCTGAGTGAATCCAAGTAACTTTTATCAAGAAAAAAATAAGAATACTCCTCATTTGCTTCTTTACAATTATATTGAAGATATCAGAAATGGATACTCACTTCCTTTGTTCCTGTTTTCCAATTGGCTATTATTATGCTTTGTGGCTCCAGGATTTGTTCCCAGGAAGACACTTGCTGATTTATTCTTATGTGTGTAAAAAGTCAGTACCTCCTCAAGATCACTTTCACTAAAATGGGAAAAGATGTATACAAGAATAAATGGCCTAAATTTGTTATGTGGTGATGCAGCTGCAATAGCTACTATAAGCATGGAGGTGGGAAGAGGAAAAGAAAGACAAATTGGAAAGAACTAAAAGAAAAAATGATATTTTTGTTAAGCTTGGTAAAAGCCATGGTGGCACAGTGGTTAGAATGCAGTACTGCAGGCTACTGCTGACTGCTGGTTGCCAGCAGTTCAGGTCTCACCAGTTCAAGGCTGACTCAGCCTTCCATCCTTCCAAGATCAGTAAAATGAGGACCTAGATTGTTGGGTACAATATGCTGACACTGTAAATCACTTATATATATATAAGTTTAAGTGCTATTGCGATTGCTAAAATTCCATGCTGCATGTAAGGAAAGTAATACTCCTAGCCATCCAAAAGCTAGTAATAAAAATAATGTTATTTTTTTTAATAAAATGTATAGAGCTACTTTGATGTAGTAGTTAAGATACCAGGCTGGAAACTGGGAGACTGTAAATCTATGTTCACTTTAGGTACAAATTCAGCAGGATGACCTTGGTCAGTCACTTTTTCTCAGCCCTAGGAAGGTAACAAGGACAATTACTTGTGAAAGATCTGCCACAAAACCTTCAGGGACTAGTCCAGATAGTTGTCCAGAGTCAACACTGACTTAAAGGAACCCCCTCCCCAAAAAGAACATTTTTGATTAATAAAATTACTGTCAAAAATTCCATAGCCAAGGTTCCTGTCTCCATAATTTAAACACTACCTCTTCATAACTATGCAGTACCATCTTTGTTGCAAAATGGATTTTGCTCCTTCTTTAGGGCTATGCTACAATGAAAATAGAGAAAGAAGGAAAATCCCAGAAAAATATAATCCTTGTATCTACACGGGAGTACATCCAATTCTATTTTCCTTTGAAAAATTATAATACTTTATTTCTACCACTAAACAATTGTATTAACTAGCAGCAGAGCTTAGTATAGGTTAGTTTACAAAGCAGATGGGATCAGTATCAAGATAGGTTTTGCCTAGTATCCATGAAAAACGCAGAAATAAATACAATAATCATCTGACATATAGAAAAATAAAAAAACAATACCTTAAGAAGTTTCAAATTGGTTTCCAATAGGAGGCAATATAATTTATTGCTCTGAATGCCTTCAAGTAATTCATACCTTGCCTTAGTGATAAACTTGTGAAAGCCTTCTTCATCTACCCTCTCTTCTTCTTCTTCCTCCTGTTTCTTCATTGCCTTTTTCTGAGACATTTGATCTGTTTCCTAAAAATCAGCAGCAACAGAGTAATCTCTCAAATCACCTTTTCTATGAATGTGTTTTATAGTATTAGGATGCTTGGAGGTACTTAGGTACTTAGGTACTTATTAGGTACTTAGGGAAAAGGTACTCAATGTCTTTTTAAAGCAAATAGTTACTCTGTTGATATCTATGCAAACATTGCAACTGAATATATATTGTGACATCAGACACAAGTGCATTAAGTCATTGCATTTCTATATCATCATAAATGTCATTTGCCCCCCTTACTCCCCCCTCTTCCCAAGATGCCATTGCACTGAAGAAGATATTAGTAATACCAATGGAATCCAAGACTGAATTTACGAATATTGTACATCACAAGAATTTTGAGCACTAATATAGTATTATTGAGCCATGGTGGCACATTGGTTAGAATGCAGTACTGTAGGCTACTTCTGCTAACACCCAGGGGTTCAATTTTCACTGGCTCAAGGAGACTCAGCCTTCCATCCTTCTGAGGTCAGTAAAATGAGGACCCAGCTTGTTGGGAACCATATGTTGATTCTGTAAACCGCTTAGAGAGGGCTGTAAAGCACTGTGAAGTGGTATATAAGTCTAAGCGTTATTGCTATTCCTATTCTTGCAAAACATGAAGTCAGTCATTATAACTTCTACTTTCCCTAAAAAACCTATTACTAAATAACCCTGGCCATTCAATTTAGTTTTTACTGGGGTATAATCACATTAAAAAAAATCCCAACAAAAATAGCAAAATGACTAGACACATTTTGACCAATAGTTTCAGAACTGTCATGATTTTGTTTCTTTTTAGGGGCAATGAATCTGAACATCAATCAGTTTTAGTAAACAAATTCATTTGCATTTCAAAAACATAATTGGAAATTACTGTCAAAGTTGTTGCAATAAAAATATCCAAAAATATTACTAATTTGTCAAAGGAAACAGGTACTTCAGAGAATGATTTTATTGATTATGAAATCAATTAAACATTTAAACAAAACATTAACACTTGTCTGCACGTTATGGAGTTACCTATTTATGCCAAATCACAAAGGTGCAAGAAAAACAAAACCTTAAATGAAGAACCTTCTGCTTTCATTGCAATGATTGAAACAGGATTGCAGAACTGCATTACAATGTGCAAGTTCCAGAAGTTAGTTGTCTCTCAAAAATAACTTGCAGATTAGGCCTTTAAAAATCCACTCCATCATTGCACTAGACATTTGAAAAGTTGACGAATGAATGACTTATGCTTCTTTTTTTTTTTTTTTTTGCACATTGGATACAATGAGATTCATTAAAGCAAAAAATAAATAGAAAGATGATCACTAGAACTTTTAAATTAATATTGTGCTGGTGCAACACCATTCAGCTAGCATAATCAATACTCACCCTATTATAGCAGACGATGAATTCACCCAGCTGGTGAGCTAAGATGCGCCTACGATCATACAGAGCCAGGCGCCGACTTGGAAGTAGCATCCTCAACGACTGCTGAAGATTACTAGCTGCTCGCTTCAAAAAACGAACCACCAGTTCCTGCCGTGAAGAAACAACACTAAAGACAGAATCCAAACATTCAATTTTATTAAAAGTATATCTAAATTTGTTTCAAAGAAACTATGTTATAAAGAAAAATGTGTGATAAAGGAGATGGAATGTGCAACCTCAAGTATTTTATCATTACCTATCAAATCTGGCATGCTTTGAATGTATCTTTGAAGAACTGCTCAAGAACACGTGTGGTACATCCCTTTTGTTCATTCAAATACTGTGTCTTTTTTTCAGGCTTCCATGAGAGCCTATAAAGATACAGCTCCTTTGAATGTCACATTAAATTTCACAATTGTTTTAATGAGCCAATTCATTAAAACAGCCTCTTCTTCAGGCTTGTGTGGAATGGAAGAGAGAAGGCATGTTCCCACGAGTTCTAAAACAATCTTCTAAATCAGGGATATCCAACACTGGAAAGACTTGTGGACTTTGATATGGCTGGTGGGGGAATTCTGGGAGTTGAAGTCCACAAGTCTTAAAGTTCCCAAGGTTGTACATTCGTTCTAAATCATTTTAAAGCATGTACAATGCTAATGTCTATTATTGCTGTTTATTAACCTGTCTATTATATTATCTTATCTGTCTGGTAGCCACAGATAAAAAGCACATATCTGAAGGGTAGAAGATTTTTGCATGCCATTTTGGTTAGGTATACTTTTGCTGTCATTATTCATTACTTGAATCACTTTTGGTCATACTATCTTACTTTAAGGACTGCATTATTGTCATTTCTTTCTTTTTTGTCACCAGGTAGTGGTAGAGAAGAAATATTCTCTCTGAAAAATAAGTATTAAGCTGTCTGCCATGGTGTTTGATTTCAAACATATCCTGTCTCCAGTTTAGATTTGCTTTTGGCTAGATGCCCTACTAAACATGTAAATGAAGTGCTTCATAGCCAAACCATTACATTTCACAATCTACCTCTCATTAGCATTATATTAGATTGGTCTGAACTGTTACTCTAAATATTATTTTTCACAGCAGAGCAGACAAAGTATCTCTTAGAAAACCAGTTTCAATTTTCCACTTGGAAAGAGTGGGATAACATTTTCCACTGAGGCAAACTGATTATTCCTTATTTCTGACATCAGGTTTTTAATCTTTGAGCTAGATTGGCTCAGTATGCACTGCCTGTTTTCACAAAGTCTCAACTTGGGCAAAGATGACAAAGACTAGAAATGTGGAGGAATCTCATTAAGTGCTATAAGTCCAGTACTTTATATAAAACACCCAAAGTGATTCTGTGATTGGGGGAATTAGCAAAACAACTCAGAGATATATACTTAGTAGCCAAGTTATATCCAGAGTTTAAGAAGAGGTAATGGGGAACTAAATATAAAAGAAATATAGCAATCTAAATTCGCTATCACTACAGCCATGTGCTATTCAGCTAAACTTAATCTCTATCAGACTCCAAACACATTTCTACTTGTTCTGCACATCAATAAATTAGATCAGATCAAAAAGATGCATTCAAATTGTGTTAAATTACAGACAAAGGTAAGATGTGTCAACATTGCAAATAGTTAAATGTTCAGCAGTTCTGCTCAGCCGTAGCTGGGAGGAATCAACTTCATACTGACTATGATTCAGGAATGCTGAGTGGGAACAGCTGGGTCCCTTCCTGAAAAGTACTGGGCAAGCACACCGTTTCTTACCATCTGCTCATCTTCCTTGGCAGCCCAGACTGGGTTGTGGACCTCATCACCAGCCTCTTTCATCAGACGCAGCTGGACACGCTGCAGGTAAGCAGAGAAAGCTCTGCGAGCCTGAACTTTGCTACAGAAGAGAGGTAAAGGCAGCCATGAAAATACAGCTTTTACTCTCCAAGCTGTTAAGAAGGGTATAAATAGTTTAGAATCTGGATCAGCAAAGACACAATTTCATTGGAATCAAACTGGAGAAGCCTGATTAATCCAGTAAAACTGTATAACTTGAGAACTGTATAACAGAGCTCCAAGTGAAAAGGATTAAATTTCTAAATTTCCAAACTGAAATTTCATGCTGCCAAAACTTCCATGTCTCCAAAATAAATATGGAAGATAAGTGCAAATTTAAAATGGAAAACTCTTCTCTCAAACACAACTTCAGAGCGCACAGTCAACATTTGCACTTTCTCAGAATGTTCATGCAAATCAAAATGTTTGCTGCATATTAATTACTCTCTGAACACTGTGGGAACTATGGATGTTATTCAAATTAAGTGGAGAGGATAAGCTCTTAATACAATTTTCACTGCTCTTCGAGAATGTTAGCCAAGAACATAACCATTTTAAAAATTCCCATATTTTAATTTTGTATCTTCTATATTTCATTTTATAAATTAACTTTATATTGCCTCAAAAAAATGAAATTAGATTAATGGCCAAAGATTTTAATAACTCAGCAAAACAGATGTATTAATTTACTTCTGTAAAATGCTGGCATTGATTATTCTCATTAGTTAATGGTTTACAAGAAATACTCCCCATCCCTCTATTGTCTTTTCTAATGGGAGAAGAGTATTTTCTGCTGCAGTGTCCACCCTTTGGAACATCACACCCCAGAGGTTAGATTGGTCCCAACCCCCTTATGGCTTTCAAGACTCTAAAGACATGGATCTCTCAATGGGCCTGGGAGATCCAGTTATGGGCTATTGATTGATGCATGAGTTGCACTAACCAGCTTATTATACTTTCTGGTTTTAATTTGATTTTTATCTGTTTTAAATGACTTGTTTTTACTGTATTTTGTGTGTTGTTGTTTTTTTTTGCTGGGTTGTTTAATTACTCCATGTGAGCTACCCAGAGTCACAAATGTATGATGGGCAGGCTATACAAAATAAATAAAATTTTGTTCTTATATTGTTCAGGACATACTATGAAATCAATATTCTAACCAACTGCAATATCCATTCACGTGTTTTCCCTATTGCAGAAAATATACATGCCAAATTATAAAGTGAGAATTCTATCACCTACAAACTGAAATTAAGGGATTCCAACTTTGTTAGACTAGATGATAGGAAATGGTTTTCCATACATAAAAGCTGAATCGACTCAGTATCATTTGTTTCCATTAAAATTAATGTGAAAAGTTACTGATTATTAACTTAAATCCCTTCAATTTCCATGTGACACAACTGTAAGTTGTATAAGTTTATAAAAAATAAAGAGTTTACAACAGTAATAGAAAGTGATATCTGATGGCAACATGGTATGAAATGCTGTCATAATGGCTTTAAATCTAGAGAATGAAAAGGTTTTTCTAAATAAAATGTTCTGGACAAATAAACTTCCTTCATATATAGTTGACCCAGTGAATTAGATCAAATTTTACAGAAAACGGCAGCAAAAAAAATATAACATCTATAAACACAGAACATTTTAAAAACATCAAAATACTATGGTACTATCTTGAAAAAGTGACCAGATGCACCTGGGAAATTTAAACAGTGCAAGAAGATGAGAATCCAGAGCTGGCTTCAGAAATCAACAAAGGCAGATAGCTGCTTAAGGCCCTGTCACACTGGCCGACGGATGCAAAACGTTTGTAAAAAGAACACAGCGGACGAGCAAAATGTTCCATCCGTTGTTATCTGCTCTCAAAAAGGGCAAAAATTTGCATAACCAGAGCAGATAACACGGAAAGGAACGGATGGGGGGAGGACGCAGGGCGGATGGAAAGCGGATGCTCCATGGAAGCCTAGCGGATGGAAGCGGATGGGAGCGGATGGCACATCCACAAGGCTTCCAGGGGGCCGCAGCAAAGCGGATGCGGAACGGAAAGAGCGGATGCAGAGCGGACGCCGAGCAGATGCACAGCGGAAGCCTAGCGGATGAAGCGGATGCAGAGCGGAAGCCTAGCGGATGCCTAGCGTTCACTGCACATGCGGGGAGGATGCATTGCGTCAGCCCCGCAGATATAAAGGGAGGCAGCTCCCAAGCAGGTCACCATTCAGAGGAAAGACCTGCTTCCAGACACATCTACTGCCTGCCAGCCTTGCTGCCTGCCTTCCTGCCAGCCTGCCAGCCTTGCTGCCAGCCAGCAACCCCACAACCATGGGGAAGAAGAGGAAGCCTCAGCCATCTGCTGCCAGCCCTGGCAAGAGGGACAGGGCCACCCTCCCACCCCCTGTGCCTCACTCTGCTTCTGCTGGGGCTTCTGTAGCACGGGCTCGCTCTTCTGGGGCTAGGGCTTCTGCTGCTTCTGCTTCTGGAGGAGCTGATGATGCTGCTTATGGCGGTGGTGCTTCTGCTGGTGCTTACTCTGCTGAAGCTGCTCCTCGTCCTGCTGGTCCTGCTCGTCCTGCTGGTCCTGCTCATCCTGCTCGTGCTCCTGGTCTTGCTCATCCTGCTGGTCCTGCTCGTGCTCCTGGTCTTGCTCGTCCTGCTGGTCCTGCTGGTCCTGCTCGTGCTCCTGGTCCTGCTCGTGCTCCTGGTCCTGCTCGTGCTCCTGGTCCTGCTGGTGCTCCTGGTCCTAATGGTGCTGCTGGTGCTGCTGGTGCTGCTGCTGCTGATGATCCTGCTGGTGCTGCTGCTGCTGGTGGTGTGGAGGAGCAGCCCCTACAACCTGGAAGCCCCTCTGATGAGGGCCCATGTGGTCCTGCCAAACGGAGGAAGAGGCAGACGCGAGAATGGGAGAGGAGGCAATACAACATCGAGGAGGAACATGAGGATGAGGTGCTGGAGTGGCTGAGAGAGAATGACTATCTATGGCGGAAGGGACACAGGCTCTACAGGGACACCAAAAGGAAGCAGGCTGCTTGGAGGGAGAAGGCGGAGAGCCTGGGCTACACTTCGGAGGTGTTCCTTGGCTGGTGGAAGCACATGCACACCTGGTACGGGAAGCTGCACCTCAAGAAATCTGGCCAGGCCGCGGTCAAGCTGACGGACAGAGAGACCTTCATCATGGCCAAGTGCAGCTTCCTAGAGGGTGAGATCCGCCACCGAGGAGCAGCCCCTCTCACAACCCTCTCTCTCAGGCAGCCTGCTGAGAGCTAGTCCTCTTCCGGCCGAGAGTCAGCTCCAGTCTCCAGAGAGGTGTCTGTGGAGCGTGCCACGATGGAGAACCCGCGGACAGCTGTTCTAACTGTGGCAGAGCACGTGGAGGACTCCCTGGTGCAGTGGGAGAAAGGAGACGGCAAATCCACCACAGTCCTACCCGCATCCACCCCCAGAGTCACCTCCACAGAAAGGCAGAGAGCCAGACAGGAGGGGCAGAGCCACACTGTCCTGCTGGAGATAAGAGACACCATCAGGAGCAGCATAGATATCCTATCTCAGCTGGTCCACACCAACTCCTCATCCTCCAATCGCAAGCCCTTCCTCACCTACGTCAACCAAACCCTCACGGACATGGCAGAACCCCAGTACCAGGTGGTGAAGGACAGGATCACCGATCTGCTTCAACCCTCCAGATCCAGATGAACCTGCTCCCACCCAGTCCAGGTCTGCTCCTCCACCCCAGGTGATGTCTCCCCCATTCCAAGGCTTTCCACAGGCCCTCACCTACCAGGGCTACGGCTACCAGGAGGTCCAGCAGCACAGGCAGCAGCCCTTCCCAGTCCAGGCACAGACTCATCGGACGCCACCGTTGCCACCGGTTCCACTGATGCCACCGATGCCACCGCCACTGATGCCACTGATGCCACCCACGCCACTGATTCCACCGACGCCAGTCCTCACACAGCTGCAGACCAGACAGCCCCACTACACTGCTCCTTCCTCCACCCCACAGCCAAGCCCGGCCTCAGTACATTTGTCGTCAGTACTGGGGCTGACACCCCATGGCATGGAGGAAGGAGCTCTCAACATCACGGGGCTGAGCCAGCTGTCTGAGAGCTTCCTCAACACACCATCACCTGTTGTCCTCTCGGGGCCAGGCACCCCAGTGGCGCTTCAGACCAGCACTCCAGCAGCAGCCACCTCCACAGCACCTGGACCCTTCACCCCCGAGACTGGGCACACCTCTGAGTGACAGAGAAGAGTGACAGAGACTGGGTGGCTACCTGTAGACTTTATTTGGACAGTTGACTTGGGTCATTTTTCTTTTACAGCTTGTTATTAATAAAGATTATCTTTGCTTCACACACTTGCTTCATTTATTTTTGTAAATAAAGTCTTGGTGGAAACTTTTAGAAATGGTTTAAGCCTTTGCATGCTTGTGGGATGGGTAAGGATAGCAGTGGGGTGGGCAGGGATACGTTTGGGATGGGTAATAGCTGTGGGATGGGCAGGGATACCTTTGGGATGGGTTGAGATATCTGTGGGATGGGTTAAGTTAGCTGTGGGATGGGCAGGGATACCTTTGGGATGGGTTAAGATAGCTGTGGGATGGGTTGAGATAGCTGTGGGGATAGATAAACCTCCAGTGCAAGCATAGTGGGACTGTATGGTCCACCCTCCCAGGTGCCACACCAATGGCCCTTTATTATCAACACTAATGTTATCATTGATCCACACATGTCAACATAAACACAACTCTTTATTAAATGCCCTGTTCATTGTAGGCCCACCCAACATACATGGCCCAATCTCATCAGTGTGATGAGACAGGCTGAAGGAAGCATCCATTAATCATCTATCATCCTGTCTTGCCACTCCACTGCTCCAGCTGGGGAGTTGCACCAGTGTTTCAGGAGGTTGCGCTGCTTCTTCCCTTCACGTGAGGCTCTGTTGGGGCCTTGCACATCCTCAGTGTCTATCAGGTTTTGCCCTTGCCTCCATTCCCCAGGCTCCGTGTCCCCATTGTCTTGTTGGAGGTCCACGAGCCTGTTCTGCAAGACTGGGTAGCGGGTGCGCATGAGATTGTGCAGGATGCAGCAAGCTTCCACGATCCTCCTCACAGTCTCTGGGCGATGCTGCATGGTGGTGAGAAGTACCTGGAACCTGTTGGCCAGGATGCCAAAGGCATTCTCCACCACCCGCCTTGCCCTGGACAGCCTGTAGTTGAAGATCCTCTCTTCACGGGTGAGGAGTCTGGAGGTGTAGGGCTTCATGAGGTAGGTTCTGAGGGAGAAGGCGTCATCCCCCATGATGAAGTAGGGCACATCTTGCGTATTGTTGGGCAGGGGGTCTGGATCTGGGAAGCCCATGATGAGGTTACGTTCCAGCCCCTCCTTGAGGTCACTGGCGTTGTATACCTGGGCATCTGAAGCTGAGCTGTTGCCTGAAGCATCGATGTACATGAACTTGTAGTCAGCATCGACCATGGTGAAGAGGACAATGCTGAAGAAGGCCTTGAAGTGAAATAAGTGGACCCCGACTTGGCTGGCGCTTTGCAGGCCATGTGCTTGCCATCTATGGCTCCAATGGTGTGAGGGAAGTTCCACCTCTGATACCACTGCTCTGCAACTTTCTTCCATCCTTCTTCAGTGGATGGGCACTGGAAGAGCTCCTCCAGGTTTTCTTCGATGATGGCCTGCACCACTTCTCTGACCACAATGCTGATGGTGTTGTGTGGCACCCTCCAGCCGTACTGCATGCTCCTGTAGGTGGTCCCTGAGGCCAGGTGGCGCAGAGTCAGTGCCACCTTGAGCCCAGGGTCCAGGCTGGGCCGGAAGTTAGTGTTCTGCTTGGTCAACCTGGGTGTCAGCTGCTCCACAACTTCATCAAACATGGCTGGAGGCATCCTCATGAAGTTCTGGAATGCACGAGGGTCTTCGTTTCTCAGCTCCATCAGCTTGTTTTACAGTCCGTACTCTGCTCTTCTCCCGATCCATCTTCGGACCCAGACGCTTCTTGGACGCATCCTTTTCTTCCCGTAGTTGAGTTCACAGAGCCTGTAGATGGCTTCGCACTGTTGTAGAACGATGGTGGCTACCAAATGACTGTGTTACGATCCATGGTGGACATGACTGGATGCTGTGGAAGAGGAAGAGCAAGAGCAAGGCTGCAGAGGTCTGCACAGCTGGGCTGCTGGGCTGAAAGTGAGATCCAGGTGAGTTGCTCCCCCTTTTTATAGGCAATATAGGTTTTCCCTTATGTGTCCTTTTGCATCCTCTAGGCATCCTCTAGACATCCTTAATATCCGAGATAGGTCCCCTCTGCGAACGTTTTTTCCGTTTAAAATGCTTTCTTTGCAAGGTGCATCCGCTTTCATCCTTTCTCTGTCCGTGCTACTAACGCTGCGCGTCCGTTCTGCGTCCGTTCCGCTTCCTCCCTGTGTCCGCTTTCCGTTGGAGTGGATTTGAGTTGCGCGGATGCGCAGCGGATGCCTAGCAGATGTAGCGGACGCATAACGGATGCTGACGGATGCAGAACGGATGTTCCCCGTATGCCTAGCTGATGCAGAACGGATGCGTTGGATACATTTTCCGCTCAAAAAGTTTTGAGCAGCTCAAAACTTTTTGAGCGGATGAAATGTCAGTCGATGGATGCTGGACGGATAGAGAGGAAGAAAAACGGATGCACTGAGTACAAAACAGAAGCATCATGTTAACCAACGGATGGCAAGTGTTTTTCTCCGTTTTATATCCTCTTTCCATCCGTTGGTGCAGTGTGACATGGGCTTTATTGCCAGAACAATAAATCAGTACTATCAAGCAACTATTAGCTTTCAGGCTGAATGGTCATAGCATAATTTTCTCCAGAGGTTTCACCGGTAGTTGCAGCTAGCACCTTAAGAAGCAGTCGACTGCATTGTGGTGTATCTCTTGGCAGCTCACAGGCAACCAAGACGAGCTGGAATCTTGTATTTGAACCTGGCAAACTGATTTCTGATTGGTCTGTGTCATAGGAGTCCAAGAAAGGTGGTCTCTCATCTCCATCTGATCCATTTTGGAGAAATTCCAGTCAAACAGGTTCTTGATTAACCTGTCCTTGATCAGGTTCTTTGTGTAGATGGATTTCTGACTGGTCTAGGAAGCTGGAATACAACCATTCAGCCCAAATGCTGATCATTACTTGATTGCCACCTGCTGTGAAAGGCTACATCACTACCAGTAAATCACTACCAGTATAATCTTTACCATGCCCACCACTGCCATTATGCAGCTAGCATAATTACTAGCCTCCTGCTCCTTTTTGGCTTGCTTATCTGTGAGTGATAGCAGCATCTGGCCCACATGGTTGCAACCAATCTTTAATAGGAGTCAAAGGAATGCTATGATCCTCATACAATTCGGTGCCAAACACTCAAGTATTATATTGTAAGATTTTTTTAAAGTAGCTGCTTAACAATGGGCACTTAACATCTGCTCAAAAGCCTTCTAGATATTTACTACCGTTGTTCCAAAAGCTTGCCTACTAAGACAGAATCTGGCAATATCTCATGAATTCAGTACCAAGTAAGTCTTCTGTCGAAAGAGTAAGGCAGAGCTCAAATGTTCCAATGTTCCATCAAAGGTGCCAGGGCATTTAGTTAGTAATAAAGGATCTCCTGGTCCAAAGCCAGTTTTAGGCTGGAAAGGATACCACTTTCAAGACTGGAGCTAGCTCTAAACAATCACTGGTAAAATTGTTTACAACATATCTGTACTTTGTTTCTAAACGTTTGGGGAAACTGTGGGCTTCAATAATTGGACCAATGATGCAAAATAGAATGGATTGGACTTGAATGTCTGGAGAGATTGAGATGGCTTTATTTTTTAAATATTTAGAACTATTACTAGAGGAGTTTTACGCCTCAAAATGATGTGGAATCGTGCTATTAATTTTCAATAATAGTGGCTGGAAGAGGTTATGAAGATAGATTTCAGAACCCGCTGATTACCTTTTTCTGCTTTAAGTTCTAAATGGTAGCTTTCAAAGAGGAAAACTGCTGTCAAAAACTCTGGCAGCCATCCATGCATCTTACACTATTATTTTCTATTATGTTCCGTATTTAGATATTCTCGATGTTCCACCACAACTCAGTTATTTTCTGTGTCAACTGCCACATGCCCCAGTGCAACCAGCAATATGATACAAACAGTGAAGGCATTGCAAGTCCTTTAGCCAAATCAATCCCATGAACTCTCTTACCTTAGATTCCTGTTCTCTTGCAGAATCTGTAGCAAATTAAATGGAGGATCAGCATTCTTTGGCACTGGTTCCAGTTTCTCTTGAGGAGGAGGAGGCCCTTCATTTACAGCCTTTTCTTCAGGTTCCTTTGGTAATTTGACTTGATGGGGGGGCTTCACCATCTCTGTCAACTGTGGCTTAAATTTCACCGGCGTATTTCTGAGAGAGCCAACTGTTTCACCTTGGCATATTTCTAGTTCTTCATCCTCTATTTCCTCCTCTTCTTCACATTCTGTTTCTGACTTGAGGATAAAATCAGCTGATTGTGATGTACCTGTCAGAATCAGTATATTTCCAATTCTCAACATTTTAGCAAACTAAATTTGAAAAAAAAATACAGACTGATGTATACTACTCAGTGCTTACATCTCTAAATAAGTAGTAATGGATTATGTAATAGCACTAGGTAAGCCAAATGGGAAATCTACATAAACTTTTTTTTTATTCCACAGATACAAGCATCTACACATGTAAGATATGGTTTTTCTGCATTAAACCTGTATATCCACATAACAGGAAAATAAACAGAACATGTATGCACCTGATAATCTTGATAATCTTCCGGGTCTCAGTTTGCTAAAACGTCGCCTTTGTTTTCGAACTTCTAGTGACAATAGTTTCCGCTCATACAAAGCAGCATGAAGCTGAGCATTACAATCCACTATGTCCAGACCCAGTTCAGCAGCAAGAGCTAAACTGCAAAAGATAGGAAGAGAGAAAATCCTTCATGGCTTTTGTACCAACATCCAAAGACATCTAAATGATCTTCCCAATTGACCTATATTGGGGGGGGGGGGGGGATTCAGTACACTATGACTTCTAAAGCCATCAAACTAGTTTGAACAAAGTTACCTAGCTGTATCTACTTTTTGTGAAAAGTGAGACCTCAGCTTTCCAGAAAAATGAAACAAAATGTATTAAGGATTTGAAAAACAAATCAATGCCTTTTAAAACCAAATGTTATGGTGGCATTCTGCCACCCTCATTAAATCTTATTGGACCAATAAAACAAACAGAGTGGCAATTTTGTGGGCCGCTGTCAAAATTATCAGTTCCTGGGAAATCCATCCACAATTCATAATGGGGAAGCCAACTTACCTAAAAATACCTGCAGGAGAATACAATTGAAATAAAACTAGAGAAGTTGTGATGGCACAACAGTACTAAAGAGGGATGCTACTGAAAACTCGAGTTTGGAGGCATTAATGTGTATATTATGATCAAACATGCAAATAATTGTCTATTATAATCTCTTTCATAATTTTATTCTATTCCAGTCTTCACAGTTCACAATTCTTTACAGTAAGATATAAATTTGTATGAGGATTCCAGAAAAAGATTGGCAAGACTTGCCTTCTGTTCTTTTATATTAACAGGACAATAGCTAAGAATTAAGAAATTCTGCTGGAACAACTGAAAAACTGATTTATATACAATGTTCTATAATGTCCCAGTTGGCCTCTTTATGACTATGTGGAATTAAGTTCCATAGCAATTAGATTTCTTCCATTATTTCCAGTAGGGAATAAAGATTGTATATTTATCCTGGTCAGCCATTTAAGCTCAAAATTGCTCTGTGAAATCAGTAAGCCTGAAAAATAATGAATTGTTCAAGAATTGCCTTTTGTTTAAGGAACTCAGAACACCGTATTCAAGGTCATCCTTAATTTTATCTTAACAACAAATGTATAAAGTGGGATCGCTGAGAGAAAAATAATAGTCTAAAATTATTCAGAATATTCCATGGTCTGCAAGGAATTTAAATGATCTCCCACACTAATCCAAGATAGTTTCCCATGTAAGATGGTGGGAGTCAGTATAGATTTGGGATCCAAATAAACTAATTTCAGTCTTGATCTATAAACTTTCTGCGTCAACATTGTTAAACCATTCAGAAAATTATTTTTCAAATATCAAAATGGATATTTTTACAAGTATAGCTTAATATTAATGCCAAATATTAGGCAGAACTGTACATACAATCCAATACAAAATTAACTAAAAGAAATGCAAATTCAATGAAATATATTAATATTGACACAAATTTGCTGAAGCCTGATCTACTTATTCCTAATTCTTCAAAGGAAACCCAGGAAATGAACATTACAGAGTGAATACTCATCAATTAGTTAACAGTAGCCAAACTCAGCTGTTCGTTGAGCAGCTTTTACTGTAGAAATTAAATAGTTGATTAGAAACATGTACGGTAATAATGGATTAAAGTAGCAAAAAGTATCTGAAGTAATTACAAGTATTCTACAAATACAGTTATCAACCATTTGTTTACAAAAAGCATCAAATGTTAAACTCAAAGAAGGAGTATTATGTATACTACGAGTGGGCACCTTACTCCTTTTATCCAAATGAAAACCAACTCAAAGATTACTAAAGTATGAATCTAACCTGTTTATTGGAACACATTTTTAATGCTGACAGATAAACAAGTGTTTAAGTAACTTGCAAAAAATAGGCAAGATGAAAACAAAAGTTATATAATTAAGACCTCATGTATTTAATCATTTTCCTCTGCCACATTTAAAATTGCATTTTGACAGCATCTTTTGGGGAGGTTCTATAGATCATCTTGAATGTGGCTATGGTCCACAGTTCATCTGTCATTCTTGACAGAAAAAATATTCAGGAAATCCTATTTACAAAATAATGGAGTCCTTTGCATGTCATCAGAAGCTTTATTTCAAGTCTTACCGAGCTCGTCTAGGAACTGGTCCTTTCCTTGAACTTCCTCTATGAAGAAATAGGAGTGATTATATTAGTTATATGACAGGTTTACCTCAAAGTGCAATAAATCTATAAAAATACTGTTAGAAAAACTAAAGTGTTTGATAAAAATGGCAGCTTAGGTGAAATTAAAGACAATTAGCACTGTTTCCCTAGATCAGAATAATGTCCATGTTGTGCTTTCAAAAACATCAAATGCAGAAACCAAAAGCTCACTGTTGATTCATGATGAGGCCCAAGCCTACTGTTGCTGGGGAATCATAGTAAAAGAGAAGTTCATGTCCTGCCTTTGAGTAACTAAAAAATTTGACAGACCGTAAGAAACAAAATTCACGTGCTTTGTTGTAGCAGAGCTGTCCTTACATTCTTACCCATTCTTCATCTCCAGGATTCATAAATATATCCCTTGCATCAATATCCATAATCATTGCTAGATTTGCCCTTTATTAATTTGGTGAATAATTTCAATGTGAGCATGCCCCAACTGTTAGTATACAGGTGCAACAGACAGTTTAATATCCTCCAGCAACTATCTTGAGTGTCAAATCGTTACCTGGCAGAAGCATTATGGTAACAAAAAATGGTTTTGGAGCACTGCTTGGTTCCTGACTTACTACTACTGATGATGAAGTAGATGAGTGACAATATCATAAAGATGTTGCATAATAATTCCACATGGTTAACTATTTTAAAAGACATGATCTACTGGCATGGGTTTTATCTTAGATTCACAAAACAATTCTATACCATTTATTGTTTGATGTGGTCCTCTGAAGCAACCTTGATCTGTTAAAGAGGATGAAATGCAAGCATTTGAAACATTTTGAAAATGTTTACTGCAAATATTTTTGTTTGAAATGCCTTACATTCCACCTCATTTCCAAATATATTTTTATAAACAAATAAATCTCACACTCATTCATTTCTCCCTTTAGGAATATTTTGTTTTCATTAAAAATTAATATTAAATAGCAGCAAGGAGAAAGGATTTATTCCTGGGATCAGTTGAAGAACTACTGATGGATAATCACCCTAAAATATATTCCTCCCCACATTCAACTAACAGCAACTGTAAGACATGGTATTCTCAATGAAGCAATAGCCTTTCATGTGTAATCAACTGGTGAACATGCAGCTCCATAGAATAGCATATATTGGATTAGGTTAGATTCAATGCCTGACATTTCTAATTAAAAGAATCTTGGACAACGAGAGTTAGAAAAACTATCTACATGAGATTTTGGAAAGTTCCATAATTTAAGAGTAGGTAACATTAAGCTAAATACACAACTAAACATTTTAGTATAAGACAGCTTCCTTTTTCAAAATCCTAAGATGGAGGATGGATGGATGGGAGGGAGGGAGGGAGGGAAGAAAGGAAATAGTGTAGTCTTTCTAACAACAGACTACCAATTATATAATTATGTCATTATGAATTATATTATTACAATAATGTACTGTAATAATGGTAGAAAACAAAAAATGAACTTCTAATCCTACCATATCAGGAGTGGGAGATATGGCTCAAAATTATATCAAACTAGTTTTTAAGAAAAATCATATCTCACAAGAAGTTTTCAGATGGAAATATTCTAATGTATAAATATTCCTAGACATAGAATATTTGGGTCCAGCTTAGGAAATCTAGAAATTGTTCAAATATATACTGCATTATATAAACAGTTGTATATTTTTATACTTGGTCATTTCCAAATTTTCATATGGAGAAACATATTTACATATGTCAACTTTTCCCAATCTAGTGCATGGACTACAACTCTTAAGAATGTCCAGCCTGCATAGACAATAGTCTTTTGGGCGAGGAATTCTAAGGAGTTCCTGTAATTGAAGAACACTGGAAGGTTTATATAATAAAACTTCAATATATAGGGCTGAGGTTTAGCAGTCTCCAAATTCAATCTAAACCAAGTTTATGTATGCATGTTGTTTTATTCATGCATAGAATGCCATTCATAATTTTACACATATTACCTAATCAAGATTACATAAAATGCTACATCAACCATAAATGTAAAAACTGGTCATTAACAAAGCTTCTTAAAAGCCTAGTAATTATTGGATAAAATGACAGATTGAATGCAAGTCTGTAAAAATAAAACAACAATTATTTAAAAATTGATAGGTTATCACAAGATCTTACATTGGAATGGTTTTATTTCACGAATGGGATGTGGTGGCTCAGTGGCTAAGACGTCAATCAGAAAAGATGGCAGTTTGGCGATTCAAATCCCTAGCACTGCGTAATGGAGCTCCTGTTACTTGTCCCAGATTCTGCCAACCTAGCAGTTTGAAAGCATGTAAAAATGCAAGTAGAAAAATAGGGACCACTTTGGTGGGAAAGTAACAGCGTTCCATGCGTCTTAGGCATTTAGTCACGCCAGCCACATGACCATTGAGACGTCTTCGGACAGTTCTGGCTCTTCAGCTTTGTAACAGAGATGAGCACTGCCCCCTAGAGTGGGAAATGACTAGCACATATGTGTGAGGGGAACCTTTACCTTTATCGATTTCACTAAAACTGTTTTGAAATCAGAAGTGACTTCTATAATAGCCAGATTATTTGATAGCATCTAAATGTTGGCATATAATAAAGAATGTAAATAAAATGCCACTGAATTAAATAAATTAATGGAACAGTAGAAGACATTCAATTAAATGCAGTGGTAAAGTTGTAAAGGCATTTGGACAGACAACTGTTGAGAAAAACTGTTGGTAAAGATTTTATTCTACTTCAGAAAGCCAATTCTTATGTTCTTAGGAATCTCCTGTTCTTATTTGCATATGAATTATTCTATGACTTCCTCAGCTTATACAGTAGTCATCAACAATTTAAATCTTAACTGTCATACAGTTTAAGTGCTATGTTTATAAGCACTCCTCTATGTTCACTATCATTTATCATATTTTCTAGCACTTTTTACTATTTCAACTTCTTAGTTACATAGTTACAAACTAATTTAAATTAGTTACAAACTAATTTACATAGTTTACCCCACTGATATAATTTCTGAACCACATAGCACACAGTGAAATCCACATCCTATATCTCAGTTTTATTTTTCTTCAATACCCCAGTTTTTCCCAGGCTACTTACCATGACTTTCTTTTGATAACTGCAATTGCTATACAATGCCAAATATAACATGCTTTAATATTACAGTGTTGTAACTCTTATTGCCTGGAATGGTTTCAAATTCTGGCTGCACTGATATA
This sequence comes from Laticauda colubrina, assembly GCA_015471245.1. NCBI lineage: Eukaryota > Metazoa > Chordata > Lepidosauria > Squamata > Elapidae > Laticauda > Laticauda colubrina. Next base: position 26,833,498 of record BLBF01000005.1, read on the forward strand.
CAGAATGACTAGGATAGACACATATTGCATAACAATGATGCAGAAAAGAAAAATGAAAAGGAACCGAGATTTTTTTAAAAAAGCCCTATGGAACTATCATCACCCCATTACATCAGCCCATCTCACCCAGTCAAACAGGGAAGCTATATTGCAGATCTCATCAATAAAAGAACAACTAGTGGGGTCCAGGAAGAAAGCTTTCTCTTATTCCCTCCACCATGTAGAATATTCTCCCCCCCAGGCAAAACAGCCCCCCCCCGCACTCTCCTGGCCTTACAAAAAGGAGTTAAAATTATAACTCTGCGGCCTCATATGGAGAGCCCAAAGAAGCATGCAGCTGTGGGACTGGCTAGTGCCCTGAAACCATCCCTTCAACTTTTAATTAAATTTTAATAGTGCTTTATCATTGCCACCATCAAAGCTGACACCAACCAGAGCATAAAAAAACTCAAAGAAGCAGTGCAAGATTGGAAGATGTGGAGAGACCTGGGTCCTAGAATCACCAAGGGTTGGAATGGATAATATCATTATCATTATCATCATCATCATTATCATCCTCCTTGCCTCTTTCAATTCTTTTAAACTTTTATACATACTGTTTTTATATTTTAAAATTTTGTTCTTCATGTCCCTCTTTGAGGGAGCTGGACGGTCCAAAAATATGAAAAATAAATAAATAAAAATAAGTAAATATCCCTTCACTCAGCATAGCCAAAGGAGCTATTTCTAAAAGAAGAACTGGCACTGCTGTCTGGGTATAGTGAGTAAGAAAAGAAATTGGGATAAGGGAATTAGTTTTTAGGTGTTTTTTTTTTAAATGATAGCCACATAAGGAGATTAAAGTTGTGATTTCTATTCAATTTTATTTTTTAAATTTCATTTTTGCGCATTTGCATATATACCCAATCAAGTGCATACAGCAACACTGATGCTTATAATTGCAGATTTTTAAAAATCTCCTGCTGAGCATTGTTTTGTGTCTCATGCAACATTTTAAGAATATGTGCATTCTGAGCTGCGCTTGTATTTTAAAGAACTGCTGCCACCAAATTGCCTCTCCTACAAAAGAAACCTCACTGTACATATTGCACTATAACAGCCTTCCTACCTTTCTTGGAAAAGACGAGTAGCCAGCATATAATTCATTGTTGTCTTGTGTTCTAGAAAAGGACTAAGAAATCAAGAGTTAAAGAGTTAAAGTTCATCATGAAAAAGAAAAATACCTGAACAGAAGAAAATATCAAAGTTATTCTAAAAAACAAGGGGGAAAAACTTACATTATAAGTTTGGAAGGAGGAATACCTAAGGATGTCATAGTATCTATAAAGGAAAATATTGATCATACAGAAAGATACAAGATACAAACAGTAGTAAGCTTTTCTTCTACTATAAGGCTGAAGACATGATCTGAAAATTCAGCTTGAAATGTGGAAATTGGTAATGAGATCATTGGAAAAAACAACATTTATATCTATTTCTTCCTAAAAGTCTTCTACAAAATCTAAGATAGCAGAATTAATTTTTTAAGTTTTTCTTACCCATAAATATCCCAAGTTAATGGTGTAGGGAATATACGAATGAACCCGCCTCTTCTATCATATTCATCCTTCACTCGGCGCAACACTTTTATCTAAAATCAGAAAGAAGGCTAGAAATCAAAAAATGTTAAGCTCACAAAAGAATCTCATTTCCCAGAAAGCTCTGAAATTCCTCAGCATATGCCAAAGTATACAAACGTAAGCCTTGTAAATAAAAAATCCCTCGTTACAGCATCAATTTTAATGCTTCCAATATACAGATACTTTGTTCTTTTGACATTTGCTGTCCACTGGACTTCCAAAATGTTAATCTGACAAATATATCTAGTTATCGAACACATCAACTAAAAATATTATTCTCCTTTCCCTTTTATAAGCATTTATATGCAAGGCCTGAATACAGTATTGCTGGACCCAACAGTCCCCTGGGCAATTTCTATCTAGTTGGTCATACACCACTCACTGATCACACTTGTCAATGACTTCTGGAAGAGATGGAATGCTATGGTGCAATTGTCCTTTCCCCCCTTCATTTCATGGTGGCATTCAATACCAATAATCATGATATTTCTTCTGGACTGGCTATGGGGATTAAGAGTGAGGGCAGAATGTGGTTCTCTTTTCTCTATACAGTATTAAGTTTCAGTATGGCAAGGTTGGTAGGCACTGACAGGTGGATCTCATAGGTCTTGATGCTAAGGGAGTACCTGTCTCCTGCAATTTCTCCCAATGAATGCTTGGGATTGGGATTAGAATGATTGTACAAAGTTCACATGGCTACAGTTCCATCAATTAAACATTTGTTTGATAGGACCCAAGACTTCCTTGTTGCAACATCTGCCTTCTGAAAAAGTACATGTACGCCTGTGCATATAGATGCACACATAAGATTTCTACAGTCTCCACACTGGACTCATTTAAACAAGTCTTACAAATTTTCTCATGTTTTGGATTAGAGTGTATGATGTGCTTCTGTTGGGAAACATTTGTATCCAGACTATGTTTTATTACTATCTCTCATTCTTTTTAATTTGTTATATTGTTTTAAATCTGTTTTTAGATTTGTTTGGTCTTAACAATAGAAATCTGATAATTAAATAAATGATTTGCTTTACCTCTTCCATAGAGAGGCCCAGCATGGAGCCAACATGCCTTCCTGTAACTTTCTCTTTTGCAGAGGGAATAAGGTTTTTCATCTCAGCATCGCTGGCAGAGAGGGGTCGGGAACGCTGTATGATCATAGTAAGAAGTCAGTTTTTTTTTTTCCTCCTGATTTTATTCCAATTATTTAAATAGATTTCAAATGCCAAAAGCACTTGGCTAACAAACAGTAATAAGAACAACTCTTGCCAGGCATCGAAGCCAGGAATTATGAGAAAGTCAGAAGGATCCAAAGGCACAAATGCCAGGTTTCATACTCCTTGCCTCCACACCCCATTTAGAAACCAAAGCCAAACTTTAAATTCTCAGTGTTTGATACACACCCCAAAGCAAGAGCCAGCACTGATGATTTCTGACTCCATAGGCAAAGCATTAAACATATTTCTTGTGACTTTGCTTACAACCAAAATTCTCAGTTCTCACTTGATTCTTTATTACCAGAATCAATGATTTTGGAGATAATAAATTCCTAAAGAAGCACACTTCTAAATAACACAATGCACAACAAAATATGAATTAAAATGAAAAATCAAATAATAATTACAATACACAATAAATAGAAGCAATGTCAGCAATGAGCAAGCAGTCTAAGACCCTCCAATAAAGTTGAATGTTCCCAAACTCCCAAGAGAGCAAATTTAATTTCTGGTGTGGTCCATGATCCAAATTTTTTCTATGTTGGAGAAGCAGCCCTTTCTGTCCTTAATCATCTCAAAAAATCAGGCATCACCAGCAGCTTCTCTCAAAAGGATCTCCTGAGGTAGAGACTTAGGTTGGAGCAGCCAATCTTGCAGATTCTTTGGCACCAACTCATTAAGTCAAGATTAGTACCTTTGGTTAACACCCAGATATCTGTTGGTAACCAACACAGAGCATACAAAATAAAATAATAATGATAACAACAATACTGGCTGGTTAACATGCAGACCCCTACATTTGAACCAACTGCAGGTTCTGAAGGGGTTTCAAAGGCAGTTCCATGTACAATATTGTACAAATTTAACCAGATATAATAAGAGTATGAGTAACTACTCAAGTTCAGGAAAATGCAACAACTGGTGCATTAATTAGAGCTAAGCAAAAGTACACATGGCCATGACCTTCCAGTAGGAGTCATGAGTCAAGGACGACTCCTTGTCATAGATCTTATCCCTCAAGGGAAATGTTACCTCATTAAGAATCAACAATGAAATCCACAGAAAACTCTGTAGCTCATCTTACCAGCCCTGTCATAGGCTAATTTATAATCTTCACTAAACATTTCCGTTTCAGAAACATCTTGGAAATATATTTTATTTTGCATTTGCACTAAAGGGATTCACAATACAAAAAAAATCCAAAATACACATAATGTATACAAAATTATCTTATAGATTTTATACAATCCTGCAATCTAACTTGGCTATAATAGCCAAGAAAGTCATGAGAAGACTCTGATTAGTTTGCTTCTTATGTGTCTCCCATTACCCAATGCATTCTTGTGTCTCCAGGAGTCTGTCCATCTTTTCCTCCTGAAATGCATGGAATGTACTGTTTTGTACCTGACATTTCCAACATATTGAGAAAATAGCCATAAGCAACAGTATTTAATATTGTTTTCAGCCACAAACTGCACAGCACACAGACAGGTTCCCAATGTGGCACTTAGCAGTCTCTGTTGCAAGAGTGAGAAGTAGTTTTCCTAGCCTTAGAATCTGGCAGGAATATCAGCTGCATTCACTGGAACATTCCTTCTCTTTGCTTAGGAACTGGGGCATAGAAAACACTGCCCAATCCTCAGATTAGAAGAGGGAAAGCAAAAATAACTTGGGTGTTGCAAGTATCTTGAGAAGAACCACTGTTCCAAACTATGTTTCCATTAATGAGGTACAATTGTCATTCTGATATGAAACAGTTGCCCTTCTTGTTATTTCTTGCTGGTTCTAAAAAGGAGCTATTTCCAGAACTACTAGAAAAAATGCATGTCAGAAATCCAATAAAGAGTAAGATTTAATTATGTAATATGGTATTCTTGTTAATCCTTCTGGAAGAGAATTACCAAAGTTTTCAATACTTGATCTATTATCTTTGGGCAAATTATTGTTATCGTATAATTTATAATTGTATTTCTTTCTTTTTTGATATGTAGGACTTATTAACATACAGGAACTTGGCACATTAATTCCAAAGTCCATTTAGTTTAGAACACCTTCTCATTAATACAACAAACAATATAACCCATGCAGCTAGTTCAAATATGGATTTCTTCTTCTTTTAAAGGAAAAATGAAAGATTATCAACAGTTTTTTTTCCGCTTGGGAAAGACAGGCTTGGATTATTGGATTCCTTGTGTTTTAGTTTTCCTTAGATTCTTGAATGCTTGCTGTGTCCTTTATGTGTATGCCACTGCCACTACAGTGCTAAATTAGTCTTCAAGATTATATTTCTTTTCTTATCACCTTCAGCTTCGCGCTGATTTTCTTTTTACACAGGCATTTTTCTGTGTTTCAGGAATGTTGGTAATGTGGCTCATTTTGCAAAATACTAAAGTGGTATAGGTGCTACTATACTTGTGCACAATCTTGTTTAATCTCAAAACAGGATTTCTCTAGTGTAAATAACAATCTTAGAAGAAATATTAAAAGAGAACAGACAACAGATACATTCAAAGTAGCGAGAGAAACTAACAACAGAACATGAAAAGAAAATGCAGGATATAAAAATCTTACATAGGACTTGTTATATACAGCATCCATATTCCCATATTTCACAAAACTGTAGAAAATAGGTCCATCTAGAATCTAGAGAATATTTCCAAAGAAATATTTGGAATGTCGTATTTCTATAATTAATCATAGTCTTGGACATGATGCCATTAGAAATACATTTTTGATTCTTGTCCAATGTCTATTCGCCTCTTTAACATAACTATTTGCATCACCTTAAAGATTACTGCAAACATATTTCTTTAAAAATGCAAAATACACTGATTAAATTTCTAAATGATGAATGAAGCAATATAGAGCCCAATATTTACCAATTTGGCATTTGATGATCGAGACTGTGCAGAGACAGGGCGCTATAAAATAAAAAGAATAAAGATTTCATGTTCTCTTTCAAAATTACCAATTGTCTGAAATTAGAGCTTCATTTCTGATGTACATAAAAATGGACCCCATTTTTGCTTCATCCTCCAATTTACATCTTAAATATTTCATTCAAGAAATACAGAACCCACATATACAAAGCATGCAACACCAAATTTAAAGAGCCCCATAGGTTAAAAGGTGAAAGATAGTAAAAGAGGAGCATCCTTTGGACAAGACCATTTCATGGATAGAATTTCCCCCTCCCCCCCATTTACTTCAGTGTGCTTGCCTGCTGTCTTAATACCAGAGAAAGTCAAAGGAATAACAGGGAAAGCAAAATCCATGGCTGACAGGTAAGGAGAGAAGAGATCAGGCATTTTGTGCCTGTCTCCTCTTCTGGTTCTTCTTTCATTCCAGACAACCAACTATACTAGCTTGCCCTCTGGGATGTTGACACTGTTTTTAAATGTTAGGCTGATAAATGAATAAGACCCTTCTCATCTAAGGTTTGATTGTGGATGAGAGAAACACTTAGCTTATATAACTAACCATGGCTTGGAGATTTGTGAGATGATTTTTGAACAAAAAAGAGAATCAAATACAGTAAGCAGATGCTTACTGAAATTCCTTTTTTCTTTCCAATCTTCTGTCCATTTTAATACCAATGTACGGTGCTTTTTCTGATGTTGATATATCATCTGTTCAGCTACCCAGCAGTCTTCATGTCTAAGGGTGATCCTGGATTGGGCGCCAAGACTTCTAAAATGATGATTCTAGGGCATTAAAACAGCCATGCCATATACCAAGGTTGGAGTTGCTCAAGGTTTCATGGCAGCAATGTGGCAGGGAACATTCTCAATCCATTTACATTTTGTTTGTTTGCTTGTTTTCTTATTGGTTACAAGGATTGGAACCTGGAGCTGAAGAATGTATTTTTGTCAGTGTTTGTCCATTTCTTGTTGAGATTTAGACTTCAGGTCAATATTCATTTCTGCATAGTTGGGGACCCATTAGGAAGATCCATTTGCAAAGGACAGCAGATTCCAGAGGATTTGGAAACTTTTCCTAGCTTTTATCTGGGTTCTTCAAGGTCATAATCTGAGTGAGGCTATCAAATAAATAAAAATTACCCAGGCAGTTTTCATAATTGCTGCTGAGCATCCTTTGTCACTGTGCAGGTGCCCTTCAAAATGTGGTAGGCAATCACCTGAAGATAATTAAGCAAACTGGAAAACATCTGGAATGCAGGTGGAGGAAAACTTATGCTATATGCTAAGAAGAATTCATTATTGAACCTACTCTGTGGTAATGAAGAAGTAATTTTTCTCCTCCTAGATAACTTTAGGGAGAATTTGTCCAAGTTAGGTTTGACTTGAACAGCTGTGCAATGTTTCCAATTACCTGGAGGCTATCTCCAAAAAGTGACACTGGAGGATTTTTGCTCAGTCCCATGGCATTTATATTTATTGGGTTTTGCAGTATTATATTCGATTCCCAGTTGTATTTGGCATACTATAAGGCTGCTGATTGAGGTCATTCTGAAATCTGAAGGAGTATCATCAGTATGCTGACAGCATAGAGGCCTCTTTCTTGCTTTTTATAAGTGCCAGGAAAAATAGTGGAAATGCTGAATCAGTGCTTGGAATGGATGAGAGAGAAAGAAAACCCTGAAGCTTCATCTGGAGATGACAGAAGTGCTGGTAATAGATGATGTGCCTGCCCAGGACGCTTCTGAGATGGATTGCTTTTCTCCTAAAGGATCAAGTTTTAGTGCATCTATATCCATTTTTGTCATTAGGAGTGATGCACCTTATACCAATTTAGGATAGCTATTCGATAATAATCCAGGCCCTGGAACTATAGCCCGTCACACTGCACCAATGAATGGAAAGAGGATGTAAAATGGAGAAAAACACTTGTCATCCGTTGATTAACGCGATGCATCCGTTCTGTACTCACTGCCTCCGTTTTTCATCCTCTCTATCCATCCAGCATCAGTTTATTGACGTTTCATCCGCTCCAAAAGTTTTGAACTGCTCAAAACTTTTGAGCGGAAAATGTATCCAATGCGTCCGTTCTGCATCCGCTAGGCATCCGTTATGCATCCGTTATGCATCCGCTATATCCGCTGCGCATCCGTGCAACTCCATCCGCTCCAGCGGTAAACGGACGCAGGGAGGAAGCGGAACGGATGCAGAACGGATGCCTAGCAGATGCAGAATGGAAACAAAGCATTTAAAACAGAAAAAACGTTCGCAGAGGGGTCCTATCTCGGATATTAAGGATGTCTAGAGGATGCCTAGAGGATGCAAAAGGGACACCTAGGGGGAAACCTATACTGCCTATAAAAAGGGGGAGCAACTCACCTGCATCTCACTTTCAGACCAGCAGCCCTGCGGTGCAGACCTCTGCAGCCTTCATCTGACTCTTGCTCTTCCACAGCATCCAGTCATGTCCACCGTGGATCGTAACAAAGTCCTTTTGGCAGCCACCATCTTTCTGCAACAGTGTGAAGCCATCTACAGGCTCTGTGAACTCTACTACGGGAAGTAAAGGAGGCGGCCAAGAAGCGTCTGGGTCTGAAGATGGATCGCCAGAAGAGCAGAGGATGGACTGTACAACAAGCTGATGGTGGAACTCAGGAACGAAGACATTCGTGCATTCCAGAACTTCATGAGGATGCCTCCAGCCATGTTTGACGAAGTTGTGCAGCGGCTGAAACCCAGGTTGACCAAGGCAAACACCAACTTCCGGCCCAGCCTGGAACCTGGGCTCAAGGTGGCACTCACTCTGCGCCACCTGGCCTCAGGGACCACCTACAGGAGCATGCAGTATGGCTGGAGGGTGCCACACAACACCATCAGCATTGTGGTCAGAGAAGTGGTGCAGGCCATCATCGAAGAATACATGGAGGAGCTCCTCCAGTGCCCCTCCACTGAAGAAGGATGGAAGAAAGTTGCAGAGCAGTGGTATCAGAGGTGGAACTTCCCACACACCGTTGGAGCCATAGGTGACAAGCACGTGGCCTGCAAAGCGCCAGCCAAGTCAGGGTCCACTTATTTCAACTACAAGGGCTTCTTCAGCATCATCCTCTTCGCCATGGTCGATGCTGACTACAAGTTCATGTACATCGATGCTTCAGGCAACGGGTCATCTTCAGATGCCCAGGTATACAACGCCAGTCACCTCAAGGAGGGGCTGGAACGCAACCTCATCATGGGCTTTCCAGATCCAGAACCCCTGCCCAATGACACGCAAGATGTGTCCTACTTCATCGTGGGGGATGACGCCTTCTCCCTCACAACCTACCTCATGAAGCCCTACACCTCCAAATGCCTCACCCGTGAAGAGAGGATCTTCAACTACAGGCTGTCCAGGGCAATGGCGGGTGGTGGAGAACGCCTTTGGCATCCTGGCCAACAAGGTCCAGGTACTTCTCACCACCATGCAGCATCGCCCAGAGACCGTGAGGAGGATCGTGGAAGCTTGCTGCATCCTGCACAATCTCATGCGCACCCGCTACCCAGTGTTGCAGAACAGGCTCGTGGACCTCCAACAAGGCAATGGGGACATGGAGCCTGGGGAATGGAGGCAAGGGCAAAACCTGATAGACACTGAGGATGTGCAAGGCCCCAACAGAGCCTCACGTGAAGGGAAGAAGCAGCGTAACCTCCTGAGACACTGGTGCAACTCCCCAGCTGGAGCAGTGGAGTGGCAAGACAGGATGATAGATGGTTAATGGATGCTTCCTTAAGCCTGTGGTGTAACACTGATGAGGTTGTGCCGTGTATGTTGAGTGGCCCTACAATGAAGAGGGCATTAATAAAGAGTTGTGTTTATGTTGACATGTGTGGATGATTGATAACATTATTATTGATAATAAAGGGCCATAAGTGTGGCACCTGGGAGGGTGGACCATCCAGTCCAACTATGCTTGCACTGGAGGTTTATCTATCCCACAGCTATTACCCATCCCACAGGTATCCCTGCCCATCCCACAGCTATTACCCATCCCACTGCTATCCTTACCCATCCCACAGCTATTACACATCCCACAGGTATCCCTGCCCATCCCACTGCTATCTATACCCATCCCTCAAGCCTGCAAAGGCTTAAACCATTTCTAAAAGTTTCCACCAAGACTTTATTAAAAAAAAGAAATGAAGCAAGTGTGTGAATCAAAGATAGACTTTATTAACAAGAAGCTATAAAACAAAAATGAGTCTCTGGCACTCCTCTTGGTCGTTCAGTCTCAGGGGTGAAAGGTCCAGGTGCTGTGGAGGTGGCTGGTGCTGGAGTGCTTGTCTGATCCCCCGCATCATCATCTCCTCCAGAAGCATAACCAGCAGAAGCTCCAGCCCCAGAAGAGCGAGCCCGTGCTACAGAAGCCCCAGCAGAACCAGAGTGAGGGCCAGGGGGAGGGATGGTGGCCCTGTCCCTCTTGCCAGGGCTGGCAGCAGATGGCTGAGGCTTTCTGTTCTTCCCCATGGTTGTGGGGTTTCTGGCTGGCAGGGAGGCTGGCAGGAACCAAGGCTGGCAGGCAGGCAGGCACCAAGGCTGGCAGGCAGGCTTGCACCAAGGCTGGCAGGCAGGCTGGCACCAAGGCTGGCAGGCAGGCTGGCACCAAGGCTGACAGGAAGGCTGGCAGGCAAGCACCAAGGCTGGCAGGCAGGCAGGAACCAAGGCTGGCAGGAAGGCAGGAACCAAGGCTGGCAGGAAGGCAGGCACCAAGGCTGGCAGGCAGACTGGCTGGCAGCAAGGCTGGCAGGCAGGCAGGCAGCAAGGCTGGCAGGGAGGCTGGCAACAAGGCTTGCAGCAAGGCTTGCAGGTAGGCATGCAGGCAGGGCAGGCAAGGCTGTCAATCCTTCCGGCAGCAGGTCTTTCCTCTGAATGGTGACCTGCTCCGAGCTGCTTCCCTAATATCTGCGGGGCTCACGCAATGCATCCTCCCCGCATGCGCAATTAATGCTAGGCATCCGTTAGGCTTCCGCTGTGCATCCGCTTCATCCGTTGTGCATCCGGGGTGCATCCGCTTCATCCGTTCCGCATCCGCTTTGCTGAGGTTCCCCGGAAGCCTTGCGGATGTGCCATCCACTCTCATCCGCTTCCATCCGCTGGGCTTCCATTCCTCATCCGCTTTCCATCCGCTCTGCGTCCTCCCCCCGTCCGTTCCTTTCCATGTTATCTGCTCTGGTTATGCAAATTTTTGCCCCTTTTGAGAGCGGATAACAATGGATGGAACATTTTTCTCGTCCGCTGTGTCCTTTTTACAAACGTTTTGCATCCGTTGGGCAGTGTGACAGGGCCTTTTTCTGTAATGTGGTATTCATGAGGTTTCCTTAAAGATGGTCTGGAAACACCAATTAATAAACAATATTGCAGAAGACTGCTGCATTACAACCAGTTTAATACAACCTTTATTTGCTTTTAGGATCTGGTATTAACTTATTAGGATTTTCATAGTTTGGGAGCACTATTACCTGAGAAATCTGTTAATTTTTATTCCCCAAACTCAATTTTAGAGGCTTTGCTTTGAGTACTCTCCATAGCAAACCTTCAGTGTGATGGAGCCATCCCTCTGGAAAGATATTCTGCCTAACATAAATACAACCTCACAAATACACTTGACCTTTTTTAAAGAATCCCTTAAAACCTGCCTCTTCCAGGCCTTGAGCTGTGGGAGGTAGGGGCTCCTTATAAAATGAATTGTTTATTGGATTCTATTTTCCCCTTTCTGGCTATTTCTATTTCAATGTTTTACACTGCTTTATGTATGCACCCAGAGTTGTAGAGTCAGGCAGTCTATAAATCAAATAAGTTAGACGGTTTTTCTGGAGAAGGCTCTAATGTTGGGAAAGGTGGAAAAAAAAGCAATGATCAGCAGTAAGGTGGATTGACTCAGTTAAAGTGGCAATGGATGCACCACTGGAAGACTTGAAGGATGAGGTTAGGGATAGACAGTCATGGAGAAAATCCACTATGTTGTTGCTAAGAGTTGACACTGACTACATAGTATACAATTAATCAAAAGTAAGTAGGTAAATAAATGAATGCCAAAATAAATATCAAGTGGCTAGCTGAAGACAAGTCCTGTCAATGGTAACCCCTCCATACAGTATACCTGGCATTGACTGTATTATTTTTTCAGTATTTAAATTCTCCCAGGCATTTTAATAAATCAAGATTAATTTTGTACTTGTATGCTCTTGCTGGTATTTCTATTGTTTTAATTTCCTTTAATTATCCTTTAACTATCAAGTTTTGTTGTGTATTTTAACTGTTGAGAACTGTATTGATTAATTTTAATGGATTGTAAACTTCTGAGGGAAAGCGTAGTTAGCATACATAATGTATGTAATGTGTGTAATAAATAATACTTGTTTCTTTTACAGATTCATATGATAGCTAACAATAAATTCTGGGTTACAAATAGTATTTGAAACATTTGAAACCCTACGAAATTAACAAACGGCAACTTAATTCAGATCACAAATTATGTTCAGACTTTGGGAAACATAAAAGACTTCACACTTGCCTTGCAGCGCTAAACAAGCAGACAGTAGATGGCAGCAATTATGGTGCTAGTATCATTTTACATGGTATGAAATATAGCAGAAATCAACACTCACTAGGGATAAGGGGAATTTCTTTTCAGAAATTCTGTACCCAATATTTCCCACTGGGACACATTTGATTAAGACGCTCCCCTGCCACCCCTCACACACACAATTGAATCCAGGCCTCTATTAAACCCAAAGCCATATAACTGACTCATCTATACAATATGTTACTTCACTGCTTATCTTGATTCCTCTTCCCTCCATCTTAAATGTTATAAATATTAAGAGCACCAAATAAAGAAGTAATAATACCCTCTCAGATACACAAAGAACTTCTAGAGATCATTTTACTTCCCAATAGTATAAAAACAATGCATGACTAAAGTGTTAAGAAAAGAGAAATACTATATTAAAGATCACCTTAAATGTAGAAAGAAAAGTAGTCAGAGGAGAAAAAGTATAGAAAGACCAACAAGCAAATATAATTCATAATGTAAATAATATAATCACAGGAACACTGTTTTAACTCTTCTCTCCTTACTTGAGTTTTTTGGTATGGATTTCTCTTTGTCTCAGAACAATAATAAGATGTCCGATTTAGCCGCTGACCTGGATCCTGACAAACAAAGCCTTGGAGAGAGGAAGGGAGGAAGACTTGTCATATGAAGGGCATCTAATTCTGGATCAAATGCCCTGACACCATCAATGTATCACCTAGACTAGTGCTATCACAGATGCTTCCCAGGACACTGCTTAATTATAGATATTGCTGAGTAATAGAAATTGGTCCCCTCTGCAGAAACTATGTCACTATTACATTTATATTATAACAAATAACATTTATTCTCCAAATTAAGCATGGATTTGTTAAAAAAAACTATTATGTTGAGCTGTGAAATACAAAAAAGAGAAACTAGATGTCATTGACATGAGAAACAAATGTGACTGACATGAGAATGTGTATCTATGTAGATTTGAGGGACTGATATTTCTGAAGCTTGGGTGCTGCTCCAAAATATATCTTTGTTGAGATTTAGTCCCCATTTTACAGATATTTTAACAGCAATCATGGTAAATTATGTTTTGTAATGTTATTACTGTAATGTTCAAAACTTGGTTAATCCAGAAAAAAAGCAGACCCTGCATATGCAGGAAATTGCTAGTGGGAAGAAGACAGTAAAATTATCCCACCTGCCACATGTCCAAAACATTATGCAAATCTCAATCTTAAATATATTGAGAAACACAGGTATCATACCATTTATTCTATGATTTTTCATGCTACAGAACTTAGTGCTGCCATACTTTGCACAAATATCAAATGTGCCTGTCACTAATTATTTTACTTTACTTTTCAAAATGATTCCCAATACCACTACAAAGAATTTACCAGATTCATATAGATTTTAACATGGCCTGTCCTGTACTCTGTCTTAGAGCCTGGAAGGGAAACTATAAAGTGACTACTTTGTTCCTACAATACATTAAATAAAACTTATGTTGGTAGGGAAAGATCAGTTTAGCCCCAAACAAACTCCAGCTTATTGGGGCTAAAATGAAATTCTGAAGTACCTTAACTACGTCCTTGCACAACACAATAGTTAAATATATGTAAATAGAGCTAACCTGATACATATGGAACATAATATAAACCATTAATTATTTCAAATCAGCTCTGGACTATACAGTATATTGACTTTTAACACATTGTCACACAATGCAATATAATATTAAACAAGGATTGATGTAACACTCACCTACAAGTGTGAACATATCTGAAAGCATGCTAGCTTTAATTTTCAGATCCAAAGGAGCATCACTAACAGTATGGAACAAGAGAACAAATAAGACCACCTGATTAATCACTTTAATCTGCATCTTTGAGGAAAGTAATCAATATGTACAAAGCCTATCATTCCAAGAATGGAAAGCCCCATCCCTAAACCACCAAATCAAAGATTTGGCCTCTATTTAAGCAGATTTTTCCATTTATTTAAGCAGATAATATAAAAATAACAACAATAATAATACACACAACTTTATGAAAATCCTTCTCCCTTGACATTCTAGGCAGAGGTTAGATTAGATTTTAATTTTAGAAAATCTAAATCTTAATTTTCCCTTATCTAGTGTTCCAGTACAGTATCTCATATGCCGCAGCCTGCCTCCAGGCCTTGAGCCATTCAGAACTGGACCACAGAAATGGTGGATGAGCGCATGAGTGTGTGCTCCATTTGCACGAATAGCAGGTGTGCATGCCCACTGTTCACGCAGAACTATCCCCTCTCCTCCCTCCCTCAGCTGGTTGACAAAGCCAAAAAGATTGGGGAATTCTGTTCTACTAGACTGAAAATCAGCATTTCCAAACTGGAAATACCTCTTATAGTATCTGTGATAAGAACAACAGTGCTCTCTGAACAATTTTCTGTGAGTTCCTCAAAGATCCAGGGTATATTTTTCAATACTTTGGATCTTTCCAGTTTCTTTTTTTTCTTTAAATTTTAAAAACAATTTTATTTACAAAATTAAAAACATACAAATTCAAAAATACCGAAACAATAATATGTGAAAACACATAATTCTTTACATTTTTATTTGAATTTGATAAGTCCTAATAATCAATATTGACTAGTATTAGTCACATCTTCATTCATTATCACACCCTAAGCTCTAAATAATTCACAATATACTCTATTTATTTTCACGTTGGTTTATAACCACTCTTCAATTACAAATACATTCATATTATTTAACTACAAAGAAATATAATAAAAGATATAATAAAATATAATACATATATATAATATATATAATATAATATAATATAATATAATATAATATAATATAATATAAT
>BLBF01000005.1:26848688-26879535 GCA_015471245.1 Laticauda colubrina
TAATATAATATAATATAATATAATATAATATAATATAATATAATATATAATATTATATATAATATAATATATAATAAAATATAATAAAAGAAAACAAAGAAATATAATAAATGACTAATACCACCGTGTTTCTCACATAATAAGGCCGGACCTTTTTTTTTTTGACCCCCGAAAAAACGGCTAGGCCGTCTTTTTGGGGGTGACTTAATTTCCCCCCCCCTTGCATCCTCGTGTGGACGGGAAGCGACAGCTTGGATGTTTACCTCAGAGTTGGTGGGGCACTTCGTATTGGGAGACCTTCCTCCACCATTGCTTTCTCTTCTCCTTTGCTGTCGCGGCGTTTGGAGCAACGAGGTGATGGCAGCGCTGCTTCCCTGGCCAGCGGAGAGAGCCCAAAGCCACCTGTCCTTTCCACCCCTCGCCCAGCCCGTCCCCGTGCATCTCCAAATGCGCTGGCAGCTGCAAATGCTGCAGCGGAATGGGCATCAGGCAGAGGCACTGACTCGGCAGGCTCAGCTTGGAGGAGGACGAGTCGCCTTGCCTCCCTGTCCATGGATAGGTGGGTGCTATCACTGCCTCGGGCGGCCACTCCCAGTGGCTCCTTCAGGTTCGCGCTGGAGGGACTTGGGAAGGAAGCCAAGCTTAGGTCGGCCCGGCTCTTTTGCTTGGCAGGCGGGCGTGCACCCGCAGCTTGCTTTCCTGGTTCTGCCCAGCCCACACGGCTCTGACGCAGCCCTGGCAGGATGAGCAGAGGGTCCGGCGGGGAGGTGCTCACTGCCTTGGCGAGAGCTCCGCGGCCGGGAAGGAGGGCCTGCCTGTCAGCTGCGCTGGGCGCCCCAGGTGAAGCTCTTCGTGCTCTGCCTGGCACCAGGCAGGGATGGTGGTTAGGCACTTCTCCCAGGGGAGCGATCCTGCGCTGCGGCCCCGGGAAATTCGCCTCCCCACGTGGGGTTGGGCTGCCCTCTCAGGCAGGGGAGGCTATGTTGTAATAGGGTGTCATTTTTAAAATAATTGGCTTTACCTTCAAAAGCAAAGGGAAAGCAGCAAAAGGAGCGCCTGAAGCCGAGTGTCTCCGCCGGGCTCCAGTTGCAGGGAGGAGCCCTGGATGGCTATGCGTGGCTGCGCCAAATGCCGTGGCGTTGCTCTAAACGCTGTGGCAGCAAGGGAGAAGAGAAAGCAATGGTGGAGGAAGGTCTCACGATAGGAAGTGCCCCACCAATGCCAAAGTCAACACAGGCAGCATCATATCTGGGTATGCAACAAAAGGACTTTCTAATGGCAAGCCCCCCCCTGCCATTCCCCCCCATTTTGCATGTTTAATATAGGCCTTAATTTGGGGGGAGGGGCTTAATTTGATTTCATGCCCGTAAAACATGCTGGGTCTTCCTATTGGGGGAGGACGTATTGTTGGAGAAACATGGTAATAATAGTAACAGAGAAAAGAAAGTTTAAAACCTTTAATTGTTTTTATACATTTGGTATGAACAGCTGAATATAAAATGTATCTTGGGTTCATTTACATGTTTCCCCTTTTATTATCTACCCACTTATACCATTTATCTGACATCCGGTAGTAATCTGTATCCACCTTCCCACTGATTTTAAACGTGAGCATCTCCGATTGGGCACACTCATAAGTTTTCTGAATAGCAACATGTAGCAGTGGTACATTTGGGTTCTTCCAATATTGTGCTAGTGAAATATGTGTTGCAGTTAATAAATGGATGGTCAGATATTTCACTTTTGAGGGGTAATCCTCTTTGATCATTCCTAACAAAAACAATTTCTGTTTTCACTCCAGCCCACACTATGATTTCTTCTATCCGCAATTTTATTTTTAACCAATATTTCTTTATCTCAGGACAAGTCCACCATAAATGAAAATAGTTTCATTCACTTATTCTTGAATACTGAGACAACCAAAAATAGATTCATCAATAAAAAAAACATATAGGTGAAAAGTGAATTTTTAACACTCACTACACCCAGGACCAAATAAAGTCATAGATCCAATTGAGATTTATACCTTATAAACCTCCATTCATAAAGAAATTAAACATCTCAGATAAAATACTTTATTGAATGCTGCTTTTTCTCTCCTAGAAAAAAACAAATTTCACTTTTCTAAGTTAACAAAATAGAAAAAGAAATAATATTTATGACAGAATACTATCTGTTGTTTTAGAGGAAATCCCTTTCCTCTAAAAAAAATATTTTTTTTTCTTCATCATTTGAATGAAACAACACTCAGTGTTTTGTTTATTCAACCAGAGATGGTAGGAAAATAATCTTATCCAAGCCTGCCTCCCCACTTACCCACAGCCAACAGATGGATTATTGAGAAAGGGCCAAAGTAATATGAACACTGCAGCTATCCTTAAACACTGACCTCTACCTACCCAACTATTTCAGTTCAATCCTGCCTCTTACAATTTTAGCCAAAAGGAGATATGGTAGGTAATAGAAGTGTACGCAACACTTTGAATTTGAAGCAGCTGTTTCACATCAAAACATATTCTCCCAGACATGCTAGTAGTATTCAGAGGAAAAAAAAAACAGCCCTGTTTCAACCTAAGAATGTTTCTTTTTTTTTTTAATAAAGTTTTATTTGGGTTTTCATACATACAAAATACAAGTAAAACATCTTTTTTGAAAATAGCATGGTCCCAGGTTGAACTTCTTTATACAGACACAAAACTCAATTTCATGCTCCTTTTTGTATTCTATTCCATATCTTATACTATTTTACATTTTCTACATAGTTTTTCCCCTCTTTTGATTTTCTCGATTTTAATTTGATTATCTCATCTCAATTCAAATCATTATATTTATACTTTTGTCTGTTCTGTTTCAATTTCATATTATCTTTTCTCATTAAACAAATTTTCTCCTGTAGTTACTAATTGGAGTATGACACCTTTATATCTTTTAATTACATCCATTCAACTCTTATTTAAACTTCAGTATATACCTTAAGGTTATGACCTTCAATATAATACATAATACATAACTTCCAATCGAATTCTGCTTGGTACATTCTTATAATGCACAGTATATTCTTTAAAAAAAAAAGATTGTAAATATATGTAATTATAAACCCTCAATCCATTTCAGTTCAGTTCTATCATTAATAATCATTAAAATCTTAACATCTTAAACACTTATTTTCAATAAATATCATACTTCCTTAAAAACACATAGTCTCCATAATTAATTTTTCCCTTATTTCTCTTCACATGTTTTATAAATCATTAAATATACCTTTTATTACATTTATTTGACAAGCATTCCACTGAATTACGATAGCTATTTTATCAGACATTTTTGCAGAATCCTTTGCAGAATCCCTTTTTCCATTAAATTTTCACCCATTATCTCTAAATAGGCCCTGTTTCTCTGTATTTTGTTTCTGTCCTTTATGACTTCTTTTCCTTTCTTTCTTCCTCTCATCTTCTCCCTCCCCTTTTTACCCCCTTGTCTCTCTAGTTCTAATTCTCTCTTCTGCATTTCCCTCTTCTGTTGCTTTCTGATTTTATACTTATTTTTCACTCTATTTTTTTTGAGTTGTTTTTCCCAATCTTAAACCTTCCATTCTCTTTCCCCCCCTTTCCTTTTTTTCCCCCATCTAAGATTACTTGTTCATTAAAGATGGCTTCTTTGTCGCAATCTTCTTGTTCTGCAGGCATTTCTTGTTGTTTCTCATAATTCCAAATCTCCATTTCTAAAAACTGAAATACAAAGCCAAAAGAACCTTCTTGTGCATCTTCTTTGTACTTTTTAAGTTCCATTTTCAGTTCTTCTAAAAGTGGAGCCATTTTAAACAGTTTTAAACAACCACCCGATTGATTTTAGTCATTCAAAACAATAGCCAAGAATCCAGAAATCATCAAGTAATCCAGATAGTCCCGAGTTATATCTTCTTATTTCTTTTTCGACTTTCTCTTCCTGGGGTTTTTGTTGCGATATTTCAGTTAGAATGTATCTTTTGGAAGTCTTGTTGAGATTTTGCTATAAGTTCTTGTTAATTTCAGGCAGTCTCCTCCCTTCCAGATCCTGCCCTTTTATTCTTCCTCTCTCCTTTTCTGTTTTCAAAAGCTTTTAATTATATCAATTTTGATTATCCCTTTGACTTTTTATTTTCAGCATTAAATGTCTATTGATGTCAAAGTGGATTTTGTTTTTTAATTTCTTACTTGAGTCTCTTAGCTGTCAGTATAGGAAAAGGAGAAAAAAACCCAAATCTTTTCCCCTTTCTCTCTCCTTCACAGCTTAAAAATATTCCTAGGGAACAATGTTATTGTTTTTTAATAGTTTCAGTTCCAGGGTACCTTATTTGTTGCTTTTGCTGTTTGACTCGGTCAACCAAAACTTTCTCCTCTTATTTTCCCCCTGCGCATTCTTTTCCAGTCGAGTTCTTCTTTGTGGTGGCCATTTCTAACCACTGCTGCTCCTGGGAAAGGGAGTAATGGCCAGCTGGGGAGGAGAGATGTGGATCTCCTCAACCCTGCAAGCAGTCTCCCCCCTCTTCACCACCTCTACAGGGTGGCTTAGTCCCGAAGCCAGCCAGCTCGGGGCGCTCCAGCGGCGAGCACAGAACGAAGCCTTGCAGAGACATGGTTTCAGTCTGTCGCTGAAGAAGTTTAAACCGGAAGCCCCAACCTAAGAATGTTTCTGATAAGGTCAGAACAACCATTTCAACCTCAATCCTGGACATTTTAAATTCAGAAAATTTTGTACATCTCTAATAGGTATGATAGTATCTCCTTATGACCTGTATTGTAGTTCAGAGACCAAAAACAAAATTTAAAGACATTCCTCCTTGCAAACATAAATTCCCTTATATGTCTGATGCATAAAGGAGTGTGTATTACAGGCTAAATTACATCCATAAATTATGTCCCTCAACTTGAAAAATTAAAAAAAATCAACAGTATAGTCAGTTTGCAAATTGGTTCTGCTCTTCATTCAAATTGTGATCCACTTAAAAAACATCAAGAATATTTATTGCCCACAAAGGAAGCAATTTCAGAAGAAAATTACTTAGGGAATAATCATTTCATCCTATCTTCTGCAACAGTTCCCTTACCAGGCCAGGGAAGGGGACAGATTCACCTCCAGCAGCCAAGGCTTGAGAGTAGAATCAATGAGAACATCAAAACCATAAAGCTCTGAAACAAAGCATAAAATGTATCAAATGATAGCATAACATTTCTAAACAAGGCTAAAACATGGATTTATATGATAATTTTACCCTGTGAACAATGTGACAAGGTTTGCTGGCTTTCAAGAGTTGCAACTATTATTACTTCAATTCTAATTGAATTTCTAATTTGTCTCATGGTTTGAAGTCAACACCCTAATAAGTATTTTTTTTAATTGATTCTTACCTCTTTGTGGATCCCCTCTTTGTGGATCATTAATGTTTTTAAAACTTTACTTATGTTGATACTGGCACTGGTTTACATTTAGGTGATGTTCTACACGTAAGTGTATATATACATTTGCTCTAAAAAGTCTTGTTACTTTACTCAAATAGAGTTTTTGTGTTTTAAAAGTGCTTCTGTCATACATGAACGTGCAGTACATTTGTCCTGTTTCCATGACGGATATAAGACCCAATTTTCTTACTATACATATTAAACAAATTATACCATAAATTTCACTAAATACAGTTAAGGAACCTCCTAGTACTGTATATCAAAATATTTTCTAGAGGAAAAATAATAAAATTAAAGTTTATTCTTTTCCAAAGTAAATAAATATTTGAAAGTATGTATTTTTTCAACAGAAATACTCAGGTCACTCAAGCTTTATTCAAACAAAAACAGTCATTAGATTTTACTTCTTAGACAATATCTTGGCAGCTGTTGCCATGGATTAACAGACATCATTCCAACCAAGCGGGAAAAATGAAGTAATCAGACCACACAAACAAAATTTATGTCTGTATTACCAAGCCACCACATGTCAGAAATGACTACTTTGCAGTGCACACCCTTTCAAAATGTAAGTTAAATCTAAACTCTGTATATTATCAAGTGAAATGGGAGAATTCTCAGTAAAAGATTAAGTAGCAAGAATAAATACAAAAATAAATAAGAAAACAAATTGCCCATAAGCAAGGAAAAAGGAAATACAAAAATTAAGCCTGTGATGTGAAAGGTTTAGCCAGTTCATCACAGTTGTTTCGATCTTTCACTTATTTGTTTTTTTTTTATAATATTTTTTTTTTAAAAACTAAGATACAACTGGTCACACATACTTCTGGAAAGGGTGCAAGGAAATGGATCAAAAGAGATGTCTCTGATATATGTGTTGAGTTAAGAGTGAAAATGAAGCAGAAAAGTTCTAGGAGGCAATTCACTATCATTCCTAGCCTTACAATCTCTCTCCCTCCACCTCCAATCCCAATCTGTAGTCATTTCACTACCAGTGTAATACAGCCATGGCAAAGGTTTCCCATTCCCATTACAAACTGGACATGGGGCATCTCCTCTCTTGCTTATCAGTAAAAGATTTCATAATGTCAACCATTCCACTATCCCTCCTTTGTAATAGGATCAAAGAAACAATTTGTTTTAAGAAGGTCAGTTATCTGGTATGGATCTATGACAATTCGCTGTGGCTAACTCGACATGGCCAACTCGCAACGGGACAACTCATTGCAGGACAAGAGTTACACTAATGTCAAAGAAATGGTGGAATAGAATCATTAAAGAAGGGATGCAAAAACAGGGACAAAATGAAATATGAATGACAAAAAAAAAAAAAAAACATTTATTTTAAATAATTAAATTGAATTGCTAAACTGCTCTGCAGCAAGTTGTCCCACAGTGAGTTGGCCCTGGCAAGTTATCCCATGAGGAGTTGGCTGTGATGAGCTGTCCACCGTGATTTGGCCCTGGTGAGCTGACCATGGTGAATTGACCGCAATAAGTTGGCCGGGGCAAATTGCCCCATTCCAATCTGGGATATATCTCTCAGCAAGCTGTGCCAGATTGGGCAGCTCATAGTGCAAATTGTGCAGAGAAAATTGTATAAAATGAAGAATTGGATTTACTTAGATGTTCTCCTCGGTTTCCAAATATCTATTTCATCTTTATAGACTTTTTTTTCAGTTTAATGTAAGTTAAGTAGTAAAAGGCAGCTCCTCCTCCTAGATTTTTATATTCAGAAATGATTAATGAAAGTCTCTTTCCCAATAGTAAGACAGTTAGATATTTTGGTTGGCTCTAGTAATCTCATATATAGAAAAGCAGAGTAAAAGAAATAAATATCAAGTTTTCATTATATTTGTACACCAATATTGAAGTCTGAATTTGGGAGTATTCAGAGAAGAAAAGCATAATCTCATAATCCTTTCATTATTTTAAATAGACTTTTTAAAGTGTGCTAACACCAAATATTAAGTAGAAAGACTAAAAACAATATGGTACAATTTGATCCTTCAATCACATTATTTATAAATGGAGAATCAGAATGGAGAAAAAGTATATAGAAGAAATGGATTTCAATTAAACTTCCCAAAGTCCTCAATGGCACATTTCCTTATCTCTCAAAAACATTTGAACATTCTATTCGTGATCTTCTAGAAGAAAAGGGTCAAACTATAAACTGGGAATTCACAACTTTTGGTGATACATCTGTACATTCAAAGTACATTACTTTTATCATCATAAAATCACAGATCTGATACAAATCACTGAGGAAAATAATCCAATTATCAGCAGCTAGATTGGGAGAATATCATTTCCAACATCATTTCTAATCTCACAGGATACTCTCCTCTAATTCATCTTCTTGTTGTTTTTTCTGAGAAGATTTGAAAGAGGAGCTTTAGATCCCTGCCATTTTAAATTCTAAAAATATTTCTGAGACCTAAATCAGGCACAGAGGCATTTTAAAGTACCAATTATGTTTGAGGATGATGCTTTCCTACATTCTAATTTCTGAATTTTTAACTGAAAATTTAAGAAGTGAAAATGAATAAAATTAATTTCAATATGCAAGGAGTCTGACAGGCACCAAGAAAAGTATGGGTGTGAACATTGGCACCCACAAGAAAACTGTGGTCCCTAGTACCATGTTAAGGATCCAGGACGGAAAAGTTTTAAAGTACTTTGACAGATTCCTTCTTAAAGGTTTCCCATTAAAAGATAATCAAAATACAGTCTTCATCACTGAGGTTGAATCTCTTAACGCATTCTTATCTGCCCAGGTAGGCCTTTTGTTTTGCCCTTTCACTAATATTTCTCTTTAGTCCAGCCGTAGAAAGAAGAATAGAAAGGAAGATGCTGCACAGCTTTCTGCCAAAGCCCTGAATTACAGAATCTAGCGAAACGTACTATTCCTAAACCACAGGCAGATAGCTGTGTAACCATTTAGTTCTTGTGCATGGAGAAACAAGTGAATCCAAATCTCTAGAGTTTTTCTGGGGAAAAGAAAAATAGAGAGAAAGCAAGCCAAGGCAACCAATGCACACATATAGAATTCCAAATAAAGTTAATATAATGGTCTTAGCTAAACAAATTACTTATTATCTCCTTGAATAAGATCTTGGATTTCAGCAAATGTTCAGGGATTATGGCAAGGAGTACAACTGAAATTAGATTGTCTAGTTTTCTACTTGGATGTTGATAGGCAGGTGCTCCTTTTTCAGTCCTCCTCACCTCACTCTCCTTTTCCTTGGAATAATGTTTAGCATGGAATGTGTAGGATAATTGAAAGCCAGGCTTTTTGGAAAAAGCCAAAATTAGGCTTCTGCGGAAGAATACTTCTTATCTCTGATTTCCCGAGTTTAGCCAAATAAATACTAATTTCCATATATTCTCTCAGCATGAGTTCAAATACCAAAACTTTGTAGAATCTATTGCAACATACTAGAAATGACATGATTTGTCATGAGGTATACTATTTAAAAGTCAAATTGAATCTCAAATTTCTCTGCAAATGAGAGCTAAAAATGATTAATTGCTTCAATAACCTTCCTAGTAGTTTTGAGAGGAAATCATGTTTAAAGGGGAAACAATACATTGGATTATTTCATTTACTCTTATAGCTGGAGAGGCATCTAGGACAACTCGCCATGGCCAATGTGCCACAGGACATTTAGCACGGCCAATTTACCACAGGACAACTCATGGCGGGACAATTCAATGCTGTATTAATTATTTCATTCAGTTACTTTTATGACCATTAAAACATGGTGACCATGTTTTCATCAAAATTATTGTAACTCTTTTATTTCTGGATTATTATTATTGTTATTATTATTATTATTATTATTATTATTATTATTATTATTATGCATAGTTCCACTGAAATTAATTTAACTTTTGTATTTTGTTGAATTGTCCTTCAGTGAGTTGTCCCACAGCGAATTGGCCATGGTAAGTTGGTCATGCAATGAGTGGTCCCATTCTGCTGAACAGGGAGAGAGAGAGAGAAAGGGAGTGAGGGAGCTTCAATGGTGTGATCATGGTACAAATTTGTAAGCCTACCAATCAGTGAAACACTGGCAGAATTAATTACTATTCCAAAATCATTTGTTAAAAAGCAAATAAGCCACAAGACCATTCATTCCACAGAATAACCAATAACATATTATGGTAGTAGCACAGTTCTCACGTTAACCTGTCATGTGCTCTTTTCAATTTGGTTAACAAATAATGACAATGAGATTAAAAAACTAATCAGAGTTAGTACTACAAAATGCTTCATATTTATGGCCTTACTTACCCTAGAAAATTATCTATCCTACTCAAACACCTCATCACTTTTATTAAAGCTTGGCCTTGCAATATAGCACTCGAATATAATTAATCCCATTCCAGATGTTTCCTTCAATGAATGCAGAGAAGTGTAAGTGTAGTTATAAAAAAGAACTTGAAAAATGTATTCTGATCCTTCTCACCTTCCCTGTTATCCCCTGGGAAGGGTTTTGTATCACTTCAAAGCTTTGGTATGTGTTATAACAGGGAGGGGGATTTCTATGCCCACCCAGAAGCAGACTCCCAAAGTCAAAACAATGAAACCTTTAATAGCTTGAACCGGAATATATCAGTCTCCTTCTTTCTGTCCCTCCTTTGAATCACCTATGTAATGGTCTGCATGGAGTGCTGAAAGCTCCCACTTTCCCTCATTTAACTCATGGATGACTCTGTAACTCTCTGAATTTGTATTAATGGTGATAAGCTAGCTACATTTTTCCAGTATTTTATATATGTACTATATATAAAATCATGTTTTTATATGCCAGACAGTATTTATTACAAATACTAACTGGATTTATCCTATGTGAAGCTGGTTTATCTTGACTTCCTCTGCTTGTCACAGGAAAAGAAAGTAACCAGTTTTGTCTCTTTTTCTCAAAAGTGGGCCCCTTTCCATTCAGTGCAGATGCTGTTCAGGCTTTACATCAGAACACCAAGCAATGGTATTTTCCAGACTATCTGCCAGATTACTGCTTGATCAGGAAGCATACATAATGCCTACAGTCTCTAGAGAGCTTAACACTGGACCACCTAAGTCTACAATGTAATTCTAACTCCCAATCTCAAACTGGAAAATGGGGGAAAGGCAAACTGTCCAGTGAAAACTGAAAAATGCAGTATTAAAATAAATTGGCATAAATACCAATACTGATTATCATAATGTAGATTATGTGCTGCTTTTTCTTTCTCTCAAAATGTGAGAATTTGCTATGGACTTCCATAGTTAAGGAGTAACAATTAGTTTGGATTCCACACCACTGAGAAGTGAGACTAAATAAATGCAACACTGCTCATAAATATCATAACATTTTACTCCTATATATAGAAACTACTTGTAGAATACAACTGGTCTTAGTGTTCAGTTTCTGCTGACAGGACTTTGATCAAGGTAGTGGATTCCTCTCACAGTCTAAAAGCATGTCTATGCAAGTTATAAGTAAAAGTAGCACAAAGTGCATTTTTATCAGCTCAGGAAGGATTGCATGATTACCAGTAGTCCAAAGAGAAAGAAGCAGCTGAGTGTGTGCAAACAATAAAAGACAGTAACAGAGAAGAACTAAATAATACTTTAGAATACCTGTGACTGAATAAATATTTTGCATGTATATCATAAAGTTTTAAACAAAATCTTAAAAGATCCTTTGGAAAACAAATCTGGAAACATTTATAGTTCTCCTTGTCATGCAAAAAATTAAAAGTATTTTTTAAAACATTTGAAAAGCTAAATACCAAAAGGCAACCAGAAATCCCACTATCATGGTTCTGTATATTCCAGTTTCATACCATACAAGTATGGAATTTGACGTGGGGTATAGTCATCAACAAGAGGATTTTGGCACGTATTTTTAAAACCAACAAGTTCATAGAGTTCTATGAAAAGACAATTAAAAGCACACAGGCAATCCCTGGTCAGAAGATAAAGAATCAGTTCATGCTTATAACTTTCCACTCCTCCTAATGACAAGCACAAACAAAATGAAGCAGCGTAAAAAACTGCTGCATCATATATTGGTGAATAGCGTGTTCAAGAGCCACTTTGGCTCTTTTATTTAGTAATTTGGCTGGAAAATGTGTTTTTTTTTTCTTCTAAATATACATGTATTCATATTGTATTTTAACATGTATATTTTGCACATATATTTTATTGGCCACCTAGAGTCTCATTGGTAAGTGGGTGACCATATAGATAGCTATAACTTAAAAAATGAAAAAATGTGAGATTGCAGAGTTTAATTTTTAGATTATATGGTTTTAAGTAGATGTTATAGTATGTCATTCTTTTCTAATCTGGTCTCTAATTGTACAGGACTTCTCTTCTCATGATCATAGCCACAATCATTAAGATTATCATATGTATAGTATTTGTTTGGAAAATATACATCAACTCTATAAAACTTGTGCAAATTATATAAAAAATTCATATACTGGTAGCAGTTATAGAAGCTAATATTTAGCAAGCTATTCAGCTATTCACATACACAGAGATATGCCATTGAACCAAAACATTTGAAACATTCTAGATAATCAGTTATGTCAGGGCAAGCAAGCCAGTTAGGCTAATGGTCTCCATGTTCTATAGTATGAATAAGCTGGTTTATCAACCAAACTAATCATTAGCTTCCCAATGTGCTAGGACTCTGGTCGTCTACTAAATGCTGCTAATAATACAGTGGTTAGAATGCAGTATTGCAGACTAACTCTGCATTACCACTGCCAGGAGTTCATTCCTGGTTCATTCAGCTTTTCACCTTCCAAGATTGGTAAAATGACGGCCCAGATTGTTGGGGGCAATATGCTGACCCCGTAAACTGCTTAGAGTGGGCTTTAAAGCACTATGAAGTGGTATGTAAGTGTTATTGCTATTCTGGTTCTGAGAATTCATGTGACCTCACAAAGGTTTCTTTCTCATTCCTGTTTTCTCAAACCATGAGATTTATTCCACTGTTTTCTTTAAGATTCCAAACAAGGTTCTGTTGCTTAATTTATCACCCTTTCAATCCTGAGCTCCTAGCTATTTTTTTTCATACACATTTTTTTTGCATTAGAAAACAAAAGTTCACGTTCTAATTAAAAATCGCATCAGCTATTGCAAGAGATATGCAACTTTCTACTCTAGAGATGTAATTAACAAATTGATAATAGGATCCAACAGCCAAACAAATACCTTTAATAGCCTTGACCCAGTCTCTAGTCTTTCTCATACTAAACCCTATTTCCTCATAGATATATTTCTACCCAGTCTACTATCCCTAGTAGGTATATTTAATATAACTGATATTACAGCATTATTAATGTAGTGCTATCAAGGTCCTCAATTATAAAATATCTTGAGATGCCAGTTATTCTACTAGGCCTGTCCAGCTTTAATATTAATTTTTGATAAGACCAAAGTCATAAAAAGTTTTTAGTCTGCATTTTCTAATTTTGCCACTTCCATCCTGTACTTGTATATAGAGCTGAAGGAAATAGTAGGTGACTGCCAAAGGAAAATCTTTAGGGCAGGTACTAAAAAGCAAGTGAAGGCAGTCACTGGTACTAACCATTGTTTCTTGGAGTCATTCCCATCTTGCTTGCCAGAGAGGTCTTAATTCTTTGCCAACATGTATCTCTTATATCAAAGTTCTGCTGAATGTAAGCTCTATCGCCACTATGTGGTACAATCAAGAAAAATACAAGCTTAAAAAAAACCCCAACCCTCACCAATATGAGCATACACACAGGCACACGCATATTAATAGAAATAAAGACTACACCATATAAATGCTCTGAACATATCCCTAGTCAACCAATTTCATTTGTCAACCAATTATTTGTCTGGGGGGAAACCCCATATCAACCCCCTTTTTATGGTTGATCAAAAATCTGAGGATTATCTAGAAATATTTTATATGCCCATTTAACGGAATTGTAAGAATAGCCTATCTCCTCCTATATAGTTATGTATGTATTTGAAAAAAAGGACCCTGCCCTCACCAAATGAGGCTTATATAGATTGTTATTTTGAAAACAAAACCTCATAAATTGTGCAAGTTACCACTCAATAATCTTTTGTTAAGTACAGCTAAGATTCTGACTAAAATTTTGGCATTATTGCAAAAGGTATTACCATCAATCATCCTGCACAAACTGGTTTTATGAAAGGGCATCAGGCCACTGAAAACATTAGATTGTTTGTACTGTAGATATCTTAACAGGCAGTGGAGGAAGTAAACATTTAAAAATATAACACTGATGTTCAGTTATATTCCTAAAGCTTGGAACTTGTCTATTTATCAAGAGTACCCTGGACAGGGACAGTGAAAGGGCCAGAAGTGGCCCCATGTCTGGATTAGACAATATACTTCTATGTTCTCAAGGTTCACTTTCTTGTTTAGAAAATGGAGTTCTATTAATTTATACAAAGACACAACTATTACATTCTATTTAGAAAATAAGAAAAATTCCATGGTTTTTTTTCTTCCTCCTTTTGCAGTGGTTTGTTAGTTCTATTTAGATTTTATATAGTTTTGCTTGACTTGTATTTAAAGTTTTTTTTTAATTATCACTAGTAGTTTTAAGAATATTGACAACTATTATTTAAAAATAATAATTACAATTCCAAAATCTTTTTAAAAACCTCAGACCTTTCCTCTCATGAGCTGTAACTAAAGTTCATTTAGTCCTTTTTCCATTACAAGGACTAGTATTTCAGAACATTTATGAATTACAAATTTAGGGAATATTTCCATTCATAGCTTCTCAACTACATAAGTGGTTAAATACAGCCAGACAGTAACAAGGTCCAGATGCTTCATGAAGTTTAACAGAGAGGACTACACGTATTTTATTCCATACCATGAACTTTTATATTCCTGTTAAGATTCAGGCAAACTCCTTAGTCTTAGGGACTAATACTCCAAAGGTTCTTTTGCATGTGGTGTTAGAAACAATTTATCCTGGGTCAAAATGTAAAATGTTTCATACACTATGAAGTATATTAAAGAAATGTTTCCAAACCAGCTAAACAACCAAACATATGGAAAGATTACATAAATGAGGCCAGGATTTATGTTTTTAAGCCTGATTAAATCGTTTGCTCCTGTGACCATGAAAATTAAGAAGGGACACAATGTCGCAAATTGTCTCACATCTTTATTACACAAAAATTGTACTGTATTTTGAATATTGTGAACAGTTCATTTTCCTTTTTTTAAAACAAATTTTATACAGGAGAAAATATTGATAGATGGAACTTAAACTATCGGAATGGGTAATCTTATGAAGAAGCATCTAAACACTGACACATTATCTTTCAAAACATTTCCGTTCCAAATTATTCACTGCAACAAAAACTGTAACTTCAGAATGCAAACAAATGCTCCTTTATGAAATGTATACTATACAAGATTCAATGCTACAGAAGCTGCAATAGTTACTAGTTGATTCAATTTTCCAAATGATTAAATAATTCGTGGACAGTAGTCAAAGCTGAAAACAGCTTTTTCTATCAAAAACAGTGTGCTTGATTGTAAACAAAAGAAGAGTTAGCCCATCTTCTAGGAATGTATGGTTACTTAGTGCAGTAAGAGAGACAGAACACTAAATTGATCCTTAATAAAATCCAGCCAGACATTCTGATTTTATGTTTTACATTTGTACAGTATAGCTGAACTTGACCAAGTGCCTGTTTGCAGGCATATCGTACTATCAGGTCTTGTC
The DNA here is from genome assembly GCA_015471245.1 of Laticauda colubrina. Classification (NCBI taxonomy): domain Eukaryota; kingdom Metazoa; phylum Chordata; class Lepidosauria; order Squamata; family Elapidae; genus Laticauda; species Laticauda colubrina. The sequence continues at coordinate 26,863,880 of BLBF01000005.1, forward strand.
CCAATCTCTTACTACATTTCTGAAATGAATTGTATGGACAAAGGCAGCCTCCTTTCTACTGTTCAGTTTCAACTTCAGGGGCATCTAACAATTCCATAGTTTCCAAGAAGCCATCTTGCTTCCAGTACCAGCTCTGGACAGGTTATATAAAGGCTTGTTTTAGTTCAAAATGCCCACCAGCAGAGAAACATCTCCCAATCTACTCCGCCCCCCCACACACATACCTAACAAATATATCAAAAGAAGGCAAAAGATGGGTATTCCAAAATTCAGTATCTTAGCAGGTACAGCTAGTCCTCAATTTACAACAATTCATTTAGTAACCATTCAAAGTTACACGGGCACCGAAAAAAGTGACTTATGACCATTTTCAAAGTTATGGCCTTTGAAGCATCCCCATGATCATGTAATAAAAATTCAGGTGCTTGGCAATTGGTTCATACTTATGACTTTTCTGTATCCCAAGGGCATGTGATCCCCTTTTGCAACCTTCTGACAAACAAAGTCAATGGGGAAGCCAGATTCACTTACTAACTTATCACCTGCACTGATTCACTTAACAACTGTAGCAAGAAAGGTCATTAAATGGGGCAAAACTCATTTAACAAATGTTTCACTTAACGACCAAAATGTTGAGCTCAGTTGTGGTCAAATGTCGAGGACTACCTGTGTACAATTCTCACAAGTACAATTCTTAACAGTCTTCCCCCTTCCAGTTCAGAATCAGAGAGGAAAGGCAATGATTTGTTCCAGCTCTATGAGGAAACAAATTTTAAGCATCTTCTCAGTATTGGAACTGGAATGGTAAGAAGGGCGATGTACATTCCCTGAAGTTCTTGGGATAGGAAAAAAGCATCAGGACCATCATTTTCACCCCAGACTATATGAATGATAATTATCATGATAATAATAATGATCAAGGCTGTCCGATGTTGATACACTATTGTAAAGAGACAATCCCCCCCAAAAAACCCATAACCATTATCAATTCCATTTAGCAGACCTAGGGAAGGGTTGTTAACTTTGAAGTGCATCTCTGCTCTGCAAGTTCCAGAATGGTGGCAATGCAGAGATGAGTTTTCACTGAGGTGGTGCTAATTCTATGGAATGATATCCCCTCAGTGATACAAACTTATTGTATTATATTGTGTACCACTACATTCCCTGAAAATGACAAACAACAGAAAATGTAAAAATAAAGATGATTTACCAAAGCAAACACCACGGTGTGGGATGAAGGCTTTACAGGCTGCTGCAATAGCCAATTCAGCTGAAATTACTGTCTTAATTATCAGTTCCTCCACGCTGGCCATCAAAGCTAAGATAAAAATGGAACAGAAAACAAAAGCAATAATGTTAATATTTTAATAGTGAAAACAAAATGTAGCTTCAGATACAAAATGATGTCCCCTGATCTTTACAACCACACAACATTTAATCCTTTTATTAGATGAGTTGGGATATATAGCATGTTTTGGTGACATTTGTCTGACTTTTCCATCTTGTTTACACCTTTTATTGTACTTATTTACCTTATTCTATTTGTAGTTCAGTTTTTGTACTGTAAGCTGACTAAAATTGGTTTGAATTAGGTGGTATCAAAATCAAAACAACTAAACAAATTTGGAACTCTTTTTATTGATTTGAAATATTTTGTACATCTTAAATAATTTTTATTTAGAAGATTCTGAAGATTTATAGAAATAAAATGTTGGTTTTATCAAATGTTTAAAGAAGGCATGATAACATGTTCACCTTCTAGTTTATTCCAAAAGTCTCTTCATGAAAAATGTTCCACAAGCTCCTAACTTTTTCTAACTCTCAAATAGATTTTGCTTTATTTTTTGCTACACCATGTCCATCAATTAGAGATCCTGCATACTGTCAGCTGTTAAAGGAAAGTGTGATCCAGAAGACTGCCAGGATAAAATTTTCTATGACAGTCTTTGTAGCACACTATTGAGGAAGGAAAAATTGAGTGCTTCGATCTATTTGGGATTTTGTGCTCTATCAGTTGGAGAAAATTGTCAAAGGGGGGAATATAGGAGACTTCCACTTTTCAGTCAGAATCAGAATATCTTTGAAAACATGCTTATAAAATTGATGTCATAATCAGAAGCAAACTTATGGTTCCCATATAAAAAGTATTTCTTGCTATTCCTGAATTATCTACATTCAGAAACTCTCATGGATATACCAAAGGTCTTCCAACAGTTATCTTTGGTTTAAGATCAAATACCCATCCTTCAGTCTTATGACATTCTTGCCCACATAGATATCACAGAAACTGAATCTTCAACGTTCTCTTTCATTTCCATTTCATATGAGTTCACAAGCATGTTTAAAAAGTTTCATCTTAATAAACTGGTCTCAAGTAGACATAGAGTTAATTCCATACTTAGATGTGCCAATGAAAGTCATATTGATAAAGAATTTTTTTTAAAAAGATAATGAACAAGGACATATTTTACCAGATAATTTTTCTGTCACCACTGATAACACTAAATGCTGCAAACAAATTATTTCAAAGACAGGTTGAAATTTCATTTGTCAATTAATCATGCTATCAGTAGGCCAATCAAATGTGAAGAACATAAGATCTCCTACAGAATATAAAAATCTTGAATGAAAGGCATTCACTAAATAAGTCACTGTTCAAAGGAAAGTGTTATTACCGAAGACAATTACAGTTCCAAAGAGAAACACACAGCAAAGGAAAATAAGAACATATTCAGAGAAAAATAAGATAAGAGATTATCGTCCAGAAGAAGTACAGTAATCAAAGTAGAGAAAAGGAACAGTTTCAGCATATTAGATAATTAAATATACTATCATAATATTTATGAAGAACAGCTAGTTTGGTACAATAGTTAAGGTACCAGAGTAGAAACCGGGAGATTATAAATTCTAGTCCCCTTAGGTACAAAAGCCAACTGAGTGACTTTGAGCAAATCACTCTCAGCCTGAAGATGCAAGCAATGGCAAATTTATATATTTAATATAAATAGAAAGAGAAATATACTTCTGAAAATGTTACTAAGAAAACTAAAGACTAGGTGCCAAGGATCAACACTGACTCAAAAGGACAAAAAATAAAAATGAAAAGGTGTTCTAAAGATGATTCAAGGAAACAGTAATAGATATCTGCTTACCAGTGGTATCTTTTCCTTCTTGTTTCAGGTATCTCAGCATTGCACTCATACTCCATTTATTTCCATAGTCCTCTACTTCAGGATCATCACAACTAAAACATAAGAAATACCTTTTATCTTGACCAACCATGATGGAATGCTACCTCCAAATTCTGTTTGGTTAATTCATATTTTCATGTATTGTTTGATTGCACTTAATAATTGCTTTAAAACACTTTTGTTTTAACATAATACAAAAGAATTAAATAAATATGGAAAGACATTTATTTCCAATTCAAGTTCAAGGAATCTAAGTACCTGACATAGTCACCACTCTTTTTGTTGACACTATAATTTGTAAGATGCATGAATTGGTTTTTAATATTCTTTGATCCCTGGTCATATCTCACAGTTGCAAACCTACAAGACAAAAATGGACATAACAATCTTTAATCAAAATAAAACTGACCAATTTTTTTCAGCTGATGTCCCTGAGTTAGCTTCAAAGGTAGTCCTTGTTGTAGACCATGCTGAAGTAATCTACACATGAAGTAACAAGATCGCAATTCACATTTGTCAGGGCATTCTGGTCCAAAAAAGCCTACAATTGGTGAACCAGCCAAAGCAGAGGTCTTTCCTGGCCATAGCTTCCAGCAGGAGATGCAAATGCATGAAGATCCTCACCACTACAAATTTTCAGGTCAAGCACGACAGGGTCAAAATTGGAACTAAAATAAAGCCAGACCAATCACCAACAAACAGCAGCTCTACCTTGCAGGGATTTAATCTGACTATAGGATATTTCTCATTGGTGTAGTACAGAGTTTAAAGTACTAAAGTAGGAGTTGAGAGACTCAGGTTCTAAACCTCCCTTTGACATGGAAGTCAGCTTGGTCACTTCCTCTTAGTTCAGATCAGCATCACTCTGCAACAAGTCAGCTGAAAAACAAAAACCCACATCACACATCAGCAGCTTCACTGGCAGAACTACAGAGAAGGTAACGCAAGCAGAACCTGTAACCAAGTAGGACAAACACTACTACTACAATAGGATGGTTGTTACCATTAGAGATGAACCTTCAGCAGACTGAGTAATCTAAGCAACAGAAATCAAAATTCAAGAAGGGATTCCTTGAAACAAAGATAGTGACCGCTTTCTATTACTGATACAATAAGGCCATCTGTAAGTTCTCATTCTCAGAGTATTTAACAGCATAAACATTTACTACATTATATTACAATCACCCTCTTAGCATTAAACAAGAAAGGCTTTATGTTGCACGATATTCAGTTAAATATATATACAGTTAAGTGGAACCTGAAAACATGCTTGCAATAGCTATCCTCTTTCTTGCTGCCTCTTCTCCTCCACCAAGCCAGAATGCTTTGTTTGCAGCCTTATTGAAGTGAAAAATATACATTCCACAATCAAGAGAGAACACTGAGGAGCAAAGCATTACCGCATTCATTATTTGTTCTGTTCAATCACAGGCAGAGATACTGTTGAGTCACTCTCTTGTGTCACATTCATATCTCAATGCAGGAAATGTTTCAAAATCACTTTTAGCAATTAAATACAATGTGGATGCACAGATTACAAATGAGTGACAGAATGTAAAGTTTATCAGGGCACCAAAATATTATTGTGATAACTGAATGGCTCAAAATAGTAACATACTACTGTAAAACAAACTCTTTTCAGGATCTGGTAGTTTCCAATTCAAAGACATTTATGCTTTCCCTTTCTCCAGGTCTGAATTCTGCCCCACCCCATCCAATCCTCTATACTTTATCACAGTCAGATCTGCCTCATCTCACAATGGTGTTTACTGTCTTGATTCCTCTTCCAAATTCCAACTATCATTCTAGCTTCCTTTCTTTCTCTTTTTAACCCATCCATCAAGGGTGTTCCTTCATTTTCACAGTAAACCTGACACTCTGATCAAGGAGACCAACAGCTGCAGCCAGTTTAATCCTAATGTAATTAATCTGCATTAGACAGAAGTACAAAGCATTGTGACTCAAAACAGATACATTTGCTGTTTAAAAAAAAAGACATTGATCATGGAACCTGTTGCTATTTCCCCAGTTCCTAAGTTATCTCTGTTCCTAAAATATCAAGGGCCTGCCAGGCAGGGGTTACTGTGAGAAGGACTGAACTGCTGTAACAGACTCTGGCCACAATACAGCCTATGAGGTAATCTGAATTCTTTGGCTCACAGTAAGTACCTGAATTCTTTGAAAACCACAGGAATCCATAGAGAAAAGGTAAATATCTCCAAGGAGCCAGCACTAATTAACAAGCAGGGTAACAAAAGGAGAGGGCAGGAGGAGGCTCAAGAAAACAGGAAAGCCCAGTGTCAGACATGACAAGAGGCTGCTGCTGGCTCCTTCATTTCAGAATGTGAATGACTGCGCAGCCATATCCATTTTCTACCCACCCTCTCTCCTTCTCTGGGCCCCTCAGAAGTACATTTGATTTTCTGCTCAACCCGCCATACTTCCACAAACAGTTCTATGTTTTCTCCAGCTTACCACTAGCTTAACTGCAAGTGTTTGTTCAAAAGATACTAGGCCCCAAATTGCCACCTCTTCAAAACTTTTTTTAATAGATGAAATTTTCTGATTCCAAACAAAGAAAAGCTGATTTTAAGCCTGAAAATAATCAACCTTGTGCCTGACTGCCCTCTGCTGGTTACTATTTTATGTAGAGCTTGCATATCCTCAAACATAAAGAGTGTGTATGTGTGTGTGTGTGTGTGTGTGTGTGTAAACACACATGTGTTTACAAGATTGACAAATCCAAATCTTATGTGATTTTATCTGGCTTTACAAAATTGAAATTTGGAAGTCCAAGAGTATTTGTCAATTATGCTAAAATATTCATATAAAATTGCATTTCTCAATATCGGGAATAAAACCAACTAGGAGATGGCAGCAAAAGGGTTTTTGTTGCCATCAAAAGATCTTCTGGATTTTTGCAGCAAACAGGTGGTCTCTGAAATTATCTACTTTAATTTCAACTTTTGTTGAGGATGAAGGGACAAAACAATATTTTCATAGATTAACCTCTCACTTTCTATTAGCAGATGTTATTTCTAAAGGACTAAGACAATGTATGAAATTTTTAAATTATTTCACCTAAGTGAACAATATGTGAATTCATTCACAACTATTTTTTAAATTTAGAGCGATAACATTATTATCCTTCCTTTCCTATTTAGACTGGTTTATGAGTCTCATAAGCATGTATGTCCAGAACAGCAATAGTTGTATAGTACGGAAGTGATTTGTGAAGTGTCTACACAAATATACAGACTACAGGAACAACATAACAAGAACTAAGAGAAAGAAAGGCAGGAAGATAAATATCATTTAGCAGGCATTGCTGGAACCTGCTATGACAAAATTCATGAGAAGAAGGCAAGGACTGAAGGGAACAAACTGGTCAAATGGAACAGGTCAGATGTGAAGGAAGATTAGCATTATATTTGAAGGAAATGTATGTATATACTAAGATGTAAACATGAGAATCTATATTTGTCAGGAGCATTTGGGCAAGAACTGAAAAAATGGGGAAAAAAAGATAGAAATGTGAGATATACTATATCCTGTTAAGACTGTCTGAACTTCTGGATAATACTCCCCTGGTCCAGATCACATTATTTTCAGGGAGGAGACATATTGTCATATTGGGAGACTATCTGGATATCTATTAGTAGACCAACTCAGCTAAGACTGCAAGACAGTAGTAGGATTCAACTTTTTTTACTACCAGTACTATAGGCATGGCAGGGGAAGGATACTGTAAAATCTCCAGTCAGAGGTGGTATTTGCTAGTTTTCTGAACTCCTCAAAATTTTCTCCAGAACTGGTCAGAACCTGCTGAATACCATCTCTGCTGCAAGATCCCAAAAATGTTGTTTCATTTTCCAGAAGATTTGGAAAAAAAACAAAAACTAAGAGGATCAGCTGGTTGAAAAGGAAAAAGAAATTGGGTGTCTTGGGAAGATGTCATCATATAATCTTGAAATTCAAGATATTATAGAAACAGAAACTAAAATATATTTGGACATGCATACTAGCTGAGCCAATTTCAACAAGCTTAGAAAAGAGCTAGGGACAATCCTATTGGCAGAAATCCTCAAACCAAAGGAAAGACAGAAGTGTTCAGAAGTTCTAAAAAAATAAGATACTGGGAGAACAATCATAAACCATTATAATGAGGAAAAATATTTGGGGGAAAGTTTGGAAACTACTGTGGATGCTTAGGGAATTTGGACTGAGCCAAGTTAAAAGGGAGATATACAGGAAATAAAGTGAATGTAATCACCAACAAAGTCTACCAAGAAATAGCTATTACCTAAATAAAGTAAATCAAAAAGGCCCAAAGAATTTAGGCTCACAAGCGAAGGTAAAAGCAACAAAAGCTATTTTTTTCTTTGCCAATGCGATTATAACAGAAAAAGAAAGGTTAGGTCCAGTTTGAAAAAGCTGAGATAGGGATCCTCAACAAGTATCTTGAGTTTTCTCCTCAAAGGGAAACAGAATGCAAATGGACTGAAGCAAACAACCATCATAGGAGAAAGCAGAAACCCAAGGTAAATAAAGAAATGGCTGCAAACAAACATATTTGCAGGACCATAACAATTACATCCATGAATATTCTTAAAAACTCACAAATATCACCTCAAAGCTCCCATTATGATTTCTGAGAAATTATGAACACAATCAATAATTAAAGAAAGACAAACAGTTGTTCCTATCATCAAAAGGGACAAAAAAGGATCTGGGTAACTATAGAATGCTCAGGCTGAAGCTGATACTGGGTAAAATTCTGAAACTAATTGTTAAGCAATTGGTTTGTTACCATATAGAAAATAACCCATTGCTTGACAGAGGTCATCAAGGGTTTATCATTGCAATTCAACTTGACTTCCTTTTTTGCAAAGTGAATAGTTTAACTGACCATGGAAATGCAATCAATTCAAGATATGACTTTGCATATCTTGAATTCAGCAGAGAACTAGGCAAGGTCTTCCATGAAATGCTAATAGCAAAGATAACAACATGTGGGCTGGTCTGTGTTATCAAAACTGAATGAAGCATCATAAGAAATATCATCAATGACTCCACATCAAGTTGGAGAGAAGTATCAAATGGCATACCATACGGATCCATTCCTGGCTCTATACTGCACACTATATCTATGAATAGTAACATTATCAAATTTACATATGATATAGACATAGGGAAGATAGCTAATTTCCTAGAGATTTTCAGGATTCAGAAGGAATCCTGTTCAGAATTTCTGATTCTGGAAGAGAGAGCATAAAACAGTAAGATAAATTTCAACAGGCACAAATGCAACTTCCTACATTTACATTTATAGGAAAAACAAAGGCATATGTGAGGGAGATGGAAGGTTTCTAAATTAGAGACAGACAGATAGAAGGCAAATAAGGCAGGATTGGTGGGGAAAGAGGAGAATCATCCTTGACAGCACTATATTTTAAAAGACGACAGGTGGTTTCATCTATCAGAAACTAAATATTCAAATATGACCCTATCCAAGTTTAATATCAAGATCAAGAAGTCATCATTATCTTCTATTCTACACTGGGCAAACCATATCCAGAACATTGTGTCCTGACTGGAGGAATCAATTTTAGAAAGGAAGTATGTCCAGAAAACAGTAATCAAGAAGATAAGGATTCCCAAAAGAACAATTTATGAAGAACAGCTGAAAATACTGCAAATGTTTAGCTAGGATAAAAGGTGGCAGGAAGACATGAAAGCTGAAAGGCTATCTTGATACCTAAAAAGCTATCATGTAGATCAGGGCTGTCAAACTCGCAGCTCATGTGCCAGATGCATCACATGCTGGCCACGCCCCCGCCCGGGTTTAGCAAGGGGGGGGAAAGTCCTGATATATCACATGACGATGACATGATGATGTGAGTTTGACAGCCCTGATATCGGTGGTGGGACAAAACTGTTAGAATGGTTCCCTATGACAACAATCAATTGTTCTAAGTAACAAGGCAGCAGATTTTGATCAGGAAAAAAAATATTTATTTTGTTGTCCATCAATGGAGTAGACTGCCATAGAACAGAGATGTTTAAACAGAAGCTAGGTAGCCATCTGTCTAAGATGCGGAAATAGAGACCACTTGTTCTTCAGGATCCCTTCCAATTCTTACTTCTATAATTCTATAAAATTTAGGAAATGCAAAAATATCAGCAAGCAAAGAATCTTTAAAATTTGCTAGAAAACTGAGTAACTCAAAGTAAGAGATACTAATATATAATTATTCTTCATAATTTTTAATTTTCAAAAGTTCAGAAGAACTATAAGATCAAACAGTCTCTTGCTATTCCTAACTTATACTTAAAAAGAAAGCTTGATTCCTGCTCTGCCACTTCACATGGTAAGGCAGGATATAACATAAAACACAAAATCAAGACTTACCGGGCCAAACCTTCCTCATAGAGATAAATGACAAGGGGATCATAGGATGTCACCAAAACATAAAGCCGCACATCAAATTTGAAGTCTAAAAAAAAGGCATAATCATAAATAGTTGCCAGAAATTATTCAGAACAGTGAATCCACATAAGGATAGGGTATAGAATTAGATATTTTCAAGAACCATTTAACAGTCAAGCACCAATGAACAGAAATATTTCCTGAGCTTGGATAACAATTATACAGCATTTACAACAACAACAGCAAAATAAAAAACAGAACTACTTTCTTATGGATCATTGACTTACTCTCAATTATCTTCAAATTTCTAAAAAAAAACCAACACACCCAAATTTTAATATTAACTCACCATCTATGAGAAGTGGGTTGTTGATGTAACGGGAAACCAGGATATTTTCTTCAAGGGAAATTTGATTTGGCTATAGGATGAGAAAGACAGTACAATGGAATGAAGAACTGAAAAGTTGAATGCTGATTTCACTAAGTGACTTTGCCCATTACCTTTCAATGAATATTTATTGGGTTAATGAACTCCATGGTGAACCCTAATATTTTCTTTTTTTCCCTCAAAACTTTTCTATGACAAACAGGGCAATTACGGTGTTGTTCTCATGCCAAAACATCCAAGTTATCATGCACAACATTATAATATAAAAGGATGGGTCTGTTCCTCACTGGCAAAATAGTTTTCACGTGCCTTACCATACATCGATTGGTATGGATCCAAATTAATGTAATATATTCTAGAGAAGTCACATGTATAATATGCATAAACTTCAGATTATATGTGAAAAAAAACTTAGAACTCCTTCCTTCCTCCCTTCCCCCCTCCCTTCCTCCTTCCCTTCCTTCCTTCACCTTTGAGTCAGTATTAACTCCTGGCAACTGCCTGAACTAGCCCATCGAGTACTGTTGACAAAATTTCAGAATGTCTTGCCATTACCTTCTTCCTAGGACTGAGGGTGTGTGACTGGCCCATTCAGCTAACTTTGTGAAATAAACACACACACACACACAGAGTTCTAATGACAATAAGAAAAAGTTGGATCAAATATGATTTTCTATCGATTTTTTCTATCATGTGCAACAAAATAGGTCAAGTTAACTACAGTTACAGAAGTTTGTTTTTAGTAAGTATGACATACACACACAAAACATTCACCTAATTACCGAAAAATAAGTAAACTTCCCTTAAGAATGTTTGAGAGTGCTCCATACATGGAACAAATATGACATATTTGTGAATTTTGCAATCCTTGATGGAAAATGGTTTGAGAGTTTTTCCAGGTTCTGACCTTTTATTCACATATTACTTTTTCTTGAAGCAGATCTTGTCCAGCTTTGGAAAGATTTGCTTCATTCACTTGGCCAGCAGTTCTTTAATTCCATGGGAAACAGCCAGGCTGAGAACAGACGAGGCAAATTGACCCCTTCTAGATGAGATTTGGGGAGGGGGGAAAATGAAAGTTTTCACTAACTGAAAGTAATGACTCACAGTTTTATGTTATATCTATTCCAGGAACACCTACCCTACCAGAACGATTAAAGAAATCAATTGCTTATTCCATACCATTTATATGATATAAAACTTCCCAAGTATCTTTAGTCATCAATCCACAAAGTGAGGATGTGCAAAAGCATACAAACTTCTCATGTGTATGCCACCATCTGAGTATAATTTTAACTTTTTCTTTAAAATTGTACTCCAGTCATTCCCAGAATGTGTTTTCATAAATTTCTGATATAATACACCCATATGTTAAAAACATTCACATGCCAGTCTCATTTTCAGCTTCTGTTTTGTATACCTGACTTCTCTGGAGTGTAAAAGTACAATGCTCCGGTTCCCATATCACATAAAGCAATACGGTTCCCATATCACATAAAGATACGGTTCCCATATCACATAAAGCAAGGTGGTGAGTTATTTGCTTTCAGCTTATCATAATATACAAAATCACCTATTGTGGGTTAACTTTAAATATGAATAGAGTTATTATGCTTTGTTCAGATAACTATGGTTAGAACCCCTATTCAGGTTTAAGCAGGCTTAAATTTCTAGTAAAAATGGGAATAGGCATTCATTTCCTCTTTTCAAGACTATAATTTTTACTGCAGACTGAAGCAAGTGACAGAACAGTAACTTGATTCAAAACTGCACATTAGTTTCTACTGCTAGCAATCTATCATATTTTGGCAGAGAAAATATACAGAACACAGGAGGAAGTGAGTCATCAAACTAGCCATATTTTGAAGTTGTTAGATTGTTTTTAATGCTTACATTATTGATCAAATAGACACCCCGTCCCCTAGAAGAAGCCACTGGTTTTACTATCCAAGGTCCCCTGTCCTTTGAATAGGAAGCTAGTTGTGGGGGGAAAAAGGACAAATACATACTTTAGTATTAAATTTTCTACAAAAATGTCACCAAACAGTGATAATTTTGGCCAGTAACACTTGCAATTTTCAATGTAGTTTATTCGTATATATCACTCAACCTTGTTTACCAATCAACCATTATCAATAGCTGAAACAAAATTATATTTCATATTCAGAAAAAAATTATATTTTATATTCAAAAACACATATAAACAATTGTGAAGTCTGGAGAGGGCACAAAACCCTTTGAACAGGTACACACAGTTTGTATTTCAGGATATCAATGTTTAGTACACTTCTGTTAGTATGTGTCAAATACTGTATTTACTTCAAAGTAAGTTTTTTAAAAAAAAGAAAGAAAAAGAAGCAGTAAGAAAAAACTAAGAAACTCAACAAGCATTTTTCCTAGGCTCAGCAAGTATTAATTTTTATCCTTTTATATTATGGTAAGTTTCACTGAGTTTAACCATTTTTATTCCAAGATAAAAATGTTGAGAATTTCAATTCCGATTCTGATATTATGAAATATTATGTCACTGACTAATCTGGTATGAGAAGAGCAAAAACATGCTAATCCAAACCTTCTTTTGAACATAGAAACATAGAAAACCGATGGCAGAAAAAGAACTATGGTATACTGAGTCTGTCCTTTGAGGGTTTTTTTCCATTTTTAATTTATTATTTAATTATTATTTTACTTTTTATTTATTTTTAATTTTTGTCAGATTAAAAAAAATATTGACAGGGAGCACTCTAGAAAACTGTGAAAAGCCCATTTGTAAAAGGACTATTTGTGGACTCTAGACTTCTTTCAAAAATCTTCCCTCTCAATCTGACAAATATTAGAGGATCCCTGGTTACTTATTGAAGGACATGATTGGTCTTCTTTTTGGGTACATGCAGTAATCAAACGCAAAGAACTGTTTCATTCCTCTTTTTCTCGAATAAAAAATTCAACTACAGTTTACAAGGGATTCAATAAATTAACAAAAAATCCAGGAATATAATAGAAACATTACAGAATGAAAATTTCCCATTCAGTTCTAGCTTTGTTTATGAACTGGTAATCCAGGTCATGGACTTACTGCAAAACTCCTGATATTCAGCTGGAAGGATGAAGGTTTGAGGCAAAATATGGAAGGTCTTGAATCCATAAATCTGTTGCATTCGATTAATGTTCTTGTATAGTCTATCTTTCCGAGTTAATTCATATGACCTAAAGCCATGTAGATATAATTTGCTAGTGTCACCTTGTTTATGAGGATTTTTAAGAATTCATCATTACAATTAAACTTTCATTCTCCTGACTTTCATTTAGCAGACTTTAGATGGAACAGATAACGTTTTACTTTAGATTTCACCCCCAAAAACAAGCAGTCTATTGTTTCTAAAGCATTCTGGACAATTTAAAGTAATTTGGCATAATTTACATTATGCAAATTATATAACGTGATACAATTATTTTGAAGCACTGACTATGTAATCATGCAAATGTAAATCATTGCCTAATTAATTTCAGATTTCACAGAATTTTGGATTTAATTGATATACTTTTTCTCAAAATGATGCTTTGAGTCAAACTTTTATTTTGTGATTTCATTCACAAGCCTTGTGAAACTTTCAATGCCTTAACATGACATTGTAATCATTTCGCTACTAAAAGCATATGTACAACACACCATTCTTTTATTCCCTCAATTGAAGTCATTTCTAAATAAGAATGGACAATATTTTTTTAGTATTACAGTCCTTCCAAGATAATCTTGGATTTATTGTGGACAGCCACATTCTGCTCCTCTTAAAATCTTCACTCATGCATTTTCCTGTTCACATATACCCTTCAATGTAACCTATCCAACCTCTGTCTCATCATCTCATCATCTTTCTCTAACGGCTCATTGCCTTATCAAATGCCTCCAAACCTGAAGGGAACTGAGGATAGATGAATGTCTACTCATGCTCAGATCCATCAATAGCAACAGATAAAGCATAGAATGTTTGCCTTGGGTATAAAACTCTGGATTCATGTTTGGGTATAAAACTCTGGATTCATGCATCCATTTGTCCACCAGCCCATTGTGTTACCTTCAAGGTCATAAATATGCCAAATTTTTAGAGTTGTCTATGCAAGGGAAAACAACTTGCAGTATCCCAAGATTTTTTGTAGTAACTGCTACTACCAATTTCCACTGGCTAAATTAAAGGTAAATTTAAATAGTTCTGGCACTAAATAATACAGGAAAGGCTTGAGGGAATAAATTTGTTTATTTTGTTTTGCCCTGGTCATACCCACATCTTTACTTACCCACACACTTAAATCCCTCACAGTAAGAGATGCCATCAAGATTTACTAAATTTAGCAATAAGAAATATTAGCAAAAGCAAGAGCCTTGGTAAAAGCTTTTTTGTTTTAATTTAACAATTTTACTGAAACTTTAGAATAAAGCTGGGCACTTGGAAGAAATGGAAATATAAATGATCTGCAACTTTTGTCAGATATAGTATCACTCTTCGAAGAATGAGCCTATGTTCTGTATCATATTATTATAAGATGCCACTTCTTACCTGGGAAAGTGATTCACTTTTTGAATATCAGTGAGAGTTCGTAGAACGTAAGGTTTTAAATGTGACCCTGTCCACATAAGATTATATTCATTACTGCTTGGATGCACCTGGGAAAAGATATGGTTGAACATTTTAATAGTTAACCAGCTGAATAACATTTTATTACCTCAGAATCCATAACTTGGACACCATTCAAAATTAAAAGAGAACAATTTCACTCATACAACAGAACCTGTCAATTTCCTTTCCCTATTCACAATGTGCTCTGAAGGGTCTTCCACCCAGAAGAAACTATTAAAATGTTAAGGGCCTGTCACACTGGCCGACGGATGCAAAACGTTTGTAAAAAGGACACAGCAGATGAGAAAATGTTCCATCCGTTGTTATCCGCTCTCAAAAGTGCCCCAAATTTGCATAACCAGAGTGGACAACAATGGAAAGGAATGGACGGGGGGAGGATGTAGCCAGGATGTAAAACGGATGCTCCACGGAAGCCTAGCGGATGGAAGCGGATGGGAGCGGATGGCACATCCGCAGGGCTTCCAGGGGAGCAAGCGAAGCGGACGCGCAGTGGAAGGAACGGATGCAGAGCGGATGCCGAGCGGATACAGTGGATGCAGAGTGGAAGCCTAGCGGATGCCTAGCGGATGCAAAGCATTCACTGTGCATGCGGGGAGGATGCATTGCGTCAGCCCCACGGATATAAAGGGAAGCAGCTCGCAAGCAGGTCACCATTCAGAGGAAAGACCTGCTGCCAGACACAGGTCCAGCCAGCCAGCCAGCCAACAACCATGGGGAAGAAGAGAAAACCTGTGGCATCTGCTGCCAGCCCTGGCAAGAGGGACAGGGCCACCATCCCACCCCCTGGCCCTGACTCTGCTTCTGCTGGGGCTTCTGCTGCTGCTGCTGACTCTGCTAGTGCTGGTGCTGGTGCTTCTGCTGCTGCTGCTCCTGGTGCTGGGGCTTCTGCTGGGGCTTACTCTGCTGGGGCTGCTCCTGGTGCTGCTGGTGCTCCTGGTGCTGCTGGTGCTCCTGGTGCTGCTGGTGCTCCTGGTGCTGCTGGTGCTCCTGGTCCTGCTGGTGCTCCTGGT
>BLBF01000005.1:26879545-26928769 GCA_015471245.1 Laticauda colubrina
GTGCTCCTGGTGCTGCTGGTGCTCCTGGTCCTGCTGGTGCTCCTGGTCCTGCTGGTCCTGCTTTTACTGCTACTGTTGTTGTTGCTGCTGCTGCTGCTGCTGGTGTGATGGAGCAACCCCTACAACCTCGAAGCCCCTCTAATGAGGGACCATATGGTCCTGCCAGAGGGAGGAAGAGCGATACACGTGAAAGGGAGAGGAGGCAATACTCCATTGAAGAGGAACATGAGGAGGAGGTGCTGGAATGGCTGAGGGAGAATGAGTATCTTTGGCAGAAGGGACACAGGCTCTATCGAGACACCAAAAGGAAGCAGGCTGCTTGGAGAGAGAAGGCGGAGAGCCTAGGCTACACTTCGGAGGTGCTCCTCGGCTGGTGGAAGCACATGTACACCTGGTACGGGAAGCTGCACCTCAAGAAATCTGGCCAGGCCGCGGTCAAGCTGACGGACCGAGAGTCCTACGTGATGGCCAAGTGCAGCTTCTTGGAGGGTGAGGTTCGCCACCGAGGAGCAGCCCCTCTGACAACCCTATCTCTCAGGCAGCCTGAAGAGAGCCAGTCCTCTTCTGGCCAAGAGTCAGCTCCTGTGTCCAGGCAGGTATCTGTGGAGCGTGCCACGACGGAGACCCCCCCGACAGCTGCACTCCCCGTGGCGGAGCGCGTGGAGGACCCCCTGACGCAGTGGGAGCAAGGAGAGGGCACTTTCACCAGAGAACAACCCACATCCACCCCCAGCTCCACCTCCACAGAAAGCAGGCAGAGAGGCAGACCGGAGGGGCAGAGCCACACTGTCCTGCTGGAGATCAGGGACACCATCAGAAGCAGCGTAGATCTCCTCTCTCAGCTGGTACACACTGACGTCTCATCCTCCAACCGCAAGCCCTTCATAATGTACGTCAACCAGACCCTCTTGAACATGTCCGAATCACATTACCAGGGGATCAAGGACAGGATCACCGGTCTTCTTCATAACCCTCCAGACCCAGCTGAACCTGCTCCCACCCAGTCCAGGACTGCTCCTCCACCCCAGGTGATGTCACTGCCCTTCCAAGGCTTTCCACAGGCCCTCACCTACCAAGGCTACGGCTACCAGGAGCTCCAGCAACACAGGCAGCCCTTCCCAGTCCAGGCACAGGTACATCGAACGCCACCGGTGCCACCAACGCCACAGATGCCACCCACGCCGATGCCAGCCATGCCACAGATGCCGCCCACGCCTCACCTCGCTCACCTGCAGACCAGACATCCCCACTACATTCCTCCTTCCTCCATCCCACAGCCAAGCCCGGCCTCAGAACATCTGTCATAGGTATTGGGGCTGACACCCCATGTCCTGGAGGAAGGGGCTCTCAACATCACAGGACTGAGCCAGCTCTCTGAGAGCTTCCTGCACACACCATCTCCTGTTGTCCTCTCGGGGCCAGGCACCCCAATGGCGTCTCAGACTAGCACTCCAGCAGCAGCCACCTCCACAACACCTGGACCCTTCACCCCTGAGACTATGGGCATGCCTCAGAGTGACTGAGAAGAGTGCCAGAGACTGGGTTGCTACCTGTTGACTTTATCTTTGCTTGGGACACTTGGGTCATTTTTCTTTTACAGCTTGTTATTAATAAAGATTATCTTTGCTTCACACACTTGCTTCATTTATTTTATTAAATAAAGTCTTGGTGGAAACTTTTAGAAATGGTTTAAGCCTTTGCATGCTTGTGGGATGGGTAAGGATAACAGTGGGATGGGCAGGGATACCTGTGGGATTGGTTAAGATAGCACTGGGATGGGCAGGGATACCTGTGGGATGGGTAATAGCTGTGGGATAGATAAACCTCCAGTGCAAGCATAGTGAGACTGTATGGTCCACCCTCCCAGGTGCCACTCCTATGGGCCTTTATTATCAATAACAATGTAATCATTCATCCACACATTTCAACATAAACACAACTCTTTATTAAATGCCCTGTTCATTGTAGGCCCACTCAACATACATGGCACAATCTCATCCGTGTGATGAGACAGGCTGAAGGAAGCATCCATTAAGCATCTACCACCCTGTCTTGCCACTCCACTGCTCCAGCTGGGGAGTTGCACCAGTGTTTCAGGAGGTTGCGCTGCTTCTTCCCTTCACATGAAGCTCTGTTGGGGCCTTGCACATCCAGTGTCTATCAGGTTTACTCCTTACCTCCATTCACCAGGCTTCATGTCCCCATTGCCTTGTTGGAGGTCCATGAGCCTGTTCTGCAACACTGGGTAGCGGGTGTGCATGAGATTGTGCAGGATGCAGCAAGCTTCCACGATCCTCCTCACGGTCTGTGGGCGATGCTGCATGTTGGTGAGAAGTACCTGGAACCTGTTGGCCAGGATGCCAAAGGCGTTCTCCACCACCCGCCTTGCCCTGGACAGCCTGTAGTTGAAGATCCTCTCTTCACGGGTGTGGCATCTGGAAGTGTAGGGCTTCATGAGGTAGGTTCTGAGAGAGAAGGCGTCATCCCCCACGATGAAGTAGGGCACATCTTGTGTGTCATTGGGCAGCGGGTCTGGATCTGGGAAGCCCACCATGAGGTTGCATTCCAGCCCCTCCTTGAGGTGACTGGTGTTGTATACCTGGGCATCTGAAGATGACCCGTTGCCTGAAGCATCGATGTACATGAACTTGCAGTCAGCATCGACCATGGCAAAGAGGATGATGCTGAAGAAGCCCTTGTAGTTGAAATAAGTGGACCCTGACTTGGATGGAGCTTTGCAGGCCACTCTAACGGTGTGGGGGAAGTTCCACTTCTGATACCACTGCTCTGCAACTTTCTTCCAGCCTTCTTCAGTGGAGGGGCACTGGAGGAGCTCCTCCAGGTATTCTTCGATGATGGGTTGCTCAACCTGCTTGGTCAACCTGGGTCTCAGCCGCTCCACTACTTCGTCAAACATGGCTGGAGGCATTCTCATGAAGTTCTGGAATGCACGAGTGTCTTCGTTCCTCAGCTCCACCATCAGCTTGTTATACAGTCCGTACTCTGCTCTTTTGGCGATCCATCTTCGGACCCAGACACTTCTTGGCCGCCTCCTTTTCTTCGCGTAGAACAGGTGAAAGAGCCTGTAGATGGCTTCGCACTGTTGTAGAACGATGGTGGCTACCAAAAGGAATGTGTGATGATCCATGGTGGAGATGACTGGATGCTGTGGAAGAGCAAGAGCCAGATGAAGGCTGAAGAGGTCTGCACCGTAGGGCTGCTGGACTGAAAGTGAGATCCAGGTGAGTTCCTCCCCTTTTTATAGGAAATATAGGTTTTCCGCTAGATGTCCTTTTGCATACTCTAGACATCCTAAATATCCGAGATAGGTCCCCTCTGCGAACGTTTTTTCCGTTTTAATGTTTTGTATGCGAGCTGCATCAGCTTTCATCCTTTCTCTGTCCGTGCTACTAACACTTTGTGTCCGTTCCGCGTCCGTTTCGCTTCCTCCCTGTGTCCGTTTTCCGCTAGAGCGGATGCGAGTTGCGCGGATGCGCAGCAGATGCCTAGCGGATATAGCAGATGCGTAACGGATGACGGATGTAGAACGGATGTTCCCCATATGCATTGCGGATGCAGAACGGACGCGTTGGATACATTTTCCGCTCAAAAAGTTTTGTGCAGCTCAAAACATTTTGAGCAGATGAAATGTCAATAGACGGATGCTGGACGGATGAAGAGAGGATGAAAAACGGACGCAGTGAGTACAGAACGGAAGCATCGCATTAACCAACGGATGGCAAGTGTTTCTCCCCGTTTTACATCCTCTTTCCATCCGTTGGTGCAGTGTGACATGGGCTTTAACGCTATCAGAAAAGCATCATCAACCAGAAGAATTCTACTGGATTCAAATAACTGTGGTAAATAAATGATTATTAAAAAGTAGAGACAATATGATTTCTAGTCCAGAAAAAATGCTGTCCAGTTATGAACATTTACTAGTGTTACATGTTGATTTAAATTTTGCTATTTATTCTATATTTATGACAGATTGCACATATACTTTGTAGAACAAAAATATGTACAGTCATATCTACAAATTGAGCTTCTTCTGAAATACTATAAGTGCACCACTTCAAGCAAAATCTCTCTTAAACACATCATATAAGAGAAAAAAATATAATTTGTAGCATTACAATGCTAGACAAGACACCAAATTAAAGGAGAAAATGCCTTTTGCTTTTTTTGATTAGCTTCAGGTTACTCTGGATTCTGATCCATAATCATCTAAAAGCAGTGCAAATAGATTTAATTTTCAGGTCCATGAAATTCACAAATAAACATACCTCCCGAAATCCATGAGCTGACAGAATGCTACGCACCAAACGACTGTCCGTTCTCACAATTTTAAAAGACAAGTGATAGCGCTCTGGGAACAGAATACAGAATTATTATATAAATATAATTATAATCTATTTTACCAATTGTAAAATAGGTTTTCTGAGAACACTTTCTTGTTTATTCTATTTTGCATAAGAGCCATACAATAAAGCAATCTATAGCCTTCTTCCCTTATGTATTTACATTTATTTATATGTTTCATTGGGAGACAGGATTCACATGAATGCATTCATTGTAGATAAAGATATATGAATTATTCAATTATATTAAAGATACTGTATACAAGTGGGTCACATGGGAGGAAAAGTTTGGTTAAAAAAGTTTGAAAAACTGAACAATGTGAAGATATTTTGTATTTATATTCTTTTTTCCTTTTGTTATCTTAAATTCAAAGTCACCTTCATTTCAGGTAAATATAACATATGAAAAAAAGATTCTTAACCCTTATAAGCTTCAGACAAAGTGCAATACTACATTTTAGGTCTTAGAACCTTCAGTTACACAAAAAATACTCTTTAAAATTTCTCCTCTTAAAGAAGTCATAAAATCATTGCAGATTAAATTTATATTTGAAAATATCTGAAAATCTAGCTCAATATATTAAAAAAAAATTTTATAAAGCAGATTATCAGAATGCCAAGTAAATCTGGTCTTTCAATATTTTTATTTATCTACTCTAGGTGATGTAGGTATTTGAGAAAAATAAGATTTACCCCCAATCAAGCGGATGTAACTGTCCTTGGTTAGAATAGCTTCAGCATGAAATACCATGATTGGAATCCTCCTGAATCCACCTGTCCACATGATACATGGGTGCTCCCTAAAAAAATAAAAAAAATCAACATATAAAAAATAACTACCTTAATGATATATGCACCACCTTATTTCAGAAGACAAGTAGTCTTTAATTTAGGCGTTATCCTTAATTCAAACACTATTTTTGATTACCAATATTTTTTAAGAAACCTATTTTTCTCCATCCAAGATTAAGAATTTTTGTCTGGGAAAGAGCTTTTTCTTCTTTTTATAGGACAGACTTTTTTATATGCTTTTTATATATAGGATAGACACTTACATTTTCCTCATATAGTTCTTTGTAAATCAGGACAGAATCTCTGTTATGTATTGTAGCAACATATTCTACAGCAACGCCTCAGCAAGCATCATGTTGCTGGGCTACTATTAAGCCTCACCCAAATGCAGAAATTGCCCAGACAGCAAATAGCAAAGCATATAGCAAATACACACACACACACAAAACTTTCTGCATGTACTTAACACTTTTTCTCTTAATATTAAAAACTGAAAATTATAATTCAACAGTATCCTTTGGGAATTTCTGGTGAATTTGGCAGGGGTGTGTTGTAAGTCATGTACCACTACATTAACTAAAACTGCTTCTTCCAGAGAATTAGATTCTTTCTCCTCTTATCTTCCCACCCTTTCAGAGCAAATCTGGGAGGTTGGTGGATTGCCTGTTGAAGATTCACAGTCTGCCCAGAAAGACAGACAGAAGTGAGCTCAGCTAAGTTCTATCTTATGAACTATTAAACACTTCCTATGTTGTATGAATGTACCTGAATTTAAATTTGCACAAATATGGAAGAAATTATTGTCTAGTGTCTTCCACTGTTATATCATTAGTAGGAAAGTCAATAAGATACTAAAGAGATAGGAACAATCCTCCCTAAAGCAATGCATGATTCAGGACAATAATGAAACAAAAAAACATCTTAAAAAGTTATGATATTTAGGTAGTTACTTACTAAGCACATCTAAATTATATTGAAGTAACCAAAATATCTTTACAATCCCCAAGGAATGTCACAACTTTTGAGTACCCTTAACGTTTGGAAATTGAAAGTTGAAAAATTTGACCCACCCAACAATACATGTGCAATCGTAGTTTCTCTTTATGCAAAAATATGTATAGAAGCCAGACCAGCTGAAAAAAAGTATTAAACCAAATATTAAATAAATACCACAAATCTGCAGCCTAAATTATATTCATCTCAGGCTCAAAAAACAATATCACAACAATAAACTGTAAATAAATTGAGTCAGAAAACCAACTTTAGATGAACTGGGATCATAGAAAGAAGTACTATAGTATGTGTATATGAAGGACAGAGAATGTCTATCTGCTAACATGGAAGAGAAAAATTCTACAAACAGCAGGCTTTAAACTTAGGTTAATACACAGCCTGAAAATAAATAGACTAAAAATATGTTCTCATTTACTCTTTTCTTGATGTGGATGAGTGTCATACTCTAGTTGCATCTTCTCCACCAAATTTTTAATTTTGATTGTATTATTATGTAAATGACTCTGAAATATCATACATCATAAAGTTTCTAAATAAGCAACAATATCCATCAACCTATGTTTATTAATTCATGTGAGTTTCCCATGAAATTCAGGTGAAAGATTGCTAAGAATTTCATTGAAGAAAATAATTGGAAGACAGTAAAAGAAGTCAAGAAAACTATATATAAAGCTTAGCAAAGATTTGAAAGAGTCACAGATAAGCAATAAAAAGAGGATCAAGTTATCAAGGCAGAAAGCATATACATCTCAGCTATAGATATGGTTATCAGAAAAAGTAAAACTCAAAAAAGAATTGAAGTTTTGAAAGGAGGCTGATATCAATAATAAAAAGAATAATAAAGAGAACACCTGTTTGGATATATGTTCAAAATAATAAGCAGGAAAAACAAATACAACTATTTCCAATAAAGATGGAAAATGTTAAAAGGTAACCAAGAAAAGACAGAATTACTTTACTCTAATTTTGGCTCAGTTTTTTCCAACAAGAGGATATGGGACCACTAGGCAATTTTGTAGAACAGGATGAATCAGTAGGACTGAAGCTTTAAACTAGCAGAAATATAGTCAGGGAATTCTTCTCTAAATATGTTTAAATTTATAAAGCTAGCTGAATTTCATCCAAGGATACAAAAGAAATTTGCTGAAGGTTTTGCTAAGTTTTATGCCTTATTTTTAAAAATTCAACATAACATTGTATCAAACAACTGGAGGGGAAAAAATGTTGTCTTTATATTTGAAAGAATAAAGAAAATCCAGGGAAATATCAATTGGTAACAAACCTAAAAGCAAATTATCTGTAAGACTTTTAAAACAAATGCAAAAATCACCAGAAATTGTGGATTTGACAGGTTCTGGTCTTGCCAGACAAGCATTACCTTATTTTTTTACTTGGAAATTTTTCCTGAGAATGTAAGAATGCCAAGATGGAATCTATCTTGATTTCAACAAAACATTTGACAAGTATCCCATGACATTCTGATTAGCAAATGGTTTGCCCACTTCCCAGTGGGATGCAGAAGAACACCATAGCCTTTAAGAAGGTTTTGAAAACAGAATGTTTTTATTTCCAAGTGCCATGTAATAATCTCTAGTGGTGCATTGTAACTTTTTAAAATTATAAATGCCTTCAAAGTATTTAATAATATATTTTTCTAATGGGGTTTGCTGTTTTGATATTATGTAGTTGCAAACAAGGCAAATGCAATTTTAGGCTTCATCAAGATTAGTTCTGTTTCTAAACTGCAGGAAAAAAATAATTCATTTTATTTTGTGATAGCTAGAGACCACTTTTCAAGTATAGTAACCAGGTCTAGACATTATATGTTTAGGACCAGATCAAATTTAGAGAAATGCCACCAGGATTTTTTACTAGAAAGTAAAGAGAAAAAAAAACTGAAGACAAATTAACCATGAGAAAACAGAACCATGAAAGTGTATATTTTAAATACTTGAATTATGTCATTCAGAAGATCAAGAGCTTTGTAATAGATAGTTCAAAGGTAAAAATAGTTATCCAAAAAAGTCGGAATCTCCCTTCACTGAAAGTATTTGAGCAAGGATAAAACTGCCATCTCTCAGGGATGCTTTAATTTAGGTTTCTGTACTGAGTAAAAGATTAGACCCAATGGCCTAAAGACCCCTTTCCAGTTCTCTTCTATCATCTGTATTATCCCATTTGTGTTCCAGTTTGAATATAAAATTGTAAAAGTTGATAGACTGTTTCCCACCTTGATCAAACTACAGTATAAATGAAGAACATTCTGCCAATTTTCTATGGCAAGAGAAATTAATGGGTGGGAGAGAATGAATGAAAAAAAGTCTGCTAAACCAAGCCATATTAATAAACCTATGTTTATAAACATAGCTTCCTGCAGGGAAACAAGAAGCAGACTTGTGCAAATAAAGATTTAATATCAAAGTAAGCTAAAAAAATAACCCTTAATGATAGGAAAGGACAACTTTTCACCACGGACCACACAATTCAAACAACAACAATGCATATTTATAAAAGGCACAAGGCCGAATTCCCAGCTAAAGGATCAAGCAGATATGAAAGATATTGGCTTGAGATCATGAAGAATCTAAGTTCTGACCTATAACTGGTAACATGATCAAAGCAGCTTCATACATTTACACAATAGTCACATTCATGTTCCCTTGTAACCCACCTACCTACTTCCAGAATTAAAAGAAAAAGTAGGCTGCACATACAAGTGATAAAAGTATAGTGAGAATAATGTGCATTTAAATATTTCCCTTAAAAACTTAATGTGTCTAGTTCCTCTATAGTCTTCAGATTGCTAAAGTTTGCAAGGATAAGCATGCATTTATCAATTTTCCAGAGATTTGGAACCTGCATACATGTTTAATCGAAAGTATTTAAAACTACCTGCAGAGTGTTTACTTTAAGACCAATAAAGGCATCTGGTTACCTAAGGTAACTAGGAACATGCCTTATGTGAGAGCCCTCATCCTAAGGATGAAGTTAATTCTCACTAATTCTGGCTGAATGCCCACAACAGAATAAGGATAAATGTGTAGCAGACATGAAGCTACATACTGAACATTCACACTTATAATTTCAAGCTTTCATGTTCATTTTTAAAGAAGGTTAGACTTAAATTTCCATAGTAACTCTTACACAATATGCAATTATAAATTTTAACTTACTCTGGCCCTTCCATTTCTTCCTCTTCCTCAGAAGATGAATCCGTTTCTTCCAAATCCCGAGCCATTCCAACTGGCATATCCTGTGTATGTTTTCACACAGCCCAGAAACAACGAACCCTTAATATTTTCACTGTAGAATCAGAAAATCTAACCAGTACTATAGTCTATGAAAAAAATGAAAATTCAATTATCAGAGTAAACTGGAAATATACAATAATCAAGCTTCTTAGTAGAAAGCCACATACAGTTTCCAGGCACTTTATTTTAATTTTTAATTCAATTGCTGTATTGGTTGGATGACTTTGGGCCAGTCACTCTCTCTCAGCCCAACCCACCTCATAGGTTTGTTGTTGTGGGGAAAATAGGAGGAAGGTATCTTGGATATACTCACTACCTTAAAGCTATTTGTAAAAACAATTCAGGCTAAGTTTAAAAAAAAAAAAACCAATTTATTTGAATTCTGTAGCCACCTATCTCAACAAGCGATTCTAAGTGGCATATATAAGAAAAACAGACTTTCAAGGCCTTATAAAGGACCAGCAAGGTTGGGGTGGTCCTAATCTTTGAAAGGGGACTGCTCCAGAGGGGAAGGGTTACAGCCTGCCTCCTAATCCCAGCCAGATGATATTTCTTGGCCGGCAGGGCTTGTTCACATCCCCAATTCAATTATTTTAATGATTAGATGAGAAATGGTGTCAGGAAGGAGTGAAGAGCAGTTGAGCTTCCTTTCGGCAACCATTCTTCTGAGAGCGAAATGTTCGGAGCAAAATCGGTGAAAGGAAATCAAAATGGGAGAAGCAGCAGAAAAAAAAAGATGGAGAAAAGATTCCAGGCTCTCTTCCCATCCGTTTTCTTGCTGCACAAGGTTACAACAGTCTGGCTTTATATTTGGCACTGAATCACATCTTAAGCTTGCCATCCTCTTTAACAAATCTGAGTCATATATTTAATCCAGCCGTACCATGACAAAATATACACCATATAGACGGAAAGTCGACACGTGACCCACCGCATGAAATGAAGATTATGTAAACGTAAGTCTCCCAATTATTAAAAAGCCTTTGCTGGGCTCGGTCCATCTTCTGTGCAATAAACAGGTCCTCCCTCCCTCCCTCCCTCCAAACACACCCAGGATCAAAACGACACTCAGCTACCTTGTCTTAAACACTGCCTGCCCCCCTTTCTGTGGCTCCCGGGGACGCTTTTCCTGAGGGTTCAACAGCCACTTGCAACACTTCTCTCGTTTTAGCCCCGGGGCGCGAAAAGTCGATTCGGAATGAAAACTTTTCCTTGCGGATTTCTGACCAAGAAACGGGCCCCCGGCAGAAAACGGCACTGCCCGTGAGCGGGAAGAGGCGGCAATCTTTGCCGGAGGGCTCGCTTGATCCCCCCTTTCGTGGGCATCGCACTCCTGGTCATGGGGAGGAAGGGATGAGAAATTGGGCCGGAAAGCTCCGGAACCTGGCTCCATCCCCACGGAGGGAGCACCTGGGAAGCATCGCCTGAATTCCGCGAACTTTTGCGGTCGGTCCGCGAATTTCACGCCAGCTCCCTCCGTCCCGTTGGATGCCGGGCACATCTCTACAAACGCTGCCTTCCATCTGCGAGGCTCAGCTCCTCGTCCGAGCAAGTTCAATGCACGCAGCACGGGAGGCGCGCTGTTCCCAAAGTCCGCTCGCGGCCATTACCTGCTGCTTCATCCTCTTAAGGGCCCGGCAGTCGCGATTCCTCTCCTCAAGCGCTTCCCCTGTTACTACAACAACCAACAGGCAACCGTCTCCCCCCCCCCCCCCCCTTTTTTTTTACAGGAGACACATTTGCGCAAGCGCCAATTCCTCGGCTCCCGCCGGTGCCCTTCTCCACACGCATGCGCGAGTTTCCGGTCCTCTTCTGCCTCCTCTTCTAAAACGGCGTCATCAAAATTCTCTTTTTAAAAAAAAGGGAAGCGAAAAGGATGTTCTGAGTTCTTCCACCCACACCTTCGAATTTACGTCATAATGCCTCAGAAGGGCTCAGCGCATTTGATAGGTACAGCTGCCTTTCCCATCCATGTGACGGTTTAGAGAGGGTCGCGGAGACCAACCAGGAAAAGGCGACGTCCGACCGTGGACCAATCATCGCTCAAACTAAGTAAGGGGCGGGGCTGGTGCTCCTTTAGTTGGAGGTGAGCGGCGAATCTGGGTCCGCCTGTCAATCAGGTGGGGGTGAGAAGTAAGATCTCAATGGCGTCGGCGGGGGCTGCATGGGGAAGAACCGGGGGGGGGGGGCGACGTGCACGGTAGGAATTAGGTGCAGGGCACGATGGCTTCCAGGGCGAGAATCGAAGGGAGCAAGAAGACGTTCGGAGAACATTCCTCAAATTTTATGCCGGTGTCACCACCACTTCTTTCCATTTCGCAAAATCCTTCCTAAATAAAACGGGAACCAGGCCCACCATTTAATCTGCCATCGAAAATTCCAAAGGGGGAGAGAAGAAACAATTTACTCAAGGCTTAAAACGTGGTAAAAAAAAAAAAAAAAAGCCATAAGTCTGATAGTTTCCTAACCAAAAGATCAGGCCAGAATGTCTTCCCCTTCCTCTCTCTGCTCAAAGGGAAAAAAAAAAAAAAATGCCAAGGAAGCATCTTCGGGTGTTTTTTCTTCTGACTTATGGATGCCAAGAGGTTGATCTCTGTTCCAAGGGACAGGCAGCTTCCTTGTGGTCTCATTCCACGAGTTGGAGAGAAGGAAGCAGAATATACGCCTTCAGCTCTGGCAGTGGTTGCATATATTGTACCTGGGTTAATTCGTAAACAGAATAAAATCCTAAAAGGAGAAAGCTTTTATATAAAGGGGAAAGTGGAAAGGGAACAGTGAATCAAGCTACCTGTCCTTGTTGAGTTGTTTAGACAGAAACAGTTGTGAAATGTTGTTCATAGAAGAATAGTTCTTTTTCTGGCAACTGGCTGCCTTTTCCATATAAAGATTATGGGAGTTATTTTAATGCAAGATTATTGGTTCAATTTAACCCTGATCAACTAGTTTTTAATCATCTGGTGTTTTTTAGATCCAATAGAACTGTAACTCCTAGAAATACTAGCCAACAAGGTGATGCTTGGAAATTCTAGAAGCTTTAGCGAGAAGCCTGTTATATGGATTTACTGGGAATTTGTCTTTGTATTTTTCTGAACTTGATTTTTTTTTTAAAGATGCTACATTTGCAACAGATTTTCCTCCTTCCTTTGTGCTTCAACCAAACTGCAAAAACA
The DNA here is from genome assembly GCA_015471245.1 of Laticauda colubrina. NCBI lineage: Eukaryota > Metazoa > Chordata > Lepidosauria > Squamata > Elapidae > Laticauda > Laticauda colubrina. The sequence goes on from BLBF01000005.1 coordinate 26,892,134, forward strand.
CTATTGCAACTTTTAAAATAGTTTTCCATTTTAGTTTCTTATCTGGAATATGGGAAGACTTCTGTTCTTGTCATTTGCAGGCCAGCAAAATGGCCTGATCTAATTATTCCACAAAACTAGATACAACTTAAGAGGAAGTACTGCAAAGCATGCATAGCAAAGTCTAAAATAGAAGAAGTGTTTTAAACTCTTGATTCTTTATTTGTTCATAAGACAGATTGTGTCTTGCTGCTTCTGAGATGAGCCGGTTCTTGAATGTACTTCGTAGTTGGCTAGTTATGGTGTCCATAATTGCTATGGGGAACACAGTGCAAAGCTTCAGAGACCACAGCTTCCTTTCTGAGAAATTGTATACAGGCAAGCCAGGTCTTGGTAAGATTTATAAAATGTCATTTTTGGAATCTAAAAATGGGATCTGTATTTTGCCTATATTGCAATGTTTAATCAGGTCTTAAAATGTTGCCAATTTTGAAAGGTCTTTTTGCTTTAAATATTGTTTATTCTTCTTTTATCCTGAAGTTTATTGCATCCGTTTAGTTTGTTTAGTGCCCACCTAGAAGAGTCAGGCTATAACAAATGCTTCAGGTACAGTGCAATTTATTTCCCATATCAGACATTTCTCTACTGAGCTTCAGGACTGAAAAGCCTTGATCATTAGAATAATTTTCAAGACCATTATATATCGTAGGCTGTTGAATATACTGCTGAGTTCTGTTTGGAAACATATATAAATCAATTGCTGTAACTTATATCTATTTTTTCTATTCAGTAAATGGTCTCCAAGCTCGAACCTTTGGCATTTGGACCTTGTTGTCTTCTGTGATCCGTTGCTATTGTGCCATAGATATCCGCAACAAGACGTAAGTAAAATGAATACTAAAATAAATAGTAAAAAGAACAATTCATTACCAACCCTCTTTAATAAACTCCTTTCCCTTACAATCATATTCATCCAGAATTTTTTCAACTTCTTTATACATTTAGGAAATATTGTGTCAAAGGGCTTGTATCTATGAAGAGTAAAATAGGCATAAAGAAGGAAGTGCTTTGTAGACTACTTATATAAGAATAATATTAGTCCCTAGTTTCTGTCTAGTTAGACCTCTGAAAGTTAAAGTTCTGGTACCTAATACAATAAGGAATAATCTCCCTCTTCTGTTAGTATTACTCTTCTATTGAAAGTTCTACAACACATATGGTTTATGTTTTCATATTTTCCACCATTTGTAATGTTTTCTGAAAGGATGTACATCTAGAGTGTTGTATGTTTATTATTTAGTTGGGTACAGCAAAAGGAAAACAATAAGTTTGGCACTCTATTAAGGCACAAACCTGTTTCTAGAAGTAAAGAGAAACAGGATATAATACTCACTCTGCAATTTTATCTGCCAAAATGTCAGGTTTTAAAATCAATTCTGCTTTGATCCAAGCAATTCTAAACAATTAAAGTTTTTAGTACTCTTCAATTCAGGCTATGCTGAACCTATTAATCTGTCTAGAGACTGGTGTCTGTGGTGTTTATGGATGGTAGGAACACTAATTGAACATGCTAGAAGTAACCTTTGAGCAACAGAGGGTACAGTACTCTCTCTAGTTTCCAAAAGATGCAGAGACCAATGCCTGGCTAAAGATGCAAAGGTACAGCATGCTCATTTGGTTTCAGATTCTCAACTTCCTCTGATCTCTTTGTGTCATCTCTATACCACACAATAATCCTTTCTTTATGGACTCTCTGACAGCCTCTATAACATCACACTTTTGACCTTCTTCATTGCCCTGGGCCACTTCCTCTCTGAGGCGTTTATTTATGGCACAGCAGCTGCAACGATTGGTGTCCTGGCACCCTTAATGGTGGCAAGTAAGTACTTCCTAAGCTGCTTATCATTTTCTGTTCCTGGAATTCTGTTTATTTCCAGGGTGTTTTTTTCACTCTTCCTCTGTGAAGCTACTTAGGTGGAATGATAATTATTTCTTCAGAGTCATACTGGAAACTGAACCTGGAGTTTTCCACAGCCAAATGCAATTGGCCTTTTTTTAAAAGATATGCGATTTTTAAATATTTTTGTTCTCTGTTCTTGCTCAATTTCCATCTTTCAGGTTTCTCCATCCTGGGGATGCTGATTGGGCTACAGTACCTGGAGGTAGAAACCACATTACATAACAAGAAGCGGAATTGATATTACAGCATCTATTCTTCCAATCTGCCCACCAGTCATCTTCCAGTGTCTACCATATTGTCTTCTTTTTTGAGCCTGTACTGTAAAGGGCAGTCAGAACATTCTTCGATTTCCCTATTGGTTATTTTAGTTCCCATTTGATTTTGACATGAGCAGATAACGGCAGAAAAATAGTTTTGAGCAGTTCCTCCAAACTGGGTATGGGAAGCAGTATCTTAAAGCATCATGAGATGTAATAGAAAACCCAAGTGAAGTTGTGCCAGGTGAAGGTTATAAGTCCCCTCTCTTGACATTCTGATGGCAAATGATAGAAAAAGAAGTGTTGTCTAAAATTTGCTGAAAGGGGGGGCATGTAATGTCTCCATGGCACTTGGCATAGTTGTCCGTAAGTATGGCTTGCCATAAATAAAAGGGAATTGTGAAAACTTGTGAGGAAAAAGTATCTCATGTCTAAGCTCAATCCAAAGTACCTTATAAATTCTTCTTTTTGAAGATAAGAGCAAAGCTTGGTCCTCTTTTTACTTTAAGAGGCTACTTGTTTAGGTAGATGCTTTCTTCCATCTTCCAGTTCCTGTTTCCATTTCTCTGAAAATAGCACAATTCATTTAATTGCTATTCTTTTCCGAACATATATGAGAACTGGAACAGTCTAAGCAAAGCAAGTGCAATACAAGCCAATATTCCTGCCAGAGCAGGGGGATGAAGTAGAAGATGTTTAAGGACCTGTTATTCTGTTATTTATTTCAAAAAAAAGCTGACAACCCTTGTAAAAAAGGGGCTGCCAAAGCCATAAAACAAATAAGTAAATTTCTGCTTCTGTAAGAAGAAGCAAAAATTGTGACTTTTCAATGTGCTGCTATTGTTATGCAATGTATCTAGTTCTATCCTTCCAAAATTGAATGGACGTTAGTCATGAAATGGATTCTCCTTCTCTTCATATATCTTCCCATATAGCCACCAAATTTTATTACCTGTTTTTATTCTAATTTTTAAATTGATGATTTCAATAGTTTTTATATAATAATATGAATATGTATGCCACCCAGAATAATTGTGTGAGATGGATAGCTGTACAAAGAAATAGATAGATAATAGATAATCGAAATATGCTTTGGAAATCAGAGAGTATCTAGAACAGATTTTGGAAATGCACGATCTCAGAAGGGATTAATGGAATATTGCACTGCATGATCAAAAATATCTCAGATGGCTGTAGCCCACAATATTTATCTACCTCCCTTTACCAGAGTGTCATATGCTCTCAGTTGTACATAATTTGGTCGTTAGACTGTCATCTGAAATGGCAAGATAGTCATTGAAGCCAATTATAACAGCTGTCAGTTTGCTAGCAAGACCAGTCAAAGTTTCAAACATCTGAAGGAGATTTCTCCTACTTGTGCATTATCTTCAAATGAGACTTTCCTCTTTCAAATCTAAAAAGATACATCACACATCCACAACAGAGCGCCTTTTCTGTGATGGCATCTTTTCTGCAGTGCACTGTGAATGTACAGTTGACATTAACATGGTATTCTTGTTTTATTTCTCCATCTTAACTTGAAATCATTTTTTGTAACTGATTAAATGTGCCTCTCAATTATATTAATGTTTGTTGCTTTAATATTGTATTGCATATGCTTTCTGTGCTGACTTTTATGCAAAGTGCTTTATGCCAGTGGCCCCCAGGGACCAGTTCTGTGGAGTTTTTTTCCGTGGAACGGAAGGAGTGTCGTTTTGCGTGCTGCCTGCATTCCACCAATGGGGCTTCACTTGTTTGCACAGTCTGGTTTCTGCCATGCTGCAGACCAATGCCAGTCCACAGACTGGGAATTGGGGACCCCTGCTTTATACATTTTTAAATCAATATAGCAACCTTATAAATTATAAATAAAAGTTTTGAAGATGATCACAGAAGCTTAAGCCAGTCTTCCCTAACCTAATAACAAATAATTGGGACCACAACACCCATCAGCCCATTAATATAGGCAAGATAGTGGATTGGAGAGGCTGTAGCTGAAAACTCTGAACATTGCAGGAAGCTATCTGACCTTTTCATAGGCTAAGTAGTTCTTCCTACATTCTAAATTTCTTAGTAGTAACCAAGTCCTGTGAGAAACCATTAAAGAAAATCAGTATACTTAGTCTGCAGAAAAAACTGAGGGGAGAGGTTGATGTATAGAGGAGGGAATGGACTTGTCCCAGAGTGCAGAACCAGAACCATGGGTTGAAATAACAGGAAAGTAAATTCAGATTAGGAATTGGGCAGAAAGTTCCTGTAAATTCTAATAAGTTGTCTCATTAAATGGAATGTTCACTGGAGGTCTGATGGCTGACACCAAGTAGATAATCTTGATTTTTCAGTATCTCCTAATTCTATGAAACTTTTATGAGCTTTCCCAGAGGATTGTTCTTTTTCATTTTGTTGTTTAACGGTGTAACTTAAATTGTACGGTGTAACTTAAATTGTACTCACAAGATAGATAAGGATAAGGAATGAAAACACATTGAAAATTCAATGCATGCTGATAGGTGAAATGAGGACTTTATGATGTCTAGTATTTATTCCAAATGAATTACCTTACAGAACATTAAGCAAATGAAATTAACATATGGAAAAAATGTAAATTAACCCTTAAACTATTCAATTTACAATGTACTAGCCTTGGTTCATACAGCATAGTCAACTAAAAAGTGTCTGCTGATGTATGGTTCAGCATGTTGTGTAACCGAGGTAATTAGTATTTGGAAAAACTGACTTAACATCTGGATTATTTTAAATTGTTTTATTTTTTAAATAATCATTTTCCTCAAGAGTTTTTGTGGCTGCACAGCTCTGTAAACTCAAGTCAAAAATAAACTAAAACATCAATTACATTACTTGAATTGTCATTCTTTTTTCAAAAAAAAATGTGTCATTTACTACAGTGGATGCTAAAGATCTGAGCAAAAATTCCATTTCCAGATACAGCTATTAACCAAACATTCATTGTACATCAAATAACATATTTTGAATTGATAGTTGTTTTTATCTACCCCTTGAATTTTCTCTGGCAATCCTAAATGCATATGTAATTGGAAGGATTTATATCAAGAATGCAACAATTTCATACAGGAATGTCAGGATTGATCATACAAAATATAACACAAAGTGTTTTTCTTGTGAACCTTTTTTTTTACATTTTTAGCATAACAAGGATGAAAATATATTTCTTTTCCCTTCCTTCCTGGCATCTGGCTTCAAAGGATTTTGTATAATACTTATTTTATGACCCAGTTGCTCTTTAATTGGAAGTTAAAAATTTCTCCACTAGCAATAATACTGCTTCTACTAAAATATTAGTGAGCCTTCCTTAAACTAAGGACATTACATTCCCCAGAAAGTTTATCAGAGGCTTGATATATTAGCTCACATGGTTAGCAAAACCTGGATCCTGTTTCTTGTGCCTTTTATTCCACCATTTCTCCTGAATATAGAGCAACCAGATTCTATGTTGCATCATCACCCTCTTTGAATAGCAGTTTCTATACTGATCCAAGGTGGTCCTGAATCCTCCTGGAACAAGCTTCTCTTCAACAGTCCAAGATAGCTTAAATCCATCTTGTCTGCTAGTAATTCTTCCTGTTTCTCTTCAGTCAGTTTCTTCCTATAAGCTTGTTAGCCATTTCAGCTCTCCCTGCCACCCACCCCCACAGGAGACACAGTATTGGAAAAACCCTTATGGCTTTTTAACTACAGCATACTGAAGTATAGTTTATATCTAGATAGCCAGAAGAAAATTCTTGAAAAACCATGCACTACGTTGAAGCTAGTCTACCAACCAAGTGCATATATCTGGCAGGACATTGAAATTCAGTGGAATCCAAACTACTATCCTGGCATTAAAATTATACAATTACATATTTGCATCACATTTATTGCAAGAAGATAAGTTACAGCATTTGCATGATCACATCACGAGCATGTCATCATATGTATTCCCCAATGGATGCCCATTAATATTTCTTAAGGCTCCAAGTCCAATATGTTCAGCTCATTGCTGAATTCACACATCCAAGTTAAGTCACAAAGTGTTTTGATTGGTGTGTTTAGCTTAGTATAAACTAACTCAGCATTCTCTCAGAATTGTTCTATTAAAATGTTGAAAGTAATGTTGTTTGTTTTCACTGTAACAATTCTCAGTAGACCCACCTAGGACTGTTAATGTTTAGGAAGTAATAAAAACTCAAAGAGTAAATATGTCACTTTCTTGTGTTAAAATACAAGTTATCTGAAAAAAAAAATGAGAAAAAATCAACTATGAAATATACAGTAATTGCAATAACACTGTTAATCTATAACTTAGAATCATATCACTGTTCACTTAAGACTCTATACATTCCAGTGTTTTATTTTTAAATGTTTTCTGCCTTTGAAAGGAATTGCAAAGAATATTACTATAAAAGTCACTTTGGGTCAGTATTATCTACTACCAAACCAATAAACTTATGAATCCAAACAAATGGTTTGCTTGCTTGGAAAATAATCCTTTATATTACATTCATTACATTAAACAGATGGGGTTCATTTGGCATAATATTGTCATGCTCAGAAAAATTGGCAACTGTAGATAGCCCTACACAATGATACCTTATTTCAATAAATGAGTAAGTCCAGTGCTAACTCCATTAAGAATGTCTATTTACAGTTACACTAAGGAAAACTAAGACTAGAATAGAAATAATTGCATTAAAATCAATAAAATTTTCTATTAGTAAATTTAATAGATTTGCCAACTTTTCAACAATCTGCAAATCCCAAAGACAAAATCTCATTATTTCTTTTATTTCGTTTGTATCCTGCATTCTGTTGTTCCCATTTTACCCTCATAGCAATCCCACAAGGTAAATTAGGCCAACATAAATCATCAGCTAAAATGCCAACTGGCAACCTGCAATTTCCCAATCGAAATTAAACACTGTTGAATTGATTTCTTCAATCAACAGATGATTATGAATTTTATTATTAGTCTTCTATGCTGCCTATCTCACCAACTCTAGGGGACTTATACTCATCAATAAGAACAATTGCAAAGCATTCTGTAAAACTGAAAAACTGCTAAAGAATAAATTATTGTGCATTTATTTATTTATTTATCATTTATATAATTTATATCATTATATCATTTATATCATTTATCTATTTGAGGATAGCCTCTCATGTCACTTGACTGAAGAGTACAATAATGCCACCTTATGGCTTCAAGTGTTTCCAAACTAAGTGCTGCACTCCCTAGCTCAAAGAGATCTCTCGCCCCGCCAAAGTCTCTGTGTACTAGCTACTATAAATAAAAAATAATGTTCAGGAGAACCTCTGAACAAATAAAATGAAGACCTATGGACCCTCTTCGGATCTTCTTCAGTTACTCTTCTTTTGATTAGGAATGAAGCACCTTAAGCTAGGAATTCTTTAAAAATTGTTCAGTCTTTGGAATAAGAATAGCTGTTAGGCTAACTCAGTCAGCCATTTCAAAGTTACAAAAATTTTCCCACAAAACTATGCAGCATTGTTTTCTCACTTGGTCCAGTGATGAATTTTAATTGAATTTACCTAAAACTAAGATGTTGCATTGTATGGTCCTCCGTGATTTTTAATCGATTTGTGGATTCCCCCCTCCCCTTGCAATAAAATAAAATAGTCATATCCTGTTTAGAGTGGATTGGAAAATTTTCATTGTATTCCTTTACAGTCTATTTAAAGGCCCGGTCCCACTGGCCGACAGACGCAAAACGTATGCATAAAGGACACAGTGGATGAGCAAAATTTGGGGGGTGGCTCCATCTGTTGTCATCCGCTCCAAAAAGTGGCAAAAATTTGCATAAACAGAACGGAAAAGAATGGAAAAGAACGGACGTGGGTAGTATGTAGCGGGGATGTTAAACGGATGTTCATAGGAAGCCTAGCGGATGGAAGCGGATGACACCTCCGAAAGGGTTCCAGGGAATAATTGCAAAGCGGACGCATAGCGGATGAAGTGGATGCATCACGTACATCTAGAGGAAAGAAAGGGGATGCTGCGCGGATGTATCAGATGCAAACCGTTCACTGCGCATCCTTTCTATTTCCGTGCTACTAACGCTGTGTAGACATTCCGTGTACCTTTTGTTTTTTCCCTCTTTCCGTTTTCAGCTGCAGCAGATGTGAGTTGCAAGGATGCCCAGAAGATGCAGAGAGGAAACAGCGGACGTTTAACGGATGATAAACAGACATAGAACATTTGTTGCTCGTATGTCGTGGATTTACATCGTACACAGCGGAAAGTTCATCCGTTCACAAAGTTATGTGCAGCTCAAAACTTCTTGTGCGGATGAAATCTCAGTGGACGGATGCTCGACGGATAGAGCATATTAAACACTTATGCAATGAGTACACAACCGATGCATAGCGTTTTCCAATGGATGGCAAGCTTTTTTTAACGTTTTACATCCTCTTTGCATCCGTAAGTGCAGTGGGACAGGGCCTTAAAGTTTTTCCTTAAAGCATCTATTGTTCCAATCCACATAATAAAGACACTCAGTCATCTACAATTTAATTAACTTAGTTCCTCTTTCCTTGAAAAGGGAAATGTAGCAATATAAAAAAAAATAAGCCACTGATTACACTTCACTCCTCAAAGCTGACTACAGTGGTTAATTTTCAATTAACATTACATTGTCTAGTACAATCTTGAGAGAAAATGTTTTGAGATTTTAGAGGTTATGAGAAAAATACTATGGAAGACTGTTGTGAAAGCCATTTGGAGCCCTTGTTTAATTTCTGCTTCTGCAGCTTGTGTCCTTGCAGCGTCACACTGCTGAAGAGCAATAATGTTGTGGTAAAAAATGCAGCGTATTTCTCAAATATGGATTAGAAATCAGTTACCCAAAAATATTTCTAAAATGCCACCTTATTTTTAAAAAAGCATAATCTCCATTTTAAAATACTGATCAATTAATTAAAAAATATCTGTTGGACTGGGGTCACAAAAATAGTCTACAAAACAAATAGATACTTTGTAGAAAAAGAAGCTAAGTCATCCTAGCTTTTGTTTCGATTGATAATGAATTTCCTCATTCACAAAACAATGGTTGCACTTCCATTAGGGCTGCTCACAGAGCAAGTGTTTCTGGTTCTCCCTAAGGAGCAAGAATCTTTCTTTAGATCCACTTCACACCCAAATCTGCAAAGTCTACAGGCCACACAAAAGGATGAACAGATGGGCATTCTTATTTCACACTGAATATGATAGAAGCAACACCCAATCAAGTCATGCAGTTTATAAGTGCCAAGGCAAGTCAACTGCTCTCTTTCATTTTCTTCCACTAAACAGGGCACAAAGCTTCATCAGCTGAGAATAATTTAAAATCTTGTATTTTTCATTAGGAACATTATTCTGTAGACTGTTTCCTGGTCAAACCACATGTAATGGAAGTCTAGATGGTAGAGAGACGAACATAAGGCAGTAGTAGCAGGAACAGCAATAACTTTTCAGTCACTTATAGCCTTAAATGATTTGATTCTTCAAACAGCAGTGCAGTGTTGGTCTGAGGCAACTCCCACTGATTTCTGGAACCAAAGAGAAAATACACAATTAGAGGAATCAGAGGGTATAGCAAACAAGAAATTTGTTGGCATGTTGAATTAAAGCTATCATACCATTTTCCATATGTGGTAGATTTAATAATTCCTCTAAAGTATTTAGTTATTTAAGAACATTTATATGGCTTCCCACTCACCCTCAGTCATGAAAAATCTTATTCTCTCAAATAAGAAAGCTATTTTGTTTCCTGTCATCTCTAGTTAAAGAAGTGCAAAATATTTGGTGAGATTTATAGACAGAAGAGCAACTCACGTTTAATTAAGCAGAAACCCAAAGTACATATCCCCCATGTCTCACAAATTGGGACAATATAACTGCATTTCTTATCACACAAAGGTTGGAATTTGGCAGTTTGGCTTGAATAGCTGCAGAAAAACTCCTACCATCTTAAAAACTTCAAACTTAAAATGCCAACGCTTTCTGGCTTATCCTCTAGCTCAGTACATTACTGCAATTTTGCTAACTTGAAGTGAGTTTAAAACCTCATCAGGGTCGTCTTAACAGCATTATGGGCCCCGGGCAAAGCAGTGTACTAGGGCCCCTATGACAACAACTCACAGGAATAAAACTGTAAATGGTTGATAAAATTAAACATATATTTATTTTATTGGCACTTCAAACTAAATTGGTGTTATTTAATAAAATAGATTTAATAAAACAGATTAATTTTAAAAGGCAGTAAAATGTAATGTTGCTGTATTTATATGACACAAAATGCATTGAAGAGTTAACATACACAGATTAGTATGGAGCCCCTATGCTGGTGGGGCTGGGCAAGTGCCCATCAAGCCTATGCATTAAGACAACCCTAAGCCACATTGATACTCTTTGCTTCTATTATAATTTAAAGTGGACACATTTTGCTGAGTAGGTACAGTATATCCCAGTCTCTCTGAATCTTTGAGATCAAAAAACAGTCTAATAATACTCACTTTTATTCATGAAAAATAGAAATCATTAAGCCACTGACCTATGGTGCTGGCATACATTATTATTTATACAATATTTTACTATTCCTAGAAACAAATACATAAAGGGATTCTTTTCTGGCCCTCCCTACGGAAAATCAAGCTTTAAGGCAGGAAAAATAAAATAGCTTTCTTACTTTACAAAAAAATCATTTTCAAAACAGAAAATATTATCTACAACTAGAACTCTAGGAGAACATTAAGCCAAAATTTTATTTTTAAAAAAGCTTTACATTTTCACTTTAAGTGAGCATTGCACCCTGAGACAGTAGCCATACTTATCAGCTTTATTTTGTTTAAAAAAAACAGCACTAAAAATAATGCTGATGACACATGTCCTCAATTTCACTGTTCATCTTCTACAACAGAAGAAATACAACCTTGAAGATACATGAGAGTTCAAGTTTTGACTATTCACCAATCAAAAATGAACTTGAAAGCAGAATGTACATAAATAAAGCTAGCACTCTCCATCACCAGCCTCACCTTCTGGCCAACTACTTCGAAATTCAATCCAGTATTAGCAATTGCTTACATCTTAATTTTTTTCCCCTTACTGTAAAGAACTGCTACTTGAGATTGGTGAGCAAGAAAAATGAATACAAATATGCACCAGGGAAAGCAAATTATGAAAAAGAAATATACAGTTTAACCAAATTAAGCATGCCCAGAGCACAAAAAGTCCAAAAAGCAGTATTAAGCAGAATAAGGAAGATCTCTTTTAGGAAAGAATTAAAATGCTGTGAGCTGCAGCAGTTTAAAAAAACACCAATCCAGGGGCTGATTTATATGAAAGATTTAATATTTCCTTCCAAGACAGAAAGACTACAAAGACTGTAGTCTTTGTTTAAAACTACATTAGGAGCCAAATCCATTCCTGAGGTCTCATTTTGAATGAATCTCATTTGCACTGAATATCCATGAGCTAAAGGCTTTCCTGAAATTTGCTGGTGAAATTAGGATGAAAAGGCATCTATAAAGTTAAAACAACTTTTTGTTTTAAAATATACTTCAGTGCTTCAAGAATCATGAGATTTACAGTGGCTCTACATTTTTGCAAACAGTACGTACAGATAATGAATTTTTAAAGAAGATGTAATAAAAATGAAATTTTAATATACTGTAAATGAAAAAAAGTTAACTCCAGAAAAAAAAATCTTAGGAAAAAATTGTTTTAGGATATAAATCCATACCCTTTTTTTCCTGCTATATGTTCATTCATTTACTGAATTTAGCAAATTTATATAGTCACCCACCTTTACGGAATGGATGACTCTGGGTGACATACAAAAGAATTAAAAGCACATAATAATCTAAAAAATATTCAGATGTGGATAAAAACTTTAAAAACATTTTTAAAAAACCCACAATGTTTATCCTACCAGTTTTGGTGAACAGTTAGTATAATTTTTCACAGAATGTACCTTAAGTATTACAGTTTTAGTACAGTTTTCCCACAATAGTTCTAGCATCTGTCACTGGGTTGGTGCTACTGCAGCCTCACACTAGCAGTTGATTAAGTAGGTTAATATGATTCTCCTACCTTTGGTTTGTCAATTACTGAGCAAGGATGGGAAATGATGGGATAAGGTATAAAATCCATAATTCATTATCTGACTGTTACTGCTTTGGAGTCTCTGCAAAACAGCCAAATGTCACAATCCCATGAAGGGGTAGAATGAAACAAAAAGATGACATTTCAGGGAGCACCAGCTATCCTTTCATAACCAGATAAAAATGGAATTAAAGAGCATCTCAGCTTTGGGATGGATCATCGAAAACACTATACAGCATGATGTTTGGCTTTCCAAGCTTACTTTTTCCAAGGCAGCAGCAACCTTTGACTCTGGGATGCCTCCTCATATGAGAAGCATCACATATCATTCTCTCTAGAACTATGCTAAATGTTCATATATTGAACCTCCAATGTGAAAATTAAATTTTCAAATTGAACAAAACAGATCCTCTACAAAGCACACGTTTTTCACTTTTTCATGTGATTTGTATAACCTGTCTCCCCCATTATTCTTTCATTTACATTTTCTATCATCTCTTTTGAAATATCCTAAGCCTAGGGAAGAGCTATGTGCACAAAATGATTGACCTTGCCTAGAATAAGCCTTCTCAAAGCCCACCAGCACATATTCACTTATGCCTCTATCATGGAACATGGCTATTTTCTGTAGTGCCCTGACTACCATCAGAGAAATTAAGAAATACTGTTTTCTGACCTTTTTGTTAAATACATTAATTTGGAGAAAATAATTAAGAATCCATGTTTGCTCCCTCTCCCATGTGAAATTTGACTAAGTTGGAACTGACTAGCCTCCAACAATTCCCAGTCTGTTTTGCAATGAAACAAAAGCAACTCTTGCTCCAATATTATCCAGTTTTAGCTTTTCATCCAAAATACTAATTGTTATGCTGACATGGTCAGTGTGTCACCATTCCATGCTAACCAAACTGTGATAATATCACATAAAGTGAACAATGCCGTAATAATATCACTTAAGATAAACAAAGCAAATTCAGAATGAGAGCTATATGTCCACACACATTATCCTCAATCTGAACAGATGTAATAAAATAGCAGAGATTTGAATGGGCATGGATAGAAGCACTTATACCACAGCTGCAAAATAAGCTGGTTAATTGTAGTATGATAACGGTGTTCTGGGGACAATTTTGTCGACTTTGGAGAAACTTCGCCTTTAACTTTTTTTTCCAAAAGTTAGCAAAATTAGTAATGATTTATTTATCCAAAAGTCTTTTACTCTCAAAGATGTTTCTTTTCTTGTGAGGAAGGAAAGAAAGCAATATATAACAAGCCATGATTAATACCATGACTTCACGAATAATGAATCAATATCTTCGCAGAGAGAAAGGGCTACTATTGCCGTAAGAAATGTGGGTATTTTCTTATGGACTATTATGATTGAAAAATCCAGGCATTCAATCTTGAAGTTGTGAGTTTAACATCCACATTTCATAGCCTAGCAACAGAGGCTTTGGCCAATTTATGTCTTTCTTTTCTCCATCCTTTTCTCCACATTAATCTGGCATCATTTATTTGAATATTTATTACTTGCTTTCTAGTTTTTATAGTCCTTCCAGACAATCCCTTCCTCTTCTTTGCTTTTTCTCAAGTGTATCCTTACAACCATTAAAATCCGGGGTAATTCTTATTTAATTTAGGACTATAACTTCTATAAAAAGAGAGCTCTGTGTGTGTGCATGTGCGTGCACCATTGCATTATTTCCTTTTGGGATAGCAATATTATGTAAATTGCAAAAAAGAATAAGAAATATTAAGCCAAAAAAATTAAAGCATGAAAAATAAAAATAAAAGGCAATAAAGCTAAATCTAAAGTATACCAATATAATTCACTATACTTGTTCATATTCTCTATCTGTGGTCACCATTCTTACCTCATTACATCCATATCAGCTTTATACATGTTTTCCTCTAAAAATGTCCCCTTTTTCTGAGAATCTTATGAATACCTTCTAATTGCAACTTTCTCAGTCTACCACTTGACCATCCTTCTTACATATAGGTTTCATATATTTGCTCCATGAAATATGTATCACTATACTATGGATGCATGCATACCCTTATACTGAAAAATTATCTGCACTTTGCTTGGGCCTTGTAGCTGGACAATAGGAAAAATGAACACAGGCTAAAGAAAACTAAGCCCCACTCAATTTCAGAATACGTACCTGTCACATTCAAGCCATCTAAGATACTTTCTCAAGCAATATACTTCCTATACTTCTGAGTATATATTCACAATTACTCATTGTGAAAACAGCAATATAACTGGAGATAGTGGACATAAATTACAGGTTATATTTTATTTTACTCACAGCCTGTTCATTATCCAGATTGGCCTGTTGTCTTCGGAGATCAGGTTTGATGAAAGCTAAAGCATAATGAAAAGGCAATTCGAACTTAATAACTCAATAGGTAGGACACAGAATAGATGCATAGGACTCTGAGGAAGTATGTAGAACAAATAATTCATACTGATCATCATGATGGAGAAATAAATAATGATTCTAACTTCTTTTCAAAAGTTCTAATTTTGGCCCCTAAGAATATGCAGGTAACAAAACGATGAATCAAAATAAAAATATTGAAAAGGCATTTAAGTAAGTTACAAATACCCTGCTGTTGGAGACTAAAACATAGAAAACAACAAGTGTAAACATGATGGGTGCTAACTAGGGAACGTGCAGTCTAATATTTGAACCACTTCTGATTCAGTGGAATGACTTATAGAAAATTACAGATAACTCCTCTAGCAGTTGGATCAGTGTGCTCCAGAGTAGGAGCAGAATTGCTAGATTTTGCACATAGTGACTCCATTCCTGGACAGGTTTGAGAATATGGCTGCCACAACCAAAATATCAATTTATTTTTACTCTAATTGCACCACAAAAGGGCACAGGTGTAAGTTCAAACAGGAGGAGGTGAACATACAGCCTTTACACATATTACTTAAAGGATTTTTCCATAGTATACCAGCACTTTAAATTGTGGTTAGGAAAAAAGTAGAAATGTTGCAAAAGTTATAATATGCTCTAAATTTGCACTAGTTTGCCCGAAAAGCTATTCTATCTGCTGTATTTTACACCACTTTGAGTGTACTCACCATCTACTCTTCAAGGGCAATTTCAAATAGAGTGTATTACTGTAATTCAATGCGACAGTGACCAAAGTAGAGGACAGTTGCCAAATCTTCTCCAGCAATCCCTTCTTAAACAGGAATTCTTTTAATCCTCAAAAGCCCTTATATGGCCATGAGTGGATAAAGCATTACAACATACTCCATTTAGCCTTTTGGCTGGTGATTTCTTCAGAAAGGGATTTCAATTAGAACCCTTGAGGGCAACAGGTTTTAACAAGTTCATGTTTTCAATTAAGCAATGACAGAAGGGATATCAACTTTATTCCTGACTTCTAATTGTAAACCAGACAAATTTTGGCAGAGGCCTATTTCTTCTAGAGACACTAACAGTTCACTATTAAGGTAGCTGCTGACCATGTTAAGTTTATAGGCAAAAATGATTCACATACCCTGCAGAAATAAGTAACAAAACATTTGAAGAGTGTAGTTACCAGTGATAATAGCACCAATGAACAGGAAGATGCAAAGGAAGATGTTCCCAGCTTTAGCCCCAAAGTTATCAATGATCTGTCCTTGGCTAATGGTGAAAATTATTCCAAAAACCTAGCACAAGATAAAAGAGATATTAAAGAAGAACTGAACAAGATACAGTTGTTCACCAGTTCTAAAATATTTTGCCTATTTCTGATGTTCTCAACAATAATAAAAAACACTATCAACTCACTATCTCACCCCACATGACTTCTAGTGTCTGACTATAAATGAGGTCAGAATTGTTAGGACATTTCATATTTTGACAACTTATAGAATTATATTTAGTAAAATGCATCAGATGTATTTAATTATATTACTGTGAAAGGAAGAGAAGTATAATTTTTTTCATCTTCAAACTTGTTTGGAAAGCAATAGTAGTCAATTTTAGGGAGACTATGCTGGGTAACAAAACATGATGGAACGTTTTGATTTATCAACAGGTGGTGCTATATTCCTGAAGAATTGCAAAGCCGGACCTAGAAATGTCTCTGCTACATTTCTCAAACTAACCTGTGCGGAAACATTAAGAAGGCCTGACGATGTTCCTTCAGATTCTGGATATGTTAACTCTGCTGCAAATTCAAAGCCCAGAGGTAGGTAACCCGTCATGAAAAAGCTGTCAGAATAGATGTAGGAAATACTTCAGCTTCAGCACTTATGTAATGTCATGCCCTGGGTGTTTTAAAGAGATGATGCTACTCCAAGTTCATTTTTCTTAAATCTCAAAAGCCTAAATCCACTTGCTTCCCAATACATGGGAAGGGTCATGAGAATTAAACTTCTAGAATTCTCATTTAACAGAAACAAGAAAACCTGCAATGGCTACCATGTATATCTCACTGTTCTCCTTGGGAGAAGAGGGTTATTGGTAGCTTCGCTTTCTTTCTTACACACTGCAAAGCAAGTGGAGACTATCTTAGGAGCACAGAAAATAGCAAAACACTTTCACAGAGAAAAGTAACCCAAAGGGAGATGTGAACTTACCCGAGTATGCCAGCTGTTATAAAGACCACCCAGATATGACCTAGATCCAGGGTAAATGTATAAACAACCAGACCCACAAATGACATGATGTAAACAACCAGAGTTGTCTGTCTATAACAAACAAAAGTATTTTCAGAATGTATTTATTCAAATTTATCACCCCCAACCCCAGAACAATGAAATCGTTGTTCCAACTTGCAGTAAACACAAATATATACATACATTTTGAAAGATTTATGTGTCATCCCAGTCATTAACTCTGGACCACTTTTTATCTATTTTCTATTATCATTTAATGAAAGTCTAACCTGACTAAAATTAAATAGAGAAATCAAATTAGACTTAATAGTGCTGGAAACTTTCTTAATTCTTTACAAATATAGTATTGTATCAGAATGTGAACTTTCACCATGTTCCTTGTTCTACCTGGCCTTGTTTTGTAGTCTTTGCATTAAATTCTAAATAATCAGGAAGCTGACATGATATAAAGTAAAATAGTAGCAACTAGCATTATTTTTATTTACAAGAATTCTGTGGACATAGTTTCAACAGCTATTCTTAGTGAATAAAATGATGGATGGATTAAACCCAGTGTTTTGTATGCACATATATCCAGACAAAATGAAAAGCTGAAAGGCTAACAATACCCTCACAACTCTGTCATTTGAAAAATGGGACTTTTTACATGCATTTTGTCAGTTGACTGATCTCAATAAGTCTTTCCAGAATAGTCTTTTTGTGATAACTCAATGTTTCCAACAATCCCAAAATGTTGTCTTTGCCCAGAGTATGCCTACTGAGGCATTGAGGAAAGCAAGTTTTGTCCCACTTCTTTTTCTTTCCTTAAATTTCTTATATTTCTGTAAACTTCAGGATTCTCTTCAACAAAACAATATTTCCTATTCTCTTGCAGTTATCTCACTGAATTGCACTCTTGTTGATATTAATCAGTTGAGTTAACTTTTAGAGATGTTAAACATTTACATCACAACGGGTGACCTAGCCTGATCACAAAGAAGCAAAGCATATATTTCAATGGGAACCCACTGAGAAATTCTAGATTGTAAACTTGAAGTTGAAAAGATGTCCCAGAGAGAATGTAGTAATAAAGCGCTTGAATATAAAGGAAAATAAAACATAAAGGATTTGTCCACATAGTCATCAGAAATCTGCTTTCAGCCAATTTTGGAACAAATTTTCATTTAAGGGTATATCCTTCATTGGTAAGGATTTTGAATGAAAAAAATTGTGTCTTAAGCCAAGATTTTAGGAACCCATTTTATTTAATTCCTTATTAAATTATTTAATTTAATTCCTAATTCTTTGAAAATTTGGGCTCAACTCACTCTGGTAATACCACTATATCAATATCCTCATCTCCTACAGCCCCCAAACTGTGTGGCAAAAAATTAAAGCATAGCCCCAGAACAAAAAATATTGTTGACTCCTTCACTATACCCCTGATCTACTCACTGAAAAAGCCTACCTCTTCTTCAAAGAAGCAGAGAGAGGAAAGAGGTACAACAAAGCACTTACTTATATGTTTTGGTCCTGTCCAACCAGATGCCAGAAATCAATGCTCCAAACATGCCAGCCACTATAATGGTGAGACCAATTCGACCAGCATTCAGATTCTCTCCCTGGAGCAAAACATATATGCATACATCATCAAGGTTTTTGAAAAAGAGAAGTGGAAAGAATCAGGATAAAATTGCCACAGTGCTACAATATAGTGCAGCTTTCCCAGCTTGATCACTCTTAGATATGTTGCCTTCAACTCTCAGAATTCTCGGTGAAGTTCCACCCAGCTAGAAAATTCTAAAGGGACCAAGTCTATACATCAGGTAGAATGTTAGAGGGTAGTCTTTGGGACCTGAGTCATATCCCAGCCAGATATTAATATACTCTTAGTCTAGTTATGGTGTTCAAACTGAATGGGTTTTATAGCAGGGGTCTCCAACCTTGGCAACTTTAAGACTTGTGGACTTCAACTCCCAGAGTTCCTCATCCAGAAACTGAGAGAAACTGAGAGTTGAAGTCCATAAGTCTTAAAGTTGCCAAGGTTGGAGATCTCTGTTTTACAGAATTGTTAAGCAGATGAAATGGGGGGTGTGGGGGGAAATAGCACAGCCTGTGAAATATGGCAGTTTCATAAATTTTAATTTAACAGACTTCAGCTGAACTGGTTATCTATATACATTATACATTCCTGGATAGGTGTAAAATCCCATCTGCCATTCTATACATATCTAAAATGATAACATATAAAATAAGTATATTCCTGTTTCACACATGCATAAAATATACAAACTATGGAAAATATGCATTTGTAAAATATATTACTGCCAACACATATTCCACTTAAATTAACACTATTTTCCCTCATTAGTCCATTTAATCAGGGTTTTCTTGTACAAGTGGGTTTTCCTTGCCTTCCCCTCATGACTTCAAATTTAGCTCTTGATTTTTTTCAAAGACAAAATATAGCAGAATCTGAAATCAAAAAGGGAGAAGCTGGCTGGCCAAAAGATAACGGTAGAAATGAGAAAGTTTAAATATTGCCTGCTATTGCTCTTCCTCTTGCTGGACTTTAAGACAGTCTCTGCAGTTTTCACTGAAGATTTAAAGAGAATCTTGTTCTAATCCAATCAGAATCCAAGTTGGCTTTACAACCATTTCTCTTCCATTTCAGATAATATAGCTGAGATAGAGATTCATGTAAAGAATCTTCTGTCATATTAGTTAAATATCAGATTGCTGCAAGGGAAGGAAGGAAGGAAAGAATACACCTCCACACAAAGTACTACTATTTTCAGTGTCAAATCAGAATAATGATATCTCAACAGAGAATTACTTACTGGATAATGCAGCATTACCATGCGATTTAGCAAAGTTGAGAGAGCATAAAAGCAACCTGTGTTTAAGCCTGAAAGATACAGAAATATTGAATTTACATCATGCTCTGGATTTTGCTATATGTTGCAGCCTAAGGAATGAACTCTTGAACATAGAATTTGTATATTCAGATGAAAAAAAATATTATTTGCCCCAAACAATCTTGTGAATTTATTCTAGCATTGTGATTTTGGCATTTAATAGAAGCTTGATGCATACATATGGTTTGCATCATCACTTCCCTAACACCGGTACTCAGCTTCAGGAATGTGTACACATACAAACTCTCCAGTAATTGTGGACTTGTGTTTATGAAAAAACCCAGCAATAATAATATTCAAGCACATGAATGGAATGGCGATTAGAAGACATCAAATGGGATATGCAGGAATCATTATCTCATTAAAGAGAAAGAAGAATCCCAGAGTGGGAGAAAAAATAAAAACTAAACAAGAAGATAATGAATCAAAGATCGCAAAATGGACTTCAATGCTATTTCAGCCTATGTCTTACATGAAATGGTATGTATATAACTACATAGATATTTATGCTCCGTGTACTCTGAACACCTCAAATTCAACTGCATTTTCACTGCAGCAAAAACATTTCATGTTCATACATTTTACTGATAAGACTAAGTTGAACTTTCAAACACAGAGATGAATCCAAAGAACTCACCTCACCCAAGTCATGTTCTCATCCTACGCTAAATAAATAAATAACCTTACCCAAGTTAACACAGCAGGGTCAAAAAGCAGATGCTAGTCACTGACCTTATCTGTTATCTGTTTCCATGTGCCTTAACCAAGCACAGTTGTAAACTAATGTTGGATTAAAGCTTCTGTAGGCCCAAATTTGTTCTGCAAATATCTACTGTCCACCAATAGACCCATTTTGTATATGTGGAAAAAGGAATGTCATGATGGTTGAGCATATCAGCCCTGGAAAATATCCTATAGTTATGCTCAATTTATGGCAGATATTATGTGACTTTCGTGCAATGCAACTCAATTTTTAAAGTGGGGACTGTTTTTTGCTTGTTAATATTTGTTATTGTTATTCTTTCAAGGAAATGGTATTAGAAAAATGAAGGCACGGGCAAAACAGCAGCCAAGGGAAAGAAGAAGAGAGATTTGGACTATTGATGTACACATATTTACCTAAGAATAAATTGTTTAAGTTAGCAAAATGTTATGCTGAGAGACTATGATCCAATGCATAATTTCCTGAGAGTAAAGCCTTTTGAATTCAATCTTGTCTCTCAACAAAGTAGAAAAATATAGGCAACCTTTCAGAAGGGCAACAGGAACACTTCACTTTGTTTCTACCCACATACAAATGGCATCCTTTTCAAAATAAGATTCAATATTCAAAATGAAGAGCTGATACTTTTCATACTAGGGAAGAAAACTGACCAAGTATAAATAATTCCAAACATAATGTCAGCATTGTAGATCTCTTCTGTTCCTGAATTCCCATTTATTGAATCACTGATTTCAAAGAAACAATAATGGAAAAAAAGAAAGGTAGAGTGAATACAGCTAAATTCACTCAGAATGTTATCCATAACCTTGTTTCTCTGTTTTTGACTTAGCAAATTGTGCAAGTAAACTATGAGCATGTTATATGAATTCAGAAACAACTGCCGTTCACACAGCAAACATTTGCAACTTCAAATGCTGTGTGAAGGAGATCAAAGGACACAATGAGAAGGGTACAGTATTGCCCTGAGGCCCTTTGGTATTCTGAATGGCCCTGGATATTTGAAGTTTCAATAGAAGAATATATGTATAGCCCATGGTGGAATTGTGGAGTCCTTGGAACTCTCTGAGCTTGATTGTTCGCTTACAGACATTTTAATAACCAACAAGACAGCATCAGTGCAGAAAATAAAGTTGTCAATAAGGGTGGAAAATGTGGAGCTTTCAATTCTGGGTAGAGTTAGATTCCCAGTAGATGTCAAGACAACTGAAATCTTCCATTCATCACCCCAGTATGCCTGTCTGGGAGACAGATCCTGATGCAGAAAATCCTCCTCAGTATCTTCTCCCTTTCAATCTATAATAAATTATCATGATGGAATCATGTGTTTCTTTCTCTTTTTCTTCTTACCCAAACACTTCCAACATGATTTCCCTCCTCCAATTCCTAAATTTCTGCAAGTTTCTTTTACATACAGCCAACATCCTACCCTTGTCCTGAATTTGTTCCTTTTTCAATAAACTGTAGCCTTTCAGTTTTATATGCTGATCATGAATATCATTCCCCCAGATCCAGTGATGCTCAGAAAGTAATATTTGTCTTCCTGAATTATGAACACTCGTTCTCTCATTTGTTATGACAGATTAGGAATACTAGTTATGAATACTAGTTCTCTCCCATTTGTCTCTCATACTTTGTGTATTGGTATAAGGTATTAAGTGTATCACCCCCTGGTCTATTATATTTTTCCAAATCTTGAAGTCCCTATCCTGCTATTCCGCTTCTCCTTTTATGTTCTGCTTTCTTGACCCCAGTCCTTGGCTTCATATTTGGTTCTGGGTTTTTGCCACCCTCTTTCTTTTGTTGTAGTTTAATGGTCTCCTTAGCATTAGCAAAGTGTCTGGCAAACATTTTCTTCCCAGTCTTTATAAGATATAGCCTATATCTTTTCAGAAGTCCTTCATGAAGATAGCTAATCCATTGTCATGCAATCCAAGTCATTTTCAGCAATGCTATCTATAAAGGCAAATGCTAACTCCTGGAATCCTATTTTATCTTCCAGTGTGGCATTCAATTAGAATTGATAAGTTACATTATTCTCATTATATTTTCATTAGCCAAGATCTCATCATCTCTGAAAATCTTTTCAAGGTCTCATCTGACTATGCCATCTGTCTCACATAAATCAAGAAGGAAAGGATACAATGTCAGTGGCTGGAATATTTTTGGTAATTTCTCTGTCACATCCACCATACTGAAACTTGAAAGACAACACTCACAACTTTATTATTTCAGTCAGCACATAGCTCTTGAGTTTCTCTCAGCACAGAGCTACCTACCAAGCAACTCATGGTTTCTTCAGTCTATCATGGTCCAAATGTAATTCCACTATGTTCCATATCAAGTTTTGTTCAGATCATTATGGATCAGGCTCTAGAGCAGGCCTGTTAAACTGGCAGCCTGAGGGCAAGATATGTCATGTGCAGGTCATGCCCAACCTGGCTTCACAAAGGCAAAAAATGATGCAATATATCACAATCTGGGCCATGATGTGATTAAGTTTGACACCCGTACTCTAGAGCAGGGGTGTCAAATTCACGGCACACGAGTCAGATGTGTCACGTGCTGGCCCCACCCCTGCTTGGTTTAGCAAAGGGGAGGAAAGTCCCGATATGTCACGTGACACTGCCATGATGACATGAGTTTGACACTCCTGCCCTAGAGGTACCAGTTAGGGGTCCTTGTGCTCTCTGAGCTTGGTTGCTTTGTTGTAGACGTTTTATTACCCACACTAGGTAACATCATCTGTATAGTAAGGAATGGAGTTTGTTCTCAATTTATATTCTAGTAGCTTGCTCTGTCAGTGTCAGTAAGTTATTTGGTTAGGTTGTTGGCTTGTTTGGTAGTTCCTTGATTGGGGCATTGTTTACTTGATTGTGGGTTGGATGTTAATCTTGGAGTTAATCTTTGCTCATCTAGATGCTGCAGTGAGTTTGTGCTCATCTAAATAAAATTCTTATGCTGCTTCTCTTGTGGGAGGTTTGGTTTCTACTTTGGTAGTGGAGCACTTGGTTGGTGTGGGTGGTATTTCTGTACAATTATGTTTCCAGTTTGCATTGTGGTTTCTGTTGATTGAGAAACCACAATGCCCAAGAAAGGAAGTAAATTGTTGTTTTCTTCTTCTCTGGTAAACTGGATTCCTTTTAAAATGTTATTGTTTTGTGGGTGTTTTCTAATTGGTCCTTTTTTATTATGCGAAGGTATCATTTGTATATCTGATCCATATTTGGGGTTGTATTTGTTGAAGTACTATGGCTTCTAGACATTGCATAATGACCTCCACTATAAATCCTGAAGGCAGTGGTCTCATAGAGGTACCTTTAATTTGTTGGTAAGTTTATCCACCGAATTGGAAGTATGTGGTTAGGCAGATATTTATGAGATCCATAATCCTGGGTGTTTCAATCCCCACAACACTGATAGAGCAAGCCATTAGAATATAAACTGAAAGTAACCCCCATTCTTTATGATTTACCTAGTTTGGGTAATGAAACATATGTAAAAAAAAAAAAAAACAAGCTCAGAGAGAATCAAGGATCCCTCATTTCAACTGTGAGCTATACATATTCTCCTTTATTGATACCAGTCTTGAACATTTTTAGCACTGAATGCAACCTGATATTTATATTTCTTGCTCCCACGTTTGCCTCTTTGAAAGGGAGTTTTTCTGGTTCTAGATGTTCTCTTTATTTATGTACTCTCCTGGAATTTCAGGTGCCCTGCCAAAAATCATCTTTTTTCCTAGCACTGTAATGTAGAAATTCTTTATTCATCTCCCACTTTCTTTTCCAATCAGAAGCTTATGTAGTTTGGGTCATCAAACAACCACTGAATACCACAATCACCTTGCAGATCACAATATTTCTCTCACTGACCATCTTATTTAAAGCTTTCCCCAACCAGATTCCCCAGCCAAACTCCTGTGCAAATTTCTAATAACTTCCTGCTTGTAAACTCCCAGAAACTGCCTCTGGGAGAGGATTGGCTGAGGCTGGAAGAATTATAGAATTAAAGAATTATTATAAGGGCAAAAAAGCATCTAATCCAGACCTCTGCAATATGATAAGATAGCCAATTAACCCATGTTCAAAAGCTGGCTCTCAATCTTTCTTTAAAACTCCCATAAATGGACTGTGGTATAGATCCAATAGAAGAGAATCTTATATGGAACTAACCATCAATATTTTTCCCTTCTATTTAAACAAAA
Organism: Laticauda colubrina; assembly: GCA_015471245.1. NCBI lineage: Eukaryota > Metazoa > Chordata > Lepidosauria > Squamata > Elapidae > Laticauda > Laticauda colubrina. The sequence goes on from BLBF01000005.1 coordinate 26,916,911, forward strand.
TCTAGCTATTTGCTACTTAAACTTAGTTACTTAGTTTCTGTGGTAAATAGTTCATGAACAACTTCTTTATGATACACTGATAAAATCTGAACACTGATGCCAAACTTCTCCTAAGCCTTCTTTTCTCCAAAGCAAACATCTCAAGTTTTCTCATGCTATCATTATAGGGTATATATTCAATGCCTTGCATCATCTTTTTGCCATTCTCAGAATCTCTTCTAACCTGTCAATATCCTTCTAGAAATATAGTGCACAGAACTGCACACAGTACTCCAGCTGTGGTCTCACCAGTTCAAAGTACAGCAGAATAAAGTTTGAATGTGCTATGATAAAATTCTTGTTCTAGCAGTTGTCTCATAGGGTTGGCTGATGTTAAGTTTGTTATCAATGATCTCAAGTAAGTCCTTCTCAGTTGTTACAATTCCAAGTCAAGAATCCCATTTTATATGTGTAGCCTACATTTTTCCTTCCTACATAGCAAGAGCACCAGCACTTAAGACTTATATACCGCTTTATAGTGTAAACCACTCTCTAAGTGGTTTACAGAGTCAGCATATTGCCCCCAACAATTTGGGTCCTAATTTTACCCATCTCGGAAGGATAGAAGGCTGAGTCAACCTTGAGCCTGGTGGGATTTGAACTGCCAAATTGTAGGTAGCTGGCTGTAGAAGTAGCTTGCAGTATTGCACTCTAACCACTGCGCCAGAGGTCATATATATGTAATATCTTCCATTTTTTCCTCTTCAAGGACACCTCATTCCTCTCAAACCAATCTTCCAACTTGTCCAGATTAGTTTGTAATGTTGTTCTGTTTTCCTGGGTGTTAGCCATTTCTCCCAATTTTGAATCAACTACACATTTCTTAATTATTTCTTTAATAATTAAATAATATTATATATTATATAATATATAATATTATATATTATTTCTTAATTATAATCTTTATTATATGTTTTTTCATGTTCGTTACTTTTTTGGTTCAGTATTAATTCAGCATTAGCACTTTAGCAGCCTATTTTTTACTTACAAAATAAAGTAAAAAGTTTTCTTTGTCTGTGAGAAAATGTTTCTTTGAATCCGATAGACTTTTCCCAGGTTACTGCCCTTACATCTAAGGATTTACTTAAAACTAAGTATCATTCCTAATGTTCTGCTGTGTTTCATTTTTCATATAATCAGAAAGAAACAAATGTGTTAACAGAAGCTCAAGTATCCCCAAGGCGCAGTACAATAGATTGAATTCCTAAAGAGAACTCCCAAGAAGCATTTAAAACTGCTCACAATTCAGATTTATTATCTAACCTTTACCAGTGAATTAATGACCATGGCTACAGCAATTGTTTCCAAATCTTTATACCAGAAATCATGATCAATCCTCATCTGTTATTCTACAAAAATATAGCTTACTCTTTATGCCAAATAAAATAATGGTATCATCTCATTGAGCTAGTTTGGTGTAATGGTTAAGACATTAGGCTAGAAACTGGGAGATCATGAGTTCTAGTCCTACCTTGGGCACAAAGGTGATTTTGAGCCAGTTACTCTTTGTCAGTTCTAGAGATAAACTACTTTCAAAGTCTTGACTGTGAGCACATTGCCAACAGAACTGAAGGGACCAGACTAGACAGGTAACAGGAATCAAAACTCACTGGAAGGCATTAAAAATATCCAAATAACCGTCTCAAAAATTGCATTTGCATAACCAATTTAATACTGTATGCCCTCAATGGAGAGCCAATTTGGTATTGTAGTTAAAGCATCAGATACTGGGATATTGTGAGTTCTAGTCTAGCTGAGTGACCTTGGGCCTGTCTATCAGCCTAGGAAGGAGGCAATGGCAAACCATTTCTGATTAATCCTGCCAAGAAAGCTGTAGGGACTTGACATAGGACTCAATGCAGTTTTAAAGGTGCATGTGAGAACACATAGACAGTCAACATTTGACTGTGATGCTGCTCAATATGGGGAATAATTTTTTTTTCAAAGGCTCAGTGGAATGGACTGCTCTTTTGGCAATGTTCGTGAGGGATGATCTGAATTTTGAGAAAGAATTATTCATTGTCAATAGGATTATTGCATGAAAACACAATTCGGCTTTTTCAATTTCACTTTAAAAGCTGCAAAACTGAGAAGTGTAGAACTTCAAGAAGGCAATAAAGATGTAGGAATTATTCAAAGTTTACTGCAGGCAAAGGGAGGAAAGGACCAAGTTCAGATGACATGACAGGAAATTTTTAATATTGTTATGTGTACTTGAAAAGCCTCTGGTAATCAGTCTCTCTTATCAAACAACAGAATGATAAGGCAAGCAGAGAGCTGACAGTACACATTCCTAGAAGCCATCTTATGCAGTGAGACAACCAAAAGATTTGCCCTTTGCACTGTTTCTCTCATTTTTTTAAACAAAAGTTCTGAGAGGGAGAAAAAACCAGAGAAATGAGCAGAAATTGGGGACTTATAACATTCTTTGCCATTCTTTGTGCTAATAGAGCCTATAAATATGCTCTTTATATTTTCAGGACTAACAGGGAACAACATTCTCTTGGTTTCTAGATATTAAATAAAACCTTAACACTAACAAATGTGTTCAGTCTACTATTATCAGCTTCAGATCCCAAAGGTGCTTCTTTCAAGAGGCAAGTGGACTTTCTGGTTTTTCTTTGGAAACATTTCAGTTCTCATCCAGGAAGCTTCTTCAGCTCTGAAGAAGTTGAAGAAGCTTCCTGGATGAGAAATGAAACATCTTCAAAGAAAAACCAGAAAGTCCACTTGCCTCTTGAAAAAGCACCATTGGAACAACCATGATCTGGATGACTGAGAATCTCCATAGACAAGACATTAAGCTTGAGATTTACTCTGAATTGCAGACTTTGTTACTGAAGGATCTGGCCTGAATTTTGGATTTTGGTGCTCTTTACTGGTCCTCTGCTGTTGTTGGTTTGAACATCTTAGTTGTTGAAGACTTCTGGAGAACTTGAAAGCTTTCATATTGCTTTGGATCATTATGATATTAAAATATAGATTTTTGCCTTTTTCTATATAACAGTGTCAATTACATGAAGCAATAATCATAACTACAAGTATCAATATATGCAGAAATATGCAGAAATCCAACTGCCAACAGTTATCAAAATTGGAGTGAGCATATTCAATTTGCAAAATTTCAGATTACCAGATGGGAACATTAAGTTAAAAGAATTTTGTATGTCTTTCCTGCTATACACTGGATGTCTGCATTTTTACAGCTCGGATAGGGCATACTTACCCAATAATTTTTTAAAAAAACACTCCAAAACAGTGGCATTCAAGACAGTTGTGGTGTTATAATCAAAGTCCTACCAGTGTGCATATGTCAAGTTGACAATGCACAAAAGGGGCAGAACTGGGCAGTGATGTTGCAACAACCACCTTGCCTATTTGATGACTCCTGCAAACACTACTATGTCAGAACTAATCAATGTTTCCTTTAAAAATGTGCTAAATGTGGCAATTTGAGTAAATCGCTCCCTGATTTATTTGTATAATTTATATAAGGAATAAGGGCTACTATGCAGATACAGTAATGCAATGTTTTTTAAAAAAACATTTTAAAAAAACTTTAAAAAAACAGCCATCAATTCACTCATGTTGTGCTGAGCAACATGACAATAATAACAAAAAAAAATCTCAGAAGAGCTGTCTTTTCAAATACTTGAACAAAATTCCTCCATTTCAAAATGAAATGTTAAGTAAGCTACCTTTAGGGCTGAGATGCAACATGACAAATGTCAGCTTTGAAATCCCTATTAAAAGCTGCCACACAGTTACGGAGGATTGAAAGGGGGCTGTTGTTATTTGAGTAATTTACAGTAGACATAATAGATACATAACATTGTCAAAGTCATTCTCTATGGCGCAGCAAGAATTGTAGTTGAAGGGTGATTGGTTCACATGATTTATGATGTGGGAGAAAAGGGGTGGGTATTGATTATTGTGGGAAGTCTGGGAGGAAACTTTAGTTTGGAATTCTATAGACATGCCAAGTTTCTGTTTTAATAAAGCACTTTGAGAATATGTTTGTATCGGAGTTACTAATTGAAATGGACAATTTCTGGAACCCTGACAACAGTGTGTCTGAGGACATAAGGTACTCATACACAGTTGCAGTCCCACAAGAGGCAATGGTTAGGAAGGAAGTTTTTATTTATAATTATATAATTTCTACAGTTTTCTTTAAACAAAAAAATTACCCATTCACTTCCTATTCACTATCAGACAATTGTCACTAATAGACAAATCCAATATACTGACTGCAGCTTTATGTGCGTAGATGTATCAAATATCAAATCTGTTGCAGTTCTGAATGCCACATATTCATCTTATTCCTGAATTTCCTGTTTTCAGACCAAATATCAGTAGAAACAATCTAAATGATAAGGTAACAGAAAAAAAACCTTCCTAGGGGCATAACTAGGAATTCTGGGACAAACATCCTTCCATTATCATTATTGGAAAGCTGTCAAACATCCTAAAGCATTCTAGATGGCAAACAGGATTTGGTTTTGTTCTCACAGTTGCTGTTTTAAAATAGAGAGCTATAAAACTTTCTACAGATTTAACAGTAAAAGATGTTTTAAACTTTATGATCATAAAATGATATAACACGCAAAAGATAAGAAAACAAGGATTAGCATTGATTGTATTTTCCTTTCCTCTCAGTAAAAAGGAATCATGATTTAAAAAATGATTTTAAAAAAGGAGCAGCAATGGGAAGAATAACATTTTTAAGTGACAAAGAATGGGGAAAAAACCAAAAGTACAGAGTGGAGAGAGATCAGAATAGAAAGAGCCAATAATTAAGTCTAAAGACAAAGAAACAAGATGAGTTGAAAGAAGATGTTTAACAACTATTAATATAAATGAAGAAGAGTAGAAAATTGTTGAAAGGAATCAGAAGCAAGTAAAATGAAATATAAATATTACTCATTTTAATAAACAAAATAAGCCACCAGAATACATTCAAATCAGTGTTCTTAGTGCATTTTATCTATACAATTTCTCCCTTTCCAAACTGAAATTAAATACAATATACTCATTTGGAGGTAACTTAGTTTTTTTTAATGAAGGAGTAGTTCCAGAGGTGGTATTCAGTCAGTTCTGACCAGTTCTGGAGAACCGGTAGTGGAAATTTTGAGTAGTTCAGAGAACCGGCAAATACCACCTCTGACTGACCCCACCTCCATCTATTCTCTGCCTCCCGAATCCCAGCTGATTGGCTGGGTCTTCTTTGGTTGCTCTGCACAGGAGAACAGAGCTGGAAAGCAGGTTAGTGGGGTGGGGAGCGAATGGGATTTTGCAGTAACCTTCCCCTAGGAGTGGGGAGGGAATGGCGATTTTACATTATCCTTCCCCTGCCATGCCCACCAAGCAACGCCCACTAAGCCAAGCCCACAGAACTGGTAGTAAAAAAATTTGAATCCCATCACTGAGTAGTTCCCACGTGCAGTTGTGAAAATGTGTTATTATACATGAGTATTTAAAAGCTAAAGTAACACTATTTAACTGCATCTGTGAACATTGAAAAGCTATCTGAAAAAATGACTTAATAAAGACAGCTGCTCTCCCACAGAGGCAGGAGAAGAAAAAAGCTAAATACCTGATCATATTTGGGGAACTGAATTGTCTCCTCTTCAAATTAACAAATTAAGAGTAGATTGCCTTGGTAAAACTGATGCTTTGATATGCAAGTGTTTAGAGTAATTTTCATATAATTATATCTTTAACTTCCTTTGAGGACAAATACATTTGTTTAAGGAACTTCCTATCTGGGAACTGTTTAACCTCTTATTTGGAAACTAAGATGCTGGCAGATAGATGAAATAACACAAACATGAAAAAAGTGGCATGTTACATGATTCTTCCAATCAAGAGATCTTACCATAAGTGACTATCAACAGCACAAAGTTAACGTTAGAAAATAACCGGACTATGGATTTCAGATAGGAATATTTATCTGGAGCTTCTGCCTGAATCACAGCCTGGGCTGGACTTGGAGGATATGGAGGCTTTTCCTGAAACACTAAAAAAAAAAAAAGGAAGAACCAGAAATGAGTAACTGCGGATTAAAATAAAAGGCAACTGAAAATAAAGTGTAAGCACTCAACCATTTTAACTCAAGATCATGGTTATCCCAAAGGTGCTTTTTCAGGAGGCAACTGGACTTTCTGGATTTTTTTTTTTTTTTTTGAAGACAGTTTGCTTCTCATCCAAGAAGCTTCTTCAGCTCTGACAGGATAGTTGAGAATGGAAGGATTTATATTCCTTGCAAACTGCTGGTCATTTGAATCCTTTTAGAGGGTCGTTGAAGCACTTGGAGGCTTATCTGTGTCCTCAAGGTACTCACCACTACTCAGGAAAGCCCAGTTGCCTCCTGAAAAAGCACCTTTGGGATTGGCATAATATAGAACAGTATTTAGCAGCCCACAGTTTAGACTCAAGAGATTGACTGTTTCCAAAAAAGAAAAAAAATCTGGTCCTCATTCTTCTCCACCAGATTTTTGTTCTATTGGGCATCTGTACTGTTCATGTGCCCATTTTGAAGTCAATCCTGTACTGTTCATGTGCCCATTTTGAAGTCAATCCTTTGTACAATTTGGCACTTAATGAAGACTTTTTAAGGGCATCATTGTCCTTCCCAACAATCACTCTAACTCTCTTATCTCATTTTTGGTTTCTCTCAAGATCTGTATAACTGCCAGTAATACTCATTAATAATTCAGTATCCACTTTAGCTGCTCCCTATACCCAATCTTCAACTACATTTATTTATTTTTACTTACCAAAGACAACTAAGATGAAAAGTGCTGTTGCCACACCCGCTGTGATAAAAAACATGATGCCAATATGGTAAGCTAGCTCCTCCTTCTTTTCCAAATCGGGAACCAGAACAGGGGGGAGGAGGAAACCAGCTGCAATGCCAAGCTAAACAAAAAAAAAAAATACAAATAATATATCACTTCTTAAATATGCAAGTGCCTTAATAGAATACCTAACAGGTTTTCAAATGATACTGTGTAATATTTTAACAACAGTTGTAGGAAAATATCATTGTGATATTCCCCCTAATCTTTCTGATAATAATATCATCAATACATTTTATATAATTTTAAATTTTACAAGTATCACTGTATTTATGGAAACTTATATTTATATCCAGGGGTGGGATCCGACAGGGTTAATTACTGGTTCGGTGATTTACGATGTGCTACCTTACACACTGTGTGTGTGTATAAATCTTCATCAGCTTGCTGCCTGGACAGTTGAGCAGCACTGGATGCAGGGAAGCAGCCTTTGAAAAAGCACTTTTTTCCTGCTTTTTCAACCACAGCCATGCCTCGCATGGCAGCTGAGGTTGAAAAAGCAGGAAATAAAGGTCAGGTAAGAGCCCAGGTGGGCAGGTGGGCCAAAACAGCAGCAGATACAGAACCGGTTCTATGTCTGCTGCTCTTCAGAGCTACTGGTTCTACAGAGCTGGACAGAACTGGTAGAATCCCACCTCTGTTTATATCTTTACTAGCTTGATACCTGTGCTTCACTACGAAACTATGAGGAAAATAAGGGGGAGAAATTCTGCCTCTCCCTACCAGCATCCATCGGTATTCATCTGGCTAGCGTCCTGTCAGTGTGTGAAAGAGTTGTGGGCTGTTTGGAAATTGAAGCAGTATTCACAGTGTGAGCAAGAAGGAGACAGTAAGGAGCCTGAGCGTGGCTTAGCTCAACTGTTCTGTACTGAAGCTGGTTGCTGCTGTGAAACTAAAACTAAAACTCCTTTCCTCTGCTTGCATTTTGCATTTGGAACACGTTTCTTTTCAGGTGGGGAAGGGGAGTAGAACTCCTTAGCATCAGAGCATATTAATAATAAGATACAAAATACTGATGGTCATTTCAAAAAATCCTTTCTTAGCGAGCACCTAGAAGCCAAGAAAAATACACATGCCAAATTTCAAATTTGTAGGCTTTACAGTTCTGGAGATTCGTGATGATGCATGAGAGATTTCACTTTTATATATATAGATTATAAATGCCTAAAAGATAAAGATCTTAAATCTATTAACAATTTTAAGAAGTGTGTACATGTGTGTGTGTGTCCATATATATAAAACTTCCTTCAATATATCACTGCATAGTTCTACAAGACCAGAAATAAGGATTAAAATACTGTCACCTCACAAAATGTTAAAACTTTAGCAGGAATTATAAAGGTACAAAAACTTTAGAAAGCAATGTTTGTATATGCCAATTCTAAATGAACACATATTTGGCATTCGTTCCAAAAACTTTCAAGATCAAACATCAATGAATTTATTTTTCTTAGGGAGTTTTTGGGGTTGCCAAGAAAGTGGATCTCAAACAAGAAGGCAGGGAGTCCATTTTAAGACACCATATAAGGTATATAATTTTTCTTTAACATGGCATCTTGCATATATGTTGGATTAGAATTGACAAGGTTGTAGTCCAAAGTACCTGAATGTCACTAGCTAGGAGAAATCTGGCCTACATAGAATTATTGGATTTGGGAATGACATCAATAAAAGAAAGCCCTCAGGGACTGCCAGTTCATCTGCTATTGGAGTGGATGTTATTGAATAGAATAGAGTAGAGTAATGTAGAGTAGAGTAGAAATGAAAGAGATTGTGTGTTTTCTTTCTGCTCCCCTGTAAAATTGTTAAAAGGAAAACAGAACAAAATTAAGAGGACATACCTCATTAGGTAAATTCTTCAAAAGATTTTAAAAATTACAATACGCAGCATTTTTTCTACAGGAAGAACAAGAGAGTTATCAATCGCTTTCTGAATGCCTGGAATTCCATGTCAAATCCCCCACCCTTTCCCCATTACAGCTGTATCGTAATCAAAACATATGTTTATTATATTTTTCTCTCAAGTATGTTCCACAATACGAGAAAAGGTCAAATTTTTATCTGTCCCACTACAAGATCTGTCTTTATAGAGCTTCCTTGTTATCTTAAGATGAAATGACAGTTTCAATAGTGGCAATTTCATTTGCAGCCAATCAAAAAGTTTGTCCCTTGGGTCCATTGCTTTTATTACTGACAATCACCTAGCTTGAAGGCAATAGAAAACTGAAATCAGCCACAGTATAGAATATCGTCACATCTCAGAATGTGGCTCCAAAATAACCATAAATTCCCAACATGCTATAACTATAATCATCATCTTTGTTAAGATTTAATATAAACACCCATTTCAGGCTGGCTGAACTCAGAAAGCTTTTAGACCCATGAAAGCAAACCTATGGCATGCATGCCACAGGTGGCACACAGAGCCATTTGCGTGAGCAGCAGGCAAACTATAATACTGGAAGTGACGAAACAGGCCTATTATTCATCCTGCAAAGCTTGCAGAGGTATTTTTCAAGCCTCTGAGAGGCTGAAAAAGGCCTCAAAGCAGCCAAAAACCAGCTGTGAGGCACAGTGCAGGTAAGGGGGTGGCAAGGGGAGGGGGAGATTGCGTACGCATGCACAGGGTGTGTGGAAGGGGCGTGCGCATTGCCTTCTGGGTGCTGGCACATGAGCACATAAATGTAAGCGCATGCACAGTTTTTGGCACAGGAGCCCAAAAAGGTTAGCCACCACTGTTTTAGACCAATGAATTCAAACACATGTTTAGAAAATGAAGTTTAAATTTATAATGGGACTTGATTATAACCTTTAAAAAAATGTGCCTTTACATGTTGCTGTTTTTCTTTTTTCCCAAAAATCCTTGAAAAACTGTTCTGAGGGTTATCTCTTTCATTCTAAAGGTTGAGTCCTAGTGACTTCCTGGATATGGAATAAGTCGGGTTTTTGTCAATGATATGGAGTTCACAGTTTGCTCCCTGGATATTTCTAAGTCTGACTTACAGTCCGGGTATTTCCTAACTTGTCCCACCCAAATATTAATCACGACTGACTAAACTAACTTTCTGATTCAAGATAAGGTCTATCAAGTGCTACCAGCTACTGAAGCTCTATATCAGGGATCCCCTACCCCCAATCCATGGACCAACCATCGGTCCACAGCATGCCAGCAACCAGTCCACGCAAACAAGTGAAACTGTGGGATGCAGCAGCACACAAAAAACTGCCCCTCCAGTCTGTGAAAAAAACCTTTCTCTACAGAACAGATCCATGGTACCCAAAAGGTTGGGGGCCACTGTTCTATAAAAGCAATCTGCATAGACTTTATTACAATCTATAAAACAATTCTTAAACTTACTGTTTTAATAAAAACTACAATTCCATAAATTCTATAATTGAAAAGCAGGAAGAATTGCATGAACTCTTTCAGGGCTGATATAGTTAACAAAAGCAAGAACTGTGTGAAAATAGATAAATAAACAACCGACAATCCTTATAACTACAGTATACAGGGACTAGTCAGGGACTAGTACTGATCAGATAAACAGGTTTAATTCTTTATTAGAAACAATCATATACTGAAGCATTTTATTTTAGATCCATTTTGATTTTTTTCCAACAACAGATTTTTGGCAAAGAAAACTGGAAAGGCAATCTTCAACAGCTATCATGGTTTCCAAACATTTGAGGCTAGTATCCAAACTGCCTGATAATGAATTACTTGTATCCTGAACAAAGCAAAATCAGAGCTGTTTCCACAGGTTGCACTTTACATATGGAATCAGAATGCCTGTTCTGTTGATTTTCTGTGGTAAATTTGTTTGTTATTGTCCCAAGCTGTTTCACAACAGTAGACTAAAACAAAATTGTAGGTCAGCAAGCTAAAACACACAGTTCCTTTTAGAAACATATGAGGAAAGAGTAATGTGAAAAGTGTTCACAGATACCAAGTTACTCCCATCTTCTGGCTTTGGAAGACAAATTCAAATTCTGAAATGAACTCTGTCTCACATTTAACTTTTTGGAAACAAACTTTTCTCCATGGTAAAACCAAGAATACCAACTAAACCTTCTACCAACTAATACCAACTAATCATTAACTCTCACAGTGTTTGTTGGAGGTCTTCATTTGCCAGACACTGCCCTAGAATCCTTCTTTGTTATCCCATACCCTGAAGCTCATCAGAGTAATGGTTTTTCGTATAATCAGCCAGATGTTTATACTGGATTTGGCATTATTAATCCCCCTATCAAGTCCTTCCCAAGGACTTGGTATAGGCAGATGTGGGTGTTTGATGGCCTTACATTATTATTTTATATTAATTTTATGTCACCTATCTCACCACGGGGCTATTCTAGGTAGCTCACAACAATAACAATGTGTAAATGTAAGCATACAAACTTAATGGAACAATAGAATAAACAATGAAAAAGAAACAATGAAAAAAAACAATAGGATAAAAGAAAGGTGAATGGGGAAGCACGGAACGAGAAGAGAGGTGGGGTTTGTTATCAATATAGTATGCACCATCAGTGTGCTTCTGAACCCCACTAGTCCCCAGCCAACTAGCAGAGCTAGGTCTTCAAGCTCTAACAGAAGGATAGGAAGATGGACACAGATATCGCCTTGGAGGATAGGATGATCCAAACGAAAGATACTACAAAAGAGAAGGCTGTTCTGGATCCCAATAATCAGAGTTTAATGACTGACAGGAATCAAAATAGGCCCTCTCTGTTGGCAAGAGTATATATACAAGAGTATGTATACATACATTTGTACACACACACACACACACATATATATATACATACATATATATAGTATATGTATAGATGTGCTGTTTAGCTTCCTTCAGGTATTATCCCACGTCATTGTAGTTCTGTTAAAGTTGTAGCAACGTTTCAGCAGAATCTCATCTGCCATCCTCAGGCTTCTGTATAGAGTTAGTTCCTGGTTTCA
>BLBF01000005.1:26943769-26972034 GCA_015471245.1 Laticauda colubrina
TGTTTAGCTTGTCTACCTAACCCTGGTTGGGGAACCCAGGCTTAACACTGGTTATGGGCCCAGAGGCTGCAAAGTCAGTTTAAATAGGATAAAACAGATTTATGTAAAAAGTGAGAGTTTGTGTTGTTATACATTACAGTAAACAGACAGCTGTGTTTTATTAATTATATTTTTATATCCATATAAGAAAAACATGGCACAAGTCAATTTACAAAGTTTGTCTCTTATATCCAAGCTGGATGGAACAAACTATGTATCATGGTCTACAAAATGTAGTCTACTTCTACGAGGAGAAGGTCTGTGGAACATAATTGAAAATCCACCAAACGTAGAAGAATGGGATCCAGAGGATGAGGAAGACAGACTAAAGATAGAAGAATTTATGCATAAAAATCAACAAGCCATTTGCATAATTGGGTTAACCTTAACTGATCAACAACCTGTTTATATCCATGGAGAGAAAATGGCTTTTGGGTGTTGGCAGAAGCTGAAGAGGATTATGTTCGAGATAATGTTGGTGCTCACATAAATCTAACACGGAAGCTTTTCAGGACGCATCTCCAAACAAATGGTGACATGCTGAGTCATTTGAAAACTATTCAAAGCATTTTTAAAGAATTGCACGAGAAAGAGCTTAGATTCTCTGAACTACACCAAGTTTACATAATTCTATCTTCCCTTGATGAAAGTTATGATAACTACGTAACTTCACTTGAAATTTTGCCAAAGGAAAATTTAACTTTAACTGATATAACTGGCAGATTGATCGAAGAGGCCAGAAGAAGGCTTGAAAGTGATGAATTAAGGAGGAAGCAACCTCAAAAAGAAGATAATGAATCTCCTACTGCATACGCAATTAAAAAGTGTTTTAATTGTGGAGGAAGAGGACATTTGGCAAGATTTTGTAAAAAGGCAAAGCGCCAGAACGCTGGCCAGAATACTAAAAATCATCAAAAAATAAATAAAAATTTAGAGTTAGCCATGTATACTAACGGAGCTGTAAAAAATAATTTATGGGTGGTTGACAGTGGAGCATCCCATTGTATAACAAATGATAACAAAAATTTTAGTATTTGCAATGTAATGCCTGTAATCAAAATAAGAGCAGGGTTATACCGGCTAATAGAGTTGATGGATTTACTACTAAAGAGCCTTTAGAAGTAGTATTTGCTGATTTAATAGGTCCGAAAAAAACCAAGTGTAGGAGGAGCTCGCTACATACTAAGTATAATGGACCACTATTCTAGATATGGGTTTTGCTATTTCATGAACAGCAAAACTGAAACATATAAAAATCTATTTAATTGGTTAAAATTTGTAGAAAGAAAAACTAAAAAGAAATTAGTAACTCTCATCACAGATAATGGTACAGAATTTACAAATAATAAATTCCAGAACAGACTAAGAATGTTAGGTATTCAACATAAAATGTCTGCACCATATAGGCCACAACATAATGCCTTTATAGAGAGAAGAGGCCAAACATTACAATCAATGGCACGAACTATGATGTCTGATTCAGGATTACCTGACAATTTATGGGGAGAAGCAATAATGTGTGGTAATCATATATTAAATAATGTTGTTAATTCAACAACAGGTGAATTACCATTCACACTGTGGCATGGTACAAAACCTGATTTAAGTTACATGCACACATTTGGAGCACCAGCATGGGTGCATATCCCTACACAACTTAGGCACAAAGGACAGCATAGAGCTAAAAGATTAATTTTTGTAGGATATACATCTAATCATAGATCTTATAGATTCTGGGAACCAGGTACATCTAGAGTTTACACCAGTGCTAGTGCAAAATTCCTAGAACATGTAGGATGGAATAGATTAGAGCAAGATTTAAATAATGAAGTAATTATTGAACCCTACAAAAGGCAGAAAGATCAGATTAGCTATAAGAAGAGTCCAATTAAAGAAGAAGTCCACGAAGAGCAAATAGGACCAGAACAAGAGGAAATAGTTGATCAGGAAGAGTTACATAATCAAGAACAATTAATAAATGAAAGTCCACCTGTAAGTCCTATAATACCTAGACGTACTACACGTGTAACTAGACTACCTGATAGGTATCAAGCAAGTATAGTTTGCCAAGTAACTAAAGTTCCAACTAGTGTAGAGGAACTTAGGATGTATCCTGCTAAGGATCAGGAGAATTGGCAAAAGGCAATGGAAAAAGAACTAAATTCATTAAAGGTAATGAAAGTGTATGAAGATGCCAAATTACCTCCAGGAGAAAAATCCATTGGGTGAAAATGGATATTTAAAGTAAAAACTGGAAATGATGGGACTGTTACCCATAAAGCTAGGTTAGTAGCTCAAGGATTTAATTAAACTGCATCTGATTATGATGAAGTTTTTGCACCAAGCCTTAAAGCTACATCTTTAAGAGCAGCATTAGTGTGGGCAGCTAAGAAAAACTATATCATTAACCATTTAGATGTAGAAACTGCTTATCTACATGCACCATTGCAGCACACTATATATTTAAGAAAACCAATTGGTATAAAAGACAATAAGGTAAATAGTAATGATTGTTGGAAACTCAAAAAGAGTCTTTACGGGTTGAAACAATCTGGGTTTGAGTGGAACCAATATATTGTGAAAGAGTTAAACAATATAGGTTTTAAATCTGGTTTAGCAGATCCGTGTGTGTTTAAAAGAGAAAATAATGGAACGGTGTCATTATTGTTATTATTTACAGATGATATTGCTTTGATAACTGAGACTAATAATGAAGCTAATGAGATTATATCATTATTAGCCAAGAAGATAAAATTAAAGCATTTAGGTGAAATTAAAAGGTATCTAGGATTGACAATTAATAAAACAAATAATGGTTTTAAGATATCTCAAGAAGATAAAATTTGCCAATTAATTAAAACGTATAAAATGGAACTTTGTAAACTGGCAAAGACTCCAATGAGTCAGGAAGTTTGCCAAACTAATGATCAAAGTCCCAAATTTGATAAGTCCATATATCAATCTTTGGTTGGTAGCTTATCATATATAAGCAATTGGTCAAGGCCAGATATAGCTTATAGTGTAAATCAGCTGGCACGTTTTAATTCAGATCCAAAACAATGTCATTGGCAATCCTTAAAAAGAATTTTAAGATATCTTAAGGGAACAATGAACCATGCATTGTATATAGAACCAAAGGGTGATTTGAGTCTTAGTGCTTATGCAGATGCAAGTTTTGCAACTGATATAAACACTAGAAAATCAACATCTGGGATGGCTATATTATTTGGTAAGACACTAATAGGGTGGAGGTCAATCAGACAACAGCATATTAGTTTATCCACGATGGAAGCTGAATTTTCATGTCTGTCATTATTATGCACTGACTTGATTTTCTACAAACAGTTGTTGTTGGACATGGGTATAACTGTAAAAGATTTTATTATTGTGTACGAGGATAACCAAGCAGCTATAAAGTTAGCTATTAGTATTGCTGTAAAAACTAGATCAAAACATACTGACTTAAGATATTTAAATGTAAGAGAATCAGTGAAAAATGGACTAATAAAATTGGAATACTGCATGTCAGAAGAAAACATTGCAGACCAATTTACAAAAGCTCAAGGAGCAATTAAGTTTAAAGAAAGTTGTGAAAAATATAATTTAAAGATGTAAATGATTCATAGTTATTATTTAACCTAAAAGGGGAGAATGTTAGGGATAACATTGTTTACCCTAACTGGTTTAGGTGAAATAATAACTATGAATCATAGTTAGTGTATGTTAAAGTGTCTGCAGCTTTAACTGTGAAATAGCAATTAAGGGAGTGGTTATGAAAACAATATAAAAGTAGCAAGTCTACAGCTTGCTCGCTCTGGCTTTGATGATCCCTGATTACTGCTTGGAATCAAGACTGCATTGCTCGAACGGGAGAGACAACAAAGGACTGATTTGTAAGTGAACTGACATAGGATATTCTACATGGACTTTGCTAAATGAATATCCCTGAATGGACTGACTACATGATACATGACTATTGGACTGTTATTTGACTATGCTATTAACTTATAATGGAATAAACTATATTCTTGATAGCACAAGCGTATCTGTTATTTTTACTGTATGTTAATAAACATACAAGCTTAGCTCACTCATTTATCTGTGTGCCTATCTGACTAACGCTGCACATTCTGTTTAGCTTGTCTACCTAACCCTGGTTGGGGAACCCAGGCTTAACAAATATGCTGTAAACTTTATCTTAACTCTCCAAATATGCCCATACGGATAAAGCTTATCTAAAAGCTGAGTAAAGTAATTCTGAAGATGCTATGCAGGGATAAATTATTTATGTATTTGCTGTTACTTTCCATTCAAGCTTAGAACTAGTTTTACAAACCTAGTTATTTCTGCAGAAATTACATTTTTGCCTGAAATAATCTACCTCCTCTTTGACCCCAGAACTTTAGATGCAATTAAGACTCAGTACCCAAATTTGGAATGTCCCTTGGATATAGTGTGTGTGTGTGTGTGTCTGTCTGTCTGTCTGTCTGCATCTTTGAGTCAATCTTAATTCCTAGCGACTGCTTTGGCAACATTTTAAAAATGGTTTTCTTGTCAACATTTTAAAAGTGGTTTGCTTGCATCTTTCTAGGTCTGAGAGTGAGTGGCCCAAGAACACTCATCTGTCTTTATGCCTAAGACCACATCAGAACTCTGATTCTCCCAGTTTCTAGCCCAGAATCTTAAATAACCACCTCAAACTGGCTCTCCCCTTGCAGTTACAGGTAGTTCTCAACTTACAACCAACCATTTAGTGACAGTTTAAAGTTACAACACTTAAAGTTAATGAGTGACATTACAATTTTTCACACTGACCATTTCAGCATTTTCAAGGTCACGTGCTCAAAATACAGCCACTTAGCAACGGGCATGTATCATGACAATTGCATTGTCCAGGAGTCATGTGATCACCTTTTGTAACCCTGACAAGCAACATCATTGGGGAAGCCAGATTTACTTAACAATCGTAATACTAACTTAACTGCAGTGATTCACAACAACTGTGACAAGAAAGTTTGTAAAATGGGGCAAAACTCATTTAACAACCATCTTGCTTAGCTATGGAAATTTTTAGCTCGATTGTGGTTACAATTTGAGGATTACCTATACAATAATTCATTTGATCGTATCAGTTTTTCCAAACCTGGGAAAAGCTATGCCAAAAAATGCCATAGGAAAAACTATCGAATAGTATCTACTGTGAAATCTATCTCTTTGACTGTACAGTCCACCATTTATGAATGGACAGTTATTATGTATTTTGTTTCCCAAATTTGTACAATGCTCATTCCCAAATGGTTCTAAATAGGATCTGAAGTCTATTAAACTGAAATGGCTCTAAACTTTTGCAACTCTGGCAAAATAATTTTTATGAATTAATTTAATGAATCCTATTTAATTGTACTCTAAAGGAACCAAATCATTTTAATTTTGTTTTTGATCTGTGCACCTGCTTGGATTTCAAGGTTTTAAACTCCATAATTCCATGCAAAACTTTTAGGCTTTTGCAATCCTCCCTCCCTCAATGCTTCTTTCAATGCCTGACTTCAAAACAAGGAAGAGGCAATTACCTAATACTGATTGTTTGTTCTGCCTACACACTATGCTTATCTTAGATGAAGATTTGTGTATTTATTCATTAACTTCATATGGCTATTGTCTCATAAAAGTGACTCGTGGAGGCATACAAGGATTAATTTAAAACACCAACTACAGTTTACAACCCATTTTGTACAAAGATAAGACAATGACTTTAATTCCTGAAAAAAACATGTATCCATATAGACCTTTCTTTTTTAAACTCAAATAAGTGAATGTTCAATAATAATATTTTTTTTCCAAAGTCTTTAGGTAGGATATGAATTTAATATAATATTACTACAGTATTTTTGTTGGTTTCCCAGTTAGTCAGATGTTTAACTAACCAATTATTATTAACTAACCAATGCTTTTTGAACATCTCCTCCCTACAATTTTCTGCTAATGCTCTTGTACAAAGTAGCATAATTAAGATGAGGTTTATAACCAGAGTTTCTCTGTGGCTTTCAGATAAGCTGCTCAGAAAAGAGAATTTTAGCTATCAGGCATTTCCAGATATATCAGAAAAGTACATTGAGTATGGAAGAGCATATGTAATAAAACATACAGATGGATGAATAGAAGTTCTGAATAAGGCATATTTTATCAATAAGAACAACATTACCACAGTAGCCCCATTGTAGCTTCAGACTTCATTTGTAGATTATACATCTGGTTAACACACCACTAAAGTTCACTTTGGGCTGCCAAGCTATTATGAAATCAAACAAATTGGGTCATAATAACCAGTTTAAACCTAATTATTTGATAAAAACCAGTGATATTGTACACAAATGGTTAAGTTCCTCTTAATACACTACAAGTACAGTATATCTGCTGAGAAAGTTACCAGAAAAGTTTAAGCATGTGACTTACTAGGAATTAGAGAAAAAGCTAGAGAATCAGCAGAAAGTGCTTCATGACTGTAGCCATAACAAATTTTTCATTCAAAGATACCAACTAGATCAATGACTTTCAAACTTGGCAATTTTAAGATGTACAGATTTCATCAAATGCCAGAATTCACCAGCCAGCTAAGAAACAGAAATAGGAATAAGCTTAACAAATAAGCTTACTAAGTAAGCTTAACAAATAAGCTTACTAAAAACTTCTAAAATAGCAACTTTTCATAAGTAGAGTAACTTTTGGATGAAAAATGGAAAGATAAATATCACATAAATTAACCAGTCCCACAAGATGTTACAAAAGATACATATACTCAACACAAAAACAATTTTGCAATATAGAGTTGCTTAAGTAGCTTATACATTCTTACAGAATCAGCATGTTTCTGGGATGTCATCATCCATTGTTCTTCAGCTCATTATGTAATTTTATTAGTAGGTTTTCAAAACGTAACAGTTCAAACTGTCAAACTTCAGACCAGATACAATAATAAATCTCATCGCTATAGACATTTAGCCTTATACTCAGGAATGGTTAAATTAATGGCTTCACTGCAGACAAAAATAAGGACAGTTATATATTCAGAAGGTATTCCTACTCTAATACACCAATATCTAACCCTCCATTGTCCCCCCTTTCTGTTTGTATTATACTTCTATGTTGAGGTAATTCCCCGTTAGGAGAATGAGCGCATACAGGGAGACGTATAGAGAGTAGTGTTGGAATAATACACACACAGTACACAGATACACTGTACAGTAAATGTAGGTTTTTACTGCCAGAAAGATTTAAGCAAAGTCCAAAATAAGCAATCCAAAATCATTCACAAGTTAAATCAGTCAGTTTGCAATCCAGGGATAATCCAAATGTCAAAGTCCAGTGTCAAAAACAGTTCAGGATCAGACTTACATTAAATCCAGTAAATATCAGTCAATTAGGAAAAATGGAGCAACCGCAATACTTTCCAACAGAAGGAAACAAAGAAACACTCACACTCTCCTCTGAGACTCAGACTAAGACACAAACAATCCAGGTTTCTGGCTCCATCTTATGGCCTTTGAGAAACCACACCCGATTGCATGCTCTTGCATTCCCTTAAAGAGACAGTATTAAAATGTCTATCCTGGTTTACATATTTCTAACCCAAATACCTGTTAGGAAACTCATATTCCTAACACCCTTTCTTCTCACCAAGTCAACAGAAATATTAATATCCACTTCCTAGTTTTGTAATTAGAAGGCACTCAAATAAAGTTGACATGATAGCTTGGTTCCCACCTCACCAAGTTTATTCTTTAAACACCACCTTCTCTTTTTCCTGATGGTCAATAGGGGCTCTGCAGGAGATCTTGATCACTGAAGGAGCCAGAAAGTCTTCAGCAGAAGATATGCTTGTTAGGGAAAGCATGAAAGTAGATACTGGGAGCCATCCAGATTTTGTTGCAGGATGGGCAGCCATATAAATGATTTTAATAAATAAAATATTATAAGTAAATTTAGTCATTGAGAAATAACTAGCTTGCTGATAAATTACACAACAAAGGTATTATTTTAAGGTCACATCTGTTATCTCTGTTTTATTATCCAGGAACAGACAAAAGATAGAACTTTACATGCAATAATTGAAGAACTTTCTAAAAAAGATGGCGTGAATCTGGGCATTTATTAGAAATTAGATAATGAAATAAGTCATAGTTCTAAAACACTAGATAAAAGAACAAAACAACTCTCTCAAGGAATGGCAAGGGAATGAAGTGGATAGACTATTGGAGAAGACATTAATTAGCACCATAACAGTAGCCAGGCTTTATATGTAGTTTTAAAGTGTAAGGAAATTGTTTCCCGAGACCTCTTTTGGGGAACAGAAAAAAGAATCCAGCTGTTTGTTACTTTATTATATTTCTATCTTGCTGCAAAATATACCACTTCTCCAGTTTACACTCACCAAAAAAAAAAAAAAATCAGAATAAATGATCATGTGCTAAACCAGTGATGGCGAACCTATGGCATGCATGCCACAAATGGCATGCAGAGCCCTCTCTACGGGCACGCCAGCCATCGCCCAGCCTAGCTCCACTGCGCATCCTGGTGCGTCTCTGCCACGCATGTGTGGGGGTGGGACCTTCGCCAATCTCTGCAGTTTCCCCACCAGCACTTTCTCCTGCATTCCTACCACTTATGCCTTCCCAGATCTCCCCAGGTTCCAACCGCTGTGGGTGCCTCTCCGTGGCAGGAACCAAGGAAAAACCCTGGATGCGCAGGGAGAAACTGCCAGATTGGGGAAACAGGAATAGAGGAGAAAGCATGGCGTGAGGGGGGTATGAGGGGGGCATGAGGGGGGGAAAAACTGTCAAGATCACAAGCCTTTCCCGGCGCCCCTTTTTGGGTCTGAAAAGCCTCCTGTAACCAACCTGGAAGCCAGAATGGGGGCCAGGGAGCATGCACGGGGGGCACATGCGCAGGGAATGTGCAGGGGCAGGGAGCATGCACAGGGAAGGGGTGGGGGGGAGCATGTGCAAGGGGCACTTGCATTGGGGATTTGATTTGGGGATTGGGGCACACGCATGTGCATGCGTGTGCCCACGCGCACTTTGGACACTTGGCACCAAAAAGGTTAACCATCACTGTGCTAAACATTCAACTAAGCACAATAGTAACAGCTCTTATTCTACAGTTGCTTTCTGGAACAATTTGATCTTCAATAGTTTCTGTGAACTTCAACAAGGCCCTTCTGCTCATGGCCTTCAGACTTGGAGATACCGGTTTTATGTCACCTAAGGGACCAATGATTCCTGCCTTGACAGATTCCTCACCCAGCCAAACACTAATATGAAAGAGATTCCACACTCAAACATAATTGGTTCATTCATGAAATCATCTTCAATGATAAAAAATTAACAATGCAGTTAATCCATTAATCCATTTTATTTTATATGGACAATTTATAGAGCCATTTCACTATTCAAACAAACCATAGCCATACTTCTCTGACAGAAAAACCCACTTTGAAATGAAACCCTTAGAGAAAGGATTTAAAATTTGTGCTACCAACCTGGTGAGAAAATATATATATATCTGTATATGGCTTGTAATGCCATTCTGAGTGTATGTTCTTGACTCTAACACAGGGGTCTCCAAACTTGGCAACTTTAACACTTGTGGACTTCAACTCCCAGAATTCTCCAGCTAGCATAGCTCCACAAGTCCTAAAGTTGCCAAGTTTGGAGACCTCTGCTCTAACACTAGGAGAATGAGCTGAAGGATAAACCATCAATTATTTCAGATCTAACAGCAGCAGAATCCGCCCAGTCCTTTTAGCTCTCAAACTTGGAAACAATCTATTCACAACACTGAACCATAACATATATACATTTTCAGAAAATACAGTATATCGGTAGATATACAGGTAATTCTCAACTTATAACAGGTAGCTTAGTGACTCTGAAGTTTTGACAGACCCTCACATTTACAGTGTTTTGCAGCATCCCACAGTCACAATTTCTCTCTCTCTCTTTTTTTTTTTTTTTGCCAAAAACCAGCATTTAGTTCTGGTTTTCAGCAAAAAAAATGCCCACTATGGAAAATGAGTTCACTTTACAACTGCTGCTTTTCTTTAACAATCACTGCAAAACATTTTGTAAAATCAAGTCAGCCAACACTACTGAACACTACTGAAGTGTAGTTTTTAAAATATTAACATTCCCTATAACCTTTTAAACTCCTCATCCCAAGCTTCCATTTTTAACAATATCCCTTTGGTTACATGTTCATTTGTTTTCTTACACTGGTTCATGGGGTGTCTGGATCACATTTAATTATTAGACTGCTATCCCACCTTTCCTTTAGGAAAGGGGCATATGTAGCAGTTGCTCCTCCTGTTTTTCCCAACAGTAGCAACCTTGCAAATTAGATTGGGCTGAGAATGATTCTTTGGCTCAAAGTCACCCAAAGAGATTCCAGGCCAGAGGGCAAACTAAGAGTCAGGACTCCCTGCCCTGAATCTGACACCATCATCATTATCCAGTGAGGCGGCTGGATGGAGTCACTGAAGCAGTCAGCATGAGCTTAAATGGACTCCAGAAGATGGTAGGAGTCAGGAAGGCCTGGAGGAACATTGTCCATGGGGTAGCAATGGGTTGGATATGACTTTGCAACGAACAACAACAATCATTGACATGTCACACAGGCCTTTTTTTCCTCTGTTTTCAGAAAGTGAAAAAGTTTATGTAACACATACCATGTATTCATGAAGAAGACACAATTGAATTGAACTTTATTTGATCAAGTGTGACTAGACACACAAGGAGCTTAGCTCAGTGTACATGCAAAACTACAGAATCATCATCATCATCATCATCATCATCATCATCATCAAGGGATGTCATTATCAAAGAAAGTTTCTGGTATACCTTTTTGAAATGTAACACCAATCCCAATGGGATCCCATTCTCTATCGGGCACAGACATTCCTCTTAGCCTAGATTTCAAGCTCCCACTCCCAGCCTCAGGTGGTTTGGCTTTGTCTCTGGGTGCTTTCATTAAGTCCTAACCCGGTTTGCCTACTTGTAATTCATGTTCCCCGATGGTCCGAGCCAGTGCCTCTGTCTACTTTGGAGACCTTTCACTCACAAATCTACACTACTGAAAGAAGGTGGTGTGTGGGTTGTGTGGTGGGTGTGCTTTTTGTTCTGACTTTTCCAAGCTGCAAACATTTTCTTGGGTGGGGGCGGGGGGAGAGGGGGGGGGGAGAGTCAAGGTCTCTTTGGGGTTCTCTCTTTCTGCCCGAACCAACTCTTCCTTCCTGGCATCCCTCTGTGGCGGACCAGTTCCTCTCCCTACCTGGTTGCCAAAGACCGCGATGGAACAGGCACTCGAGACCTCTCGGGGCCCAAACCAGACGGACGCGATGCGGGACGGCATCCCCAGGATGAAGACTTGCGCCAGGGAACAGGTGATCTGGCCCACGATCGTGACTGGGAAGAGATGGGGCTCCGCGCTCCCCGTCTTCACCCAGGCTCCCAAGCAATTGAGGGCGGAGCCGGCCAGGGCAATGAGCCGCAGCCCCTTCAGGTCGAGGAGCCAGGCGACAGGGAAGAGGAGGGGGATGTAGACGACCATGTAGCACATGGAGAGCCAGTCGATCGCGAAAGGAGTCACGTCGTAAAACCTGGCGAAGATCAAGTTGATGCTGCCGTACTGGATCCACTGGAACGCGTTGCAGAAGGAGTAGGAGCTGAAGAGGACAACGATCACCCACCGGCGCCAGCTCAGGCGGACTTCCGGCGCCAGTGCCGGGATTGACCCGTTAGGAGCCTCCGCTTCCACCGGCTCCGGCTCCGGCTTCGCCTCTTGCAAGACGTCGGGCTTCTCTCGGCACCCCATGGCCCGCCTGGGCGAGTTTTGCCTCCCGGGTGAAAAGAGAGAGTCGCCTCCGCGTCGAAGCTCCGACTCCTTCGTGCTTCTCTTCCCTCCCTGACGGTCCTCGTTTTATAGGCGGCCCGTTCATGCCTCCCTCTTTCTAACTGCCCTTGGCACGTGACGCTTATGCCCCGCCCGCCCGCGCACGGAAACCATCGCCGTCCGGCAGCGGGATTGGTCACCTGTCTGCCCCGCCACGCCTCTCTGGCCGTGGATTGGCCCTCGATGCCCCGCCCCCTCAGAGGCCCCGCCCGCCTTGATTTCTATGGAAACGTTCCCTCGCTCCCTTCACCGTCTTCGGCCCTTGAACGGAGCGGGAGAGCAGCTGCTGGCGATCGGCTGGGTTGGGCGATCGATCCCTGGGCTCGGAAGATCCCTTTGCCTTCTTATCTCCCGGACGCTGACAACCAAGCTCCCTTCGGCGTACAGTTTAGAGCGGGCCGGAACTTTGTTCTCCCCGGCCAAAGAATCTCCCGGTTCGCTTGGGAAGACTCTGCCCGTCGAACGAAGAAACTGGCAGCTCGCTTGCAGGGCGCTCCGCGGAGGAAAAGGCTCCGCTGCCCAACAGCCGGCGGCCTCCGTTCATCGGGGCGACTCGGCCTGACAAAAGCCACACGTTGTATCTGTGGAGAAAGAAGCCTTGGAAACTTTCCGTGACCTCCGCTCCAAGCGCTGACACCCGCTCGCGTTGCAGGCAAACCAAAAACAAAAACCTTCACCCTGAGGAGATCAGGCTTCTGATTTCAACCATTTACCAGAGGCTAAGAGGGAAAGGAGTTACTCTAGGTCGGAAGGATGGCTAACCATTGCGAATAAGAAGGTTCAAGAAGATGGACGACTTCAGCTTGCACAGATTATACTTGCCCCATGGGGGTGTGGTTGCCTTTTAGAAAGATGAGCTTTCTAAAGGGGTAAACCACCCCTTCCCCGTCCTGGTGCTTTCCAGATTGGCACTGCAACTCTCATAATTCATGCCTGCCTCCCATTCATGAGTCATGTGTGCCTATAAATATCAGTAGCCCGGAATAGGGGAAAGTTCTGGGAAGACTGTCACGATGGTAACTGAGCTTGGGCAGCTTGCAAAGTTTTCTTAACCATAGCTGACTGAACAAACCACATGAAATGGGTTCATATAACAACCTAAGACAAAAGTAGATGAGCCATGTGACGTATCTTTGTTTAAAACAATGAAAAGTGGCTGCCTATCTAGACCTTAAGCCCATGTCACACTGAACCAACGGATGCAAAGAGGATGTAAAACGGACAAAAAACCTTGCCATCCGTTCGAAAACGCGATGTACTCACCGCCTCCGTTTGGCTTCCTCTCTGTCCGTCCAGCATCCGTTTATGGACGTTTCATCCGCTCAGAAAGTTTTGGGCTGCCCAAAACTTTTACGCGGAAAATGTATCTAGTTCGTCCGTTCTGCATCCGCTACACATCCGCTTGGCATCCGTTACGCATCCGTTACACATCCGCTATATCTGCTTGGCATCCGCTGCGCATCCGCGCAACTCGCATCTGCCCGGACGCAGGGAGAAAGCGGAATGGATGCGGAACGGATGCAGAACGGATGCAGCACGGATGCAGCACGGAAACAAAGCGCTTAAAGCGGAAAAAACGTTCGCAGAGGGGACCTATCTCGGATATTAAGGATGTCTAGAGGATGCCTAGAGGATGCCTAGAGGATGCCTAGAGGATGCAAAGGGACACCTATACTGCCTATAAAAAGGGGGAGCAACTCGTCTGCATCTCACTTTCAGACCAGCAGCCCACCTGTGCAGACCTCTGCAGCCTTCATCTGACACTTCCTCTTCCACAGCATCCAGTCATGTCAACCGTGGATCGTACCACAGTCCTTTTGGCAGCCACCATCCTTCTGCAACAGTGCGAAGCCATCTACAGGCTCTGTGAACTCTACTATGGGAAGAAAAAGAGGCGGCCAAGAAGTGTCTGGGTCCGAAAATGGATCGGGAGAAGAGCAGAGTACGGACTGTATAACAAGCTGATGGTGGAGCTCAGGAACGAAGACACTCAGGCGTTCCAGAACTTCATGAGGATGCCTCCAGCCATGTTTGACGAAGTTGTGCAGCGGCTGACACCCAGGTTGACCAAGGCAAACACCAACTTCCGGCCCAGCCTGGAACCTGGGCTCAAGGTGGCACTCACTCTGCGCCACCTGGCCTCAGGGACCACCTACAAAAGCATGCAGTACGGCTGGAGGGTGCCACACAACACCATCAGCATTGTGGCCAGAGAAGTGGTGCAGGACATCATCGAAGAATACAAGGAGGAGCTCCTCCAGTGCCCCACCACTGAAGAAGGAAGGAAGAAAGTTGCAGAGCAGTGGTATCAGAGGTGGAACTTCCCCCACACCGTTGGAGCCATCGATGGCAAGCACGTGGCCTGCAAAGTGCCAGCCAAGTCGGGGTCCACTTATTTCAACTCCAAGGGCTTCTTCAGCATCATCCTCTTCGCCATGGTCGATGCTGACTACAAATTCATGTACATCGATGCTTCAGGCTACAGCTCATCTTCAGATTCCCAGGTATACAACGCCAGTCACCTCAAGGAGGGGCTGGAAGGCAACCTCATCGTGGGCTTCCCAGATCCAGACCCCCTGCCCAACAACACGCAAGATGTGCCCTACTTCATCGTGGGGGATGACGCCTTCTCCCTCACAACCTAACTCATGAAGCCATACACTTCCAGACTCCTGACCTGTGAAGAGAGGATCTTCAACTACAGGCTGTCCAGGGCAAGGCGGGTGGTGGAGAACGCCTTTGGCATCCTGGCCAACAGGTTCCAGGTACTTCTCACCACCATGCAGCATCGCCCAGAGACCGTGAGGAGGATCGTGGAAGCTTGCTGCATCCTGCACAATCTCATGCACACCCGCTACCCAGTCTTGCAGAACAGGCTCGTGGACCGTCAACAAGGCAATGGGGACATGTAGCCTGGGGAATGGAGGCAAGGGCGAAACCTGATCGACACTCAGGATGTGCAAGGCCCCAACAGAGCCTCACGGGAAGGGAAGAAGCAGCGCAACCTCCTGAAACACTGGTGCAACTCCCCAGCTGGAGCGGTGGAGTGGCAAGACAGGATGGTAGATGCTTAATGGATGCTTCCTTCAGCCTGTCTCATCACACGGATGAGATTGGGCCATGTATGTTGGGTGGGCCTACAATGAACAGGGCGTTTAATAAAGAGTTGTGTTTGTGTTCAAATGTGTGGATCAATGCTTACATTGTTATTGATAAAAAAAGGCCATAGGTGTGGCACCTGGGAGGGTAGACCATATAGTCCCACTATGCTTGCACTGGAGGTTTATCTATCCCACAGCTATTAGCCATCCCAAAGGTATCCCTGCTCATTCCACAGGTATCCCTGCCCACCCCACTGCTATCTTAACCCATCCCACAAGCATGCAAAGGCTTAAGCCAATTCTAAAAGTTTCCACCAAGACTTTTTTTAAAAAAACAAATGAAGCAAGTGTGTGAATCAAAGATAAACTTTATTGAACAACAAGCTGTAAAAAAAAAATGACCCAAGTCAAGTGTCCAAATAAAGTCCACAGGTAGCTACCCGGTCTCTGGCACTCTTCTTGATCACTCGGAGGTGTGCCCAGTCTCAGGGGTGAAGGGTCCAGGTGCTGTGGTGGTGGGTGGTGCTGGAGTGCCTGGCCCCGAGAGGACAACAGGTGACGGTGTGTTGAGAAAGCTCTCGGACAGCTGGCTCAGCCCCGTGATGCTGAGAGGACCTTCCTCCATGCCATGGGGTGTCAGCCCCAGTACTGATGACAGATGTACTGAGGCCGGGCTTGGCTGTGGGGTGGAGGAAGGAGTAGTGTAGTGGGCCTGTCTGCTCTGCAGCTGGGTGAGGACTGGCGTGGGTGACATCATTGGCATGGGTGGCACGGCTGTTGGTGGCATCATTGGCGTGGGTGGCATCGCTGTCATCGGTGGCATCATTGTCGTGGGTGCCATCAGTGGCATCAGTGGAACAGGTGGCAATGGTGTCACCCGATGACTCTGTGCCTGGACTGGGAAGGGCTGCTGCCTGTGCTGCTGAACCTCCTGGTAGGTGAGGGGCCTGTGGGAAGCCTTGGAATGGGAGGGACATCACCTGGGGTGGAGGAGCAGACCTGGACTGGGTGGGAGCAGGTTCCTTTGGGTCTGGAGGGTTGTGAAGCAGCTCGGTGATCCGGTCCTTCACCAGCTGGTACTGTGGATCCACCATTTCCTTGAGGGTCTGGTTGACATAGGTGAGGAAGGGCTTGCGGTTGGAGGAGTCGGAGTTGGTGTGGACCAGCTGAGAGAGGAGATCTATGCTGGTGCGGGTGGTGTCCCTGATCTCCAGCAGGACAGTGTGGCTCTGCCCCTCCTGCTGTCCGGCTCTCTGCCTTTCTGCGGAGGCGGAGCTGGGGGGGGTGGATGCAGCTAGGACTGTGGTGGACTTGCCGTCTCCTTTCTCCCACTGCACCAGGGAGTCCTCTACGCACTCCACCACGCTTACCACACCTATCCGCGGGTTCTCCGCCGTGGCACGCTCCACAGAAACCTGCCTGGAGACAGAGACTGACTCTCGGCCGGAAGAGGACTGGGTCTCAGCAGGCTGCCGGAGAGAGAGGGTCGTGAGAGGGGCTGCTGGTGCTCCTCGGTGGCGGACCTCACCCTCCAGGAAGCTGCACCTGGCCATGACGTAGGTCTCTCTGTCTGTCAGCTTCACAGTGGCCTGGCCAGATTTCTTCAGGTGCAGCTTCCCGTACCAGGTGTGCATATGTTTCCACCAGCCGAGGAGCACCTCCGAAGTGTAACCCATACTCTCTGCCCTCTCTCTCCAAGCAGCCTGCTTCCGCTTGGTGTCCCTGTACAGCCGGTGTCCCTTCTGCCACAGATAGTCGTTCTCTCTCAGCCACTCCAGCACCTCATCCTCGTGCGCTTCCTCAATATAGTATTGCCTCCTCTCCCATTGTCGCATACGCCTCTTCCTCCCTTTGGCAGGACCAGATGGGCCCTCATCAGAGGGGCTCCCAGGTAGTATGGGCTGCTCCTCCACACCACCACCACCACCAGCAGCAGCAGCAGCAGCAGAATCATCATCATCATCATCATCATCATCATCATCATCATCATCATCCTCACCAGCAGGATCATAATCATCATCATCAGCAGCAGCAGCAGCAGCGGCAGCAGGATCATCAGCAGCAGCAGGACCAGTAGGACCAGGATCAGCAGCAGTAGAGTAAGCACCAGCAGGGCCAGCAAGTCCAGGAGTATGAGCAGGACCAGGATCATGAGCAGGATGAGCAGGATGAGCAAGACCAGGAGCACGAGCAGGACGAGCAAGTCCAGGAGCACGAGCAGGTCGAGCAGGACCAGCAGGACCAGGAGCAGCTTCAACAGAGTAAGCACCAGCAGAAGCCCCAGCACCAGCAGAAGCACCACCGCCAGGAGCAGCTTCAGCAGAAGCCCCAGCAGAAGCAGAGTCAGGGGCAGGGGGTGGGAGGTTGGCCCTGTCCCTCTTGCCAGGGATGGCGGCAGGTTGCTGAGGCTTTCGCTTCCTCCCCATGGTTGTGGGGTTGCTGGCTGGCAGGGAGGCTGGCAGGCACCAAGGCTGGCAGGAAGGCTGGCAGGAAGCCAGGCACGAAGGCTGGCAGGCAGGCACCAAGGCTGGCAGGAAGCCTGGCAGGCAGGCACCAAGGTTGGCAGGAAGCCTGGCAGGTAGGCTGGCAGGAAGCCTGGCAGGAAGGCTGGCAGAAAGCCAGGCAGGCAGGCAGGCAGGCAGCAAGGCTGGCTGGAAGGCAGGCTGGCAGCAAGGCTGGCAGGCAGGCATGCAGGCAGGGCAGGCAAGGAACTCGAAGTGTCCAGCAGCAGGTCTTTCTTCGGAATGCTGGCCAAGTGCGAGCTGCTTCCCTTTATATCCGGGGGGCTTACGTAATGCTTCCCCCCTGCATGCGCAATTAACGCTCGGCATCCGTTCCGCTTCTGCTGTGCATCCGTTAGGCTTCCGCTGTGCATCCGCTTTATCCGCTGTGCATCCGCTGTGAATCTGCTTCATCCGTTCGGCGTCCGTTCTGCATCCGCTGTATCCGTTCCGCGTCCGCTTCGCTGAGGCCCCCCCGGAAGCCCTGCGGTTGCGCCATCCGCTCTCATCCGCTTCCATCCGCTGGGCTTCCATTCCACATCTGCTTTGCATCCGCCCTGCGTCCTCCCCGCGTCCATGTTATCCGCTCCGGTTATGCAAATTTTTGCCCCTTTTAAGAGCGGATAACAACGGATGGAACATTTTGCTCGTCCGCTTTGTCCTTTTTGCATCCGTTGGGCAGTGTGACATGGGCTTTACCTGCAACACCACCTTCAGGATCAGTTGCAGCTTCTCTAACAGGTCAATCCAAACATGGTTCTCACAGTGTTGGACCAAAGCTCATTTTTCCCTGTTTAGGCTCCTCCAGTTTTCAGGTACTTGGACAACCAGGAGAAAAGATGTACAGCTGAATATCATCAGTTTATTGGGTGCTTGGTGCTCTCTGATG
The DNA here is from genome assembly GCA_015471245.1 of Laticauda colubrina. Taxonomy (NCBI): domain Eukaryota; kingdom Metazoa; phylum Chordata; class Lepidosauria; order Squamata; family Elapidae; genus Laticauda; species Laticauda colubrina. The sequence goes on from BLBF01000005.1 coordinate 26,962,243, forward strand.
AAAGCATCAAGTTTATTGATGATGATGCATTTTGTGTGTTATTTATTTATTGAACAAATGTTTCTAGTTGCCCAACTCACAGTGATTGTACAGATAAAAGACCATGCCCAGAGGTTTCATTTAGATATCCAGGAGAGAGGAGTGCCCTGAGGCACCCTATAAAGTAGGGGCCTTGGACTAGACTGCTGCCCCCCCCCCAAAATAAAAATTCAACAAGAAACAGACACAGAGAAAAAATCTCAAGTGTCAAATTGCCACCACTCCCATTCCCCCTAAGTCAGTCCAAAAGGATACTGTGGTGGTCAATGGTGCTGAAAGCCACCACGAGATCGAGGAATGCCAGGATGGATGTATCACCACCATCCTGAGTCTTTTCCTTTCCTTTCCTCTGTCAGAGATCAACTACAATATGACCAAGGCTATCTCAATACTGTATCCTGACTCTGAATCCTGACTGAAAGAGGTCCAAAGAGTCTGACACCACTTTCTATAGTTGTACAGTTGGAGTCGGACTTGTAAATTGACTATCTGTTCAGTAACCTGCCCCAGAAAGTGGAGATAGGATGAAAATTGTCCAGTTCTGTGGGATCCAGCAATGGTTTCTTAAGAGAGAGGTCTTAACCAACTAGGATGGGCATAAAATGTAAAACACAAATGTCCATATCAACAATACTTAGGGATGCTGTTCACTTCCTCAGGATTAACAGATCAAACTCCTTCCATGCAGTATCATAGTTGATGTATTGTCCGTACTGTAGATTCTGACAATCATTAACAAGTGTCATTGGTATTTCTTTGAAATATCTTGTTTACAGCTCACTAATGGAGAATGTTTTTAGATGTATTGCTTAAACATGCAAAATATTAGTAAACAAGGTAAACTATGTTGGTAGCATTACACAAAATTCAAACTTCCTCTGGTGTATATATACATAAGATCAGTAGAACATGACAACTTTATAAACTATTTAAAGTGATTTAGTGTAACTAGCCTATGAATAGTTTCTTTTAATACTTCCTGTGTTCTGAAATATTTTATCCTACAAATGAAACCATTCAAATGAAGTTTTCTAGTTGTCATTTTTTTTAAACCAAATCTATCCATATGTCAAAAGCACCAATTGCACTTTAGACCCTGTTTCTTCCTGAAACTTCCCAGTTGGAATGTTTGTTCTGGTTATCTTACACTGATGGCATTGAATCTTGGCTGTCCCTTAATCTGTTCCTTTGTAAGGGCCTTCTGGGAAAAGAAATAATAAGAAGAAATTCATCCCATCTATTTATTCTCTTGGAGTTAGCAGGAGTAAAATATGGGTCCACATTCCCCAGCTAGCAAAGGGATAGTTAATTGTGCAAAAAGGTAGCACATTGTCTTCTAAACCTGAAAAAAAAATATACAGTTTCCTGAAGTCTGGAGGTCTAAAGAGTTAAAATCCAGGTTGCAAATTTATTGCCAGGAAGGACAATAGTATTATCAATACACTAGAACACAGGTAGAGTTTTATACTTCAAATCACTTTTTATCTAGCCCAAAAAAACAGACGGGAATCCTACTTAATTTTAGGCAGCCAGGAACACGGTGAGTCAGTTGGTAGCAAAGTGATATTACTTAAAAAACAAGCTGAAAGTTTTTTGCAGGGAGTCTGAGCTGGCTGTATAAAAGGTTTACATGTTGTTTTAACATAACAAAGGGAACAGCAGATTGGCCTGCCACCATTTTCCATTATTATTTTAACACAGCCTTTTTCAACTCCAGCCACCACAGAGAAAGTGTGTTATACAAAAATCAGATATAATATACTAGTGTTTCTTTACTTTTTCTTCTGTTTCTTTTTTTTTCTTTTCTTTTTCTTCCCAATTCTAAAAATTATTGAGGACCCCCAAAAGAGCTTTTTATTGGTACAGGTTGTTTATATCAATATTTGCCACATTAAATATTAAAAGTTAGGCCACACATTCATTGCTGATGATGATTGTTTGAAGACACTTTATATTGTTTTTTTTTTTAACATAGGCTAGCAAATTATTTTGATTTTTGTGGATCTCTGAGAAGGTCTTGGGGAATTCCCAGAGATCCTAGGACCACATTTTAAGAAATATAGCTAATACAATATACATTATTTACAATTGTTGGAAGAAATGTCCATCTGAGTTCAGTTCCAAGTGGGAAGAAAGACACTGGAAACATGGAGGCTGTTTGGAAGGATAATTTAATGGTGAAGCAAAACCACCAAGCACATGTTATTCTAGATAGATGACCACATGCAGTAGAGAGTGAGATATATTTATATCCTATCTTGGGCCTTGCTAGAAATGTATCCTATTGGTTGTCAAGACTCCCAGGGGGCTATGCGAAGGTGCAGGTAACCTTGTAGGCTGTCTGTGTCCCAGGCTTGGTTGAATCTTGCTGGGTGATGATGTAATGAAGAGGGTTGTGTTAGGCAATTCCTATTATGGCTTAATGGCTTTGTACTGGTTTGGATCTTGAGTGAAGGCTAATCCTATCATCCTGGAGCTAAAGGCCTTTTGTCTTGTAGATAGGATGGGCCAGTCTTTCTGGGGCTATTGACAAAGGTGGGGGCTGCTTTCCAAGAGCATGTTTCTCCTTTACTCATTCAGGGAGGTATAATTTTTGCCTTTTTAATATTTCCTAGAATATTTCATTCTTCTAGGAGAGGGGTGCATGTTAACTTTCTACACTACAGTGGGTAGTGTAGGGGTGCAGGTGTGACATGCATGGGGTGCATGTCATCTTTCTCCACCTGGTTCCATTCCAATATGATGGAACTACAACTGGCTGGAATTTTGAGACTTGCAATTTTGGAAAAAAATGCTTCTGTGTTATTTGCTCCTAAATATGCTACAACTATGGTGAATATTATGTCCACTTATATAGTATTGTAATAAGTCCTGGTGACTTTGGAAGAATTATCTCTGTATAAACATTTATTGGGTTACCAAGTTTGGGCAAGCATTTTCTGGTTCATATATGCAACAAGAAATTACCCATTGGTTTTTTTTTCTCTTTGATAGGGCTTGTATTCAGTTATTCTTTTGGTAGATGTCTTTCATCTTCTTTGTTTCTTTGGTTTGCTAAGCAGATTTTCTTACAAATGTGTCAAGGTCAATCTCCCCCAATCTTCTTGTCAGATTTGCTACAAAGCTAAAATGTACTTGGGGCAATTTCAATTCAAGATAAATTATTTTTTGTTTGGAAATAGAAAGTGTGGTATAGGGTAAATGGAACCTCTTGATGTTTAACTGTGAAGTGGAACCAATGTTAGACAGAGAGTAGCGAGGGACATATTTTGAGATGACACAGTATGAAGGAACTGGAAGGGAGGAGTTAAAAAAAATAAAGCAGTTTGTGTGCAGAGAACTCACGTGTTAGGAGTATTATTACATAATACAACATGGTGTCAGAAGTTCTGTAACACGGTAACTGAACAACGAGGTCTACCCAAAAGAGGAAAATAAGCGGCAGTGGGGATGACCAGAATGAGGAAGGAGTTAGCAGAATGGCTAGCACACCCAGCGCTACTTTTAACATCCAACCACTGGAGCCCTTTGATTTTTCCAAACCAAATGAGTGGACAAAATGGATACTGCGATTTGAGAGATTTAGGCAAGCAGCAATCTCACAATAAGCTCTGAAGAAAATCAGGTGAACACTTTGATTTACTGTATGGGAGACGAAGCAGATGATGTTCTGTGTGGCCTGAAACTCAGTGAAGCTGATCAGCATCAATATACTAAAGTAAGAGACGGCTTTCAGTCATTCTTTGTAGGAAAAAAAGAACATTGTGTATGAGCGTGCAAAATTTAATACGCGCAAACAAGAAGCAAATGAGACAGTTGATGCATTTGTCACAACGCTGTATGCATTAGCAGAACACTAACTATGGAGCACTACATCATCAGGGACAGGATTGTAGTAGGCTTGGTCGATACGAGGCTATCAGAATGCATGCAAATGGAAAAAGACCTAGACCTGGATAAAGCTATAAATATGGCAAGACAATCAGAGGAGATTAAAAAACAGCAAACCACATTAAGAAGTGATGCTAGTGCTGTAAACCTAAAGATGTGAACTCTTTGGACAGACTGTTTAAAGACAGGCATCAGAAAGAAAAGCAAAAATTCAGCAGATCAAAGAATGATGGAGCAAAGCCTCTAAGCAGGCAGAACAAAAACACTAAAGACCCCCAGTGTCACAAATGTGGTGGCATGCTTCACCCTAGACAGGAATGTCCTGCTAAGGATGCTGAATGCCATACATGTGGGAAAAAGGGTCACTGTCAAAAAGGGTCACTGTATGTTTTGCAAGCAAGGCTGTGCATGGCATTAAGGAAGAGGAGAGAAGCTTCTTTCTTGGCTCTGTGACATCACATGCTGATCCATGGACTGTGAAAATCAGAATGATGGATAAAGATATCACATTCAAGTTGGATACCAGAGCAGATGTCACTGTTCTTTCCCAGAAGTATTTTGCCAACATTTTTCACAACACACAGGTGCCAGTGCTACAAAAGCGGAGAGACCTCTACTGGGTCCAGGGAGAATTCCACTGGAAGTGATGGGGTTTGCCAAACTACAGCTAAAGAAAGGAGCAAAACAAATTACAGAGAAGGTGTATGTGGTCAAAAACCTGAGTATGCCTTTGCTGGGACTGCCAGCTATTGTAGCTCTTGGTCTGTTGGTTCGTGTGGAAACTATTGACATGGAAAACCTGAAGTCAAGCTACCCTAAGTTATGCAGCGGCCTAGGGGAGGTTCGACAACCTTATTGTATTAAGCTCAAACCCGATGCTGTGCCTTTCTCTTTGAAAACCCCAAGGAGGATTCCCCTACCATTGATGGAGAAAATCAAAGATGAGCTGCAACGCATGGAAAACTTGGGAGTAATCACTAGTGTGGAAGAGCCTACGGACTGGTGCGCAGGCATGGTAGCGGTGCCCAAGAAGGACTGCAAAAAAGTGCATTTGTGCGTGGACCTGACTGGCTTGAACAAGTATGTGTGTTGTGAAAAATTCATTTTACCATCAGTAGAACAGAGTCTTGGAACACTGGCTGGTGCTAAAATGTCCAGTAAATTAGACGCCAACATGGGATTTTGGCAGATACCCCTTACCGAGGATTCAGCAAAGTATACCACATTCATTACACCCTTTGGGCAGTTCCACTTTAACCGTCTTCCATTTGGCATTGCCTCAGCACCCGAACATTTCCAATGTATGATGGCGGAAGTTACACAGGGGCTGGAAGGTATAGTTTGCCACATTGATGATCTACTGGTGTGATCTACTGGTGTGGGGATGGGACCAAGAAGAACATGACAATCGACTCCATGCAGTGCTAAAAAAACTGGAAAAGGCGGGAATCACTCTGAACGTGGATAAGTGTGAACTCTCCAGGAGTGAGGTGGTCTTTTTAGGTCACATCATCTCTGATGCAGGGATACGACCTGACCTAAGGAAAACAGAGGCTATCAGAGCTATTAAGGAGCCCTCTAGTGTGAATGAACTGAGGAGTTTTCTTGGCATGGTAAACCAGCTGGGGAAGTTCATCCCTCAGTTGGCAGAAAAAGACAAGCCACCTCGTGATTTCCTTTCTAAGAAAAACTGTTGGGTTTGGGATGTGGAACAGGTCAGGGCATTTAAGACATTGAAAGATACTTTGTCTTCCCCTCCAGTGCTGGCCATGTATGAGCCGAACAAAGTGACGAAAATGTCAGCGGATGCATCATCATATGGTTTGGGCGCCGTTCTTCTTCAAGAGTGGGGAGATAAGTGGAAGCCTGTGGCTTATGCATTGCGTTCATTCACTTCAACTGAACAATGCTATGCACAGGTGGAAAAAGAAGGCCTGGCTCTAACCTGGGCATGTGAAAGATTTTGGGATTTCCTCCTAGGAAAGCATTTCTGCTCCAGGTCAGCCTGGAGATTGACCACAAACCACTTGTCAGTTTGTTTGGAGACCAAGCACTAGATCTTCTACCCTTGAGAATTCAGCGATTCAGCATGAGGCTCATGCGTTACTCTTACTACATTGTGCATGTACCCGGAAAGTCACTTTGGACAGCAGATACATTGTCACGTTCGTCTATGGACTCTCACATGTCCAAAGAAGAACTGGAGCTGATGGAAAGCACGAACATATATGTGGACTGTGTAGTAGATACCTTGCCCGTTAGCCACACATATATGGAAATCATAAAAGAGCAGTTGCAAGCTGATAGTATTTGCTCTCGAGTCATGAAATTGTGTGCAGATGGATGGCCAGTGCATGCAAAACAGGAACCTGCACTGAGATGATCCTGGCCAGAATGAGCTACATTAACTGTACAAGATGGATTCCTACTGAAAGACGCGAGGCTTGTGATCCCATCCACTCTGAGGAATGAGGTGTTGGAGAGGCTGCATGAAGGACACCAAGGGGTGGTGAAATGCAAAGAACGTGCTCGTCAGTCTGTGTGATGGCCAGGACTCAGTCAGCAGGTCGTGAAATGGTGCTCAGATGCAGGATATGTATTCTTCACTCTCAGAAAGACTCAGATGTTTGCCAGATGTTGACCATTTTGCTCATAAAGAGAGAGAAAAGAGGAAATTGAATATTGAATACTACAGCAGGAAACATTGTGCAAAACTGCTTAGTGATTTGGTACCCGGAGAGCATGTATGGGTCACTAATACAAAAGAATCTGGGACTGTGCTGCAGAATCACACGAGTCCAAGGTCATACCTGGTGGATGTACCTAAAGGTATGGTGAAATGCAATCGTCAGCACTTAATACCCTTACACACACATGCAAGTGAAGAAGGAGCAGTGGAGCAGCAGGAGTTGCCAGAGACAAACAGTGAACAAGTTTCTACATCACCTGGGAAAATACTTAAAAACTTTCGCAGTGTGACAGCTACCCCAAGGACAAGGTCTGGGAGAGCTATAGTTAAACCAGAGAGACTGAATCTGTGAACTGAGAAAGTGAAAAAGAGTTAATTTTGATGTGTAGTTCAGTAAGAAATCTGAGGTGCAGAACAGTTGAAATACAGTTAGGTGTATTGGAATAGTAAATAGTCGTATGATAACATTTTCTTCCCTTTAGGGAAGAAATCCCTTTAGGATTTAAGCCCCTGTCACACTGCACCAATGGATGCAAAGAGGATGTAAAACGGACAAAAAAGCTTGCCATCCATTGGTTAACGCAATGTACTCACTGCCTCCGCTTTGCTTCCTCTCTATCCATCCAGCATCCGTCTATTTTTTTTTTTATAAAGAATTTTATTAATTTTTAACAAACAAACATGTACAAACAAACACAAAACATAAAAAACATAAAATATCTTTTTGGACGGCAGTTTGATCCCGAGTTACATCTTTTTGTACAGAGATAAATTCAAGTTCATGCTTACTTTTAAATAACATTCCATTTCTTATTTATTATTTTGCATTTTCTATATAGCTTCTCCTCTCTTTTCACTCTCTTAATTCTATTATATTTATTTCATCTCAATTAAAATCATTATACTTATATCCTTTGTCTGTTCTATTTCAGCTAGCTATTTATCTTTTCTCATTAACACAAAGTTTCTTCTGTAATGACTAATTGGAGTATAATACCTTGTCATACTTATCCCTCCCCTAGTTTTAAAGCTTAACATGACACATAATTTTCATTCGGATTCTGCGTAGTACATTCTAAAGATAAACTCAATATTTTGAAACTATATTTAAAAAATATAATATAATTAAAACAACAATCCATAGCAATTAAAGTTATATCATTCAAATTAATATTCATTTAAGTCTTAAACTGTATCTTTGCAGAATCTCTTTTTCAGTTATATGTTTACCCATTATCTCTAAATAAATTCTGTTTCTTTACATCTTGTTTCAAACCTTTGTAACTTCTCTTCCCTTCTTTCCTCCCTTGCTTCTCCACTCTACCCTTTTTACCCCCTTGTCTCTTAATCTCCACCTTCTTGTGTATTCCTCTTTTCTGTTGCTTTCTGATGTTGTGTCCACTTTTCACCTTGTTTTTCCCTTTTTTGGTTGTTTTTTTAAGTCTTAAATTCTCCATTCTCTTTCTCCCCTTTCCCCCAGCATCTGTCTATTGACGTTTCATCCGCTCAGAAAGTTTTGGGCTGCCTAAAACTTTTGCGCGGAAAATGTATCCAATTCGTTCTGCATCCGCTACGCATCTGCTACGCATCCATTACGCATCCGTTACACATCCGCTATATCCGCTAGGCATCCGCTGCGCATCCACGCAACTCGCATCCGCTCGGATGCAGGGAAGAAGCAGAACGGACGCGGAATGGATGCAGCACGGAAACAAAGCGTTTAAAATGGAAAAAACGTTCGCAGAGGGGACTTATCTCGGATATTAAGGATGTCTACAGGATGCCTAGAGGATGCCTAGAGGATGCAAAGGGACACCTATACTGCCTATAAAAAGGGGGAGCAACTCATCTGGATTTCACTTTCAGACCAGCAGCCCACCTGTGCAGACCTCTGCAGCCTTCATCTGACTCTTCCTCTTCCACAGCATCCAGTCATGTCCACCGTGGATCGTAACACGGTCCTTTTGGCAGCCACCATCCTTCTGCAACAGTGCGAAGCCATCTACAGGCTCTGTGAACTCTACTACAGGAAGAAAAAGGGGCGGCCAAGAAGCGTCTGGGTACGAAGATGGTTCGCCAGAAGAGCAGAGGATGGACTGTACAACAAGCTGATGGTGGAGCTCAGGAACGAAGACACGGTTATTCCAGAACTTCATGAGGATGCCTCCAGCCATGTTTGACGAAGTTGTGCAGCGGCTGACACCCAGGTTGACCAAGGCAAACACCAACTTCCGGCCCAGCCTGGAACCTGGGTTCAAGGTGGCACTCACTCTGCGCCACCTGGCCTCAGGGACCACCTACAGGAGCATGCAGTACGGCTGGAGGGTGCCACACAACACCATCAGCATTGTGGTCAGAGAAGTGGTGCAGGCCATCATCGAAGAATACAAGGAGGAGCTCCTCCAGTGCCCCTCCACTGAAGAAGGAAGGAAGAAAGTTGCAGAGCAGTGGTATCAGAAGTGGAACTTCCCCCACACCGTTGGAGCCATCGATGGCAAGCACGTGGCCTGCAAAGCGCCAGCCAAGTCGGGGTCCACTTATTTCAACTCCAAGGGCTTCTTCAGCATCATCCTCTTCGCCATGGTCGATGCTGACTACAAGTTCATGTACATCAATGCTTCAGGCAGCGGCTCATCTTCAGATGCCCAGGTATACAACGCCAGTCACCTCAAGGAGGAGCTGGAACACAACCTCATCGTGGGCTTCCCAGATCCAGAACCCCTGCCCAATGACACACAAGATGTGCCCTACTTCATTGTGGGGGATGACGCCTTCTCCATCACAACCTTCCTCATGAAGCCCTACACTTCCAGACTCCTCACCCGTGAAGAGAGGATCTTCAACTACAGGCTGTCCAGGGCAAGGCGGGTGGTGGAGAACGCCTTTGGCATCCTGGCCAACAGGTTCCAGGTACTTCTCACCACCATGCAGCATCACCCAGAGACCGTGAGGAGGATCATGGAAGCTTGCTGCATCCTGCAGAATCTCATGCGCACCCGCTACCCAGTCTTGCAGAACAGGCTCGTGGACCTTCAACAAGGCAATGGGGACATGGAACCTGGGGAATGGAGGCAAGGGCGAAACCTGATAGACACTGAGGATGTTCAAGGCCCCAACAGAGCCTCACATGAAGGGAAGAAGCAGCGCAACCTCCTGAAACACTGGTGCAACTC
>BLBF01000005.1:26982034-27025403 GCA_015471245.1 Laticauda colubrina
AGCACAGCAAGCCTCAGCCATCTGCTGCCAGCCCTTGCAAGAGGGACTGGGCTACCATCCCGCCCCCTGGCCCTCACTCTGGTTCTGCTGGGGCTTCTGCAGTACGGGCTCGCTCTTCTGGGGCTGGGGCTTCTGCTGCTTCTGCTTTTGGAGGAGCTGATGACAAGCACTCCAGCACCAGCCACCTCCACAGCACCTGGACCCTTCACCCCTGAGACTGAGCGACCAAGAGGAGTTCCAGAGACTCATTTTTGTTTTATAGCTTCTTGTTAGTAAAGTCTATTTTTGATTCATACACTTGCTTCATTTCTTTTTTTTAATAAAGTCTTGGTGGAAACTTTTAGAAATGGTTTAAGCCTTTGCATGCTTGTGGGATGGGTTAAGATAGCTGTGGGATGGGTTGAGATAGCTGTGCGATGGGCAGGGATACCTTTGGGATGGGCAGGGATACCTGTGGGATGAGTAATAGCTGTGTGATAGATAAACCTCCAGTGCAAGCATAGTGGGACTGTATGGTCCACCCTTCCAGGTGCCACACCTATGGCCCTTTATTATCAATAATAATGTAATAATCATCCACACATGTCAACACAAACACAACTCTTTATTAAATGCCATGATCATTGTAGGGCCACCCAACATACATGGCCCAATCTCATCCGTGTGATGAGACAGGCTGAAGGAAGCATCCATTAAGCATCTATCATCCTGTCTTGCCACTCCACTGCTCCAGCTGGAGAGTTGCACCAGTGTTTCAGGAGGTTGCGCTGCTTCTTCCCTTCATGTGAGGCTCTGTTGGGGCCTTGAACATCCTCAGTGTCTATCAGGTTTTGCCCTTGCCTCCATTCCCCAGGCTCCATGTCCCCATTGCCTTGTTGGAGGTCCACGAGCCTGTTCTGCAAGACTGGGTAGTGGGTGCGCATGAGATTGTGCAGGATGCAGCAAGCTTCCATGATCTTCCTCACGGTCTCTGGGCGATGCTGCATGGTGGTGAGAAGTACCTGGAACCTGTTGGCCAGGATGCCAAAGGCGTTCTCCACCACCCGCCTTGCACTGGACAGCCTGTAGTTGAAGATCCTCTCTTCACGGGTGAGGTATTTGGAGGTGTAGGGCTTCATGAGGTAGGTTGTGAGGGAGAAGGCGTCATCCCCCACGATGAAGTAGGGCACATCTTGTGTGTCATTGGGCAGGGATTCTGGATCTGGGAAGCCCACGATGAGGTTGCGTTCCAGCTCCTCCTTGAGGTGACTGGCGTTGTATACCTGGGCATCTGAAGATGAGCCATTGCCTGAAGCATCGATGTACATTAACTTGTAGTCAGCATCGACCATGGCGAAGAGGATGATGCTGAAGAAGCCCTTGGAGTTGAAATAAGTGGACCCCGACTTGGCTGGCGCTTTGCAGGCCACGTGCTTGCCATCGATGGCTCCAATAGTGTGGGGGAAGTTCCACTTCTGATACCACTGCTCTGCAACTTTCTTCCATCCTTCTTCAGTGGAGGGGCACTTGAGGAGCTCCTCCTTGTATTCTTCGATGATGGCCTGCACCACTTCTCTGACCACAATGCTGATGGTGTTGTGTGGCACCCTCCAGCCGTACTGCATGCTCCTGTAGGTGGTCCCTGAGGCCAGGTGGTGCAGAGTCAGTGCCACCTTGAGCCCAGGGTCCAGGCTGGGCCGGAAGTTGGTGTTTGCCTTGGTCAACCTGGGTGTCAGCTGCTGCACAACTTCGTCAAACATGGCTGGAGGCATCCTCATGAAGTTCTGGAATGCCCGAGTGTCTTCGTTCCTGAGCTCCACCATCAGCTTGTTGTACAGTCCATCCTCTGCTCTTCTGGTGAACCATCTTCGTACCCAGACACTTCTTGGCCGCCCCTTTTCCTTCCCGTAGTAGAGTTCACAGAGCCTGTAGATGGCTTCGCACTATTGCAGAAGGATGGTGGCTGCCAAAAGGACTGTGTTACGATCCACGGTGGACATGACTGGATGCTGTGGAAGAGCAAGAGTCAGATGAAGGCTGCAGAGGTCTGCACAGGTGGGCTGCTGGTCTGAAAGTGAGATGCAGACGAGTTGCTCCCCCTTTTTATAGGCAGTATAGGTGTCCCTTTGCATCCTCTAGGCATCCTCTAGGCATCCTCTAGGCATCCTCTAGACATCCTTAGTATCCGAGATAGGTCCCCTCTGCGAACGTTTTTTCCGCTTTAAGCGCTTTGTTTCCGTGCTGCATCCGTTCTGCATCCGTTCTGCATCTGTTCCGCATCCGTTCCGCTTTCTCCCTGCGTCCGGGCGGATGCGAGTTGCGTGGATGCGTAGTGGATGCCTAGCGGATATAGCGGATGCATAACAGATGCATAACGGATGCGTAGCGGATGAGTAGCGGATGCAGAACGGATGAATTGGATACATTTTCCGCGCAAAAGTTTTGAGCAGCTCAAAACTTTCTGAGTGGATGAAACGTCCATAAATGGATGCTGGACGGATAGAGAGGAAGCAAAACGGAGGCAGTGAGTACATCGCCTTAAGCAACGGATGGTAAGCTTTTTTGTCCGTATTACATCCTCTTTGCATCCGTTGGTGCAGTGTGACAGGGGCTTAATATATGAGATAGACTCATTTTATGCAAACCAAGATAATTCAAGCCGTGATGTGTCATAATTGAGATGATTATGGCTTACAGCTCATGAAAACCCCAAATCTACAATCTCAGAAAATTAGAATATTGTGAAAAGGTTCGATATTCTGGACTCAAAGCATCCCACTCTAATCAGCTAATTAAGCCATAACTCCTGCAAAGTGTTCCTGAGCCTTTAAATGGTCTCTCAGTCTGGTTCAGTAGGAATCACAATCATGGGAAAGACTGCTGACCTGACAGTTATGCAGAAAACCATCCTTGACACCCTCCATAAGGAGGGAAAGCCTGGGAGAGGGGAGGAGCTGGCATCACGACGATTCTGCATGCAATCTCGGAGGTCTGAGATTGCAGCTGATATCTTTGCCCCTGGATGGTCCCAATGGACCTAAACTATCCCGAAGAGACAGTGATAGTGAAGGACACGTCCTTTAGATCCCAGGGATATCGCAAAGTCCTGGTTGATCCAGGAGAAGCCCTTTTCCCAGCGGCAGAGAGGCAGCCATCAAAGCTGCTGAAGTTGGGACAGCTCCGAACGGAAGAGGCTGAAAGAGAAAGTTTGGTGAGAATTGGTGAGAATTTTTTTTTTATTATTCCAAGTCTTAAAAGGACCTTAAAGGACACCCTAAAGGGAAAAAAAAGAATCTGTGAAAGTTTTGACAGAACTGAATAAGAGGCGTTTTTTAAACAGAAGTATCAAAGTAAGGCTTTGCTTTTTGTTTCGTTTTTTTCTTATGGCTGGACTTCTATCGTGATTTTTGCACTTGCTAACTGGACTGGTTTTTTCTCGATTTATATCTATTTTTTCTTTTCTTTTTTGACTTTGTAATATTCTAGGTTAGAGGCTCCCTTTAGTTATTTTTATATACTTGTTTTTTTTTCTTTTTAACTTCTATTATGTTTTGTCTGGGAAAGGAGGGGGAGAGTGAGAGTAAAGAAACTTTTTAACACTGCCAACTAGAGGCTTGAAAATATTTTAGATGAAGCTGAGAAAGCTGAGAAAGAAAGCTTTGAAATTCTTTTTCAAGTACATTGCTACGTGATAAGATAGAGGGAAGATCACGGGAGAGTATTATTGCAGGTGTTCTTCTGGATTTCTATCAACAAATGAAACTTGGCTTTGAAACTTGGAGAGAGTTATGACAAGAGCCTTGGATAATTAAATAAAGTGCAGTGTGTCTTTTTTATTCTCTTAAGTTGTGCTACACCCCCCCACCAGCTGTACTGTTCATTATTTCTTTTTAAAACCTTTATTTTTTTAATATTTCCATTTTTGCTTAATATTTTAAAGGGAAAGCCTCAAAAAAAATTTTTTTTCCCTTTCTTCTTTGGGATTTTTTTAAATCTATTTTTTTGATTCACTTTTATGCTTTTTTTTATTTGAGAATTCTCAATTGGATTAAGGTGTTGAAGAACCTGAAGAATTATTTTTATTTTCTCAAATTTTTTTTTGTTTGCTCTTTTTAAACCTTTTTATTTTTCTCTTTTCTTTCTACCTAATTATTGATTGGATGAAGGTTAAGAAGAACCTGAAGAAATTTTTTTCTCCTTTCATTTTTATTATTATTGGGTTTTTCTATCTGCCATTTTTATTTTTCATTTTGGATCATAATTGGCTATTCCATAATTGGATTAGGGTTTAGAAGAACCTGAAGATCCCGAATTGTTTAAAATGAGTAGGGAGTTTATAGCTTCTGGCTCCTCAACTTCTACTTCCTCCTCCCCACCATCTGGAGGACAACATTCAATTCAGACAATGTTAAAGCAAGACAAAGAGCAAGAAAGAGTGACTTTACAGATGATTATGCAAGGAATCCAAGACCTTAAAATAAAATCAGACACCATTGAAAAGAGCATAGAAAATATTGAGCAAACAACAGAGAATAATGAACAAAGAACAGGGAAAACTGATGAAAAGGTGGAGAAGATTCAACAAATGATGTTGAAGTATGATGAGAGATTCCAAAAAATTGAAGAAGATAAACAAAGAGACAAGAAGATTGGAGATATTGATAGCAGATTAACAGTGGTTGAACAAGATAAAAGTGGGATGCTGAAAAGGGAGATGGACAGATCAGAATTCTATCTCAGATTTCAAAACATAGAGGAAGAAAAAGGACAAAATCTAGCTTAGATAATGATAGAAATATTGGCTGAAGCTTTGGAAATAGCAGAAGAGAAGATGATAGATGGAGTAGATGAGGTATACCGAGTTTTTACAAGATATGCGATGAGAAATAACCTACCAAGAGAAGTTCATATCAGATTTACAAAAAAAGCCATTAAAACACAAACATTACAGGTGGTAAGAGAGAAAACATTGAAATACAAAGGCAAGGAGATTGTGGTTTTCAAGCAAATACCCAGAAGAGTGAGAGAGATGAGAAGACAATACCGATTTCTGACTAAAATGCTATTGAAAAAAGAGGTGAATTATAGATGGCTAATCCCAGAAGGGTTAATGTTTATATGGCAAGAACAGAAACATAGAATTGATTCAATCGAGAAAGCAGAATTATTTTATGCAGAATTTTTTGGAAGGAGAGAGGAGGAGGCAGAAAAAGAGATTTCACTAATTGAATTCCAAGATGACCAAATGGAGACTGAAAAAGAAGAAGGTGCAGTAGGTGGATCAGTGGAGATTAAAGAACAACGTGAACCAAGATCTACGAGAGCTGCCAAACCCAATTATAAAGCATAATCATGGAAGAGAAAAAACTGATTACAATGAATATAAATGAACTTAATTCAGCTGTTAAAAGAAGGAAAATTTTTCACAAATTAGAGATACTAATATTTGATATAATTTGTCTACAAGAAGTACATATTAAAAAAACAATATGAACAATTGTTGATACAATCAAAATTAGGGAAAATATTTACTTCTTTGACTCAGTGTAAGAAAAGAGGAGTGGTTTTATATATTAAAGAGACCATCTTAGCAAAATTGATTTATACTGATGAAGACGGAAGAGTATTAATGGTGGAAATAATGGACAATAATACGAAAACACTCTTGATTCCAATTTATGCTCCAAATGATAAACAAGAAGAATTTTATAAAAAATTACACATGAAAATAATTGAACTGGACTATGTCAATATAGTTATGATGGGAGATTTCAATGGAATTATAGACAATAAATTGGACTATATAGCAACAACAACAATAAAGCAAAATAGAAAGACTCTCCCCAAATCCTTTTTTAAAATGATAGATGAAATAAACTTAAAAGATATATGGAGAGAAAGAAATGTTAAAACCAAACAATACACTTTTTACTCAAATAGACATTTATCGTGGTCCAAAATAGATATGATTTGGACTTCAACAGAACTAATATCTAATATTCAAGAAACAAATATCGAAACAAGTACTTGGGCAGATCATAATACAGTGACAAATGGAAAGGACAAAAAAGAAGATCAAGCTGGACGTTAAATAATTCTATTCAAAAGGAGAAGGATTTTATACAGCAGATGGAGAAAGAATTGGCTTTTTTCTTTAGAGAAAATAAAAAAGAAGACACTTCAATCCAGAATGTATGGGACACAATAAAGGCATATGCTAAAGGCTTGATAATAAACTACACAAGGAAAAGGAATATCAGGAAATGGCAAGCCATGGAAGCTTTAGAAGATGAGTATAAAAGACTTGAAAAAGAATTACAGAAAATGCCACAGAAAAAAGACATTAAGCTAAAACTGGATACAAATAAACACAAAATGAGTTTAATGGAAAAAGAAGAATTAGCACAGAAAATTAGAAGTGCTAAACCGAATTATTTTGAGGATGCAAACAAACCAGGTAGATGGTTAGCATACAAATTGAGAAAGGAAAAAGAATCAAGGAAAATACCACAGTTAACAGATGATCAAGGTCAAGTTGCCAGGGCAATAAAGATAAGAAGGAAATCATTCGAGACTTTTAAGGGAAATTATATGAGCAAGAGAATATTGAGGAGGAAAGAGTTAAACAGTATTTACAGAATGCTAATCTACCTAAGATACCTAAAGAGATTGAAAAAATGTTAGAAAGCAATATAACCATGATGGAGTTAACTGAAGCACTTAAGAAACAAAATAATGGGAAGACACCAGGCCCAGATGGACTTCTGGCAAAATTCTATAAAACATTACAAGAATCGCTGAACCTTCCATTGCTAGAAGTCATGAATGAAGTTATGTTAAAGAAGAAGATACCTAAAACATGGTCAGAAGCCTACATTACACTTATTCCAAAAGAAGAGGCTGATCCATTACAAATTAAGAATTATAGACCCATTTCTTTATTAAATGCAGATTATAAAATTTTCACGTCAATATTGGCAAAGAGACTCAAAAAATATTTAAATAATTTTATTCATCCTGACCAAAATGGATTTCTGCCAAGGAGACAAATTAAAGATAATATGAGAGTAATATTGGACACTTTGGAATATTATGAGGCACATCTTGAAAAACAAATGGCTTTGATATTTTTAGATGCACAAAAGGCATTTGATAATGTGAACTGGAGATTCATGTTATTATTATTGAACAGATGGGCTTCACCAGAAAATTTATTCAAGCAATAAAAGCCATATATTATAAGCAAACGGCAAAGGTAATGATAGAGGGATCTATCATTAACAGACTCCATCAATATATTAACAGACTCCATCAATATAAGAAAAGGTACAAGACAAGGTTGCCCACTATCACCTTTGCTATTTATACTAACTTTGGAAGTGTTAAATGGAAACATTAGAGACAAAAAGAGTATAAAAGGAATGAAAATTAAAAAGGAAGAATATAAATTGCAAGCTTTTGTGGATGACTTGGCCTTTATTTTAGAAGACCCTCTAGAAACAGCACCAAAACTATTGGAAAAGATAGAGGCATATGGCAAGGTGGCCGGCTTGAAAATAAACAAAGATAAGACAAAGATTTTGACAAAGAATATGCTACTAAGACAAAAAGAAGAATTGGCAGATGTATTGAAAATTCAAGTCATGAATAAGGTAAAGTATTTGGGAATACATTTGACAGAAAGATGTAGTACATTAAAAGAGAACAACGACACTAAACTTAAACAACAGATAGCACTAGATTTGATGAAATGGGAGAACCTACAATTGTCACTAATGGGGAGAATTTCAACAATCAAAATGAATATTTTACCCAGAATTTTATATTTGTTTCAAACAATACCATTTAGGCTTGGAAAGGACTACTTGGAAGATTTAAACAAAATTGTGTTGAAATATATATGGCAAGGTAAGAAAGCGAGAATAAAGTTAAAACTTTTACAAAATGCTAGAATTAGAGGAGGATTTGGTCTGCTGAATTAGGAGTTGTACTACCAAGCTACAAACTTGACATGGGCTAAGGAATGGATAACATTAAATACTAAATTGTTGACATTAGAAGGACATGATTTGTTGTTGGGGTGGCATGCCTTTTTATGGTATAAGGGAACTAAAATACAGGATTATTTTGGAAGACATTATATACGGGAGTCTCTGTAGTTAAATTAGGAGAAGATTAAAAGACAATGTTATTTGAAAATTCCAGTATGGTTATCGACTATTGAAGCATTTTCTTATCCTATAACATATAAGAAGGAACAAACAGTTAGATATGGGGAAATTTTGAATGAAAAGGGTGAACTTAAATCTATGCAAAAACTAGAGGAACAAAGTATAAAGATGAATTGGTTTTCTTATGCGCAAATACATTTCAGGTATGAAAAAGATTTTAAAACAGAAGGTTTCTACAATAAATTGACTGATTTAGATAAGATTTTGATAAGTACTGATGAAAAGGTGATTAAAAAACTGCATGGATATTTATTAGAAATTAAACTAGAAGAACAAGTTAAAGAGACTATGATTGCTTAGGAGAAGAATTTCGGATATGGGATTGATCTAGAGAAATGGCAAAAATTGTGGTCTCAAAATTATAAAATGACAATGTCAATAGCATTTAAAGAAAATTTGTATAAGATGTTTTACAGGTGGCATTTTCCCCCAACAAGAATAGCAAGAATGTTCAAGAATAAATCTGAAGGATGTTGGAAATGTCATCAGATACCAGGCTCATATTACCATATGTGGTGGACTTGTGCGGATGCAAAAAAATATTGGACTAAAATCCACACGTGGTTGGAAAAAATGACTAAAAATCATATAGATTTAAAACCAGATATATTTTGATTGGGAATTCTACCTGATACATACAGCAAAGATTTAAAATATTTGATTGTAAAGGTATTAACAACAGCTAGAATTGTATTTGCTAAAAATTGGAAAAATGAGAAAATACCATTGCAGGAGGAAACTATCAAGAAAATACTAGAATGTGCTGAAATCAGTAGATTGACATTTGAAATTAGAGAACAAGAGGATAAACAATTTTACAAAATTTGGGACCTTTTCTATCAATGGCTAGATAACAAACTATAATAATAGACTATGTAGAATTCTAGCAAATAATGAATATATAAAGATGTATTTCTTTTCTTTTTTTATTATTATATATATAAAATGTTTTTAGGATAGATTTGGGAGGACTATATGAATTGTTATAAAATAAACTAAGTAAAGCATAGCTATCTCGCAAAGTATGAATGAGCAAAATTATGGAAAAATTATTGATTAATAATAATACTGGGATATTCTATGTTTGATTGATAATATGAGTTATTATGTAATGTAACTGTAACTGAGACTATGAAATCAAAGCACAAAAAATTTGCAAACTAACCGAAACACCACTTGTATATTTATGGAAGAAAATTGGATGTTTTTATGTTTTGTTTGTTTTTTTATTTGTTTTTAAAAATCAATAAAACTTCACAAAAAAAACAAAAAAAGGAGGGAAAGCCTCAAAAGGTAATTGCAAAAGAAGATGGATGTTCCCAAAGTGCTGTATCAAAGCACATTAATAGAAAGTTATGTGGAAGGGAAAAGTGTGGAAGAAAAAGTTGCACAAGCAGCAGGGATGAGCACAGCCTGGAGAGGATTGTCAGGAAAGGGCCATTCAAAACTGTTGGGGAATTTCACAAGGAGTGGACTGAGGCTGGAGTCAGTGCATCAAGAGCCACCACACACAGACGGATCCTGGACGTGGGCTTCAAATGTCGTATTCCTCTTGTCAAGCTGCTCCTGAACAATAAACAACGTCAGAAGAGTCTTACCTGGGCTAAAGAAAAACAGAATTGGTCTGTTGCTCAGTGGTCCTAAAACATGAGACAGTGTCCTAAAACATGAGACTGTGCATGTGACGAATTGAAACCCAGGCTTGAAGCGATGGCCGGAAATAATGCACTGCCCGCACCCTTCAATCCCAATGAAGAAGATTGGGAATCCTACGTAGACCGTTTCTAAATGTACTTAGAAAGTTACGAGATGGAAGAGATCTCAGACCAGCGTAAGAGGGCTGTCTTCTTAACGCATTGTAGTCCAATGGTATTCAAAATGGCCAAGGCATTGGCAAAGCTCAGAGACGTAAAACAAATGACCTGGCCCGAACTCCAGTGAATGTTGAAGGCTCATTACGCACCAGTGGTGTCAAATCTCATCAAACAGCACGAATTCTACCGAAGGGACCAAAAAGAAGGCGAGACCATCGCTGATTTTGTGGCAGCCCTCCAACAACTGGGGGGAGCATGTGAGTTCCTGAACTTAGATGAAGCCATGCGAGATCGAGTAGTATTGGGTTTAAAAGACTCTAATTTACAAAGTAAATTGCTAAATAAACCCAACATAACCATGGCTGAAGCAATCGCAGAAGCCACAGCTGCAGAAGTCGCGAAAAGGTCAGCGGCCACCATGAAACAAATGAACGCGAACAACGACGAAACGAGCCTAACCAGAGGGAAGAAGCAATTTCCCGCCACCACACACCATGAAGATTTTGACGAGACATCAGAATCCGGAGAGGAAGACGATGAGGTCCACCGCCTATACGCCAACAAAAAAAGGCGCGAAAAAAGAAACTGGTGGGAATGCACCGGTTGTGGAGGAAACCACCCTCGAGCCGATTGCAGATTCCTTGATGCCATCTGCAGAGCTTGTAAGAAAAGGGGACACATCAAGAAGGTCTGTAGGAATCGAAAAAATAACAGCCCTAACAGACGCAGTAACTCTCCCCCACAAGCTGAATCGAAACAAGCCGAGAGAAAGTGGGAGCACAACAAATGAGCCAGTAACCGAGAAAAGACCCATCAAACTGTCACTATCGGAAGCACTCAGACGGAAAGCGGAAAAAAAGTTAAAATCAACGTAAAAATCGAAGGCAGCCCCTGTGAGATGGAGGTCGATTCGGGGTCTTTCCTGTCAATGGTGTCATGGGACACAATCAGACAACTGGTCCCAAATATTAAACTAAAAGAGCTCCAGAAACAAAAATTAACTCTGAAGGACTACCAAGGGAATCGAATCCCTGTGGTAGGTCTAGGACATTTCCGAGTCACTTACAAGCAGCATGTCAAAGTCCTGCTCTGACAATAGTCGACTGAGACCGACCCAGCCTCCTGGGCATCGAATGGTTCGCACCAATGGGCATCGGAATGACCGGAGTAGACCGAGTGGCTGCAACCGACTGGGAAGAAAACCTGATCCACGAGTTCCAGGACGTTTTCGATGGCTCCCTAGTCAGGTATTGGGGGACCCCAATTTCCTTTAGCTTAGACCCCCAGGTGGCCCCTAGAAGATTAAAGGCCAGACGAGTTCCCTTTGCATTAAAAGCAAAAATAGAGGAACAATTGAATAAATTAATTGACCAAGGAACCTGTTGACCATGCTAAATGGGAGACGCCAATAGTAACATCAGTTAAACCTGACGGGTCGGTACGCATCTGCGGAGACTACAAGGCTACCCTGAACCATGCGCTGCAACAAAGCGCATACCCAGTGCCAGTCGTACAACATTTGGTACACTCACTCGGGGGAGGAAAATTTTTTGCTAAACTAGATCTAGCACAAGCTTACCAACAGCTTCCAGTAGACCCCTTAACGGCCGAGGCACAGACAATAGTGACTCACAAAGGGGCATTCAAGTGTAACAGACTTCAGTTTGGAGTGAGTGTGGCCCCAGGCGTTTTCCAAAGCCTCATGGAACGCCTATTAAATGGAATAAAAGGGGTCGTACCATATTTTGACGATGTCCTGATTTTGGCTAAAGATACAACCCAACTAGAAAAAAGACTAAGAAGTGTACTAACAAAATTTAGAGAATCCGGTCTGAAAGTTAAAAAAGAAAAATGCTGCTTAATGACTGATCGCATCGAATTTCTGGGCTACTTAATTGACGGAGAGGGTATACCCCACTGAAAAAAAAGTCAAAGCCATTAAAGACGTACCACAGCCAAAAAACAAAACGAAATTGCAGGCATTTTTGGGTCTAATAAATTTCTATAACTTATTCCTCCCCCACAAAGCAACAATAGCGGAACCATTACACTGTTTGCTGGATAAGAAAACTAATTGGACTTGGGGTCATAGAGAGCAAAAAGCATTCCAGAAAATAAAAAAATTATCAACATCAAACACCGTTCTTATCCAGTTTAGTAACACACTTCCATTGACGGTAACCTGCGATGCCTCACCGTTTGGAGTCGGTGCCATCCTGAGCCACCAATTGCCAGGTGGGAGAGAGACACCCGTCGCTTATTACTCAAAGACTCTGTCTAAAATAGAACGTAACTATAGTCAACTAGACAGAGAAGCCCTGGCAATCGTCGCCGGAGTGAAACGTTTTCACGAATACCTTTATGGAAGAACATTTTTGATTGTAACAGACCATAAACCATTGCTAGGAATTCTGGTGGGAAACAAGCCTACACCGAACATTTTATCCCCGCGAATGACTAGATGGTCAGAATTCCTAGCAGCATACTCTTACACATTGACGCATCGACCTGGGAAACAAATCTCCCATACAGATGCATTAAGCAGAGCACCGCTGCCGACGACGGAGGAAGATCCGGCGCCAACAATGACAACCCTGCAAATAGAAACATGCCCCGAACTACCAATATCTGCAAACGATGTTGCCAGAGCCACCACAAAGGACCCAGTGACTGCCGCATATTAAACTGGGTAGGTAAAGGCTGGCCAGAAAACCAAAAAACTGAAAACTTTAAACCTTTCTGGACCAGACAAACTGAACTCTCAATTCAAAAAGATTGTTTATTGTGGGGTGATTGGGTAGTAATCCCTCCTAAACTACAGACTAGGGTGTTGGGTATGCTTCACGAAGGCCACCCTGGTATCGTAAAAATGAAAAGCCTTGCTAGAAGCTATGTCTGGTGGCCTGGTTAGGTAAAGATATCGAATATTGGGTTGCCAGTTGCACTAAATGACAGAAAACCAGGCCTTCCCCACCACAAGCACCCATAAGGGACTGGAAGACCCCACGAGGCCCCTGGTCTCGGATCCACATTGATTTCACGGGTCCTACTAGGGGGCATACCTTTTTAATTGCCGTAGATGCATACTCAAATTGGCTGGAGGTTGTAGTAATGTCATCTACGACAACCGAGGCAGTCATGAAACAACTTAACAAACTTTTTGCAACCCATGGATTGCCGGACGTCCTAGTGTCTGACAACGGGCCACAATTAACCGCCATCCAATCTGAACAATACCTAGCCTCCCTAGGTATACGCCATGCACTGACCGCGCCGGCCCACCCGGCAGCAAATGGTAGGGCGGAGAGAATGGTCAGGTTTACCAAAGAGGGTTTAGAGAAAATGGATCTTGGGGATGTCCAGGATAAAATCAACTGTCTACTCACCCTCCAACATATCACACCCAGCACTGTAACCAACAAAAGCTCAGCAGAGTTATTAATGGGAAGAAAACTTAGGTCACAATTAGACAGGTTGCACCCAAATTACACATTGGAGAGACCCCCTGACTCCTCCAGCCGTTACCGAACATTTGAAATCGGCGACCTAGTCTACGCAAAAATTTTTACCGGGAACCCCCTATGGCTTCCAGCCACAATCACACAACTCACAGGCCCCCGGTCCTACCGACTAACCGTAGACGATGGCAGGGAATGGAAGCGGCACATAGACCAGCTTCGTTCCCAAAACATTGAAAGAAATACAAACGCACAACAACAAAAAATAAAAATTGACAAAAACAAAACCAAAGAAGGGGGGGAAATACAAGAAAATAATAAAGAACTTTTAAAAATAAACCCAGAACATCTAACCAATCAAAAAGAGCAAAAAGGAAACTTACGGTTAGATGAGACTTGCGAAAATAATCCAGACGAAGGGGCCAGCCAAGCCAGCTCGACCTGCCCGGAGAAACCAGGAGAGCGCGGCAAAACCACTGGCCTGAGAAACTCAAGCGGTAGCAAAATGGCCGACTCACCCTTCCAGGCGGTTGCATGGAAAAGAGCCGGAGAGACAGCAACCCCATCCGGACCAGTTGAAGTCTCCAGCGAAAATGAACCGCGCAAGTCCAGTAGAATCAGAAAAAGTCCCACCTACCTGCGCAACTACGTCACCACGTAGGACGAAACCAAGGGGGGAGGGGTGTTATGTATAAAATAGTTTACTCCAAATCCTCATTTGTGATTGGCTAGAAAAGCCAGCATAGGGATTGGTTCACTAGGAACCAATCCAAAAGAGCTGCCAAAAGGCGGCAAAACCAAGTAACCGTCATTGGCTACAAGCCGGCAGGTAAGCCGTATATAAAGGCTGCCGCGGCAAGAGCCAAACTGTTCCATTTTCACTTAACTGTTGAAATAAAGACCTTTACTGTTGGAACCCGGTCTACTTTACGTTTTTACGGACGGAACAGAGATATATAGTCTCATTGAAATATTTTAATTAAATAGAAACTGTTGGAAAATCAACTCAGTCAATATTGCAAATTCTCTCAAAATCAGTGGTCTTTTTTCACTGTTTCTTGTGTCAGTTTCCAGAAATATATATTATGGAACAAGTCCACTGAAAATACATTAGTCCACTGAAAATTAAATATAAGTTGCTTTGTATTTATTTGACAAAATGAAGCGGCCTAATCTTCAGCCTTGAAGTTTTCTGATATTCTCCACTTCCAGCCCAAGTTAACTTTTGGAGGCAGCCTGGTACTGTGCTTCGCTCAGTCTAAAATGTCTATTCAAAATACAGATCTAGTACAATTAAAAACCTGATATGTTGGCTCGTTGCACTGGTTGAGGGCATTGCTTTGCATGATGAAGATGAAACACCTTCAGTACAATATAGAAGTAATTGATGTGCCATGTGAAAATGCACATCTATGAGACACTGATTTCTGCAAACACACACCATTTCTGTTTTAACAGTATCTCTTTTAACTGTGAGGCTGATGTTGTGATTGTAAAATATTTTTTCAGTGATATAAAGCTGACTAAATAAATAAGAGAAAAGGTTTAACACATAATTATCAGAATTATTCATCAGATTAATAGTCTACAGTATTAATTTAAGAGACCTGAGTGTATTGTATCAGTGAGTGTATTTGACCTGAGTGTATTGTATCAGAAATGCACATTACCTGTCAGTTTTCTGAAATCAGTAAATTTTACTTCTAAACCCCCCCACAGAATTTCAATGTTAAAAGCGAAATTCATGCATATTAAAGTGTTACTATTGTAGCTTGTAGTGTAGCCAACAAGTGTCAGTATGGATCGATCACAAAGCCAATGGATTTCCTGAGAAGATACTGAGCCTAGAAACTAGTTTGTTTCAGAGTTTAACTTTGCAAATGAGTTTTGTGTTTTGCCAAGAAAACTGCATGGATATGTTAATGAAGTCACTAGCAGTTGAGCTTAATTGAAAGAAAAGTTACCTTATTCCATCAGATCTTGAATTATGGGCTTCTCTTTGGACTTCAAGTGCTTCTGTTGCCCAATATGTGATTTTGATTTGTAATACTCGAATGATATTATTCAGGATTCTGGCTGTAGCTTCTGAATGAGGTGTCCTTTAAGAGTGCAAGAATTACCATACTGCAATCCTCTATCTCTGTTCAACTGTTGAGTAAATCACTTTTTCAGCAGGCCAGATGAAAAAAAGAAACAGTGAAGCCTTTGGTATCATTTACAGGTGAAACTTGAAAAATTAGAATATCGTGCAAAAGTTCATTTATTTCAGTAATGCAACTTAAAAGGTGAACCTAATATATGAGATAGACTCATAACATGCAAAGCAAGATAGTTCAAGCCGTGATTTGTCATAATTGTGATGATTATGGCTTACAGCTCATGAAAACCCGAAATCCACAATCTCAGAAAATTAGAATATTGCATGCAATCAATAAAACAAAGATTGTACATAGAACAGTATCAGACCCCTGAAAAGTATAAGCATGCATATGTACTCAGTACTTGGTTTGGGCCCCTTTTGCAGCAATTACTGCCTCAATGCGGCCTGGCATGGAAGCTATCAGCCTGTGGCACTGCTGAGGTATTATGGAAGACCAGGATGCTTCAACAGCGGCCTTCAGCTCTTCTGCATTGTTCCATCTCATGTGTCTCATCTTTCTCTTGGCAACACCCCATATATTCTCTATGGGGTTCAGGGCAGGTGAGTTTGCTGGCCAATCAAGCACACTAATCCCACAGTCATGGAACCAGATTTTGGCGCTTTTGGCAGTGTGGGCAGGTGCCAAGTCCTGCTGGAAAATGAAGTCAGCATCCCCATAAAGCTCGTCTGCAAAAGGAAGCATGAAATGCTCCAAAATCTCCTGGTAGACGGCTGCGTTGACCCTGGACTTAATGAAGCACAGTGGACCAACACCAGCAGATGACATGGCTCCCCAAATCAACACAGACTGTGGAAACTTCACACTGAACTTCAAGCATCTTGCAGCGTGTGCCTCTCCATTCTTCCTCCAGACTCTGGGTCCTTGGTTTCCAAATGAGATGCAAAAGTTGCTCTCATCAGAAAAGTAGACTTTGCACCACTGAGCAACAGACCAGGTCTGTTTTTCTTTAACCCAGGTAAGACGCTTCTGACATTGTTTGATGTTCAGGAGCGACTTGACAAGAGGAATACGACATTTGAAGCCCACGTCCAGGATCCATCTGTGTGTGGTGGCTCTGGATGCACTGACTCCAGCCTCAGTCCACTCCTTGTGAAAGTCCCAACACTTTTGAATGGCCCTTTCCTGACAATCCTCTCCAGGCTGTGCTCATCCCTGCTGCTTGCGCACCTTTTTCTTCCACACTTTTCCCTTCCACATAACTTTCTATTAATGTGCTTTGATACAGCACTTTGGGAACAGCCAAACTTCTTTTGCAATTCCCTTTTGAAGCTTTCCCTCCTTGTAGAGAGTGTCAAGGATGGTTTTCTGCACAACTGTCAGGTCACCAGTCTTTCCCATGATTGTGATTCCTACTGAACTAGACAGAGACTATTTAAAAGTTCAAGAAAGCTTTGCAGGAGTTTTGGCTTAATTAGCTGATTAGAGTGGGACACTTTGAGCCTAGAATATTGAGCCTTTGCACAATATTCTAATTTTCTGAGATTGTGGATTTGGGGTTTTCATGAGTTGTAAGCCATAATCATCTCAATTATGATACATCATGACTTGAACTATCTTGGTTTGCATGTGATGAGTCTATCTCATATATTAGGTTCACCTTTTAAATTGCATTACTGAAATAAATGAATTTTTGCACGATATTTTAATTTTTTGAGGTTCACCTGTATAGTATAAATATTAAAACTATCATTTCTCCTTTTTTCTTGTGACTGATTTAACCTTATTCTTTCAGAAAGATGGAGTAAATGACAACTCAATCATTTTTCAAAATCATGGATTGTGGGGGACACCTCCTTGTGTTTGATGAATGTCAAATAAATTAGGAGACTTTGTCTTCTTAAATGTGTCTTTGTTATTCAAGTTTTTCCATTGTCTAATACTCTGTGTTGAAATAATTCACCCAAACAAATTCCATAATTCTGATATCCAATGCCATTGAGTAAGATAACTGCAGTCACTATTTGTTATTGCCTGAAATTGTAAAGGAATTTAGAATTGACCTTGGGAAAATAATGGCTCTCTCAAGGAGGAAAGCAGCAAACTGTTAAGAAAGAATTTTGAGAAGTGATTACACAGACCAGAGATAGAACTATAAGAAAGGAACTCAAAATAACTAGCACCTGGTAAGCTATCTATCTGGACTTTTTACTGGGCATCCTTTTATATAATTCCCCAACGATTAAAATAAGCCCCAAACCCCCAACCAGGGGGTATTTCATGGGGTTTTCCATTAGCATTTGTTCCTATGTTTTTGGACAAATTATTTTCATATCACTGGAAATAAACCCGATGGTAACAGATATTTGTGTAACAGTGGAATATGTTCTTCAAAACAAGGACAACATGTTCTCTTGTCTATCAAAATTTTTGAAAGAAAAATGTGTTTATGTTATTATATGTAGCAATTCAGAATCACCCAAGCTTCTAAGCTTTCCTGAGAATGGCAAGATCAGCTAAATACAATGGAAACAAAACTGTTCATCCAGAATTTAATTTTTAATTTTAATAAACACAGAGGCCTTATACAGTGATGATTATGCATGCTACCACTGAACACAAGAACCCGTCAAATCTGATAATACATTAAAGGGACTAAAAGTCAGTTGGGGAAAACATTATAGTTCTGGTGCTTTTATCTAACAGCATAAATGGATGTTGTTTCTAAGTCCTGCATCATAGTGTTACCATATGTAGATGTTAAACTGTCCTTCCAAATCAATTAAAGGACCATACAATTTGCATTTTTATGTATTATATGAGTAGTAGCTTTTATGACCCTGTATTTTCTATTGTTGCATAGCCAGTGTCCAAATGGAGTCAGAGAAGCTGACACGAACTTGTATTGGTAGTTTTATATAAATAAATATATTTTACATTTCTATTTACAGCAAACAAGATAGGCACATCACTATATTATGAGGTAAATCATCAGGTAAATCACAGAACAGCATGTAGTGCACAGAAGAAAAAGGCAGGAAAAAAGGGAAACTCCCCCTTTACACCCAGCAACCAATTGTAATGTAGATTGCCTCAGGTAGGAGTCTGCACTCTCCTACCAGTCAACTACAATTGTGTGTTCTGGCCTGTTATGCACTTTACAGTTCCAGCTATTAAATTAAATATCTTAATAGGATACCTATGGAGTTCTAAATGTAGACTAGGAAAAGAACAAATTAATATTTCTTTCTCAACTCCTGCTTGCCCTCCATCCCTATCCTTACATTGATAGCTAATATTGAGTAAAGAAAAAATAGGCGCACCTGCTAATTATGAGACCCAATCTAATAATTAAGGCACCAGGCTAGAAACTGTGAATTCTAGTCCCACCTTAGCCATGAAAGCCAGTTGGATGACCTTGGGCCAGTCATACTGTTTCAGACAAGCTTACCTCACAAGGTTGTTGTTGTGGGGAAACTAGAAGGGGTATTAGATATGTTCAGCGCCTTGAGTTTTTTTTATAAAAATATAGTAAAGGTAGGATATAAATAAAAATAAAATGTGATCAGTTTAATCTTGTGGCTGCAGTCATACAAGACATCCATGGTGAATAATTTTCAGAATTAATTCAATAACTGCAAAGCTAGAACTACAGGACACACGAAGCTAAAATGTAGCTGTGTGATTTGTTATGCTGTGCTAATGCAACCAATGTTTGACTCACAGACTTCTACAATTCCTAAAGTTTTTCTTTTCCATTGATTAAGGATTTGGAATGGGGTCGGGGAGGAATTGATAGAAATGAAAGCAAAAATCAGACTTTAAAATAAAATGTTTTTTTTTTAATTTATTTAGGAAAATAATGAATTAATTTTAGTCACTTCCTGGGAGCTGCATTTTTAAGGTCAGTAGCATATGCGTTTTGCAAAAGAACACACTTCAATATGCAGAACTTCAGTGCAAATATGTGGTTATCTTATTCTCCAGATCTCATTCCCCAAAGCAAGCCCTTTGCAGAAACACTTGTTTCCTGATATGCACCCAAGGCCGGATCCAAGACATCTTGACTCCTCATTATGCTGAACAGAGACATGAGGATATTCTGAGCTGTCCTAGGGAGAAACTCCCTCTCATTGTTCCAGGCATGGAATCCAAGCTTTTTTTCAGTCCTACTGTTGATATCAGTGTTGGAAACAAGGGGAGCTGATATGGCTTTGAGGAAAAGCAAGTGGGGTAAAAAGCACTTCTGAAGGCACTGTGGGTTGTGTCTGGAGAATTGAGCAGTGAGTCTCATGGGAATTCAACACTGTGGAAAAGTGCTTCAGTTCCTCTGTTAGGTGTTTGATTTCTCGCCGCAAAGCAGCATTCTGTCTCTCCAAGTCTTCACTCTCCTTTAATGAAGGAAAAGAAACAGAAAGTAACAAAGCCTTAGAACCCACCACAGGAAATAAATGTGGGTAATCAACCCACCTGCAAAACAAGACCTAGTCTGCTCTGGACATAAAAATTATAATTGTGTAATATTAAAACAGTGAAATTAACTGTGCACTTAAAGCTTTTAATAATTCTTCACAGAACCACATAATTAAATACAGTTAATTAGCGAGACCCTCGCTTCCTTCTATACTTACTAAGAGGATCTTTATTGCAAGCCTCTTCAGCATGGCTATTCTTAAAACATTCCACTATATGTCACTGTTGCACCTGAATGATCAATCAATTCTTCACAGGAATTCCAACATAACTCTGACATGGATGTATGCATGTACTATCGACTGTACACCACTGTACAATCAATTTGCTTCAAATGGCCCTACGGATATCTGGCCAATGATAATGAAATTCTGTTCTGGTGCTCATGATGGTATTACCTGACTATTAAAATATGTTGTCCGGTTTGATGAGACAGGGAAAATCAGATTGGGTGCTGATTGGCTGGTGAATTACTGTAGCTATGAATTTCTCATCATCCTGCCTAAAACAAAGGCAACTCTCATCAGTAATCTCTCAATGAATATCAAAGGCTGATTTGGCAAATGGGTAGTATATATTTCAAATCAGTGAGAGGATAAGTAAATAAACAAATGCGATAAAGTTTACATTTACAACTTTAGAGCAACTGAAATAGAAAAAAAAAGACCTTAGCCGATCTCTGGGGTAGGCTAAACTACTATATTCTCCAAAATCTTCTTGAAGAGATGTGGTTCATAATCTTTTAAAAGTCCAAATATTTTGGGGGCAAAGGTGTAAGACAATAAGGGGTAAGCTATTCCATACAAAAGGAGCCATCATGCCTGGGTTCCCTTTATCTCAAAGGCAGGATTCCCAGCAAGCCCTCTTTTCCTCATCTGAATAGTCTTCCGGGCAGTCCCTTAAAGACTGAATTAAAAGAATCAAACTAAGAAGTAATAAGAACATGAGGGACTATCTACAAAGTTCCTTCATCGAGGAATGATTGCAATTGACACATAAAAATAGAATTGTGTGAAATCTCTCTTGGCCATAGCAAGCAAGAGCTGTGAGTCAGAAGAATTCCTAAACCGTAAACCACTTTCGTTCTGAGGAGAACAGCCCCATCTAGGGTTAAAGATGTAATATATTCTGATTCAATGTAACTTCAGATTTACTATCATTCTATCTTGCTAGTATTCAGTCTAAATCTTACCCAGTACACTACACTGCTGTCAATCATCTATCTTTGTGATCAAGCAAGCACTCTATAAAATGCTTTCATTTCCAGAAACATCCCAAGTGCCACATGGAACCACATACGATCCATCAAGTGCCTGGGGCACAGACTACTTGAATGCGCCCTTCTTTCCCCTGAGGGCTTGTGGCATAGTAAAATTCTACAGAATTTAGAGCATGATCCGACCATGATTATGTAAATGTGATAAATAAATAAATAAAATCTTAAAGGGCTGAGAGATATGTCCCCCACCATCACTTCTATTATATAATCTCCTGCATGGGTCAAGTCCATGATCACTTAGGATAAGTCTTTGTCATGGTGGACAAAAATGTACAAGCTGCCTCCTATCCTGGGGGAAATAAATTGAAGTCCTTCCGCACCAAAAGCCTGGGGTCAACCATGAAGTCTAGTAGTCAAGGCTCTGTATCAATTATACACAAGAGAGGAGATTTGATTCTCTGCTTAACTTCCCAGATGATCAAAGCCACTCTTGCTAGCATGTCATGCCTGCTGTAACACCTGAAACCCAGATGGGCATATCCCCATGAAAGTCATCCTCCATCCAGGTTTCAATGATACGTACTAGTCTTTGCTGCCATCCATAATCAAGTTGTAAATGGGGGAGAGCCACACTAGGGGAAGACCAGGCATTCAGCGAGAGCCTGGAGACCAAGGACTGTTATGTAATACTTTGGAGGAGATTAGGAAAGTAGTAGCAGTCCCAATTCCTCTTCCCTGAGGACAGCCTACTCTCATTTGCTTTCACCATCTCAGTGATACCCTCTTCTGCCAACTTCCTTCCATATGCCCCACTAGTCTCCCAGATAATTCTTGCAGAATGGACAACTTCAACTCACCACATGGATTCCTCTTGCTCTCTATCAGCACATTGTTACTATTATTAAACCATTTACATTGTGAAATGGGGCTGCCTAAGTGTTCTAATATTGCTGTTAAACTGAAAGTGAGATCAGGACAAAAATAGGTGACACGCCAGTAAATATTAGGAAACATCCAAGGGATTATTAGCTAATAGCAAAACAATGCACATGTGTGACATGCTTACACAATAATAAATAATATATTACTAAATTATTTATTTGGTAGGTAGTCTTTGATTTGCAACCACAATTGTGACCAGAATTTCTGTTTCTAAGCAAGATGATTGTTAAGTGAGCTATGGCCAATTTTGTGATTTTTGCCACAACTGTTAAGCAATTAAATTATTCACTATTGTTAAGCAAATCCAATCCATGCCCCCCCACTTGGCTTTGCTTGTTAGAATCTGGTTGGGAAAGGCAATCAGATGATCTCAGGAACCTCAACCATCATAAATACATGCCAATGGTCAGGACTCCAACATGCACCCCCATTCAAATCATAAGTCTCTAGCCACATCTCTCAGAGGAAAAAAGATTGATTTATTAGGAGTTGACATGTTGGCGTTTTCGGTTTGCAGCCGACTCTGATACATCATTCATTTCACCCTTGATCCTGGTCTCCCCCCACCCCCTGGATGCATATTCTCCAATGAGACACATCCATAGCCAAGAGTTATCAATCTTGCTCTCCAGTAATAATTTTGCACGTCAGAAGCTTTGGTTGCCAAAGGGATTATCTGAAGCATTTAAGGAATGCACTGCTTTCCCCCGCTCCCCTTCTGCTGGCAACTAAAAAGACCAAAGAAGTATTTTTTTTTTAGTTGACACCAGTTGCCAAGCGCTCAGATTTTCTCATGTGCCTGTGGGGATGCTGTAATGGTCATAAGTTCAAGTACCTGTTTTACATCACTTTTTCCAGTGCCACTGTAACTCTAAACAGTTGCAAGTTGAGGACTACCTGTAGTGCTCATGAAGATGAGGAGATATATTTTATTTCTGGTGAAATTCTATTGCATTTAAACAAGCATATGCAAACTTTATGAAAATATACATCTGCTTTTTTGGTAATAGTTTTCTCCTTGCCAATAATATGCAAATAGCCAGCCTAGAAGTAATTTGACTCTCTTCCAGATCTACTTACATTAGCAACATTATTCATTGTCATGCTTCCTACAAAGCAAAGGAAATCAACTAGAACATGGTTGACCTCCATTCCCTGAACTAGTTTTTAAGATGAGGAGAGGAGGAGCCATATAAGGATTTTTTTCTTCTCAGAAGGTGACAGATTGGGAGGCATCAGTATTACAATCCTAAAGGCACTTATTTTTTAAGGGAATTGCTACTTAGGCCTTTAAGTGAATATCAGTTTAATGGAAAATGGGGTGGGGAGGGGCAGTGATGCTTCACCAGAAGGTCATTTGCATAGAGAAAGTGAAGATAGATTTACATCTTTCATCAGCTATTAAGAACTCAATTTATTTGCTGTTTCATTTACTCTTAATTAATCTCCTGACAATCATGGATGAATGGAACAAGCAGGTAACAATGAAGCAGTCCAAAGTTTGTTTTCAAGAGCAAGCCATATAAGCATGACAAAGCTCTTATTTTAATGGTATTGGGTTGTGGATTGGAAGCCATACTTGCTTTTTTACAGGCCTGTGAGGTGGGACTTTTCTTGGGGGGGACATGTTTATCAATTTAATGTAAGTTAAAAACATAAAATGAATACATATGCCCAGAAACGTTTAAATGTAACAGCGCTGACATAAGACACACATGTGGCTAGGAGCAAATGCGGCCAGGAGAGTAACGTGGATGGACCAAGGAGATGGACCAGGAGAACTGAGAAAGCAGTGATGAGCCTTGTCCAGGTGCTCTTTCGGGCAGAGGGTGAAGTGGGCATAATGGGAAAGGTTAAGAAGAGTGGCAAAAAAAAGCACAACAGAGTGCAGAGGGAACAAACAGCTTGAGGCATAACATGGAGCATGCAGAGAAAGCAAGAACACAGCAAGGAGCTGAAGGAATACATCAAGGAAGAAACAGAAAATGCAAGAAGAAATAAGATTATGAAGCAGGGAGAACGGGTTATGAACAGAGTAAATAGATAATGCGGAGGGAAAATTTTGGAGTCCTTAGAATCACTGTAGACTGCCAAAGACACTTTCACACTCCTACGATATTTGGTTTACTGACTGACAGGTGTTTCAGACATTCATGCAAAGAAAAAAACTCTGAACAAGTAACCAACAACACCATTTGTTACACTACAAAAAGGAAGCAATAAATACTCCTTCAAGCCAGGCTTAACATCCTGGTGATCCCTTTCAAGTTTCCTTCGATATAATGCAGAACAGGCTTGCCAGTACCTCTACCAATATTTTTTAAAACTTTTTGATCCAGACCAGAGATTCTCAACCTTGGTATCTTTAAGACTTCAGCTCAAGCATTTCAGCTGTGGAATTCTGGGACTTGAACTCCATCTATCTTAAAATTGCTAAAGTTGAGAAATGCTGATCTAGACTACAGTTCTGGGATCAGCTGGTGCTGTCCTGTTCAAACACTAACCAGATCTTGGTTTGTTTCACAGTTAGCCAGGATTGGCTGTGCGTATATCTCCTCAGGTTCAAAGAAATAAAGAGAATAGATGTTCATAAAGGGCAGAATTTTCAATTTCCCCTACCTCGTACCAAATTTATGGTAAAAAAAAATTCTAACACATTATGGTCCTAACCACAGATTTCCCTTTTGTTCCCATACAACCATTAGTCTGGATAATCTGCCTGTATTTTTCTTGGGCAAAGGGGATTGGGTTCAAGGTGTTTTTCTGTAATAACATCTTTGCAGAGTTTCCAGATTGATGTTTTTCTTGTAAACTCAGTCTGGGCAAACCCAAGAAGGAAAGTAGACTTAGTTATGTCAGCGGATGACATTTCTGCGCTTGGCCGCATTCAGCCCCCAGCCAGCAACTTATGAGAAATGACAGCAACATATCCTGCATTGTGCGTTCCTACTGCCTCTCACCAAGCCCTCATCAGGCACTTGTATTTCCTCAACCTAAGCCACATACATCCTGACCCCTTGAGAGCAAAAGCCTGGGGAGCTGGTGGGGGTCAGTAACTGCCATCACTACTTAGCAAAACCACCCGACACAGGAAACCTGTCACTGAACAAGAAGGAAAGCCCTGCTTGCATCTTTCAGCAGCTGCAGGGAAAGAGGCTAAGTAGTGCAGAAATTCATCAGTTGAAATCATGGCTGTTCTCCCCAAGGCCTTGCTCAAAAGCAAGGCGGCTTTGAAAGAGTAAAGATGGCCAGGACACTATAACGCAGGTCTTTCCTCAAATGACTATCTCTGAAGCCTTTGTGTGTGAGGATGTGTCTTTATGTGCAAGAGAGATGTTTACAGTTGTTATTTGTTTAGACTGAGGAAGGTCAAGCTGCCAAATTTTCAAGCAAGCTCATGGCGCTCAGATAAGGGCTACATCACATTGTGGTAATTATCCCTTGCCCCCTTTGAAGAGAAACCACAGAAATTATCCCCTGCCCCTTTGAAGTGAAACCACAAAAATTTGAAATTATTTATAAACATGTAAAACTTTGCTGCAAGATGAGCTTGCAAGTTGGATTCAGTCAAAAGCAAGCATATATAACAGATTAAAACAATTCTTAAGCATATCACCTCACATTCTTGTGAAGAGTCATATCACCAAATTCTTTCTCAGAGTAAAAAAAGCCGTCCACACTCAAAGATATCATATAAGAGAGAGAACAAGGTGGAGAACCTTCCCATGCGATCACGCTTTTTATGTGCAAGAGGGATTTTTTTTAATGCAGAGATGGTGGAGTACACTCAGAATGTTCATTTAATACTTGAAATGGTCAGTCAAAGAAGAATTGGCAATCCAATTGTTATTTATGCAAACTAGACAATAGCATTCGGGTTTTATGTGATCTCCAGAAACTTAGGAATGAGAGGCATGCTATGCACTACTCTGTTTCTCTGGCTTTCTGGGAAACTCCAGGAACAAAAAATAGGGCTGGCATTTACTGATAATATTTCAACATATGCCATGATGCCCAACTTCATTATCTTTCCACATGTATAGCATAACATGGAACGAAAGACCCAATCTCTTCATGAGATTCAGTGATTATCCTACCTATGTAAAATATATTTCAAGATTTGTTAAAATGAATGAATATAATTTGGCTTATTTGATCAAGGTTAAAATAGATACGTTGCTATCTCTGGAAATCCTTCATGGACTTTTGTGAATCAGGGCTGAAACAATGAGGTTTTAAGGATTTGTTTATAAATAAAAAGATGGGATATGGGGAAAAAAGGATCACTAACCTACCATTGTTGGTAGATAATAATTAAAACTATTTATATACTGTATGATCAAGGGAGAAGTCCTTTTTATATATATCTTTTCTTTTCCTTTACTATTATTTTTTTCTTATCTGCACTTTAAATAAGTTTAATAATATTAGTATAAAAAAAATCATAAAAATTGGACATAAATTACCTGTTAACCAAACAGCACTCCAATAGCTGACCAAATATGGAAACAGTTTGGGGTAGGTGAAGTAGGAGGACATTGGTGCTTTTTAGGGCTCCTGATAAATCTCAAGACCCATTTCTCATAAGGATAAATATAAAAGAAAATATGAGAAAAGCTCAAGAAGTTATCATTTAGGACCCTCAGAATGTCACAAGATTGACCTATTTGACTTAATAGGAGGCTACAGAAGGGCTTCTAAGGAAATGATGTCATCTGAGAAGAATGAGGGTTTTTAATCTACATATTTGTATTTAAGAAGGTTTAAAATCAGGAATGGGCAAATTATATCCATTTTCAATGAACAAACAAACAAAACCTCAATGGCCATTTTGGGCATTTGAGTATTTTAAAGATGGTAATGAGAAATTCCAGGGAGGGAAATTATCATTTCCAGCCTTAAAACTATTCCCAATCTCCCCAACCTTATCATCAAATTTAGCACCTTTCTCCACATTTACATAAATATTTCCTTTATTGAACATTACCCATTCCCAAAGACTCTGAGCAGTTGATACAATACCCAAGTGCTGCTCAAAAGACCTTAGGTTTGCCTCAATGCAGTCATGCAAAGTGTTGGATAAACTACTGCGGTTTCACAGTTTTATAGCTCAAACAATTCTTTAAAGTATTGCTATAGCCCTAAGTCAGACTATATTATTATATTATATATTTAGTATAGTATAATAATTTATTATAATATGTTATATATCGTACCTTATATTACATAATATTACATTGTGCACTGTCTACCTTCTGGCTAGAAAAGCAAAATTTAAATGGAGATACTAATATTAATAATAGTATCCCAGAAATCCAGATGAGGAGGACAGAAGCCTTTACCAAGTGCAGGTGATCTGCTTTCTGTGTTTGTCTCTGCCGACTCTTCTGAGCTGCGATGCGATTCTTTTCTCTTCTTTGCACTTTCCTCATTTCATCAGAAGAATCCTGAAATGCAGACATATTTTTCCAAACTACTGCCTTTGAAATGTATGCACTAGGAATGTAGGATGGTTGGGTACAACACTGAAAGCCCTTAAAGACCAGAAAGGGGACAAGTCATTCTGGAGTAATTCTAGCTAACATGGTTGCTAAGATTTGAACCAACTTGATGACACATAATCAATCAGTGAAGGAATGTCTGATTATTTTAGTGCTGTGCTAATGGGAGATGTGAATGTGTATTTTGTATGTACTTTTGTATGCAAATCAGACTGTTGTTGCTAGTAAACCCAAATTATTGCAGTAGACTGCAATGAGCTGAAAATTACTGTATCAAATTAATTGTGTTTGATAGGGAAAATAGAATGAATGACTGCATATTATAAATAAACTGTAAAAAAAAAACCTAAAGCAAGTAAATCAATTTCTACACAGTATTGTGGTCAATTAAAAAAAATATTGGGAAAATAGTTGGAGAAATTTAAAAATGTGCAAATGGCAAGAAATTAGACAGTACATGATCTGTTATAAATATTGGGAGGGCATGAAAAAATGGCTGTATATAAAATGTGTTTTGCCTCTTTGTTTATGAAAGTAAAAGTTGGGTATCTTAAAAGAAACACAAAAGTAAATTGAATGCAGTAGGAAAGGAATATATAAGAAATGTGTGCAGTAAAAGAAGAACAGATTATGTGATGAATTAAGGAATGGATATTAAACAGTCCAAAAAGTACTGGTTGAATGGAGCTGAGATCCTTGAATAGAAAGAAATGAGTAGCTTAAAAACTTAAAGAGCAAAAGGCAAGGTAGAAATCAGTATTCGGCCTGGTGAATCAAGGAAGGTTTGCAAGGTTACTGAAAAGCATAGTAATGTTTATATAAACTAGTTTTAGCTTTTCATTTTTATTATCTGTCCATATCCTTTTGCCTTTAATGTCTTTAACTTTCTATTTCTCACTTTTTTCTCCCCTCTGCAGAACTTTGCTTCTTCCTTAAGGATAATAGCATAATGGGTATACACTGCATTGGGTTTGATGTAATAATAAAAAAATTTCTACCCTATGTTTTAAAAAAAATCCTTATGGTGATATAATTTTATTGTCTCTCATTGATGGCATCTAGCTGTGTAGTTCTCTAGAATTTTCTTCCTCCCTCTTTAAAGTATAAACCTAAGAGCATTTTGCACACAGCTGAAGTTTGTTTGTTTTTTTCAAGTTCAGGACCCCATTCCTAAGAAGGCAAAATGTTGACACTTTCATCTTTGAAAATGTATCACACCTCTCAGGAGAGAAAACGCCCAACCTTAACACTTTTTAAGGTATCATTCAGCCCCTCGCCTTTTGCAGAAAAAACTGGATCACCCAGAATTTTCCTCATTACAGGAGATAATTTTGGACAGGAGGACGAGATTTTTGTTTTATTTTTTTTTAAACAATTCCAGTGCAAAACCCCTCAGCCGTTAAGACTCGCCTTCCCCAGTCAGCAGCCCTCCACCGATGCCAGACACAAATCCCAGAATTGTAGGTGATACAGGTGGTTGGAAATCTGGGGACTATAGTTCCTCGTGAACTTATTCCGCCTTCCTTTGAATCTGAGGGGTCAATTTGATTCAAAAGGGAGACGCGCAGCTGGGGAACAGTTCCTCAACTCTTGGTTTTTAATGCCTCAGCAAACTTCACCTGTTGAATTTCCACTAGACTGAACCCGGGTCGTGCAGCGTTGCTCGCAACCAACCGCCGTCTCGGCGTACCATTCAACCGACAGAAACTGGCCCCCACACAGTACCTGCTTGCTGGATGAAGAGGACTGGCTGAAGCTGCTAGAGTCACTGCTGTCGGAGCTATGGGGCATGGCTCACAGCACCCCCTGCCTGTCGACTCCTTCTTCCTTCAGGCCTTCGCGGTCTTAAGGCGGCCTTTCCCTTTGAACTGGACACTTTCGCGCCTTTTCTTTCCCGTCCTCTGAGCCGGCCGCTTACTTTCTCCCCCTTCTCCCGCCGCGCCTGTCCGCTTACCCTTCGGGGCAATGCATCTCCCGCGGCTCTTCGCTTCCCTTTAGCTACTGCGGATTCTCGGAAGCCTCAAGGGACTTAACTGAAAGTCACGTGGGCGGAAACTTTGAGAAGAAAAATGTTACAGACTTTTTTTTTTTTTTTTTTAAATTTTAAAAATCGACTCTGGGAAAATCAAACGGCGTTAAAGAGAAAGAACTCAAGTCACGTCGGGGGGGGGGGAGGGAGGGAGGGGGAGAAAAAGAGAGCGAGAGAGAGAGAGAGCGATTGGTTTCAGCAGCGTGACAAGCATGAGAGCATCAGAGAAATAACCAGGTTGGTGTAAAGGTGGGGAATTTACGCATGTTTAAGAGAGAAAAATAATTCCGTTCATATATTTTGCATAGAATTGATAGAACTGACAATAAAAACTCCAAGAGACTAAAATACTGCATCGGCTAGTGTTAAAAAAGACCTCTGGTTTTTTTTTTTTTTTTTTAATGCATATTTTCAGCTATGAAAGAACCTGTTTTGCCATTCAGTCCTCTCATTCTTGGGTATCAGAAATTCAAATTTTGAATTTTTCCTTCCAGATAGTTGAAACTTTGGATATCCTTCCTTTTAGATTGGCCCGAATCTGAGAGTTCCCAAATGACTACAGTAGCTTGAAATGGATCCACTGGAAAAGGAGAAACAAAATACACTGCTCAAAAAAATAAAGGGAACACTTAAACAACACAATGGAACTCCAAGTCAATCACACTTCTGTGAAATCAAACTGTCCACTTTGGTAGCAACACTGATTGACAATCAATTTCACATGCTGTTGTGCAAATGGAATAGACAACAGGTGGAAAGCAGAGGCAGTTAGCAAGACACCCCCAAGAAAGGAGGAGGTTCTGCAGGTGGTGACCACAGACCACTTCTCAGATCCTAGGCTTTCTGGATGATGGTTTGGTCACTTTTGAATGCTGGCGGTGCTTTCACTCTAGTGGTAGCATGAGACGGAGTCTGCAACCCATACAAGTGGCTCAGGTAGTGCAACTCATCCAGGATGGCACATCAATGCGAGCTGTGGCAAGAAGGTTTGCTGTGTCTGTCAGCATGGTGTCCAGAACATGGAGGTGCTACCAGGAGACAGGCCAGTACATCAGGAGATGTGGAGGAGGCCGTAGGAGGGCCACAACCCAGCATCCGGACCGCTACCTCCACCTTTGTGCAAGGAGGGACAGGAGGAGCACTGCCAGAGTCCTGCAAAATGACCTCCAGCGGGCCACAAATGTGCATATGGCAACTCAAACGGTCAGAAACAGACTCCATGAGGGTGATATGAGGGCCCGACGTCCACAGGTGGGGGTTGTACTGACAGCTCAACACCGTGCAGGACGTTTGGCATTTGCCAGAGAACACCAAGATTGGCAAATTAGCCACTGGCGCCCTGTGCTCTTCACAGATGAAAGCAGGTTCACACTGAGCACATGTGACAAACATGACAGGGTCTGGAGATGCCGTGGAGAACATTCTACTACCTGCAACATCCTCCAGCATGACCGGTTTGGCAGTGGGTCAGTAATGGTGTGAGGTGGCATTTCTTTAGGGGACCGCACAGCTCTCCATGTGCTCACCAGAGGTAGCCTGACTGCCACTAGGTACCGAGATGAGATCCTCAGACCCCTTGTGAGACCATATGCTGGGGTGGTTGGCCCTGGGTTCCTCCTGATGCAAGACAATGCTAGACCTCATGTGGCTGGGGTGTGTCAGCAATTCCTGCAAGACGAAGGCTGGACTGGCCCGCCCATTCCCCAGACCTGAATCCAATTGAGCACATTTGGGACATCATGTCTCACTCCATCCACCAATGCCACGTTGCATTGTCCAGGAGTTGGAGGATGCTTTAGTCCAGGTGTGGGAGGAGATCCCTCAGGAGACCATCCGCCACCTCATCAGGAGCATGCCCAGGCATCATGGGGAGGTGATACAGGCACGTGGAGGCCACACACACAACAGAGCCTCATTTTGACTTGTTTTAAGGACATTACATCAAAGTTGGATCAGCCTGTAGTGTTTTTTTCCACTTTAATTTTGAGTTAACTCCAAATCCAGATCTCCATAGGTTTCTAAATTTGATTTCCATTGATAATTTTTTGTGTGATTTTGTTGTCAGCACATTCAACTATGTAATGAACAAAGTATATATGAGAATATTTCATTCATTCAGATCTAGGATGTCTTATTTTTGTGTTCCCTTTATTTTTTTGAGCAGTGTATTTTAAATGGCCTTATTATTGAAAGTGTGGAAAGCAACTAACACAACAATGTTCATATGAGCTAACTTGCCAGTTGGGCTTATCTCTTCCAGATACATTCGTGGAAAGTTCTCCGGATCTATTCAAGATACCCTTGCTTCTAAACTTGTGTTTTTATGTAGCATGCAGAATCTTAATTAAAAATGATAGATCACAATGTCCCTTTTAAAAATAATCAGAACTGTTGGCCAGCTATAGCTCAAGGAATAGATTATTATATGCCAGTGCAGCAAATCACACAAAAATATTCTTCAATATTTTGCCTGGACAGTTCTCTCTGGCCTGGTGCCTGAGATTGAATTGAACTGCTGTTTCTATTTTCCCAGCTGTCATGACCAGTGGACATGCCAGCTTCAAACAGTGGGAGGCATAGTTTAACATGTATGCAAAGCACCAAGTCGCAGAAGTTGCATGTGTGAATGACCCTGCATTGTTACTGTGCCAGTGAGGAAGAAAAAGTATCCTTAATCAACATACTTCCTTCCACCATTCCAGCTCCCCCCACACAATATTTTCAAAACCAGTTGACTTGGACTGCACTGAGTATTTGGATCTTTTTCCAGTGTCGAATCAAAATGCTACATGTACCCATGAGCAGCATTTCATTAACTATCACCAAAAAATCTGCTGCCCTTTGCTGATTTCTGATTTTGCCTATTTTGATTCTCTGACAGATGATGCCATCCTGATTGTATATTAAAGTTGGCCACACAGTCATCTGGATTTTAGACCGAATTTGACACTTTCATCCAGCTATTGAGTCTGTAGTTTAAATGTATTATAACCACCCAGTCCCAATTAGTATTACAAATATAAATACATAGCAACGAAAGCAGTTTAAAACAACAAGCTCATGGGCAGCCCAGACTAAAAATGTCATAACTGTAATAATCAAGTTTCCAAGCCCTATGCCATAAAGGGCTCTATAGGTAAAGATCAGCACCCTGAATTATATCTGGAATGCCACTTCCAACTAATGGAATAACAGCAGTGTCACATAGGCATACTGGGAGGTACCCATTGTTACTCATACCACTGCGTTTTGTACCAGCTGTAGCTTCTGAAGGGTCTTTAAGAACAATCCTATTTAGGGTACATTGCAAACATTCAGGCTTAAGGTGACCAGGGTATGAGTAATTAATTATCTGAAGGACCTATATGTGCAGTTTGTGAGGAGCCGTAGTGGCACAGTGGTTAGAATGCAGTACTGCAGGGCCAACTCACTACTTACTCCAGGAGTTCAATTCTCACCAGCTCAGTTGACTCAGTTCTCACTTGACTCAGCCTTCCATCCCTCTGAGGTTGGTAAAATGAGGACCCAGGTTGTTGAGGGCAATAAGCTGACTCTGTAAACTGCTTAGAGAGGGTTGGAAAGCACTGTGAAGTGGTATATAAGTCTAAGTGCTACTGCTA
Source organism: Laticauda colubrina (assembly GCA_015471245.1). Lineage (NCBI taxonomy): Eukaryota > Metazoa > Chordata > Lepidosauria > Squamata > Elapidae > Laticauda > Laticauda colubrina. Next base: position 27,015,400 of record BLBF01000005.1, read on the forward strand.
TGTGATAAGCAAAGTAACTCTGGTTGATTCTGATCAGAATTACAGAATAACCAAGTTGGAAGGGACCTCTTCAGTACCTCCAGTGATGGAGCACACACAACTTCTGAAGGCAAGCCATTCCACTGATTAAATGTTATTACTGTTAGGAAATTTCTCCTTAATTCCAGGTTGCTTCTCTCCTTGATTAATTTCCATCCATTGCTTCTTGTCCTGCCTTCAGGTGCTTTGGAGAATAGGTTGACTCCCTCCTGTCTGTGACAGCCCTTCAAATATTGGAAGACTGCCATCATATCACCCCTAGTTCATCTCTACGAGACTAGATATACCCTCTTAATTGTATGTTTTAGTCTCCAGTCCCCTAATAATATAAATTTCACTATAGAAGAAAAGTACTGCATATATTATACACCAGAACAGTGAAATATAAGTATAGAGAGGGACAAGGCAAAAATCATATCATGTCTTCTAAAAATTATTTTTACTGCATCTTTGTGCTGTAGTAAGCGGATATAAGGAAGTTCCCAAAGTGTTGATGGAGCTGAAAAACCCTGTGAGAGAAATGGCAGAGGTAGAGGCTGGCTAATGCCAGTGGAAGAACAAACCTACATCTCCCAAATCCTTAATATACTCATCTGTTCATGCTCACAACAGGTCACTCAATTTCTTTTCTAAATTAGATACAGATACAGATTAACCGAGTTGGAGGATAATCTGACCTTGTAGGTCAGGGATGTCAAACTCACATCACGGCATCAGTGATGTATTGGGCCTTTTCCCTCCTTTGCTAAACCAGGCATAGGCATGGCTGGTGTGTGATGCATCCAGCTCATGGATCGGGAGTTTGACAGGTCATCTTGTCGTCCAACCACCCGCCCAAGCAGACCCTACACCATTTTTGACAGATGGCAGTCCGGTCTTGAAAACTTCCAGTGATGATGCTCCTACAACTTCTGAAGGCAAGCTGTTCCACTGGTTCCTTGTTCAGTTTCCATCCATTATTCCTTGTTTGGACTTCAGGTGCTTTGGAAAATTGCTTGAGCCCTTCCTCTCTGTGGCAGCCTCTCAAATATTGGAACAGTTAACATGTCACCTCTGGTCCTTCTCCTCACTAGACTAGCCATGCCCAGTTCCTGCAATCATCCATTGTATGTTTTATTCTCCAATCCCCTCATCATCTTAGTTGATCTTTTTTACATTTTTTCTAGCTTTGCCAAATATAATTGCCAATTTTCTATTTTTTTAGTTTTTTTATAGTGTGGTGACCAAAACTGGACACAATATTTTAGGTGCTTTGTACCAAACTGTCCATCTGGGCTTCTTTTTAACCTGTTGCTTTTAGTCTTGCCTCTCAGCTATATACATTTACGCTCATTGTGCGTAAGTTTGACAAGCCAAATATTATTGCAGATTTTCTATTTATTTCTTTTTTTATCTGCTCATTTGTTAGACTGCAACAATTGTTCTATCTCAATATGGCCAGGACATATAGCAGGACATATAGCCAGGACATATAGATAGCAGTGATCAGCACCTTAGTTAAAGTTGAGGTATCTGGAATTGTCAATAGTTGAGTTTAAGATGGAGGAAAATAAAAAGAAAGGCTCAAATAATTAGCCTTGAGGCTGAAAAGACAAGGCGGGATAGAGGAAGGACATGTTTATATAGCAAGTAAAAATAAATGCTTTGCTTTTTTCCCCACTTACCAAGCAAGATGGGGGGAAAAACTTTAGCCAGAAGTAGGGCTTTCCCTCCTTGTGGAGCAAAAATGAGGAAGGGAGAAAGAGAGAGCTGAAAATTTCCCATAGACTTGAAGAGACAAATGAGCCCATCACAATTTGCTTGCAGCCATGACGGTGTAAAAAAGCAATGCTAAGAAAGGAGGTGGCCCAAAAACAGTGGGGCAATAAAATAACGGAGGATTGAGCTTCAACAGAGTTTTGAAAAGGCCCATCATTGGGATGGACAGGAAATCCAGAAGAAGCTCAACATCAGATTCAAAAAAGTGTCACAATCAGTGGTACTGTGGCCAAGCTCACCTGTGTCTAGCAGTAGATCAGAGTGGAGATCCTGTGGTCTATGGAAGAGGCCAAGCACAGAAGGTCTCCCAAAAATGACTTCAGCTCGTGGCTCTCAAACAAGCTGGAGCATGATTGATCCATCAAAGAAATCTGGCAGCAAGCTACTGTGTGGAAAAATAGAAAGAAAAAGTATTAGGCATACTATCTTGAGTTTTTGAATAAAAGATGGGATAAAGCCATCAAGTAAATGAATCAAACTGAAAGTCCTTTTTGATTTTATGAGAAATGTACAAAAGTTCATGGAGTACGCCAGGGAAATTACAAAATGGTTTGGTTTGTACAGACAGTATGATCTCCTTTGGGAAATAGAAAATGTTTTTAATTTAATAATGTAGACTGTAAAAACAATAAAATTAATAACTTGATGCCAATTTGAATGAACAAAACCTGAAATTCAGCAACCACCTTCCAATCCTACAGTTCTCCAAATTAAAATGTAGAGATATTAGCAATGCAGAGAAAAAAATAAATGAAACAATCTTAGCACAATTTTTAACCAGTAATTTACCCAGTTTGGCTAAAGTAGGAGATCTTTGAAACATTTGTCCCTTCTGGTTTAATTTACCTGAAAACACCTTTTCCTGATAAATCTATAAGACAGCTTTACTCAGAGGCAATACTCAGTTCACTCCTTCCCTTGCTCCAGAACAAGATGTCCTCTCTTCCCCATGTTCTACCACCCCTTCTCCCTTTGTTTCAAAAACACTAAAAATTTCTGTCTTTAGTAGAATAAGAGATTGGAGTATATATCTGTGTCATTCTGTGCCTATGTGACAAAGAGAGCATCTCTCTCACTCATATAACAAATAACAGAATAACAGAGTTGGAATGGACCTTCTAGTTCAACCATCTGTATACCACATGTCAATTAGCCTGTGAATATCTTAGTTTATCAGGGATGCTGAATTTTTTTTTTAACAAACCAGTTTACTTCATAGATATATTCCAGGCCTCATAACATCTTCATTAAAGGGACAGAAAAGTTCATTCCTTCTCTCAAATGGCATGTGGGCCATTGCCAAGCCTTCTGAGACTCTCTTGGGTGATTTTTTTTTTCAAATCCTAGTCATCAGAAAATTTCACTCCTCTACTTACAGCTCTAATAGAAGCAGAAATCCTTCCCTTGCTCTCTACATACCAATGCAGACGTTGTTGTTAAGGAAATTGCTTATTAATGTTAAGGGAATGGGCTGTTATCACTGCTGATTCATGTTTAATAGCCAGTTTGGGTGGTTAAGGTTTGGACTTTGGAGAGTGTGAGTTCTAGTCGTGCCTTAGGCATAGTTGTGTGATCTTTCAGCCCTAGGAAAGAGGCAATGGCAACCCACTACTGAAACATACTGTCAAGAAAGGGACTTATATAGGCAATCTAGGCAGTCTCTGAGAATTGGACATGATTGAACAAAAGAAAAAAAAGAGCATTTGGAGCATTTTTCAAAAGTCCTGCTTCTAGATCCAATCTCTTTCATCTTATATTTGTGTATTGGAAACTGGAGAAGAATAGCAACATGCAGGACTTTTGGTTTAACTTTTCTGATTCTGGTGTTGGTTTATTCTCATAGCGTGTTACAAATTCCTTATTCCTTTAATTTAAAAAGATGATTAGTACAAGGGCAATATTAATTGGGATAGTTTCCATGGCATTCATTTCAGTTCTTATTGTAGACATGCATAGACTCCAGCAGAAGAGAAAGCATGACAGATGAGTTTAAAAGTTATAATTTTAATTTAAGATGTGTTTTAGGCATTTGTGTATTTAAGGTGTAATCCAAAATAGCACCCTCCTTGATTCGGTTTCTGAAACTTTCCTGACTCTCTGACAATCTATCTGACACAACTGTATTCACTTCTTGGCAGGTTAACTATCCTGAATTAATAACTAAGGTGAAGCATTCATAAATTCATTAAAGAATTATACATGGAGGCCAAGAACAGCAAATTATAGCATGCAGTGGCTCCCCATTGTCAGTTTGTGCTTGGCCCAATCAAGACTGTTTCAAGAACCCAGCTGTGGGCCTCTCTCCTCTCATGGGGCTTTTTGGGTTTCATGATCTTAATCATACAAGCAAAGAAGCTGTTATCTGTGGTATTAACAGAGACTAAAACAGCAGCCTGGGTTTCAGCTACTGTATGAAAACTGTGAGCACTAAATCTTTGAGAGTTAAGTGTTTTTGCTCAATTTTCCTCTCCACAGTATTTATGTGTAATGAAGTCTGGTACCCAAAGAAGGAAGAAAGTTGACCTGAGCAGATCATGAGATATTGCCACACCAAAATTTGGAGACCTCAAGAGGATTGCAAAATTTCAAAATTCTAATGAAACCTTCTGATATGGGTTACAAGACATTATTTTTTCAGTTTTCTGTAAACTCATTAAAACCCACTTTTTTCTGCTGAAGAATTACTTTACAGAACCACTGTAAACATGGTTAAAACACGATATTTAAAATGAGAGGATTAATGATATGTTGTTTAATATTAATTAATTAATTATTAATTAATATTAATAATTAATTATTCAAAATTAATTTAATTTTGAAATGCAGTAATAATTCAAGTCACCCTGTATATACTAATGTATCATGTTGATACCTATGCCTTTTTCATCTGGCTATGGAGCAGTTTCATAATGATGACCTTTCCCATTGAAATCCTTTCTCCATCCCTGTATTCCATAACAGTAAAACTAATGAATAGGAATTAAATGAGGAGAGATCCATTTATTTGATAAGGCTGGTTAAGTTGCTCTAAGAACTAAACATGACATTTTTCTGAAATGCCAAGTCTCAGCAGGTCCATTATCCAGTTTTCAAATTGTCAAGCCCCTGTCCCACTGCACTAACGGATGCAAAGAGGATGTAAAACGTTAAAAAAAGCTTGCCATCTGTTGGAAAACGCTATGCATCCGTTGTGTACTCATTGCATCCGTCAAGCATCCATCCACTGCGATTTCATCTGCGTAAGAAGTTTTGAGCTGCACAAAACTTTGTGAACGGATGAACTTTCCGCTGTGTACAATGTAAATCCATGACATCTGAGCAACAAACGTTCTATGTCCATTTATCATCCGTTCAACGTCCGCTGTATCCTCTCTGCATCCTCTGGGCATCCTCGCAACTCACATCCATTGCAGCTGAAAACGGAAAGAGGGAGGAAACAAAAGGTACACGGAACGTCTACACAACATTAGTAGCATGGAAATAGAAAGGATGCGCAGTGAACGGTTTGCATCCGATATACATCCGCTAGGCTTCCTATGAACATCTGTTTAACATCCCGCTACATACTACCCACGTCCGTTCTTTTCCATTCTATTTATGCAAATTTTCACCACTTTTGGGAGCGGATGACAACAGATGGAGCCACCCCCAAAATTTTGCTCATCCGCTGTGTCCTTTATGCATACGTTTTGCATCTGTCGGCCAGTGGGACCTCGCCTTAAAGGATTTTCTGCAGGCACGCATGCCTATTGGACTACATATCCTATTACCCCATTCAGTGGGATGAACTGCCATCATAGAAGAGTAAGCTGTCCAATTACTTTGATGCCAGAGGTGAAGACTGTCTTAGCAGGATTTTAGCTCTTAGTGACTACAAGCCATTCTCTTGCTGTCAGAAGTGCCTTGCCATTGCTTTTCTTTGGGATTTTGCTCAACTCCCCTGTGCTGGGCATTTGTGGTGGTCTCCTATTCAACAACCAGTCAGATCCAAATCTGTATAGTTTTTTCAAGATCAGTGATGCCAGGTAAGAAGAATGCACAGTATACAGTAGGGTAAATCCAAGTGAGAATGAGAATAGTAGTCTTTTGTCTTTTGATGCACTGAGACCCAACTGACCCAATGCCAGTTTGCAATGCAGTCTTCTATAGCAAAAGTGCAGTTACGACTTTTAGATTAATGCAAAGGCATTTTCAAAGTTCAGTGACATGTTTTCAGGCAGTGATTTTCAGTAAATTTAGACACACATGCGCACGCACACACACGCACACACACACACACACAAACACATAAAGAGACATTCTCTGCTGGAATTGTGCTTATAACCCAGTACTCAAAAGTGAAGTGTCATGGAGGTTTAGGATTTTCCCAAATATACCACAATTAACAGGTCAGCACGTTTATTCTGCAGAAGGTTGATAACTATCAGAGAAAATAAAGGTTACTGGCAAAAAAAATCTGCTCCTGAAACCTCATCTGAGACATCAGACCAGAGAGTGAAACCTCTGATAGCCCGAAAGCCAAAAAATGCTCTCATTAAAAAGAGAAATGTTATTCCTCAGTTGGGGCTGAGGTTTCTAAAGCATCCGGTACAAATGCTATCATCCCATCTTGCCTACACTGAGTTTTGAGAATCCATTAGCAGTGCACCTAAAATATAAATATCCTTACTCCACCCTCATACACACACACACACACACACACACCCTAGCTCTTTGTTGAAAAATTAGGCAGCTTGCAGGAAAATGAGGGTCAAACTTAAGTCCATGCTGGAAATCATATCTTCAGATGTGTTACTACAATGTAGTATTACTATTTAATTTCTGATTTGTTAAATTTTTTTCCATCGAAAGATGATATTTTGGTAATGATTACCCAATGATAATCTATGACACTGCATTTTGGACCAGGTGTAGCTACCAGATACTCTTCAGCAGCATGTAAAGCACATTGTAGTAATCCAACCAAGAGGTGACTGACATGAATGATGATAAACAATGCCTCCCAGTCCCAGGAATGGGCACCTTCTGGGACTTTCTGCTCCCAAGGACACTGGCCTGCTCCATGCATTTCCAGGGAGGGGGCATGTTCCAGGTCCCCTCATTCAAGTACTGCGAACTCATGGGGCCTAGGAAATATATTATACGTTTTTGGTGGCTGCTCCTGTTCTCTGAAACAGGCTTCCCTCCTGACATGATGCAGGCTCCTAACCTGATGGCCTTTAAGGAAATTGATGGTTTCTCCTGGCATTTCAGCCAAGGTAAGTGGAGTCTCCTATTGGTGTTTTTCATTCGTTCTCTTCAGTTCACCATTCTGCACATTTGCTTTATTTATTCTTCATTTTTGTTGTATACTACCCAGGCTCACAGTAGTTGAGTTGGGCGGCCATATAAATGTTTGAAATAAAATAGTAAAATAAAAAATAAAATAAATATTTTTAAAAAATAAAATAAAATAGGCACATTACTGTAGTTAGTTGTAGCAAGGACTTCCTGGCCACCTGCCCTTTGAGCAGAAGCTGCAAGTCCTAAAGCCTTCCTAACTGTCTAAGATCTGCCTGAGATCTAAGCAGAGAAATGAAAGTGATTCTGGCTCCATTGAGGACAGCAGATTAAAATTCCCCAGAATCCTAAACCAATAGACTAGAGCAAGAAATCAATTCCACAAGAAGACAAAAGCTGTTTTTATTGAGATTGGCTGCAATACCAAATCTTGCAAGTCTGATTGTGTTGTACCTCCTCCCTCTTCTTATATTTCAGTGAATCAGGGAAGTGTCTGTCTGTCTGTTTATCTGTCTGTCATGGACTTAAGATATGTTTTATTCTTTGTTGTTTTGGTAACAGAACTCACCTATGTCCATTGAGGTCATCTTTAATTTCTTTATCCCTTCTTGTTCTAGGTATGGAACTCCACTGCCCATCCATCTATAGAGTCAAGCACACAAATCAAAGGTTTCAGAGAGGCTGATACTGTATAGTAGCAGCAGTCCCAACTGATTCCTAGAGACAGGGAACTTGAGCAATGTCCCCAACAAGCTAGAGTGATAGCTAACCTTTTTGGCACCAAGTGCCCAAAGCATGTGCGCATGCATTCCCAAAATGCAACATGCATGTGCCTGCACATGTACCCCCCCCCATGCATGCTCCATTGAGGAGGACAGCAGATTAAAATTCCCCAGAATCCTAAACCAATAGACTAGAGCAAGAAATCAATTCCACAAGAAGACAAAAGCTGTTTTTATTGAGATTGGCTGCAATACCAAATCTTGCAATTCTGATTGTGCAGACGTGACTCCTGCTTGTGTGCCCCACCCCCATGCATGCGTGTGTGTCTCCTGTGTACACCCCCCCCCCATGTGTGCACTCCCTGCACATGTATGGCAGAGACCTGAAGACCAGCTGAAGAAGAAGAAGAACTTTATTGTCATTATACAAGTACAACGAAACTATGGATGCACCCCAGCAACTGTTCGCAATACAATAAAACCAAGGCACTTAAAAATGAAGGAAAGAAAAATAGAGTACCCACGTCTCCATTTGCAATTTGAGAGTACAATATCCTGGCCGGCAGAAGGTGCGTGCACGGCAGAGCTGAGCTGGGTTTCTACCAGTTCTGTCCACCTCTGTAGTTCTATGCTGATGTTTTTGCCCACCCACCCACCTGGGCTCTTACCTGACTTTTATTTCCTGATTTTTTCAACTTCAGCTGCTGTGCGAGGAACAGCTGCAGTTAAAAAAGCAGGAAAAAAGGGCTTTTTGAAAAGCTGCTTCTCTGCACGCAGCATGCTGATGACGATTTACAGGTGCCCACCAGCAGCATGCAGGGAAGCACATCATAAATCACCGAACCTCGTAAATGACTGAATTGGTAGTTAACCCTGTCATATCCCAACCCTGGGGCAATGGCTCACGTACCCAGAGAGAGGGCTGTATGTGCCACCTCTGGTATGCGTGCCATAGGTTCGCCATCATGGATCTAGAGCCTTCAAGATGATTTAATATTTAGTCTTTCACTTCCTGTCCCTTGTAGTTGCAAGTAGAAACCCAGATGGGCATGCTTCTAAAAGGGTGACACTCCCATCTCAGGATCCAGCCAGACCTCAGTAATACCTCTCAGATTGGCATTCACATCCAATATTATACTGTAGAGTTGAAGAAGGCCTTATAACAGACTGACCTAGCATTAAAAAGCATCCAGCAGAATCCAAGGGTACCTAAGGCTTGAACCACATATAGGAGTAGAGTACAAGGTGCTGGAATGTGGCACTAGGAAAAAATACCAGAGCTGCAGTCTTTGAGATCCTGTAATGTTACTGCCTGTCCCTTCACAACAATCAATCACCCAATTTTTTTTGCATAACACACTAAGCTAAAATATGGATGACTCACTTTGTGGTTCAGTGTGTCATGCAAACACAGCTTTTATTTCTGATTAATATTTTATATTTCGCTTCATCTTTTATTTCTCTAAGACACTGACTCATTGTTGGTATAATGGATAGCAAATGTAGCAAAACTCAGATTGCCATTTTTTGAAAGAAAAACTATTCTCCTGATGTTCAGTCTTTTGAAGAAGAAGTGGATTCCAAAGGATCCAGTTTGGGGTTGATTCCAAATCTTTCCCCACCCATTTATTATAGCTCTCTCTATCACACTGGTATCTAGTTGTGATTTTGCTATATCTTCGTTTTGATCCTTTCCAGAAAGTTTCATCATTTGTCAGAATATAAAACTGGTTCAAAATAAAGATTGTAATTGGAGGAATCAGGGTTAAGAATGCAATTTCTTGGGGGTCCCTCTTAAGACAAAAGTATATGAAAAATGCATGATACCCATATTAATAATAAAAAACAAAAAATAATAAAACAAAAATAATAAAAACAATATGCAAACTGATTTCCAACTATCTAACAATTCTGTAAGTGAACTCCAGATGGCATCAGATGATTGTCCATGCTCTGCTCCAAACAGACTGCATCTCAATTGTAATCACTCCAAGAGGGGGTGTGTGTGTACATATACATACATACATACATACATACATACATACATACATACATACATATATATATATATATATATATATATATATGACAGCATGAATAGAAGAGATGATTCCACCAGACTGTCAATCATTTGGAAGCCTGCACTCTCAAATAGAAAGATCTCCATGCCACAAGCCAGGCAAACACCTGGGCAAAAACAGACTC
>BLBF01000005.1:27048757-27081836 GCA_015471245.1 Laticauda colubrina
AGAAGAAGAAGAAGAAGAAGAAGAAGAAGAAGAAGAAGAAGAAGAAGCCACGACGGTGTTTAAGACACTCTGCGAGTCAGCCAGGCGGTGAAAAGGGTCCAAAGCAGCAGCCCATGGGGGGCGGGGGCAGCTTCGACCCTGGGAAGGCGCCAATGGCCCAGGGACTCGCAGCCCCACAGCGGCCGAGGCTCCACGGACGTCGCTCTTGGGAAAAGCACAGGCCCCGAGCAGCGGCGCCACGACCGCAGCCTCGGCAGGCGGGCCAAGGAAGAAACCACGCGCGGAGCTCCCACAGCACCAACCCGCCCTTTTCGCCGCGCGTACCCACCGGAGGGACGGAGAAGGTGCCCCCGGGGCCCGGCTGCAGCGGGAGGCCAGTCGCCCGCTCAGGTCCTCCAGCGCCGCCGCCCAGCTCCGGGAGCGGCTCTCGCCTTCTCTCCGCAGGCCCGTCGTGCCGAGCTTCAGCCTGGTCCCGGGACCGATCCCTGCGGCCGCCGCGGGCACGCCTGGGTAGCAGCAGCCCCAGCCCCGCCTCCGCCGCAAGCCGCTTCGCCCCTCTCGCAGGCTGCGTCGGACGGCTGGGTGGGTTGCATCAGCCCCCGTTATATAGCAGCCCCTGCGCTGCGGGGAGGGGTCGGGAATGCGGAACCGGCCGGGCTGCCAGTTCCAGACGTCAAGGTGGGAGGAGAAGAAGGGACCGCAGGGGAGGAGATCGCAGCCGGCCTGGCGGAGGCGGGACTTTTCGCGGGCGGAGCGGGGTGGCTCTCCCGCCCGTCCCCGCCAGGCGCCCCTCTGGCCCGCTTGCAGCTCTCCCCCCCCCCCCCCCCCAAAAGACTCAAGTCCAGGCGGAAAGGAAGCAGGAGCCCGAGCCAAAGGCCTGAACGCCAGCTTTCACGTCGCTGCGAGGGGAAGGCTTCCAGGTCAAAGGGCGTGACCTCCAAGCGGGCTAGAACCTTGCCCAACACCACCTCTTTCGGAAGAAAAGCTGCGAACCGGGCTGGGCGGTTTTTTTCCGGATGATAAACATCGTTGCCTTTGGCCATTCAGCCAGCGAAGCGGAGCTTCAGGTTCAGGGCCACATTTTGATTCGAAACTTCACTTGATTCGAAAGCTCAGGAAAAAAGGTGTAGGACAACTGACCATGAGAAATAGGGGGGTTTTTTTTGGGGGGGGGGGCGGGGGGGGTGGTGAGAAAGTACCCTAACTTAGTCCCAACCAGCTGAGTAGATCTGATTGCATTTCCTGTGCTCCTAAAAAAAATAAAAAATAAAAAATACTGGTTACTTAAATCAATGTTCATCCTCCATTTGCTGTATTCTTTATCTCCTGGAAAGGGCATTTTTCTCTCCTTCCTTCCCTAAATTTCATGTAACGGTGTGGGGAAGGGCAAGTGATCCCACAGAAAAGAAAATGCATTGGATAATTTTAAGAAATTAAGATGGACAGTGCTTTCTAATGCAATTTGTGTTCTTGGGTCAATAAAGTACTCCCCCTACCCCAACATTTCATGGCCTTAAGTGAAACTGGGAATGGGGTATATTGCATGTATATCCACAAATCTCATCAAATTAAGCTGGTACCAAAGGCAAGCAACTCACTCTGCCTGGTTGGTACAAAAGAAATGAAATAGAGAAATATTCATTCCCAGCTATTTGGATTTCACATCAAAAATCTCAAGACTATAGGCAGGCTCCTCAGTCTGCTTAAAAAAAGTAGAGCTAACAGGTGATTAAGGCTGCATATTTCTACTTTTCATTCCTTAATGAAGGAGAAGTCCTTTTGAAATTTCAACAACCTAATCTTGTTACTGTGGTATATTCTGTAAAAACACTTTAAAATACTTTTTGGGCTAGATTTTAATAGCTGGCACAATAAAAGCATGGGGAAATTCATTTTATTTTCATATGGCATTTTCTGTTAGAGGGTACCGGTAGTTTGCTACTTCAGATGGCTATTATCTATACACCAAAGCTTTGATACTGTCAAGAGTACAAGCTATCTCTGGTTAGCACAGTCCCACTTGCTAAAAAGAACTCCTACCTTCCCACCTAATGAGAACATATCCATGCCTAAGATGGCAATGCAAGGAGGCACTAAGAAAATAGATCCTCCTCCACTTCTGCAGCATGCAAGTTACTCCTGTTCTTCAGAGCACAATTAACTTGCATATTCCAGAGAAAAGGGCTACAATCAAGTATGAATTTCCTGTTTGGTTGTTCAATCATGTATCAATGCACTCATCTTAAGGCCCTGTCACACTGCCCAACGGATGCAAAACGTTAGTAAAAAGGACACAACGGACGAGAAAAATGTTCCATCCGTTGTTATCCGCTCTCAAAAGGGGCAAAAATTTGCATAACCAGAGCGGATAACACGGAAAGGAACGGACACGGGAAGGACGCAGAGCGGATGGAAAGCGGATGCAGAACGGAAGCCTAGTGGATGGAAGCGGATGAGAGCGGATGGCACATCCGCAAGGCTTCCGGGGGACCTCAGCAAAGCGGACGCGGAAAGGATGAAGTGGATGCAGAGCGGACACAGAACGGATGAAGCGGATGCACAGCGGATGCACAGCGGATGAAGCGAATGCAGAGTGGAAGCCAAGCGGATGCACAGCGGAAGCCTGACGGATGCCTGGCGTTAATTGCGCATGCAGGGGGGATGCATTGCGTAAGCCCCGCGGATATAAAGGGAAGCACCTTGGAAGCAGGTCACCATTCGGAGGAAAGACCTGCTGCCGGACGCATTGACTGCCTTGCCTGCCCTGCCTGCATGCCTTGCTGCAAGCCTTCCTGCCAGCCTGCCTCCCAGCCTCCTGGCCAGCCTCCCTGCCAGCCTTGCTGTCTTCCTGCCTGCCAGCTTTGCTGCCAGTCTGCCTGCCAGCCTTCCTGCCAGCCTTGGTGTCTGCCACCTCCCTGCCAGCCAGCAACCCCACAACCATGGGGAAGAAGAGAAAGCAGCAACATGCCGCCATCCCTGGCAAGAGGGACAGGGCCACCCTCCCGCCCCCTGTCCCTGACTCGGCTTCTGCTGGGGCTTCTGCTGCTTCTGCTTCTGGAGGAGCTGATGATGCTGCTTCTGGTGGTGCTGCTTCTGCTCGTGCTTACTCTGCTGAGGCTGCTCCTGGCGGTGGTGCTTCTGCTCGTGCTTACTCTGCTGAAGCTGCTCCTGGCAGTGGTGCTTCTGTTGGTGCGTACCCTGCTGAAGCTGCTCCTGGTCCTGCTGGTCCTGCTGGTCCTGCTCGTACTCCTGGACTTGCTCGTCCTGCTCGTGCTCCTGGTCTTGCTCGTCCTGCTCATCCTGCTCGTGCTCCTGGTCCTGCTCGTGCTCCTGGTCTTGCTGGCGCTGCTGGTGCTTACTCTGCTGCTGCTGATCCTGCTCCTGCTGCTGATCCTGCTCCTGCTGCTGCTGCTGCTGCTGATGATGATGATGCTGATCCTGCTGCTGCTGCTGCTGCTGTTGATGATGATTATGATCCTGCTGGTGGTGATGATGATGATGATGATGATGATGATGATCCTGCTGGTGCTGCTGCTGGTGTGGAGGGGCAGCCCCTACTACCTGGGAGCCCCTCTGATGAGGGCCCATCTGGTCCTGCCAAAGGGAGGAAGAGGCATATGCGGGGACGGGAGAGGAGGCAATACTCCATTGAGGAGGAACATGAGGATGAGGTGCTGGAGTGGCTGAGAGAGAATGACTATCTGTGGCAGAAGGGACACCGTCTCTACAGGGACACCAAGCGGAAGCATGCTGCTTGGAGAGAGAAGGTGGAGAGTATGGGCTACACTTCGGAGGTGCTCCTCGGCTGGTGGAAGCACATGCACACCTGGTACGGGAAGCTGCACCTGAAGAAATCTGGCCAGGCCACGGTTAAGCTGACGGACAGAGAGACCTACGTGATGGCCAGGTGCAGCTTCCTGGAGGGTGAGATCCGCCACTGAGGAGCAGCCCCTCTCACTACCCTCTCTCTCCGGCAGCCTGCTGAGAGCCAGTCTTCTTCCGGCCGAGAGTCAGCTCCTGTCTCCAGGCAGGTTTCTGTGGAGCGTGCCACGGCGGAGAACCCGCGGACAGGTGTTTTAACCATGGTGGAGCACGTGGAGGACTCTCTGGTGCGGTGGGAGAAAGGAGACGGCAAGTCCACCACAGCCCTACCCTCATCCACCCCCAGCTCCACCTCCACAGAAAGGCAGAGAGCCAGACCAGAGGGGCAGAGCCACACTGTCCTGCTGGAGATCAGGGACACCATCCGGAGCAGCATAGATCTCCTCTCTCAGCTGGTCCACACCGACTCCTCATCCTCCAACCGCAAGCCCTTCCTCACCTATGTCAACCAGACCCTCAGGGACATGGCGGAACCCCAGTACCAGGTGGTGAAGGACCGGATCACCGAGCTGCTTCACAACCCTCCAGACCCAGAGGAAACTTCCCCCACCCAGTCCAGGTCTGCTCCTCCACCCCAGGTGATGTCCCTCCCATTCCAAGGCTTTCCACAGCCCCTCACCTATCAGGGCTACGGCTACCAGGAGGTCCAGCAGCACAGGCAGCAGCCCTTCCCAGTCCAGGCACAGAGTCATCGGGTGACACCGTTGCCACTGGTTCCACTGATGCCACCGATGCCACCCACGCCAATGATGCCACCGACGACAGCGATGCCACCCATGCCACCGATGCCACCAATGCCAGTCCTCACCCAGCTGCAGACCAGACAGCCCCACTACACTGCTCCTTCCTGCACCCCACAGCCAAGCCCGGCCTCAGTACATCTGTCGTCGGTACTGGAGCTGACACCCCATGGCATGGAGGAAGGAGCTCTCAACATCACGGGTCTGAGCCAGCTGTCCGAGAGCTTTCTCAACACACCGTCACCTATTGTCCTCTCGGGGCCAGGCACCCCAGTGGGGCTTCAGACCAGCACTCCAGCACCAGCCACCTCCACAGCACCTGGACCCTTCACCCCTGAGACTGGGAACACCTCCGAGTGACCGATAAGAGTGCCAGAGACTGGGTGGCTACCTGTGGACTTTATTTGGACACTTGACTTGGGTCATTTTTCTTTTACAGCTTGTTGTTAATAAAGTCTATCTTTGATTCACACACTTGCTTCATTTCTTTTTTTTAATAAAGTCTTGGTGGAAACTTTTAGAAATGGTTTAAGCCTTTGCATGCTTGTGGGATGGGTTAAGATAGCAGTGGGGTGGGCAGGGATACCTTTTGGATGGGTAATAGCTGTGGGATAGATAAACCTCCAGTGCAAGCATAGTGGGACTGTATGGTCCACCCTCCCAGGTGCCACACCTATGGCCCTTTATTATCAATAATAATGTAATAATCATCCACACATGTCAACATAAACACAACTCTTTATTAAACGCCCTGTTCATTGTAGGCCCACCCAACATACATAGCCCAATCTCATCAGTGTGATGAGACAGGCTGAAGGAAGCATCCATTAAGTATCTACCATCCTGTCTTGCCACTCCACTGCTCCAGCTGGGGAGTTGCACCAGTGTTTCAGGAGGTTGCGCTGCTTCTTCCCTTCATGTGAGGCTCTGTTGGGGCCTTGCACATCCTGAGTGTCTATCAGGTTTTGCCCTTGCCTCCATTCACCAGGCTCCATGTCCCCATTGCCTTGTTGGAGGTCCACGAGCCTGTTTTGCAAGACTGGGTAGCGGGTGCACATGAGATTATGCAGGATGCAGTAAGCTTCCACGATCCTCCTCACGGTCTGTGGGCGATGATGCATGGTGGTGAGAAGTACCTGGAACCTGTTGGCCAGGATGCCAAAGTTGTTCTCCACCACCCGCCTTGCCCTGGACAGCCTGTAGTTGAAGATCCTCTCTTCATGGGTGAGGAGTCTGGAAGTGTAGGGCTTCATGAGGTAGGTTCTGAGGGAGAAGGCGTCATCCCCCATGATGAAGTAGGGCACATCTTGTGTGTCGTTGGGCAGTGGGTCTGGATCTGGGAAGCCCATGATGAGGTTGCCTTCCAGCCCCTCCTTGAGGTCACTGGCGTTGTATACCTGGGCATCTGAACATGAGCCGTTGCCTGAAGCATCGATGTACATGAACTTGTAGTCAGCATTGACCATGGCGAAGAGGATGATGCTGAAGAAGCCCTTGGAGTTGAAATAAGTGGACCCCGACTTGGCTGGTGCTTTGCAGGCCACGTGCTTCCCATCTATGGCTCCAACGGTGTGGGGGAAGTTCCACCTCTGATACCACTGCTCTGCAACTTTCTTCCATCCTTCTTCAGTGGTGGGGCACTGGAGGAGCTCCTCCATGTATTCTTCGATGATGGCCTGTACCACTTCTCTGACCACAATGCTGATGGTGTTGTGTGGCACCCTCCAGCCATACTGCATGCTCCTGTAGGTGGTCCCTGAGGCCAGGTGGCACAGAGTGAGTGCCACCTTGAGCCCAGGGTCCAGGCTGGGCCGGAAGTTGGTGTTTGCCTTGGTCAACCTGGGTGTCAGCCACTGCACAACTTCGTCAAACATGGCTGGAGGCATCCTCCTGAAGTTCTGGAATGCCCGAGTGTCTTCGTTCCTGAGCTCCACCATCAGCTTGTTGTACAGTCCGTACTCTGCTCTTCTCCCGATCCATCTTCGGACCCAGACGCTTCATGGCCGCCTCTTTTTCTTCCCGTAGTAGAGTTCATAGAGCCTGTAGATGGCTTCGCACTGTTGCAGAACGATGGTGGCTACCAAAAGGACTTTGTTACGATCCATGGTGGACATGACTGGATGCTGTGGAAGAGGAAGAGCCAGATGAAGGCTGCAGAGGTCTGCACAGCTGGGCTGCTGGTCTGAAAGTGAGATCCAGATGAGTTGCTCCCCCTTTTTATAGGCAGTATAGGTTTTCCACTATGTGTCCCTTTGCATCCTCTAGGCATCCTCTAGACATCCTTAATATCCAAGATAGGTCCCCTCTGCGAACGTTTTTTCCGTTTTAAATGCTTTCTTTGCGAGCTGCATCCGCTTTCATCCTTTCTCCATCCGTTCTGCATCCATTCTGCGTCCGTTCCGCTTCCTCCCTGCGTCCGTTTATCGCTGGAGAGGATCGAGTTGCACGGATGCATAGCGGATGCCTAGCGGATATAGCGGATGCGTAACGGATGCAGAACGGATGCCTAGCGGATGCCTAGCGGATGCAGAACGGACGCATTGGATACATTTTCCGCACAAAAGTTTTGAGCAGCTCAAAACCCTCTGAGCAGATGAAACGTCAATAGACGGATGCTGGATGGATAGAGAGGAAGCAAAACGTATGCAGTGAGTACAAAACGGAAACATCGCGTTAACCAACGGATGGCAAGTGTTTTTCTCCATTTTGCATCCTCTTTCCATCCGTTGGTGCAGTGTGACAGGGGCTTTAGGTGGGGGCATGGGAGACTACAAATAGGTCTGAGTTTTGTGGGATTGCCTTCATGAACAGATGTAGCTACATGCACCTAAATTTCCTCCAGATGTTTCAGATTGTATTCCCATAATCTTTTTTCCATTGGTTATGGTAATTGGTCTTAATCAAAGCTGGATTTCAAAACACTGAACAATCATGGATTATCCAAGATGCATTTTTTCCCTGCATTTCACTTTCCTTTTCTTAATTCTTTACTGTACCTTTTCATGCACTGGTTTATAGGTTTAAGTAAGCAAAAAAAAAAAAAAACAGATAAAATGTAAATTGGAAAAAAGTCAGACTTAAAAAAAACAAAATTAGATACATGAAAAAATATATAGTAGATCTCATATTGTGTTTTTGTAAGATTGATCTTATTGCTAGACGCACTTTCAAAATAAATTAGGAGATATTACACTCATATACTGTATACAATATTGTATCCATATTGATAAATATTCTGCCTTCCTAGGGCATGTGATCTGAAATTGTTTGTACAAGAGAAACAAGATGGAAATGGTTCACATTACTCTTTTTCCAATTGTTGTTTTTATTTCCCAGTGTAAGTTCACAATGCTGGGGATTCCTGGTCGTCTAACTAAGAATCAATGTCTTGCTGCTGCTGCTATCTGAACAATCTTGAAAAGCTGAGCTGCTAACACCTGGCCCTAGAAATGTAAGAAGGTTGCAGAATGAGGGATATGACCTAAGAATCTATAGGACGGATACCAAATGGGCACACAAGCTTCAGTGCAAAAAAATCATGTATATTTTAATTAAGCATGTGATTAAGTTATACAGAGCTGCTTTGTGGACACCAAAGGAATAGCATCTCAGTTCAAAGCTACCTGAATCTCCCCACTATCAGCTTTTCAAAATTACAATACAAGCACTCTAGCTTAGTTAGATTTCCAGGAGGATGATAGGTAGGAGTTCCAATAGATGCATGGGAATATTCCATAAAATATTTGTTGAATGATTTTTATTGTTTCCCTGCTGTGATTACTATTATTAACTATACTTTTATTTTCTTTGGATAACAAAAGAAATAGTAAGGATTGGAAGAAATTGTAATATTATACTGAATATATTAAATATATGTACTTTATAGAACTTCAATGGAAATAAGTTATTATTGAAGAAACATTTTTGAGGATACTGTAAGTAATTAAGACCTCTAGCCTATATTGGTATATACACACAATTTATTTATTGCAGAGAAATGTTTAAGCTTATGACTAAACCATGTGATTAGATAAACGAGTCCTTCCTTAAGCTTTGTCCTTCTCACTTGGTTTCTCTCAAACAATAATTATATTTCTGATCAGGCCATAGCTTTCAGCTGGTAGAAAGTACACTGTAGCCATTCTTCTACTGTTTGCCTATTCTACTTCAGTTATCAACGTGTGTTTCTACAAATTGTAATTGTGGATACAGATTTCTAAGTGGCCAGTGGTGTTTAAAAAGTCTGGAATCTAAGCATGTTTATGACAAATTTAGGCAATGTCAGCTGCTTATCAGGGGAGATTTCCATTGCTAGTGGAAAAATGTTGTCAAGAAGTCAAATGTGAATTACCAATAGCATCACATGTGATTCGCTCTGCTTCATTCACAAATGGCTTATATGTATCTAAAAAATGTTGGGATATGACACTCTTTATTTCTTATACAGTATTTTTATGTTTATATGAGACAATAATGCCACCCAAAATCCTCAGTCATAAGGAATCAGAAGGTAAAATTTGATTTATAGTGTCACGAACGGCTCTCAACTTACTGATTTGAAATTGTTGTAACTCTTCCTTTTCTGAAACAACTGATTGCTTCCTTACTCCTAGGATCCTAGTCCATCTTTGGAATATTTATCTGTATTAAACATTCTTTACCATATGTTGCATAATCGCTTAAAACACATAGCTTAGATTCTGTTCAAATTTCTTCTGAAACTAGGCTCTCCATGATTATATCTGCCCACCCCATCAGATCTGGCAGAGAGAGCTGTGGGTCTCATATGTTGAGGGGATCCCAGGAGATTGGTCTTCTCTGCCGTGGTGCCAACCTTATGGAAAATTCTCCCACCCCCCTCCAAGTCAGATTAGCTCCGTCCCAGTTAATACCGTGTTTTTCATATAATAAGGCCAGGTCTTTTTTTTTTTTTTTTTTGAGCCCTGAAAAAATGGCTAGGTTGTCTTTTTGGGGGTGACTTAATTCCCCCCCCTTGCATCTTTGGGTGGGCGGGCGGCAACAGCTTGGATGTTGACCTTGGTATTGGTGGGACACTTTGTATCGGGGTCAACGGAGGCAGCACCATATCTGGGTGTGCAACAAAAGTACTTCCTAATGGCAAGCCCCCCCCCACCATTCCCCCCCATTTCGCATGTTTTAATATGGGCCTTAATTTGGGGGGAGGGGCTTAATTTCATTTCATGCCTACAAAACATGCTGGGACTTCCTATTGGGGGAGGCCATATTGTTGGAGAAACAGAGTATTAATGAGGGAGTAATGAGGAAGGTTTTTTAAAAAAAAAATCCCAGTTCATCGTTTTTAAATAGTGGAAAAAGATTGGACTTTTAGCAACTAATGTGGCTCACAAACAAATATTAAGCATAAATATAAAACCACAAAGCTTCCTTGTATCAGTTCAAGCTACCAAACTCACTAGTAACAGGTCTTCCAGGTTCCTGGGGAGAAGCTTTTCTTATGCTCAGAGACTTGCTTGCTTATGTAATGACTTATTTTTTAGATTTATATCCCCCATTACCCATAAACTCAGCAGTAAACTACAGCTTTTCAGTGTTTTTTCTTTTCACTGAAAAAGCCAAACATTCACACGCTACAGAACTGTGTCCCTAAGCTCTGCCTTCATTTTATTTATCAAATTTACCTAGCTGCCCATCTCACATTATCTTCATTGCCTCTTTGCAAAGAGTGTCAAAAACACTAAATGGCTGAAAATAAAATTTCATAGTTGGGGTGGAGTGGTGGTGGAGTGTCTTGATTGACATTTTAGTCTATTCTAAGACCATCCCGTTGATTACAGTCACGTGCACTAGCTCTTTCAAAGTAGCTATACTTACAATCATCCTAATTCAACTTTCCTTTTAATTTAAATACCATCTTTCATAACAGTGCAAAAGTGTTCATATATTTACATTTAGTACTTTTTTTAAAAAAAAGTTCATTTAGATTATGCTTTTGGAAATCTTGGGAATTTCAACACAATCTATCCAGAAGATTTAGACTTGGGCAATCTGCTTTCGGATTCTCCTATGTTTGTTTATGGCACAGTGGCTAAGATGCTGAGCTTGTCGATCAGAAAGGTTGGCAGTTCAGCGGTTCGAATCCCTAGCGCTGCATAACGGAGTGAGCTCTCGTTACTTGTCCCAGCTTCTGCCAACCTAGCAGTTTGAAAGCATGTAAAAATGCAAGTAGAAAAATAGGGACCACTTTGGTGGGAAGGTAACAGCATTTAATGTACCTTCAGCATTTAGTCATGCTGGCTACATGACCCCGTCCTTGGAGATGTCTTTGGACAGTGTTGGCTCTTTGGCTTTGTAACGGAGATGAGCACTGCCCCCTAGAGCTGTTAACGACTAGCATGTATATGCAAGGGGAACTTTTACGATGTTTGTTTCTAAAGGCTATTCTGATACACCATATCATAAAGCCTTTTCACATTTGTTGTTGATCCTATAATTTAAATTTATTTTTAAACCTGGTAAAGTTTGGCTCAAAGGAGTTCCTACAGTATTAAATATTTTGCCAATATTTAACATCAAATAAACAGCGTTATTTGGTTCTGATTCTACCAGTAGATTTATCAGAACATAGCCATGAATGCAGATCTTCTCAACACAAGAGTGTTGAGAAGTGTTGAGTGTTTGTTCTGAGTTTATAAAAAAGGGAAGTTTTAAAAGGACCTATACTGGGGCAGGTGTTCTATGGTATCATGAATTATCAGAGGGGCAAACCCCTCTGAGAGCGAAAATTTGCTAAGAGATGGTCACACTAGTGGAGTCACCACTTTTGGTAGTGTCATTAATCACATGTCACCTAAGGTCCGGGATAACAAGGGGAAACAGCAGCCCAATGGTGAATGTCAGTAATGCAATCAGGCTGTCCATACTTGGAGACCTTGATGTCCCAGGTCTCCCATATTTGGTAACTGGACACTATGGAGACATCCATGACCCAGAGCCAGTTCATCGCCTCCACAAGTGAATCTGGTTTAATGAATGAAGTGCTGGATGTTATGAAGGGCTTGACACTCAGTGCACAACGCGGCAAGGCGCTACACGACACAGTTGTGCTATGCACATCAGGCATCATGTGTCACCTCACAAACTTGCAGCACATGGTTGTCTTCATTAGGGCCCTCTATCAGTCTTGTCGGTGGTCTGACGATCGGCAACCTGCGTGCTCCGGGATCTTGTCGGGAGCATGCCACCCCTCAGCTGGATCCCCCTGAGATACAGGCCAGGGAACACTCGGGAGGGGCGCAATAGCCAATCGTGGCTGGCTGCATCAATCCTGGGGACCCCAAGCTCCCAACTGTCAAGTGATGTCAGGAGTTCAATCTTCCACTCCTGCACCTCAGACTTCAATGTTACAGCAGCAGTATTAACCCTGCATGGCTGGTTCATCTGGCGTCACAGAAGACCAAACTCATCCTGGCACTGTACGATCTGAAACAGCATGGTGGGGTGGGGTGGGGTGGGATGCTATCTTGAGTTGTGACGCCTGGAGCAGCGGGATTGGGAATGGTGCAGGTGATACTCTTTCAGCCTGCACTTGCTGATTTTAGGGGATGGTGATCTTAAGCTTGAATTATGGTAAAGTCCCCTTCATCTACATTATGAATTTGCAAATAGATTGTATATTCTGTTTTGTGAAGCTAAATGAACCCAACTAATTTTTAAAACTGTGCATGTGCATTTGAGAGTTGTCGAATGCCTTGCTACTTTTGTTCCTTTTTATATTTCAAATGCATGTGTTTGCAGATAGAGAAACCTAATCCTATTTGTGTCTTCTCAAAACTGCTTTGTTCAATAATGTCTGGTAAATACACACAGGATAATACATTAAATGTGAATGGATATTGGAGATTGATTAATAAATACTTTATGCTTCACCATTTTGATAATGACTTTTTTTCTGATTTTATTTATACCAGAAGCAAATTGATGATTAATTATGGTTTTGCATTACCATTCCTTTTTGCAGTTGCCTAGAACAGCGGTTGCCAACCAGTGGACCATGGCCATGGCCCAGTAGTGTGCCACAAGAAAATTTTGGTGGGCCACAGAGAAATCTCACCCCCAAGCACCCCCCTCAAAGCAATTAATCCAGGCTGCGCAGAAACACAAGGCTGCGCTGCCCACATGGCTCGCAGGAACCCTCCCCGCCCACTCACTCCTTTACCCGGCAACCTTGCCTGCTAAATTGCTACTTTTTCCTTTTTCTGACCATCATCTGTTCTGCTGTGCCGGGAGATTTAGATTAGCTAGGAAGCAGGAAATGGTTGGGTTTCTTGCTTCCTAGCTAGTCTTTAGATCTTTGGCTCTGCTTTTGCTTGCCGAATCTCCCTAAGGACTGAAGGTTCTATTATTCAGTGCAGACTCTCAGCAAGCAAATTTGAGAGACTGAGCGAGCCGATGGCAGCTGGATAGATCTCTGAATGAATCTGTGATTCTGTGAGCAACTCAATCTGCCTGCCTGCTTTGCCTGATTTTGGGTAAAAGTTGCTCTTTTTTTAATAAAAAAAATCAATATTTATAGAAATATTTATAATATTTACATACCAGCCATGCCCGGCCAGTCACATGACCACCAAGTCACACCCACAAATTAGGCCATGCCCACAGAAAGTTAGTGGTCCCTGGGATTTCAAATTATGAGTTTGGTGGTCCCTGAGGCCCAAAAGGTTGGCGACCCCTGGCCTAGAACAAAAAAAAAGATTGTTTGGGTTGTACTCAATTCTTTTACTTTAGCTATGTTATTTCTAGAAAATTACTATGGCTAGTCCTCCCTTACATCCACTTAAGGTTCAAAGTTATGACAATGCTGAATGAGAGGTACTTATGACCAGTTCTCATAGTTGCAACTGTTGCAGTATTCCTACAGTCACGTGATCAGTTCTGCACTTGGCAACCAGTTTGCAATTATGATGTTGCAGTGCCCTGTAGTCAGATGATAGTCATTCACAACCTTTATTTCCAGCTTCTGACAAGCAAAGGAAGAACTGGCAGGAATTGCAAACGGTAATCATGTGAGCAAGGGGACCCCACTCTCGCACACAGGCCACATCCAACGCTATGGCGGTCAGAAATATATGGTGGTTTGCAAGTGACTGAATTTGCTCATGTGAGCACGGGGAAGCTGTGATGGTTGTAGGTACTGCATAAGGGATGGTTTCCAGCACCATTGACATGAATGGTTGCAAGTTGAAGATTACCTGTATTCCAAATGGGGCAAGAAAGACCCAATCATGGAGAGATTAGTACTGCATCCAGTTTTGGTCACATTATAAAAAAGATGTTGAGGCTCTAGAAAAAGTGCAGAGAAGAGCAACCAGGATGATTAGGGGACTGGAGACTAAGACATATGAAGAACGGTTACAGGAACTGAACATGGCTAGTTTAGTGAAGAGAAGGACCAGGGGAGACAGGATATCAGTCTTCCAATATTTGAGGGGCTGCCACAGAGAGGAAGGAGTCAAGCTATTTTCTAAAGCACCTGTAGGCCAGACAAAGAATAATGGATGGAAACTGAACAAGGAGAGATTTAACCTGGAAATAAGGAGAAACTTTCTGACAGGGAGAACAATCATCCAATGGAACAGCTTGCCCTTGGAGGTTGTGGGAGCACCATCAGTTGAGAGTTTCAAGAAGAGATTGGACTGCTGTTTATCAGAAATGGTGTAGAGTCTCCCGCTTGGGTGGGTGGGGGTTGGAATAGATGACCTATAAGGTCCCTTCCAACTCTTGATTATCTGTTAACTGGGCAGTTCCAGATGATTTGGTAATGGCCATGATGGTGGAGATAATGGGAAATGAATCCAGCAAAAAGTTGGCATATTTTATTTATTTTGGTTGGAAGAGTTTATGTCACTTGGAAAACAGGAAAAATGGGCCCACAGTAAAAGGAAGACCCTTTTCCATTATTCCATGAAATCGTCTTCTGAATCTTAGGAAACTTTTAACGAGGAGCCCTATAAGTTGCTTTGATCTGTTTTAGGGCTGCGATGACCGGACAGGTTTGGCTCCTGCTTTTTAAACAGGCTTCAGGAAATTGTAATTTTCAAGAGACACGGGCTTCTTCCAAACACGCAGGCATCGGGACGGGAATGGCCCGCACCCCACCCAGCAAGGAGGGAGAGGGTGCGACCCGCGCGTCCCTCGCTTCCGTCCCCAGCAGCCCTCCCCTTCTTTGCAAAGTCAAGAGGCTTCCCGTCCCTCTCGAGTGCCCTGATCCTCCCCGATCACCGTCGGAGGCGTTGGTTGACTTACACCCACCCCCACGCCCCCCGTACGCCTCGCCCTCCCTTCGCCTTTCTCTGCTGGAAATCCCGGCCCATAGCGACGAGGGGACAACAGCATCACAACAGTCGTGGTGGAGCAAGCCAACAAGGCGGGATTTCTTCCGAGAAATCGGAAAGAGGCAGGGAGGGAACAAAAGCAGCCCGGCCGGGAAAGCGGGAAAGGGCCATTGATGAGCTGCTGCTCCTGCTGGCTGGGACATTTTGGTACAGCCGACAACCTCGAGGGAGAAAAAGAAGGATCGCCTCCCCTCCTCCTCCTCCTCTTCCTCCTCCCCGCGAAGGGCGCCGCGCTCTCCCTGCAAGAAGAAAAGGGCTTTTTGCCCGAAAGGCGGGCGGAGGGGAGGGGAAAAGTGCCCACGTGGGGAGGGGGAGGGGGCCAGAAAACGCGGAGCGGTGGGATCCCCACGTCTGCCGAGGACCCGTGCGCGGCGGCCTCTGTTGTTGGGAGCGCAGGCAGCACAGCGCCAAGAAAGGAAGAGACCCCATGAGGTCTTCCACGCGAGCGGAGAAAGCGGAGCGGCTGCCTTGAGAAACACGCTCGAGGGAAGGTGAAGGGCGCCACGCTCCTCTCACAGGGCCCGGAACAAAGAATATTCAAAAGGGGAGGTTCGTTTCTCAAAACTTAGAACTTGGGTCGCGATGTACTTTTTTTGGAGGGAAGGCAGCCTAAAAAGAGGAAGAAGCCGGTGAGGAGCCCTTCTCCAACTTGCCAAGTTTGGTCCGCTGCTTGGGAATTGGCTCAAGCCACGTGCACAGGTCTCCTGGACTGCATTTCCCTTTATCCCCACCCAATATATCTGCATCGGCTGGGGAGGGTGGGAAAATGCAGCTCAACTCATTTAAAACGGCCTCAGAGCCTGGAAGGCTGCCGACTGAACACACGTTTATTTATATAATAAAAAGTCTTGTGGTGCATTTGAATCCAAAATACTGATGGTCGCACAAACCAGGGGTCTATAACCAGGGTCTATATTGCATAAATATATAGGGGTCAATCGTTTACGCCAGGGATCCCTGGTGTAAACGATTATTGAGAGAAACTTTTTTTCTTAAGTGCCATTAAGTGGTGCATCTCATCACTCAATGCACTGTTTAAAAAGCTATCTATAATCAGTTTATTGGATTCAAATGTGCCACAAGATTTGTGAAGTGGGTGTGGTAGCTCAAACATTTGAAGATTTTGATCCTGACAATGTTCAGCAAATTTTTGTTTTCCTCCGCTGTAAACTACTCTTCTCAAAACTGACATTTCTTCCTACTGAATTAGATACGGGAGTATATCAATATTTATCCTGCATATAAAACTTCATCAGATGATCTGATAAAATTCCTTAAAGTCAAAGCATAGGACAATAGTTAAATGGGTGCAAATAAAGCTATTTATTATTTTGATTGTTAAATTTCTTTTAGGAAACAACTAAATTATAAGAAAATACAATGAATTAGCTTATTGAGCTTATTATTATCATCAAGCTTATTGAGAGTATTTAGAATTTGAAGGATTGCAAATTAACAGAATAATAACAGAATAACAGAGTTGGAAGGAAACTTGGAGATCTTCTTGTCAAACCCCCTGCTCAAGCGGGAAACCTTTTCAGACTAATGGTTGTCCAATCTCTTCTTAGAAATGTCCAGGTTTAGAATATCCACAACTTCTGGAGGCAAGTTTCGGCAGAATCTCATCTGCCATCATCAGGCTTCTGTACTGAGTTCGTCTGTAGAACTCAATACAGAACCCAATACAGAAGCCTGATGATGGCAGATGAGATTCTGCCAAAACGTTTCTACAACTTTAACAGAACTACAATGACGTGGGATAATACCCGAAGGAAGCTGAACAGCACACATGTAAGTACCCGCGAAAGCTTAAAAAAACATATATATATGTTTTCCCACGTCATTGGAGTTGTGCTTTTACAATGACGTAGGATAATACTGAAGGAAGCTAAACAGCATACATGTAAGTATGCCGCAAAAACTTAAGAAAACACACACACACACACACACACACACACACATATATATATGGTATTCAGCTTTGTTTGGGTATTTTCCCACATTGTGTTCGTCTGCAGAAGCCTGATGATGATGGCAGATGAGATTCTGCAGAAACGTTGCTACAACTTTAAAAGCACAACTACAATGATGTGGGAAAATACCCGAACAAAGCTGAATACCATTCATGAAAGTACCCGTAAAAACTTAAGAAAACATCTATCTATCTATCTATCTTTAAGTCTTTCAGCAATGCTCTTTAGAATTAATTTCAAATGACTTATAGTACACTTTTTTTCTTGGCACTTTCAAGTCAATCTTGACTCCTTGTGACAGCCTGTTATAGTCCCTGAAGTTTTCTTGGCAAGATTTACACAAGTGGTTTGCCATTGCTGAGATCTTCCTAGCTCAAGATCATTCCCCTGGCTTTGTTCCTAAGATGTTACTAAAAGTTATAATCTGGTGCCTTATCTACTACCAAACTAACTAATAATAACAACAATAACACTCCAAATAAAACCAACAATCCAAATCATCTGAATAGAGCCAAAGAATATAGATTAAAAAGGAACTGATTAAAAAAGTTTTTAATGCATCATATTTTAGAAGCTTAAATGCCTGATGCTGAAAAACAGTAGGATTGCTACCAGTTCCCCACCCCCAAAGTGCATTTGCCTTCTCTACTGAAAAAAGTTGAATTCTGTTTTATTTCTGAAAGAAGAAATATTTGGAGAAAAACATTTGTAGATAAAAAAAGAGTTTGAATCCTTCAGGGCATTCAGAGCAGTCTGTTAATAAAGGTCAACCTGGAAAGTAGACCAGTCTGAAAGACAGTTGCTTACCAAATTCTAGAACCTGCTTTGGCCACAAAATTGGCCAACACATACTTGATATCAACTTAATGTCATAGGGACAGTTATTAGATTCATTTGGAATCACAAAAAATCATCTGGGAAAAACTTGACAAGTAATGGTTAATAAGTGCCATACATTCATGTAGACATTCAGAGTCACATCTTCAACCAACGTATGCAGTATTTATTTCCTACAAAGTCCTGTTGAGGCTATCTGCAGGTTAGTAAACAGTTAGTGATACACAAGATGGTGTGCAGTGAGAGATTTGGTTTTCTTTTCAATCTTCAATAAAAAGACGCTTTCTTTCAACTAGTCTGGACAGATGAGAAATCAGTGAAGATTGGAGCCTGTCCTTCCAACTAATACAAAGCAGACTTATTAGCTGAGGCTACTGTTTTTGTAAGCAAATTCCCTCACCATTACTTAGATAACTCCATTTTCTGATGTCAGGGCCACTAATATCCAAAGCCTGGTTTCTGCTGCTCATTCAGGTAAAGGCACAGATACCCCGATAGTGTATAATTATTCAGAGTGATTCACTGGCAACTACTAAGACAGTGGGGGTAAAGAGAGAACATCAGAAGGGGATTGAATAATATTGCATACACATTCATTTTTGTCCAAGCCTCTTTATTACCATTCTTCCCAGGGTCAGTTCCTTTGATTACACAGCTATGTTCACCTGGCCATCCTGCCACTTTTTAAAAACCCACTCTTTTTTGCAGTGCAATGAATAAAGAATATTTGAGGGAAGGGTACTTTAGAAAGTAGAAACCATCTGTCCCTTTGGTCCTATAATAAAATGTTCATGAAGCTATACCCATTATTTCCAAAGAAATCGATTACAAAGACATAAATAATGCAAGATTGACAGTAGGTTAAAGTCTGCAAAGAAAACTCTCAATCTTTAGTCAACAAGAATAATTCTTCATATATAATTTAGCAGCTTCAGAAGTTGATTGTATACAGCTTGAATAATACACTGCATGGAAGGAATTAATCTCTGAAGAACCTGAAGCTAGAGTGGCTAGGAGCATTTTTATGGCTCCATTTTGAGATTTTGAAAATTAAAATCTTAAGTCCTCAAAATATGCTCCAACCGAGGAGGAAAAAATAGAACACCTTGGACCTAGTTATATGTGTGTGTATAAGCCCTCCCAAATTGTATTATTACTCCTCCACTTGGTCTGTCCCCAAAATGTTGTGCCAAAAGTAGCAGGGAAACAATGCTGTGCATTCAAGCAACCAAGTTTCTTAGTTAAAACATGCTTTAAGAGTCATATTTTAAACCACCCCTTTACCACAGCTGCACCTTTTTTCAGTTTTGTATGGCTGCTTCAATGAATAGCAGAAAGATATTCTGCCTATGCTAGATCTGATCCTTCTGAATCATTTTTGAAGTTTTCAGGGTTCTATTTTTTTAACCATGTATGAATGGCAAGATAAAATTGATTGCATTTCAAAGCTACATTTTTCAAAAGCATCTTCATATTTCCAAAATTTTAGTATACCGGGAGCAGCATGTGTGGGAATATGGCACTTGGAAAGTTATGCTTAAAAATAGAAATGTGCTATCTAGCTTGCGAAAACTAAACGATAAATTTAGATGTTTTAAAAATGGGCCATCAAGTAATTGGGTCATTTCTTTGACATTTGTTCATTTATTCATTTAACACTTATTACTGACATCACTGGCTGAGAGCTAACAGAACAAAAGAACTTGGTAAAGCATCCAGTGTCAGTAGAAAGAAAAGAATGTCAATAAGCTTAGTTTTAAAATGCAAATTTAAAAGAATAGCCAAAAGTAGAACATCAGCATTTCAACAAATTCAAGTTAGTACTGGTAAATACATGTCATGATATACAAGAAACCTTGTGATTTCCTAGGGAAGGGTCATCTTATTAATGGCTTCTGGCTTCTCTTGATCATACAAAACTTATTCAAACACCTTTGAAAAATACACACAGAATTCCTTGTGCCATACAAACAATTGCAAAAACAAAGGCCCTCATGGTGTTGCAGACTGTTACATTGTACGTACAGTTGCCTCTCTTTATCACACCTGTGTTTTGAAAATACAATACTACTCACCTATCACTGCAGGGTTGTAATTTTGTTTAAAACTAATCAAAATGCAAGGCTGATTAAAAAAGGTGTGGGGCCTCAGGTGATTGTGGGTACCATTTTATACATCCTTGGTGATGGCCCTGGTTAAACCCCAAGGTAAATGGTTTGTCCTGTCCTTTGAACAGAAAGCTACTTTTTCTTCCTGGTGTGTCTGTTTGTGAACTGTTAATAAAGAGAGCAAAAAAGCAGCTGTTTATTTTATCCCCACTAGAGCTGTGAGGAGAATTATTTGAGGTGGACAGTGCAGCCACTGTGGCTTTTTCAGTGGTGAGGGAGGTGAACCAGAAGCTGAGAGGTGAAGGTCCCTGTTTAATAGCTTTCTGTCTGTTTATCCAAAAAATATTATTCCATCATAAAAATTCCCAAAATAGTTCTTGTCTTGACAGATCGAATGGCAGCTGTCCAGCACCAAAGGGCCTTGCTAAATTAAAGGAAACAGTAGATTTAATCTGGTATCAGGAATCCAGGACCTGTATATTTAAAGAGCTATTCTTGTGCTTGTTCTTGAGCTGCTTGGAAAAGAGTATTAGTATTTGATCTCAGTTTGACATAATAACCGGGTTTGATAATAACTGATTTTGCTTCTTGGGTCAATAGAGTTTCTCTTTTGATGAAGAATACAGGCCTTATTATTATGCTGGGAGATCGTGGGGTTGTCATGAAAAAGAGTTAGTGGGCCCAGGAGGATTATTTAAATTATATTAATAGTCAGAAGCCAAGCATGAAAGCACATTTTTTGTTATTGGGATGGCTGATTATTCTCAATAACCTAAAACAGCCGAATCCAGGTTTCCAGATGAGGGAAAGCACACATTGTATCCCACGGTAAGAATTTGTAAACTCCCTGAAAGAAAAAATAAATTAAAAATAGAAACTACCATTAAGAATGAGAGGATGTCCTTCTCCGAAAATCCAGTAGGAGAGCAATGGAGTTACAAAAGATGTTCATTGTATACAATGACAACAAACAAATCCTCATCGCAAGAAATCCTCATCGTTAATTAAATTGATTAATTAACTGAACAGGACACATAGACGTATATGGAACTAAGATGGATCATTGAGCATGATGGCTGTGTTGTCGCTGTGTCATCCTAGGTTTATGCCTTTAAAATTATGCTCATGAATGTAGCAGTTTGTTCCATGGATATTTTACATCAAGGGGAAACTCAGGAACAACAAATTTCCATTTGAGGTTTTACAGTAAGAGTAATTAAAGTTTGTGTTTTGGGAATCTCTTTCCTCTCTTTTCAGAACTATACATCTCCACTTGCCTGTTGTTGTTGGTCTATTACTTGGAGAAAAGCAGGATTAAAATGTGATAAATAAGTCCCTTGCCAGCTTTAAGTTATTGAAATTTAGTTTTTGCTTTTTAAAATTGCAACATAAAAAATTCATTGGTTTTTCTCACAAGGATACCAGCACATTCATGCCCAGTGCAACAGTCTAAAAAACATCAAATAAGTAAGAAGGCTCAATTCTTCTAGCAGATGTTAGAGGTATAAGAGCAACTATTTTATTTATTCATAAAATTTATTGGCCATGCATCTTACTATAGGGAAATTCTGGGCAGCTTACAGTTACAAACACAGTTAAAACATAAAAAGTTAAAATTATAAGTTACCAAAATACAGAGTTAGGCATCATTCAACCAAATCTGGGCCCCCACTATAGTAGAGGACACGCCAATATTTGAAGTAAAACTAAAATACTACTTTTGTTAGCATGAGAGGTTGCGTTCCCTCTCCTCTGGGGTGAAATGTCTTAGACTTCCCTACACTGTATACTATAAATGATAATATTGAAAGGAATGTAAAGTTGTAGAGATTGTTCCTTGTCTCTAGAGGAGTTTTCTCAACCCTCACCAAAATTAAAGATGAAAGACAGTCTTAAGACAAATCCAACCCCTGCTGACTCTCTGAAGACATCCCAGCAGTTTTCTTAACAGGTGTACATCTGTTTTTGTTTATTTTTTATTTTCACTGTTAGTCTATAGTTTGGGAAATTTCTAGTGGCCTCCAATTTTGCATAGCTTCTACTTCCAGACAAGATCAATCAGGCACTTCCTTCTGCTGTGACAAAGCCTAGAGAGCTTTGAATTGAAGCAGGATTGAAACAAACAAAACCAGAAGCAATAAAGTCATCTGCACTGGAATAGAGAGATAAATAAATATTTTAAGTGTTTTAATGTCATTTTATTATTGTTATTTACTTTGTTACAAAAGTTATCACTATTAGTTTCTGGGAAATGGAAACATACTAAATGTAAGAACAACTAGTTCTCCTTACTTTTGTTGGAGAAGTTTATCATTTACTGTATTGTTTAGCACTCTTCCTACTGGTACTTTCCTGTGGTTCTGTCTCCCTTCTTCTCTCCCTCTCTCTCTCTGTGTGTGTTTTTTAGCTCTGTGTTCATCTCACTACCAAAATATCATCATCTTGGTAAACATACTATTTCCTCCAACTCTTCCTGCATGGCCAATTCACATTTAAGTGTTAGTTGCTGCTACTTTATCTGTCTCTTGACAACAATTTTGGGAGTGATGTTTGTTTTCTTCTCTTGTACCTGTGAAAAGAAGCATCATCATCATCAAGAAACATAGTTGTATCATAGGGATCTGGGACAAATAACATTATCAGAATGAAATGAGAATGCCTGTTTCCTCCCCATAGTGAGTACTTTTTTTGTCCATAGTGAATAGGTACCCATCTACTGTGCCATCAAATTATCCCAGCTCATTTCTCCTATCTGCACTGCTTTTCACACACTGAGTCATCAGTTTCCTGCCCTTAGTCAAGCAATAAAACTAACAAAACAACTCAGCTTTTTCAAGTCATACTCTCATTCATATTTTTTTCCTTTTGTAACTTCTATTTTTTTTTCTCCTGTGTAAAAATGATTTTTGATGACTTCCAAAATGCAGAATTCCTACATTTGTCAAATGCTGCAGCTTTCAAAAAATAAATAAAAGCACGTTCTGGATAAACATAGGATAAATGTCTGATGCAAAAAACGAACAAGTAATAGTAACAATGAAGCATTTAAAAATGTGGAGGAAGGAAGGAGACATAACAATTGAAGCCTCACCCTCTTATAATGGGAGAATTGTGAAAGCTGTCCTGTAAATTAGCATGTTCTGGTAGCCAAGTTGAAGCTATTGGTATTTTCTTTTACTCCATAGTAGATTCATAAGTTTTTCAGAAAGCAAAAGTTATGGAAGATGGATAGATTTGTGTTTATCCAAGCCCCTTTGGGATGCCTAGATGGATTTTGAGTTCAAAGAGTCTGGCAAGTTTTGGTTTGTGAACTGAATTCCTCCCAAGCAATCTACATATATAAAAGCCAAGTACCACTCACTCATCATGAAATCTCCAGAACTGTAAAGCCTACAAGCTTGAAATTTGGCATGTATGTTCCTCTTTGCTTCTAGGTGCTCACTAAGAAAGGATTTTTTGAAATGACCATCAGATCATCACTATTTCTTTATTAACACACTTTGATGCTAAAGAGTGCTACTCCCCCTCCCCACCTAAAAAGAACTGTTCCAACTGCCAGTTGCCTCACAAGGTTGCAGAACAGAGTAGGTAGCATTCTTCACCACCAGGCTCCATTATCCTGTAGCTGTAAAAGTCAGCAGCAGACACGGTCTTCTTGAGAGGATCCTTGGTCTTTGCATCACACTGAGGTATATTGATGTAATCGCCATCTTCTCCATGGCAGAACACCAGAGGGTACTAGAGAGCTCAGGAGCGGTCTGGGGCTCCTTGCAGGACTAAACGTTGGTACCTCACCAAAATGTCTTCCACCTATGGAACTGCTTCTGGACTCAGGGCGGCGGAAGCGATATTCCCTTATGTGTTTCAATCACCAACCACCACTGAGGCAACGGATTGTGAACCGGATTTCTCCTGCATAGCCCAATCACATAGTGTCATAGCGAAGCACAGGTATCCAGCTAGTCTACATATAAAAGGGGTTTCAAGATCGAGGCATTAAGATACCTCAGGACACTGAAAAGTTGCATGCAGGAAAAACAATGAACAAAAAACGGGGTAGCGTAAGAAGACTAAAAGATCAGTCTCAAAAGTTAAATCCTATAGTTTCTGTATTTACAAATAAGTAAGTTCAAGCATAATCTAAGTGTATGTTTAAACAAAACAGACCAAGCAAATGGAGAGCAACTATGGTTTTTGTCTTCATTTTACCAAGAATTCTCATTGTGTAAAACTTCCTTTGAGATTATTATTTTCTAATTATTCTGAACAACCTTACATTATTTTGCAGTTCTCCTGATCTGTGGTTTAAATCCTTGTCCTCTACCACAGATCTGCATATAGATCTTTAAAATATGATGGGCTCTTAGTTGCTAGAGACTGTTATGGAACAGGGTTACTTTAAGTTTGACCCTGTTTTATGATTTTAGGTTTTATATCAGTTACAAGTTGATTTTACCATATTTTGATTCTGTAAACAGAACAAGTTAGAAGAATGATGGATTATAATTCGTAAAATATAACCTAAATACATAACTGAAAGTCTTTCTGGGCATTAACATTTGAGAAGGCTATAAAATGATGTACTGTAGGTGTTTAATGCCTGATAAACTGTCAAAGATGAATACTGAAAAGTCAGGCACCAAAGTGAGGACACTTTTTATCATTTATGTGAACTTGTAAAAGTGCTAAGAAATATTGTCATCAGATGGGGGGGCGTTGATCCAGAATATTCTTAAAATTGATTTACAGTTGAAACCAAAAGTTTTCCTTTTGGGTTTGTGGGTAAGCAGACTAAAAGAAAGTATGGGGCTTTGTACTTATATAACTCTACATTCACAGAAGTGGAAGGAAATATGAATTCCCACATGGGAAGAATGGATTATGGAGTTAATGGAACTGTCCAATATGACAACACTGATTACTTTGATTAAAGATAAAGAATTGGCTGCTTTTCTCTTTATATGGAAACCACATTTGGACATTTTGCTTTATAAAGATGAAAATGACTTTGGAATTTGATGATTGATTGGATATATTTTGATTATAGAAATGCTTTGTCTTGTTGGAGTTTAATAGATACACATTTATATTAGGTTTTTGTGGATCTATTTAAATTTAAAGTAGCAGATTTTTTTATGATGGATATTTGGTTATAGTACTACTTACATTTGTGGAGAAAATATTGTGCAACTGTGGGTTGTGCGCCAGTTACAAGCTTTCCTGAACCAACAATCCCTACTCACAGTCACGCATGCCCATGTCACTTCCCGTCTTGACTATTGCAACACACTGTATATGGGGCTGCCCTTGAAGAGCATCCAGAGGCTCCAGTTGGTGCAAAAAGCAGCAGCTTACATGGTTTTGTGCAGACCCCAATGTACTCATGTATTACCTCTCCTGCGGGAGCTGCATTGGCTGCTGATTTGCTTCCAGGAACAATTCAAGGTGCTGGTTGTCACCTTTAAAGCCCTTCATGGCTTGGGACCAGGTTATCTGAGGGACTGTTTCTTGCCAGTCACATTTACTCAATCAATCAGAGGCAGGGAATGCTATGGGTCCCTCCCTGAGAGTGATACACCTGATGGGACCCGGAAGAAGGTCCTTCTCCATGGTGGCTCCCTCTCTCTGAAACATCATTCCCCCAGATATTAGAATGACTCCCACTCTAATACTCTTCTGGAAGGTGCTGAAGACCTGATTCTACCAGTGGGCCTAGGGAACCCAGAGCGGGATGGAGCCCATTAAATGGCTCGTGTGATCTGCTGTTGCCGGGGGGGGGGGGAATAGGAGGATGGGAGGTAATTTTATTATGATTTTATTAAATTAATTTATTTGATTCTTTTAATTAGCTTGTTTTAAATGTGGTTTTATATTCTGTAAGCTGTCTTGAGTCACCATGGGCGAATAGGCAGCAATATAAAATAAATAAATAAAATTATGATGTATTTATGGTTATATGTTTTATTTAGGCTAAAAGACTATTATATATTAGTATTTAAATGTTTGGTGGGGATATATACACTGCTCAAAAAAATAAAGGGAACACAAAAATAAGACATCATAGATCTGAATGAATGAAATATTCTTTTTAAATACTTTGTCCATTACATAGTTGAATGTGCTGACAACAAAATCACACAAAAATTATCAATGGAAATCAAATTTAGCAACCCATGGAGGTCTGGATTTGGAGTTACATTCAAAATTAAAGTGGAAAAAAAACACTACAGGCTGATCCAACTTTGATGTAATGTCCTTAAAACAAGTCTTTGATGTAATGTCCTTGGATGTAATGTCCTTTAAAATGAGGCTCTGTTGTGTGTGTGGCCTCCACATGCCTGTATGACCTCCCTACAATTCCTGGGCATGCTCCTGATGAGGTGGTGGATGGTCTCCTGAGGGATCTCCTCTCACACATGGACTAAAGCATCCCCCAACTCCTGGACAGGCTGTGGTGCAACGTGGCATTGGTGGATGGAGTGAGACATTATGTCCCAAATGTGCTCAATTGGATTCAGGTCTGGGGAACGGGCGGGCCAGTCCATAGCATCAATGCCTTCGTCTTGCAGGAACTGCTGACACACCCCAGCCACATGAGGTCTAGCATTGTCTTGCATTAGAAGGAACCCAGGGCCAACCACCCCAGCATATGGTCTCACAAGGGGTCTGAGGATCTCATCTCGGTACCTAGTGGCAGTCAGGCTACCTCTGGTGAGCACACGGAGGGTTGTGTGGCCTTCTAAAGAAATGCCACCTCACACCATTACTGACCCACTGCCAAACCGGTCATGCTGGAGGATGTTTTAGGCAGCAGAACGTTTTCCACAGCATCTCCAGACCCTGTCATGTCTGTCACATGTGCTCAGTGTGAACCTGCTTTCATCTGTGAAGAGCACCGGGCACCAGTGGTGAATTTGCCAATCTTGGTGTTTTCTGGCAAATGCCAAACGTCCTGCATGGTGTTGGGCTATAAGCACAACCCCCACCTGTGTATGTCGGGCCCTCATGCCACCCACATGGAGTCTGTTTCTGACCATTTGAGCAGCCACATGCATGTTTGTGGCCCACTTGAGGTCATTTTTCAGGACTCTGGCAGTGCTCCTCCTGTCCCTCCTTGCACAAAGGCGGAGGTATTGGTCCTGATGCTGGGTTGTTGCCCTCCTACGGCCTCCTCCACATCTCCTGATGTACTGGCCTGTCTCCTGGTAGCACCTCCATACTCTGGACACTACGCTGACAGACACAGCAAACCTTGCCACAGCTCGCATTGATGTGCCATCCTGGATGAGCTGCACTACTTGAGCCACTTGAGTTGTAGACTCTGTCTCATGATACCACTAGAGTGAAAGCACTGCCAGCATTCAAAAGTGACCAAACCATCATTCAGAAAGCATAGGAACTGAGAAGTGGTCTGTGGTCACCACCTGCAGAACCTCCTCCTTCATTGGGGGTGTCTTGCTAACTGCCTCTGCTTTCCACCTGTTGTCTATTCCATTTGCACAACAGCATGTGAAATTGATTGTCAATCAGTGTTGCTACCTAAGTGGACAGTTTGATTTCACAGAAGTGTGATTGACTTGGAGTTCCATTGTGTTGTTTAAGTGTTCCCTTTATTTTTTTGAGCAATATGTGTGTGTGTGTGTGTGTGTGCGTGTGTGTGTTTTCATATTTTAGTTTTATATCTTTTTTTTGTTAAACTAAAGAATTTGTTTTATAACTGAATCCATGTTGAAGAATTGGAAACAACCATGTTACTTCCTATTATTTTTCCTATGTTATCTTTGATGGGGTTCTAAATGTCATTTTTTAAAACTTACCCTGTTGTCCCCTTCCTCTGCTTTTCCTCTTTGGTTGTAACTTTGTATTTTAACTTTTTTATTTTTAAAACTTAAATTCTTTTTAAAAAAGTAATTTTTGAAAGCTGCAGTTCCTGTTTTAACTCTGATCAATCCAAATGTGATTTCATATTTAGACTGATGTGTCTTTGAGGAGAAGAACAGATGATGGGGTATAAGTTTCACTTCCTAGTCTACTGGGTTAATGACACATTCTTTACCCCAAGGTCCAGAGCTTATTTTCCAGTCTCAAGAGAAGGGAAGGATGTTATTCTGGTTTCCATTCATTACCCAGGGCCTTGCCTCAGATATTCCACCAGTGATCTATATTTAGATCAGTCTACTCGAATCTGGTGCTCTCCAAGTGTGTTAGTTTACAATTTCTGCAGTTCTCAACCAATATGGTACAAACTGTGCTAACTGGAAATTATAGTTGCGATCCAATAACCCAGACGGTGCTGGTTTGGAGAATGTTGATTTGGAAATATTATTTCTTTACATGCTTCAGTCAGTGCCAGGTGTGAATTGTATTTATTAATTGCAGGCAATTAAGATGCCATCTATTTCAGCATCATGATTCAGTTTCCTGAAATGTTTTTGGAAGGGAACTAATGATTGCCTTTAGTGAGAGGGAAATGGGGGTGCTACGCTGCTGATCCTCAATTTCTTAATCACATGTGATGCTATTGATAATGGGAAATTGTTGGAGCATCCTAATATAACCTCACTAACTCTAACCATACCAAATGCAATAGTTTCAGGTAACAATCAAGTTGACAGTATTCTTCATGTGGACATTTACATCGTAAAACTTCCTGCCAGGACCAAACTGTTAAAAGTTTGCAAAGCCTTAGTATTAATATGTGATTTAATGCTGCAGTTTGTAAAATCAGATTTATTTTTTCTGCCAGTTTTTCTTTTATACATTGCTCTAGACTTCCATTCCCCAGGAAGATCAATATATAAAGACAATTTTATAAATTAAATAAATAAATAAAATCACTCTGATTGGATTCTTATTTTTCAAACTCAATGTGATGATAATTTAAAGTCTCAAATTCTTCAACATTCCATTGCCTACATACTCTCCCCATACATTTCAGCTGTCTTCCAAGATGTTGACTTTGCAGCAGGATCTTTCAATTGCAGTATCAATATCATGGGATGCCTTTTTAAAGTATATGTTGGCCTTTTCTTTGTTTTATATTCTGTATTTCATCAAACTGTGATAATGTTTTGTGGGATACCAGTCATTCTATTGATTCTGTGTTCTATTTTTGGTTCTATTGATTGCTTTACACCCACATAAACTTGGGGTAAGAAGTCATCATCACAGAGAATGATATTTTGCTTCAGATTATGAAATAGGAATTAACTTCCTTTATTTCATCACACAAATCTCCTATAATTCAGGATGATCAAATGTTCAGTCACCGATTGTCTTCTTCCAGCATTCTTACAACTGGAAAACTATCAGAAGAGCATGACCACTTTACACAACAAATTGCAGCAATATATTTTACACAATAGAGACTAGGTACAGTAAACACAATAGAGAAGAGGATCCATTTGACCATAACACTCCAAATGCAGCAAGCTCTTACCAAGTATCAGCAAAGGTAAGTGACCCTAGAAGATATCCATGAAGGCAAGTAAGCAGAAAGCATCTGCCAATGAAATACTGATGGGTTCAGGACTAGAGTATGTGAAGGAGCTCAAACAAAACTTGCAGATTGTTCCAGAGAAATTCCTTCTCATGAATGGGTGATTACTATTGCAATAAATACCTCACAGTCCTCAAGAAGAGGGCCTTTGATCAAGATAATGCTTTCCAGGTGTGTTTGGACTCCATCTCCCAGCATTTCCTGTGATGGCAATGAACTTAGATGGCTTCAAAAAAGAATGAGACCCTATTATATACCCCTCCTGTACCAGATGCAGCATGTCATCCTCTTCAAGTGTGATAGTTTACAATTTGTGAAGTTCTCAATCAACACAGTACAAATTGTGCTAATTGTATCAAAAAGAGAAGATGGATGCAAATGTGCTTGGGTACTGCATTGGGCTTCTGATGAGTATAAGATGGCCACTGCTGACAAGCCTTTTCCTGTGTTCTTGCACATAGTCAGTATTCTGTGTTTGGTCCTGCCAGTTAATCCAGGAAAAAGCTTAATAAAGTTTTCGTGTCTTACTTCCCATTTCCATTTTAGCTAATCATGAAACAGTGGAATATGCTTGATGCATTCATTTATGTAAAAGGGCAGACTGTTTAACATATCTATCTTTAGATAACAGTAGTTAATTGATGTACGGGACATTTGAGGCCACACAAGTGACTAAACAGCAGGATTCAGGATGAGCAATGGTGTTTGATGGAAATTAAATAAGGCAGCATGTTCCATAGCGAAAAATATTAGTTCGAAATCAGTATAAGTTAACAGAAATGATGAGCAAATTTTAATATACATGCATAGGTGAACATACAAATATTATGCAAATCTATGCCATCGGACACATATGTTACAAAACAAACAAACAAAAAAAACTTAGCAATGCCCCAAAGCACAACAGATTCAGGAGTCTTCCCATGTAAGATAAGAAATTTCAAGTAAGAGATGAATATAATTCCAGACCAATTTAATCCCCATATTCTTAAAATTTGTTCAGTGCACAGGAAGACCACTGAAAGGGTACTCCAGATTCTTAAAAGAAACTGACCTTTTTATGTACAATTGTCGATCTCATATTTTTAAATGTATAGCTTATGGTATATGTTTGGCTTCTTAATAGTTTGCTTTTAAAATGAATAAATAAAACTAAATGATGCAATGCAAAGTTATATCCTGTACTAGATTGTTATGAAATATATTATTTAGTGATTTGCAATAATAATACTACTGAAGTGAAGGAATCCTAATCTTGTACAGTTTCTAGAATTAAATTATTCAGAAGCAGAGCATATCCTATATAAGAAGTCCACGTGAACCAAACAACATCAAGTTTGGTTAGTAAGTCTACAGCACATACAGCACAAGAATCAGGGCCAATTAATTAAAGAGTTTTAGATTTGGCTTTTGTATGATTGGGCTTATACTAATCTGAGGCAAAAGCTAGAGGAAAAACTGCATCAAATAATGGAATACATATGTGCACAATAATATTCTTTTTTGGTAATTTTGATAGGAGAAAAATACCATAAAGTTCTAAGTCACCCCTGCAAATCTAGAAATACTCATTTTAGTGCTATTCCGATAAAGAGCAACCAATTTAAGTTGGTTGCTTATAAAAATTATAAAAATAATAATGCAGTTCCCAATTAGGGAAAAACACATACATGGACCACCAGACTTAGCATTGTTTAATGAAATGGTTTGTTTTTACCACCTATGGTAAAGTGATAAAACTGACATAATATATGATTTGTCATAGGTATGTTCCACAAGCAGTCATCTTGAGAACTATTAAAAAGCAAAGAATGGCAAACTCTTTTCCTTTTGGATGCTAGAATATGAAATATGTTTATGACTGAATCATGGTATGCACAGAAACTGGGCTAACCTTTCTACATTCATAACATTTTCCCCTCACTTTTTTCTCTTAGCAGTTCTGTCCAGAAATATCATTCAGGATCTTTTCCAAAATCAAACTCAGACATTATAAGAACATACCTTGGGTGCTGTAGGTAGTACAAAGAACATCTGGTTCTCTCCACCCTTTCCCCAATTCTCTAAAGATATGAAGAAATTTCCACTACAATCCCTCTCCAGGTTTCACCAAATACTATTAACTGCTTAAGAAACCATTAACACAGCATAATCTCCACCTGGATACTGCAGCTTTCAAAATTAGATCTTTTATTATTAATTTTTAAATAAACTATTAATTTTACAATTAAAGCAGACAAACATACACAAATGTGAAAGAGAAAAAAGAAATAAAGAAGAAAAAGTGAAAAAGTGAAAAAGAAAATTCAGGAGACAAAAACTATTTCATCCTCAACAGTTTGTGGGACCTTATTTCCAACATTATTTTGTACCCTCTATACAATTACTCCTTTTGCGAATACACACACACACATATATTTTCATAGATTTTCACGGGTATGGGTATGTAGATCTAGGTGTGTTTGGGTCTTTTCCGATGTAAGATTAAGAGTATCTTGGCAACGTTTCAACGAGGTCCCACTCGCCATCCTCAGGTTGCTGCTTTCGGCTTCGTGCCAGTGCAAGCAGTGTGTGATCGGAGCTGCCGTCTCTCTATCAATACTGGGGGGGGGGGGGCTGGTGTGCTGAGCTGGTTGGCTGCACTGCTACCTCTTGATTGGTTGATGGAGTTGATGTTGGTATAATGGGCTGTGTGGTGGCCTTGTGAGTTTTATTGTGGAGATATCCTGGATCTTGTGCTGTAATCTCCTGGGTCTTTTGTTTTGTAGTGATCTTTTTTCATTAGCCTCTCGTGTTTTAACAGCTTGGGTAATGGGTTGTGTGATGGGCTTGCAAGTTTTTTTGTTGTGGTATCCTGGGTCCTGCGTTGTAATATCCTGGGTCGTTTGTGTTTTGATCTCTTTTCCATTAGCCTCCTGTGTAGTAACGGCTTGGGTAATGGGTTATGTGATGACCTTGTGAGACTTATTGCTGTTGTATCCTTGGTCTTGTGCTGTGATATCCTGGGTCATTTGCTGTGTTGCAACTTCTTGAGTTCTTGTGGTGTAATTTCCTGAGTTTTCTGATGTGATATCCTGAGCGGGTGGCTGTGATGTAGCATTCTGGGTTTTAGTCTGGCTTCAAGATTGGGGTCTCGGTCTGTGTTCTTGGAGTGTGTCAGCTTGTTTGGTTTTGGGGTTGGGGGTGTGTGACATGGCGAAGCAGCCATGGTCTGTTTTCTCGATGGTGATTGTCCTTCATTTATAGGATGGGCTTGGGCCTGGGTCTGATGAGGGGGATTGGCAGTGGTGTCCCATGTTGTTTTGGGACTGGTGTTGGTTTTCATGGCTGGGACTCATTTATTGGTGAGGGCTAGCTTCCAGATGTCTGGTGGGCGGGAGGTATCAACCTGTCTATTCATGTTATGGGGGTGTTTTTCTATCTTGATGGCTTCCCTGATTATTCTCTTGCTGGAGTGTTCAGTGTTGGATATTAATTTGGTTCCTTCGAAATTAATTTCATGTCCTGTGGCTTTAAGGTGCTGGAAGAGGGAGGAAGTATTTTCTTCTCTTCTACAAAAATGCAGTCAGAAGAGAAGTTCACACAGACGAACTCAGTACAGAAGCCTGATGATGGCAAATGAGATTCTGCCGAAACGTTGCTTCAACTTTAAAAGCACAACTATGAT
>BLBF01000005.1:27082236-27156973 GCA_015471245.1 Laticauda colubrina
ATATATATATATATATATATATATATATATATATATATATATATATGCTGTTCAGCTTCCTTCGGGTATTATCCCACGTCATTGTAGTTCTGTTAAAGTTGTAGCAACGTTTCAGCAGAATCTCATCTGCCATCATCAGGCTTCTGTATTGTGTATGTATGTATGTATACATACATATACACACACATACAGAATATATAAATATCATCACTACTATGATTATAACCTATTTTCTTTTGCCCTTTGTTGTTTACTTGATCTTTGTTCCACCCATTCGTACCAGAAGTTCCAGCTGTCATAATACATTGATGTATCTTTTCCTTTTAATGCCAAAGTTAATCTGTTCATCTGTGCACAGTTTGCTATTTTCTGAATAATCATTTCCTCTGATGGAATATGAGGTTGCTTCCAACATTGTGCAAAAGCCAGTCTGACTGCTGTCAAAATATGTATTGTTGTGTACTTCACTTTTTTCGAGAGTTGTTTATTAAAAATCCCTAATAAAAAGAATTCTGGTTTAAATTCGATCTGTTCTATTGTCATTTCCTCCAACCATTTTCTAATTTTCTGACAATATTTTTGAGTCTCTATGCAAGACCACCACATATGGAAGAAAGTTCCCTCCTTTTTTTTACATTTCCAACAATTCAGACTCATTTTGGGGCGCATTTTCGCTAATCTCGAGGGGGGAAACTGCCATCTGAAAAACATCTTGTAGGCATTTTCCTTGTAAGCTGCCGATTTTGTAATTTTGTTGTTTCT
Organism: Laticauda colubrina; assembly: GCA_015471245.1. Lineage (NCBI taxonomy): Eukaryota > Metazoa > Chordata > Lepidosauria > Squamata > Elapidae > Laticauda > Laticauda colubrina. The sequence continues at coordinate 27,082,999 of BLBF01000005.1, forward strand.
ACTCTAGACCTTCTCCCATTCTATTAAGATAATACTGTGTCCTATATTCCTACTCCAGGCTATCATATTCCCTTTGACAATTTCTTCCTCTAATTCTGCCTCTAGTGAATAATTATAAAATTTTGTTGTAGTTTTTTATCTGGGCATAATAGAATTTTATCAAATTGCTGGAGTTTATTATTGATTTCAAATTCTTTTTTATCCTGTTTGTATCTACTCTGAATCTGAAGATATACCCATTTATCAATTTGTACTCCCTGATCTTGAAGATCTTGCCACAGTTTCAAATTTCCTTGCGCGTCCAATAAATCCTTATATTTTAATCATTTTAATAATATCCAAATTATTTGGGTGGATCATTGCTTCCATTGTTGAAATCCAGATTGGTATCACTCCCACCCCATCCCCCCGCTCTTCATATCTTGCATTGCCTTTAAATTTATTCTCAGTGTTTTCTTTTGCCAAATGAATTTTGTGGTTATTTTGTTAAGTTCTTCAAAATACTTTTTGTGTATTTTAATTGGTATAATCTGAAATATATACAGAAATTTTGGGAGAATAGACATTTAAATCATATCAATCCTACTTAATAATGAGAGTTGCAGTTTACCCCATGTTTCTAAATCTTTCTTTACCCTTTACAATAGTTTGTCATAATTATTTTCCTTTAGTGTTTTGCAATGTGTTGTCAGCCATATTCCCAAGTATTTAACTTTCTTTATCACTTGAAATCCCATTACCTTTTCTAATTCTAACTTCTGTTTACCTATTAGATTTTTAGTCATTAATTTCATTTTCTATTAATTTTTAATCCTGCAACTACTCCAAATTGTTCTAATTCATTCATCAGTTTTTCTCCTCTTTCACCTGGCTCTTCAATTAAAAAAAAAACATGTCATCTGTAAACACTTGCAGCTTGTATTCTTCTTTCTGAACCTTTAATCATTTTATGTCTGAATTTTGTCTGATATACGTTAGTAATGTTTCCAATTATAATATGAAGAGCAGGGGTGAGAGTGGCCAACCCTTTCTGACTCCTTTCTCTATTTTAATTGAGTGGGTATATTCCCCATTTATCGTGATGTTTGCCTGTTGTGTATCATAAATAGTAGTTATAATATTTTTGAATTTGGTGCCTAAGTTCATATTATAAATTATTTGGATTAAAAATTGCAAATTCAGGTTATCGAAGGCCTTCTGTGCATCTAAAAATATAAGGGCTATTTGTTTTTTGGGGTGGGCTTCATAAAATTCCAGGATATCTAGTACTATTCTTAAATTATTCCTGATTTGTCTTTCGGAAGAAATCAAAATTAGATCTTTTAAAATAGATCTGTTCCTACAGTTCAATACCGCTTCTCCTTCCCCCTCTTCTGGTGCTTAGTTTTAATAAAAAGAGAAGTGACAGAGCTTTCACCTACATAAGTCTCTTCAAGTCTTTTTTCACTGTCCCAGATAAATCATTGTGCCAGTTTGTGCAAAGAGAGAGAGAGAGAAAGCTATTTCTCTGAAATGAGACTGGGCTGAGCACATGCAGAAATAATCTCCATGGCAAGAGAGCAGGCATTCTCTGGGTAGACTAGTTGGACTCTGAACTTAATTATCTTAATGATAATGTGTGTATTACTTCAAAATAGGATAAGACAGTCCCCTTGCTCCTTATGCTTAGTGTGAGCCCTGGATTTCAGCCCAAAGTCCCACTTATTCTGGAAGTTCTATCTGGGAGCATGAAAGTGATGGTAAAAATGAAACAGCAGATGAATTTTTGATGGAGATTCTCAGTAATCCAGATTACAATTGTCCCAAAGGAGCTTTTTCCAAAAGGCAACTGGACTTCCTTGTTTTTTTAAAAAAATTTGAAAATGTTTTGCTTCTCATCCAAAAAGCTTCTTCAGTTCTAACTGACTGGTGGAGAATGGAACTGAAGAAGCTTCTTGGATGAGAAGCAAAACATTTTCAAATTAAAACTGTTCTGTTCTGAGAAGAAAGGTATACGAGACCGGTGTTCCAACAAACTTGTGACAAGGTTTTTTCTCTTGTCGTTATTCTCGCAATGTCTGCTGCGGTTATGGGTAGGTTTGACAGTGTCTCAATCTGTAGGGTGGATGTGGCTGGTGCTGGGTCAGTTTCTAGTTCCGGTAGGGGAGTACGGCATCAGCATGGGAAATGTCTTTGCCCGGTCAGTGGATCAGTTTATAATTGTAGGCTGCAAGGAACTCGGACCACCTTGTCATTCGTGGGGATAGTATATTTGGGGTGGCCCTGTTCCCTGCTAGTATTCCCAATAGAGGTTGTGGTCTGTAATAAGGGTAAAAGTCCTACCGTAAAGGTATTCATGGAACCGCTTGACACCGGATATTGCTGCTAGTGCCTCTCCATCTAATTGGCTGTAGTTCTGTTCAGTTTTTGATAGTGTTTTGGAATAGAACGCGATTGGTGCTTCTCTCCCGTCAGGCAGAATGTGGATTAGTACGGCTTCGACGCCGAACGGTGAGGCGTCGCAGGTGACTGTCAACGGTAGTGTCTCGCTGTCTTGCATTAATACAGAGTCGGATGTGATTAAGCCTTTTACCCTCTGGAATGCTGTCTCTTCACGTCGTCCCCAGGTCCAGGTGGCTGCCTTGTCTAGTAGCCTATCTAGTGGTTTCGCTGTCGTTGCCTTCTGTGGCAGAAAAATATTGTAAAAATTTATAAGTCCCAAGAATGCAACTCTACTTTGCAACTCTACTTTGTTTTTTGGTCTAGGTACTTCTTTTATTGCTTTATTTTTTTTCTTTGTGGGGTGGATGCCCTCTTTATCAATTTGATACCCCAGGAACTTGACTTTTGAGGTGGCTAATTTGCACTTTTCTTTTTTGACCGTGAGTCCCGCCTTCTGGAACCTTTGTAAGACTACTCTGAGGCGGGCTTCTAGTTGGCTCATGTCACTGGCTGACACCAGCAGGTAACCAAAATATGGGACTACTCCTTTTATCTCCTGTAATAACCGCTTCATTAGGCTTTGGAATACCCTTGGGGCCACACTGACTCCAAATTGCAGTCTTTTGCATTTGAAGGCTCCCCTATGAGTCACGATCATTTGCATCTCTGCTGTCTCGGGGTCAACTGGTAATTGTTAGTATGCTTGGGCAATGTCGAGTTTTGCAAAGACCTTGCCTCTCCCCAATGAGTTTTAGTAGGTGTTGTACTACTGGAACAGGATAAGTGCTTTGCTGTAATGCATGGTTTAGGGTAGCCTTATAGTCACCACAGATTCTCATGGATCCATCCAGCTTAACTAGGATCATGACTGGAGTTTCCCATTCGGCGTGGTCAATTGGTCCCAAGATGCCTTGTGCTATTAATTTGTTTAGCTCTTCATCAATCTTTGGTTTTAGTGCGAAGGGGACTTGCCTCGCTTTTAGCCTAATAGGAGCTATTGTCGGATCTAAATTAAATGATATAGGGGACCCTCGATACTTGCTAATTTCCCATCGAAGACGTCCTGGAACTCTCTCATTAGGTTCTCCTCCCAGTCTGTCTCGACGATGCTGTTAATGCCAGTCACACCGATCCCTAGGGGTTCGAACCACTTGAGTCCCAACAGGCTTGGTCAGTTTCGGTCTACGATGGTTAGAGGCAAGATTTTCTTATGTTCTTTGACAGTTATTTGGATATGTCCGAGTCTGACTACCAGTATTCTGTTTCCTTGGTAGTCTTTTAATACTAGCAATTGGTGTTCTAGTTCAGTTCTGCCAAGGTGCAGTCCCAGTCTTTTAATGGTATTCCATGATACCATCAATAGATACGATCCGGAATCCACCTCCATTTTACATTCTAGGCTCTCAATCCTGACTGCCACATGTACTTTTCAGCCATTTGTTGCGTTAGAATGACCGATGGTGATGGTCTGATGTGTTTCTTCTCTTCTGAAGTTCTCGTTTAGCTGCTTGTCCTTGCTTTCATGACTCTCATGGCTCGTTTGTCTATCTTTGGTTCTTGGTGGTGTGTTGTCTCTACATCGGGGGCTGTAGCTCTTATGGTTCCAGCATACTCTTGCGATGTGACCCCGTCTCTCGCAGTACTGGCACATGGCATCTAGGAACTGGCACTCGGAATGGGGGTGGTCTCTGCTGCACCCGGTGCATTGAAACCACAAATTATGACCTTTCTTCAACTGTCGATCTCATTCAGCCTGGAGTCTGTGGATCTCCTCCTCATCGTCATCGATTTCGGACGATCCACTATCTGCGTAGTGTGTGGTGGTCTTGTGAGAGCTCTCTGCCTTTTTCTCTGTGCCTTGGTTCATCTCAGCTGGTGTTTTGGATGTCGGTGCATTCATCTGTTGCATTTTTGCCGCTGATTTTTTTGTTGCTTCCGCCGCCGTGGCTTCAGCGATAGATTCAGTGACTGTAATCTTTGGTCGGGTTAACAGTCAGCTTTATAGGGTAAGGTCTCTCAGTCCGAGGACCACGAGATCCCTCATGGCTTCGTCCATGTTTAGGAATTCGCATGCCCCTCCAATGTCCCTGAGAGCCGCTACGAAGTCTGCAATGCTCTCACCGTCTCTCTGGTCCCATTTGTAAAATTCATGTCTCCGAATAAGGCTGGAGACGGTCAGTGCATAGTGAGCCTTCAGCAGCTTTTCTAGATTTGGCCAGGCCATCTGTTTCACATCTTCTGGTTTTGCTAGTGCCTTGGCCATCTTGAACACTGGGGGCCAACAGTGCGCCAGGAACACGGCTCTTTTTCAGTTGTTTGAGATTCCTTGCAAATCGTTGCTTTCCAGGAGCATGAGGAATCTATCGATGTAGGATTCCCAGTCCTCTGTTGCTGGGTTGAATGGTGCGGGTGGCGAATTGGTTCCGGCCATTTTGTCTGCTCAGTTCTCGATGCCACATGCTCGACTAGTCTCCTCTCTCAGAATCCCACCTTCATCGCCAGTATAGAGTTCGCAAAGAATGAGACCGGAGACCAGCGTAACTTCAGCTCTTTTATTTAGTGCAGAAAGTCTGTCTCAACCAGGAGCCGCGGCAGCTCTTTTTATAGAGAGGCAGCTCGCGGCTAGTGGCCAATGATGGCTACTTGTTTTTCCCGCCGCTGAGCTGGCCAATCACAGGTTAGCTGTTATTGGCCAATCAGCGTCGAGTAGTGAACCAATCAGCTTCCAGCATTTCTCAACCAATAGGAATAGGCTATTAGGAGTATGTTAATATGGAACACAAACAGCTCTTTTTATTGTAACACTCAGTGACTTGTAACAGAACATTTGCCAAAGCCGCAGCAGCCCTTTTTATAGCGGCTGCTCGTGGCTTGCGGCCAATGACAGTTCTTTAAGATTTCCCACCATCAGGCGGGCCAATTGCAATGGTACTTTATTGACCAATCCTACTGCGGCCTGCTCAGCCAATCAGATTTAGTTATTTAAAGTATTCTAATTTCTATACACAACACCCCTCCCCTCTTGGTTTCATCCAACGTGCGTAACATAGTCACGCAGATAGGTGGGGGTTTTGCGGGTCCTACTTTACCTGCACAGCTCAGTCTCAGCGTGGTCTTCCATCGGTTCGGTCAGGATCGCCTTTTCTCCGCATCTTCTCCATGGAACCTCCTGGAAGGGTGAGTCAGCCTTGCTGCTCCCGCCTGGGTCTTTTGGGCTGGTTGAGTTGGCTCTGCCACTCCCTCCTGGTTTGTCCAAGTTGGTCGAACTGGCCTTGCTGTCTCCTTCCAGGAAGGCCTCGCCTCGCTTCCCTGCTACTGGTTCTTTTCTCCGGAGGTGGTCTATGGGTAAGTGCTCTTTTTGTCTTACCAGGGGTTCTAATTCGGGTTTGTGTTGTGTCTTTTGTCGTGTTATTGGTGGTTCATCTCTCCCTTTTTTATTATTTTGTGTTCCCCCCCCCCTCGGTTGTTTTTGGATTGTTTGATGGGGGTGGTATTTGCGGTGGTGCTTCAGAAGTAGGTAGGTTAGTATTGCATTCCAATGTCCTAGAGCGAAGCTGGTCGATATGTCATTTCCATGTTCTGCCGTCATCTAGTATAAGCTGGTATGACTGGGGCTCTGTAATTTGAGTAACTGTGGCTGGAAGCCATAATGGGTCCCCAGTAAGATTTTTGGTGTAGACTAAGTCTCCAATGGTAAAGGAGCGATATTTACTTGAGGAGTCAGGGGGTTTTCAGAGGTGTAGGTGGGGTGTAGTCTATCTAGGTAGGAATGCAATTTTCTACCCATGAGGAGTTCTGCTGGGCTTTTGTTAGTGGTTGTGCTAGGGGTGATATGCTGAATTGTTAACAGTTTGTTTAGTCTATCTTGGATGTCCCCAGTGTCCAGTTTGTCTAGGGCTTCTTTAGTATAATGAACCATGCATTCAGCTCGTCCATTTGAAGCCGGATGAAGGGGCGCTGTTAGGGCATGTCGGATGCCCTGTGCAGCTAGGTATTATTCGAAAGCTAAAGCAGTAAACTGGAGGCCATTGTCAGATACTACTACATCTGGCAGCCCATGTGTAGCAAACAGTTGCTACACATGGACTATGTAGTCCATGTGCAGGAACATGGATGGAAGGAAGACATTCTGATAAAATGTATTTGCAAAATAAACCCATTTAAATGTGTACAGATGAAAGAGTTCCAGATATTTTTCATTTACCCAGTAATTCCATATAATTCTAGAATTACAGTGGCATATAAACTGGAGTAGATAGATACAATAAATAAAGCTCTCGGGAATGTTTTGATTGAAGCCATTCATACAAGGAAAACATTTACTATTATTTTAAAATTTTACATGTATGCACAACTAATTTAACAATTCTGATGCACCAATCTTATACCAAAAAAGAAACCAATGTTGCATAACAAAATATTAAGATGACTTTTATTGTCCTTGATTGCCCAAAGACTAAAATTCTAACTTTTCACTTTTTCCTTTATTCTATGACAAAGGAACAGAAAATAGTTCTGCTTCTGGAATTGCAGATTTGGGTACAAAACAGCTTTTTGGCTCTTGGTTTCTGGTCCTGACATGCTTCATTCTTTGACATGAACAAAAAAAGGGTCTCCCCTCATCTGCATTTGTCTGAAATTCTGTTTCCATTGAAAATAGTGGTGGTTTTGAGTGGTGGTAGGGGAACAAAGATGCTGATGGCTCTAGTGGCTTTGTGGCTGACGTGATGGGATAGCAGCTATAAGAATAATTCAAAGTGCTCCCATAGAAATCTAGTGAGAGCAACAGTTATATGATCCAGCCCTTAAAAATCAAAATTTATATGGCAATCATACTTGTCATGACTGACAATCAAAAATAGCACCAACCAAATAATAGCTTCCTCCATAGGCTATTAAATAATCTCCCTAATAAAGTAAATAATAATCTGCAGAGAAATCATGACTTGCCCAGAGTTGCTCCATTGTGAGATGGGTGGCATATAAATGTCATATAAATAAATAATAAATAAATAATGCTTCTTTAGAAGAATTTTAATTACTTGTATGAATAAAGATAAGAATACAGATAATGAAGAAACAGCTGTTGGAAGAAATGTCCATCTGGGTTCAGTTCCAAGTGGGGAGAAGGACTCTAGAAACATGGAGGCTGCTTGGAAGGATGGTTTAATGGTGAACAGGACCACATGGGTTTGAAGTCCTGGGTAGCTGACCACATGGAGTAGAAAGAGAGATATATTTACACCCTCTCTTGGGCCTTGCCCTAGAGCTTCCTGTTCCTGTGCAAGGGCATGTATTCTATTGGTTGCTGTAGGGGTCATGTGCAAATCCTAGGAGTTGATCTGAGATACGTTTGGTTGAACTGTTGCTAGGTGATGTAATATCCCCAGGTGCCATGTGGTGAGATCTGTTGCTAGATGAGTAGAGGGCTAATCTCATTACGTTGTGGAGGGTCATGTCTTAATCCCATCATGGAGCTGAGATCTTTTGTTTTGTGGATAGGCTGGCCCAGTCTTAATGTGCACCAAATATCTGCTGCAGGCAGGGAGTAGTTTTGTCTTTAAAAACATATTTCTCCTTTTCTCATCCAGGGAAATGTAATATTCTGCTTTTTTAATGTTTCCTAAAATGTTTCATTCTTCTGGGAGAGGGGTGGATACTAACTTCCTTCATAGCATTGCTGATGACAACTCAGATGGAACTAATGATGATAAATATGGGAATTTAAAAGGAATCTAAACTGTTTAGTCCAAGTTAAATTATTTCAAGAAAGGAAATCTGTGTTTCGTAACAGCAGCATTTTCATGACCAAAGTTGAAAGACCTTGCCTAAACCCAATTAGCATTCCCTCCTTAATGTTTATTTTCTTTTTCAAATTTATTCACTTTGGTTTCTTATTGACTAATTAGTTTCATTTTTTGTTTACATTGTTTTAGCCTTTGCCTTCTGGTCCTGACACACTTCATTGTTTGATACGCAGAGAAAAATATTTTTCCCCATCTGTCTTGATCTAAATTGTGTTTCCATTTAAGGAGTGGATAGGTTTCAACATTTAAATTGGAAATAATATGTCTTAAGAGTTTTTTATGCTTGTCTTTTTTCTTTGAGCAAATAAATTAATTGCAGTCCAAATGAAATTCATTTTTATTTTTATTATTCTTAAAGCAGAAAGATTCTGCTTTAAGTTTCCCAAAGCTAAATGTATCTTTTTGTGAGATGAAAAAGCTGCTTATGGCTTCATATACTGTATTTTGCCATATTCATTCCTTGAATCAGGCCTTGGAAATTTTTTTAGTACGTATTGTTTGAACTGTCTTCCATGGAACAAGGTTTCCCCAGACATTGATGGGGTTGCGTCAAAAACTGAGAGCCAAATAAAAGTTTGTTTGAACATTGCCAATTTATCTGTTACTAAATCTTTGCTTCTTGGTCAAGATTCTTTTTTTAAACCAACAGGTTCCATGGCCCAAAAATGTTTGAAATCCCTGTATGTGGCTTGTAATTGCCATTTAAGTTCTTTCCAGATACCTGTCAAATTCTGGAAAAGAGAACATTTTGAAAAATGAATCAAACAGTTCTATACATTCAGTCAAATAACAAAGATATTAAGGAATCAATGAAACAATACTTTTCTAGGTACTTGTGTCTAAAAAAAATCAATAAACTGTTTTGAAATTATTATCAGTCAAAGATTAATAATGTAACTCTAGAAGTGACTAAGCTTTTTTTAGGCCTTAATATACTATAATCAGTAGTTCTGTTGTGAATGTTGTAATCGAGTTGTTTAGGACTTTGCTTTAGTAATTATGTTAAGTATAATAAAAGTGTCATTAAGGCAATATCAGCAGTTGTGTAAGTCATCCAATGATATATTTTCTTATCTAGTACAAAATATGTAAAGGTAGCATAGTAATAGAAGAGCAGAAAGTTAGTAACAACAACACAGTTTTTACCAGAGACCATCTAGAAACTTTCCTACCACTCCATTCACATGTATGTCACTCCCACATTACTTACACATGCAAGGCACCAAATAACAGGACAAGTGTCAGCAGGAATATTGCAGAAGATATTCCACTCCATCCCACTCATAATCCTTCAGGCCAGTACTTGCCCATTGGGGTTCTTCAAAGCTCAGTGACTAGCAAACTTAAAACATTTACCACCTTCTCAGAGAAGAGTTTAAAGTTTTCTCTAGGCTACTACTTATATGCCATATTTGTTATGGAATCAGAAGGAACATATTTCCACTGATGTCTGCAGGATGGCAAAAAACATTTTGAAAGAAGGATATTCATGGGGAAGAGGACAAAAACTACAAAAGCAAAACTGAATTTTTATTTGATATATTGTTCTTACTTATGACCACTCTTTTGTTGGTGTTATTTTGTGATAGTATAGAGACAGAGTCTAACCCAATGGGCTATCAATGTCTATGATCCTGTGCTACCTGTCTATTCCACCATCTTCTGATGCAGTTATGATTAGTAGCATGATCCATTCAATACTTTATGCCAGCATAGTTCCATTATTGCAATACCATGATTACAATACAATATATCTTTACAGTAAAATATATCTTTAATCAATTACCATACTTCTTCAGAATCCTCTCTTTTTCTAGAACAGTGATGGTGAACCTATGACACGTGCCACAGGTAATACACCGTGATATTTTTGATGACATGCCAAGCCTCCAGACCTCTGGAAGTTACATGAGAAGGGCTTGCTCTAATGCAGCCTCTTGGTGTGTCCGAAAATCACACAAGCATTTTTGCATGATTTTCTGAGGCTCCAAAGACCTGCAAGAGCTAAGCCCTCTCACACAACTTCCAGAGCCTCTGGAGAGGATAATCTAGAGGAGATAATAATCTGGAGGACAGGAGAAGAGAATCCAGATAAGATATCCAGACAGCCCCCTTTTGTCGGTGTGTGTGTGCATGTGAGACCCAAGCAGAGTTAATGTAGGCATTTTCTGAATTTTTGATATGCCAAGCCCAAAAGGTCTGTCATCACTTTTCTAGAATGACATAGTCTCTCAAAACACTAAATATAGCAGCAGATTTCCAAAACAAGTCATTTGGAATGTTTTTCCTGAAAAAATGTATCAGGCATCCTATATTTTAGTGCCTGTTCTTTAGCAAACTGCCATGTTAGACATATCAAATTATTTCTTCAACCTAGTGGGGCAGAAAAGAGTTTGAAATTCTTGGGGGAGGGAGCAGAAAAAATGTATGACATTTCCACATCACATGCTATGTTACAATTACATTTTATTAGAACAAGGGTAGAGACACAGAGCAATAGAAGACCTGCATCTCTGAATATCATTGCTACTTAGAATTATTGGCTAGGTAATATCATTTGTCTGTTACAGAAGGGACAGCCATGATGCCAGGTGTAAGGAATAATTCTAGAAACAAAAACTGAGGCTGTGAAGTGGTTAAGATGTTGAACTATGACTAGGATGGCCTAGGTCCAAAACTGTTGTGGTCTGCCCACCAGCCTGCGAAGCTGGTAGCAGAGTCAGACAATGGGGAGGAACATGGGCCAGTCATGGAGTCTGGGAGGGCTCAGACGAGGGATTTGCGTCTGACACAGAGTTAGGGCCAGGGCCATCTGAGAGTTATGTGCTGGCTCCAGAGCCTGACATCAGCGAGACAGAGGAACAGGGGGAAATTGTTCCAGTGCGCGCTTCCGCAGAGCTGCCAGAAGGCAAGAACAGTTAAGACAAAAGGGGCAATTTGGAAGTAAGGCTTGGAGATGATTGGTCCCTCTCATAAGACATAAAGGGAGGGACATGAGCCTTTGCAGGAAGCAACTTTGTCCATTCTGTTTGGTGTAAAATCTGAAGCTCAGTGTTCACTTTGTGCTCGATTTGGCCTTGTATGGCTAATTGGCAGTTTAGTCGTTGGCAGCATTTCAAGGGAAATAAAGGTGGGTGCTTATCAGCCTTATCCTGAAAGACTATGGCAGACTTCTGTTGGACTATTCCTAAATTGTTTGGGACTCATTACGGGCTGTGAATGCATATAATTCACAGCCATTGAAACAAAAACAAGGTTTTTGGTAACAGCGTGATTGTTATTGTCTCAGGAAGCTTTGGTCAGAACAAAAACCAGTGTTGACTATGGGAGCATCCTGGCTGGCTACGGACCAGTCATTATCTTTTAGTCTAGCCGCTCCCAAAATTGGTTGTTGTAGGGATAAAACAGAAGCGAAATAGATACTATTTTGGCTTGAGCTCCAATTGGAACAGCAACATTTAAATCTATCAACTAACAAATAATCAGCATGATCACAAGTAATGAGAACAATACTTCAACAATCCATGAGAACAATACTGTCAATTATGAGTATGTTTCAGCCATGTTTACTTTCTACACACTATGAGAGAGAGATTCATGGGGAAGAGGACAAAAAGTACAAAAGCAAAACTGAATTTTTATTTGATATATTTTTATTTGATATATCTTTCCTCAGTGCAGATCACCATAAGTCAGAGGTCATGAAGGCACCACCTGATTTCAAAACTTCTGTACACATGAGTTGAAATTTCCTTATAACACAAACAATATGCAAATAATCCTGTTATTCTGATTGGGAATAAATAACTGCTATAATTCAGCACAAGCAGTAACGCCCAGCTTCTTTATTACTTAAGCCAACCCTTTGCCAAAATAAATACTTGCCTTAGGCCCCTAAAATGTATATTAGCTGTTTAAAAATTCTGGAGTAATCAAAAAATATATATCGGAGTACTGGTTCAATGGTCCATTCTAAACAACTGGCTTTCTGAAAAACAGTCTGATTTGGCACCAGAAATAAAACAAACACAGAAAACTCCTTTGTTAAGGCCGTGTCACACTGCCCGACGGATGCAAAGAGGACACAATGGAAGGGAAAAATGTTCCTTCCGTTGTATCCGCGCTCAAAAGGGGCAAAAATTTGCATAATTGGAGCGGATGAAACGGACCCGGGGAGGACACAGGGAGGATGCAAAGCGGATGCGGAACGGAAGCCCAGCGGATGCAGAACGGATGGCGCGTTCGCAGGGCTTCGGGGGGGGGTCTCAGGAGAGCGGACGCAGAACGGAAAAAACGGATGCACAGCGGATGCACAGCGGATGAAGCGGATGGACAGCGGAAGCCTAGCGGATGCACAGCGGAAGCGGAACGGATGTCGCGCGTTAATTGTGCATGCGGGGGGGATGCATTGCGCAAGCATATAAAGGGAGCAGCTCGCACGTGGCCAGCATTCCGAGGTAAGACCTGCTGCTGGACACTTCGAGTTCCTTGCCTGCCCTGCCTGCATGCCTGCCTCCAAGCCTGCCTCCCAGCCTGCCTCCCAGCCTGCCTCCCAGCCTCCTGGGCAGCCTCCTTGCCAGCCTGCCTTCCAGCCTGCATTCCAGCCTTGCTGGCAGCCTGCATTCCAGCCTCCCTGCCAGCCTGCCTGCCAGCCTGTCTGCCAGCCTGCCTTCCAGCCTCCCTGCCAGCATTGCTGCCAGCCTGCCTTCCAGCCTCCCTGCCAGCCAGTCTGCCTGCCAGCCTTGGTGCCTGCTTTCCTGACAGCCTTCCTGCCAGGCTTCCTAACAGGCTTCCTAACAGGCTTCCTGCCAGGCTTCCTGCCAGCCTTGGTGCCAGCCTTGGTGCCAGGCTTCCTGCCAGCCTTGGTGCATGCAAGCCTTCCTGCCAGCCTTGGTGCCTGCAAGCCTTCCTGCCAGCCTTCCTGCCAGCCAGTAACCCCACAACCATGGGGAAGAAGCGAAAGGCTCAGCAACCTGCCGCCATCCCTGGCAAGAGGGACAGGGCCACCCTCCCGCCCCATGTCTGTGACTCTGCTTCTTCTGGGGCTTCTGCTGCTTGGGCTCGCTCTTCTCTTGCTGGAGCTTCTGCTGTGGCTGCTCCTGGCAGTGGTGCTTCTGCTGCATACTCTGCTGAAGCTGCTCCTGGCGGTGGTGCTTCTGCTGCTGTGCACTCTGCTGAAGCTGCTCCTGGTCCTGTTGGTCCTGCTCATTCTGCTCGTGCTCCTGGTCTTGCTGGTCCTGCTCGTTCTGCTCATGCTCCTGGTCTTGTTGGTCCTGCTCGTTCTGCTCGTGCTCCTGGTCTTGCTGGTCCTGCTGCTGGTGCTTACTCTGCTGCTGCTCATCCTGGTCTTGCTGCTGCTGCTGCTGCTGCTGCTGCTGCTGCTTCTGATTCTGATTCTGATTCTGATCCTGCTGGTGATTCTGCTGCTGCTGCTGCTGCTGATGATGATGATGATGATGCTGATTATGATCCTGCTGGTGATGTTTCTGATGATGATGATTCTGCTGCTGCTGCTGCTGCTGTTGGTGTGGAGGACCAGCCCCTACAACCTCGAAGTCCCTCTGATGAGGGCCCATATGGCCCTGCCAGAGGGAGGAAGAGTCGTTTGCGTCAACGGGAGAGGAGGCAGTACTTTATTGAGGAGGCGCACGAGGATGAGGTGCTGGAGTGGCTGAGAGAGAACGACTATCTGTGGCACAAGGGACACCGGCTGTACAGGCACACCAAGCATAAGCAGGCTGCTTGGAGAGAGAGGGCGGAGAGTCTGGGCTACACTTCAGAGGTGCTACTCGGCTGGTGGAAACATATGCACACCTGGTACGGGAAGTTGCACCGCAAAAAATCTGGCCAGGCCACCGTCAAGCTGACGGACAGAGAGAACTAAGTCATGGCCAGGTGCAGCTTCCTGGAGGGTGAGATCCGCCACCGAGCAGCACCAGGAGCCCATCTGTCTACCCTCTCTCTCAGGCAGCCTGCTGCGACCCAGTCCTCTTCTGGCCGAGAGTCAGTCCCTGTCTCCAGGCAGGTTTCGGTGGAGCGTGCCACGGCGGAGAACCCCCAGGCAGGTGTTGAAAGCTTGGTGGAGAGCGAGGAGGACTCCCTGGTGTGGTGGGAGAAAGGTAACATCAAGTCCACCACTGCCGAAGTCCCATCCACCCACACCACCACCTCCACAGGAAGGCAGAGAGCCAGACCACAGGAGGGTGAGAGCCACAAGGTCTTGGTGGAGATGAGGGACACCATCCGCACCAGCATAGGTCTCCTCTCTCAGCTAGTCCCCATCGACTCCTCCTGCTCCAACCGCAAGCCCTTCCTCAATTATTTAAACCAGACCCTGAAGGAGATGCCGGATCCCCAGTACCAGCTGGTGAAGGAGAGGATCTGCACGCTGCTTAACAACCCTCCAGACCCAGAGGCACCTGCTACCACTCAGTCCAGGTCTGCTCCTCCACCCCAGGTGATGTCCCTCCCATACCAAGGCTTCCAACAGCCCCTCACCTACCAGGGCTACAGCTACCCGGAGGTCCAGCAGCACAGGCAGCAGCCCTTCCCAGGCCAGGCGCAGAGTCATCGGGCGGCACCGTTGCCAGCTGTTCCACTGATGCCACCGATGCCACCCACGCCAACGATGCCACTGATGACATCGATGCCAGCCACGCCACTCCTCAGCTCGCTGCACAGCAGGCAGTCCCACTACACTACTCCTTCCTCCATCCCACAGCCAAGCCCGGCCTCAGTACATCTGTCCTTGGTACTGGGGCTGACACCCCATGGCATGGAGGAAGGACCTCTCAGCATCGCGGGGATGAGCCAGCTGTCCGACACCTTTCTGAACACACCATCCCCTGTTGTCCTCTCGGGGCCAGGTACTCCATCAGCACCTCAGACCAGCACAGCAGCAGCACCCACCTCCAGAGCACCTGCACCCTAAAAATTAGACTGGGTACACACCTCCGAGTGACCAAGCGGAGTACCAGAGACTGGCTGCCTGGATATTTGTGGACTTTATTTGGACACTTTACTTGATTCATGTTTACTTTTCAGGTTGTTATTAATAAAGTTTATCTTTGTTTCACACGCTTGCTTCATTATTTTTTTTCTAAAAAGTCTGGGTGGAAACTTTTAGAAATGGTTTAGCCTTTGCATGCTTGTGGGATGGGTTGAGATAGCTGTGGGATGGGCAGGGATACCTTTGGGATGGATTAAGATACCTGTGGGATGGGCAGGGATACCTTTGGGATGGGTTAAGATAGCTGTGGGATGGGCAGGGATACCTTTGGGATGGGTTAAGATTGCTGTGGGATGGGCAGGGATACCTTTGGGATGGGTTAAGATTGCTGTGGGATGGGCAGGGATACCTTTGGGTTAAGATAGCTGTGGGATGGGCAGGGATACCTTTGGGATGGGTTAAGATAGCTGTGGGATAGATAAATCTCCAGTGCAAGCATAGTGGGACTGTATGGTCCACCCTCCCAGCTGCCACCCCTATGGCCCTTATCAATTACAATGTAAGCATTGATCCACACATATCAACATAAACACAACTCTTTATTAAATGCCCTGTTCATTGTAGGCCAACCAAACATACATGGCCCAAACTCATCGGTGTGATGAGACAGGCTGAAGGAAGCATCCATTAACCATCTACCATCCTGTCTTGCCACTCCACCGCTCCAGCTGGGGAGTTGCACCAGTCTTTCAGAAGGTTGCGCTGATTCTTCGCCTCACGTGAGGCTCTGTTGGGCCCTTGCACATCCTCAGTGTCGATCAGGTTTTGCCCTTGCCTCCATTCCCCAGGCTCCATGTCCCCATTGCCTTGCTGGAGGTCCACAAGCCTGTTCTGCAAGACTGGGTAGCGGGTGCACATGAGATTGTGCAGGATGCAGCAAACTTCCACGATCCTCCTCATGCTCTGTGGGCGATGCTGCATGGTGTTGAGAAGTACCTGGAACCTGTCGGCCAGGATGCCAAAGGCGTTCTCCACCACCCGGCTTGCCCTGGACAGCCTGTAGTTGAAGATCCTCTCTTCATGGGTGAGGTATTTGGAGGTGTAGGGCTTCATGAGGTAGGTTGAGAGGGAGAAGGCGTCATCCCCCTCGATGAAGTAGGGCACATCTTGCGTGTCATTGGGCAGGGGTTCTGGATCTGGGAAGCCCACCATGAGGTGCTTTCCAGCCCCTCCTTGAGGTGACTGTCGTTGTATACCTGGGCATCGGAAGATGAGCCGTTGCCTGAAACATCGATGTACATGAACTTGTAGTCAGCATCGACCATGGCGAAGAGGATGATGTTGAAGAAGCCCTTGTAGTTGAAATAAGTGGACCCCGAGTTGGCTGGAACCTTGCAGGCCACGTGCTTGCCATCGATGGCTCCAACGGTGTGGGGTAAGTTCCACTTCTGATACCACTGCTCTGCAACTTTCTTCCATCCTTCTTCAGTGGTGGGGCAGTGGAGGAGCTCCTCCTTGTATTCTTCGAGGATGGCCCACACCACTTCTCTGACCACAAAGCTGATGGTGCTGGGTGGCACCCTCCAGACGTACTGCATGCTCCTGTAGGGGGTCCCTGAGGCCAGGTGGCGCAGAGTGAGTGCCACCCTGAGCCCAGGTTCCAGGCTGGGCGGGAAGTTGGTTTTTGTCTTGCTCAGCCTGGGTGTCAGGCGCTGCAGAAGTTCGTCAAACATGGCTGGAGGCATATTCATGAAGTTCTGGAACGCCCGAGTGTCTTCACTCCTGAGCTCCACCATCAGCTTGTCGTAAAGGTGCTCTTCTGTGCTCTTCTGGCTAACCATCTTTGGACCCAGACTTTTTTTGGGTGCCTCCTTTTCTTGCCGTAGTAGAGTTCACAGAGACTGTTGATGGTTTCGCAGTGATGCAGAAGGATGTTGGCTGCCAAAAGGATTTTGTCGCAATCCATGCTGGAGATCACTGGATGCTGTGGAAGAGGAAGAGGAAGGCTGCAGAGGTCTGCACCGCTGGGCTGCTGGTCTGAAAGTGCGAAGCAGGCGAGTTGCTCCCCCTTTTTATAGGCAGTATAGGTGTCCCTTTGCATCCTCTAGGCATCCTTAATATCCGAGATAGGTCCCCTCTGAGAACTTTTTTTCCGTTTTAAACGCTTTGTTTCCGTTCTGCATCCGTTCTGCATCCGTTCCGCATCCGTTCTGCTTCCTCCCTGCGTCCGGGCAGATGCGAGTTGCGCGGATGCGCAGCGGATGCCTAGCGGATATAGCGGATGCGTAACGGATGCAGAACGGACGAATTGGATACATTTTCCACGCAAAAGTTTTAGGCAGCCTAAAACTTTTGGAGCGGATGAAACGTCAATAAACGGATGCTGGACGGATTGAGAGGAAGCCAAACGGAGGCAGTGAGTACATCGCATTTTAGAAGGGATGGCAAGATTTTTTTTCCGTTTTGCTTCCTCTTTGCATCCGTTTTTGCAGTGTGACAGGGCCTTTAATCAATTCCTTGTTAGATAAACAGTAGATCTAATAGTTTATTGGTAGAGATCACACAAACAGCACACAAACACCCCTCCACCAGGGTATCTGCAGCTTCATACTTTCCATAACTAATTTGTCCCTTTCATTTAGCAAATGCTTTTCAGCTCTTGTGGAGGAAATTAGCACAGATGCTTCAGGGCCAAAATTTATTTTCAAACCAC
The DNA here is from genome assembly GCA_015471245.1 of Laticauda colubrina. NCBI lineage: Eukaryota > Metazoa > Chordata > Lepidosauria > Squamata > Elapidae > Laticauda > Laticauda colubrina. The sequence continues at coordinate 27,100,889 of BLBF01000005.1, forward strand.
TGCTCCACCTGGTGGAAACTGCATTTCAGTTCTAGGAAGTTGCACTACATACAGTACTGAAATGGACAACAGGATCTAATGGAACACAATTAAAATATTCATGTGTTTATATTCATATAATTCATATGCTTGTAATTCCATTCATAAAAAGAATTCTTGTGCATGAACAGTTTCAAAGCGGGCTGCTTTCTTTATACATTTTAATTTACAGTCCCTCTGAGGCTTGCTGAAGGTTTGCTGGTTCTTAGCAGGGCTCCCTAAACCCCAAGCCATGGCTCACTACTGGGCCGTGGCCTATTCGCAATTGGGCCACAGGCTGGCACACACATACATGCACATGCAGCTTGAGCGGCAGGCTGGAACACATGCACAGGTGTGCAGCTTGACTTGTGTAAGTGGTGAGCCAGCATGCATATGCACATGCGCATAGCTCAATTTGCAGTCCAACTGCATGTGCAGGCATGTATGTGTGCACCAGCCTGCCACTCATGCAAATTAACCTGCACAAGCACATGTGTGTGCCAACCCATCGTTCATGCATCCCAGTTCCCCTCTCCTCCCCTAGCCGGGCCGCCAAGCCTTAAAGGTTGGGAACTGATATTCTTAGCTATTTATTTTTGGCCTTTACAGGAATTCAATCAGTATTTATTTTTTTATTATCATTTTTAATAACTGGACTTCTTGGGAAGTTATATGCACTGTTAAAATATATATGTTTTAAATAGAACAACATAAAATCTTCATAAAAACAATACAAAAGTCCACAGGGAAAACATCATATAAAACATATAAAATAACAAAAAATTGTATAAAAATCAGGAACAGCAAGAGTGGCAATAAATGCAGCATTAAATACTAATTGTATGTGACCATTTCCTGTATCTTTCAACTCATTCAGTGTGTGCCTAATTCACCATGACTGTTTCTTCTCTCACAGAACATCCAGTTAATGCCAATTCTTTGCAGCTTCTTGTGGGCTCTCTCACTGCCACATGGCTGACTTAGAATCATTCATTGAGTTAAATTGCTGAGAGAAGAAAAGATTTTAGGGTACCAGTAAGGAATAGCAGAGATAAGGGAGAGGAAGATGAGGCTCAGGAAGCTAAAATCAAAAGGTATAAAAAGGGGAAGGGAATGTGCTAAGTTAAATTTGAATTCCATTCTAAAATGCGATGTACTCACCCAATCATCCTAAATTCAAAACAAAATAATGCCCCCATAAATTTGTTGCTATTAATGCTTTTCCTGTTCTGCTTCTGCATGGTATTAACACTGGATGCCATTCTGGTATTGTGGTTTAAGTGCTGGACTAAATAGAGCTCTAGTCCAGGAGTCACCAAACTTTTGGACCTCAGGGACCACCAAACTCATAATTTTAGATCCTAGGGACTAGTAACCAGTTCTGTGGGTGTGGCCTAATTTGTGGGTATGGCTTGATGGTCATGTGACTGGCTGGGCATGGCTTGTATGTAAATATTATAAATATTGATATAAATATTGATATTTTTTTTATAAAAAAGAGCAACTTTTACACAAAATCAGACAAAGTAGGCAGGCAGATTGAGTTGCTCACACAATCACAGATTTATTCAAATATCTATCTATCTGCCATCCACTAGCTCAGTCTGTCACATAAAATTTGCTTGCAAGCAAACTCATAAAATTAATTCACAACACACGATGTATGTAAATATTGAATTTTTTATATAAAAAAGAGAAATTTTTACCCCAGATCAGGCAAAGCAGGCAGGCAGATTGAGTTGCTCACAGAATCATTCAGTGATCTATCAATCTGCCATCGGCTAGCTCAGTTTGTCACATAAATTTTTTTGACATGAGTCTGCATGGAATAATAGAATCTTCAGTCCTAAGGGAGATTCGGTGAGCTTAAAAGCAGAGCCGAAGATCTAACGACTAGCCAGAAATCAAGAAATCCAACCATTTCCTGCTTCCTAGCTAATCTAAATATCACAGCTGATAGTCAGAAAAATAGCAATTTAGCAGGCAAGTTTGCCGGGTTAAGGAGTGAGTGGGCAGGGAGGGTTCCTGTGGGCTATGTGGGTGGTGCAGCCTTATGTTTTGTGCACCCTGGATTAATTGCTTTGGGGGCTGCTCTGGGGGTGAGATTTCTCTGCAGCCCACCGGTTGGCGACCACTGCTCTAGTCCACCCTTAGGTGCTGAAGCTGGCTGGTGAGTTTGCTTCAAACACTCTCTCGATCCAATTCATCTCACAGTGTTGCTGTTGTGTGGGAAATAGGAAGATAGACCATTATGTACATCATTGTGAGTTATTAAAAATAAAGTGTGGACATGTCTAATTATATTGGAGATTGATACAGGCATGGGTAGAGAAAATGGTGAGAGAACACATTCAATTTAAGCCAGAATTACTCCTGTTGGGAATAATGACAGAAGGCCACAGCAAAGGTACAGTATATTTAATAATACACGTATTGACCGTGGCAAGAATGGTTTATGGAATATTGGAAAATCAAAGAATGCCACCAAAGAGAGAGATAATAAGGAAAATAATGGTTTGTCAGAATCTGATAGACTAACTTTAGATGGACCACAGGGAAAGGGAGGTGTTCATGCCTCTCCAGATTCGCACAACAGAGCATGAATCACATCAAGAAGAGGTCACTTGGAGGAGCTCAGTTACAAGATAATAGCAACAAATTATTACAGGTTTAGAACACCTCAAAGCTGTGGTAGGACAGGGTCAGCTCAAGGGCATGAAGACTATTTAAAATGGTTATGTAAGACCGTTTCACCTTTGGATGGACTGGGGATGTAATGTAGAAAACACTGTTGACTGATAGGAAAGATAGACGTTGTCAGGGCATGACTGTGTGTTATGGTAAAGTGCAAGTAAGGACACGGCCTGAAAGACAATCACAAACAAGATTGAAGAGTAGGGATTAAGATAAACAGGAAACAACAGATATTTTTAACAATACCTTAATAATAAAGAAGTCATTTAATTTCTGAAGAAATCAGCTGAGTTAAGTAATGGTAGTGGGAATACACAGTACTTGTGAGGAAAGGAAAAGAGAAAGAATAGCTCAAGGATGGTGATGTAGAGAGAACTATAAGTGGAGTCCTTGATGCTCTCTCAGCTTGGTTGCTTCTTTGCAGACATTTCATTACCCAATCAGGTAACATCATCAGTGCTGATTGTGAATCCAGGGAATCCAGGGAATTGTGAATCCAGTGTTGAAATGGAGTAAGAGACATTGACACAAACTTGTGGCTTTCTATGCACAAATACATTTTACATCAATATATACAACGAACTAGATAGGCAGACAAAAGCATCATCAGGTAAATCACAGAGCACACAGAAGAAAAAGGCAGGAAAAAGAGAAACTGTCCCTCCACACTCATAGCAACCAATCACAGCACAGATTGCCTCACACAAGAGCCAATAATCAACAACAACTGACTCACTGCACAACCCCACTGCTCAGGCTACTAAATTTAAATAACATGGACAATTCTGATGAAAGATGCCAATCAAAAAAATTCCTGTCAGATTTGCATCAAGACTCTGGTTCTGACAGTTGCCAGGATCTTTTTTCTCCACTGCTTTTGTTACTATTTAATTGTATTAATTTTTAAATGTTTTAATATTTTAATTATTTTTACTTATTTTATGACATGTGAACTGGCCAGAGTCACCTTATAAGGGAGATGAAGTAACTGCTGATTTTGCTCCACTAGTTGTTGTGGACTTTTAGGGTGCAGTGGTCATCTCTATTTCAAGGCCATTGAGCCAGTGCTGCTCGAAGACATTTCCACAGTCACTATTACCTTCCCACCAAAGTGGTGCCTATTAATCTGTTGTAACTATGTATCATTTATGTGTTTGCAACTGTGTATCAATACAACTATGTATCATTCAGGCATTTGCAACATTGTATCATTCACGTGTAATCATTGAACTTCTGTCTCCTCAGTGACCTTTTACAGGGCACGTACAGAGACAAGGAGTCAAGCATTCACTTTGTGATTACATCGTCTGGCATGCATCTTTGTAAGGAATGTCTTGATCAAATTGTAGATCGTGCCATCTTGTCTGACTTGGTATTTTGCCTTATCTAAGTCCTGCATATCCTGTCTGACCTGGGCTTGACCTAGGCTCTGAATAAGCAATGATAGTGACCCCCCCCTTTTGAAGGAGCATAATAAAAGAGTGTGTACCCAGACATTCTGGGTGCACTCATCCCGAGGAACTTCGTCTCCTGTCGTTTCTTTCTCCTTCGCTCCCTATCATGAGACGCCCATCTGATGCGGGATAGCAGATACCGCATTAATCTACTCACATTTGCATGCTTTTGAATTGCTAGGTGGGCAGGAATTGAGGCAAAGACTGGAGCTTACCCCACTGTGTGGTGCTGGGGTCTTAAACCTGGACTGTTGGTTTAACTGCTGAGCCACTGTGCCACATAGGGGAAATGGATGGCATAAAAATTGAATAAATAAATAAATATTTTTTTCTCGCTTGAGTCTTACAATATTTTCATAGCATGATTCAGCCTCACTGAAGTGATATAAAGTCTGTCTATATTATTGTAATTCTGACCCAATGAAATAGTTGGATGATTCTAGATGAAAATGTTGTATATTGTTAGGGTAGAATGAAGTGCAAAACCTTTTGGTATGAAATGGTGGGAGACTCAGAAGAAAATTTCCAATCTTGTCATCCAAATCCATTTGTATGGAAAAAATCAGTTCAAGGCCACAGAACCAGAGCAAAGGAGGAAAGTTATTCACTGCCCACCTCCACCCCCATGCTACTCAATTTCTATAAAAAGAATATAAACCGCATCCCCTGGCAGCTTTGGTATGATTTTTGTTGGCATTCCATGGAGGTGACTAAGTGTTGTCTGGAAATGTAAATAAAGATCCTCCTATGCTGCATAGAAACCATGGACAGCAGGTTTTCTGCAAGGGTGACTGCAGACAAAGAAATAGAAAGGAGATAATTTTGGCATTGTTTTTCTGATTTCCAGTGTCCAGTCCACCTCATTGCTTTAGTTCTAGAGGGATTTGGTGCTAGGCTCATTCTCCCAATTTACCTCACATTAGGTGGGTGGGAGAGAGGGCTATGCAGGCCCCCATTAGCTTCTGAAGTCTAAATAGTTGTATTCATATCTATAGAATTACTTACCGTAGATACATTTCCAGATTCAACGGAATTGAAATAAGTTGCATCTGGATCTCAAAAACCTGTTGGGTATGTTTGTCTCATCTTCCCTACCAAAAATATTTATTTTATTTATTTAATTTTATTTGGTTTGTCAATTGCTTACAAGATAATAGGTATAAATAAAAATAGGACAGGGACGGTAGGCACGTTGGTGCGCTTATGCACGTCTCCTACAGACCTCTTAGGAAAGGGGTGAGATCAATTGTTAGGAATTGATAGTCACCTAACAGTGGGTTGGAAATACTGTATATAAACCAGAATAATACTGTCTCTTTCAGGGAATGATAACATTGTAATTGGGTGTGGTTCCTCAAATGGCCACAAGATGGAGCCAGAAACCTGGGTTCTTCTGGTCTGTTGTTGCTAGATGTTCTGATGTTCACTGTTTTTGTACTTTTTTCCCTATTGACTGTTGCTGATTGTCGTTCTTCTTGGATTGCTGGAAGTCTGTTACTCAACTGTTTATGATACTGGGCTTTGATATTTGGATTATCCCTGGACTGAAAAACTGACTGCTTTAACTGTGTATGACTTGGACTGCCTGTTGGACTTTGCTTAACCATTTACTAGAAGTAAAAAACTACATTTTACTATACAGTGTATCTGTGTGCTGGTTGTATGTTATTCCTCATCATTCTCACTACGTCTCCCTGTGTGCACTCATTCTCCTAATGGGGAATTACCTCAACATCAATAGTAAAAAGTCTAAGTTTAAAGTTTTTGGGGTTTGGGGAAGAAACCACAGAGTCAGGTAGAGTATTCCAGACTTTGACCACTCTGTTGCTGAAGTCGTATTTCCTGCAATCAAGTTTGGTGTGATGAACCTTGACTTTGTATCTGTTGTTTGCTCTGAAGTATTCAATGACAGGTAGGACATTGTAATGTATGATTTTATATACTATATTTAGATCAGACCGAAGGCGGCATAGTTCTAGGTTTTCTAGGTCTAGAATTTCAAGTCTGGTGGCATAAGGTATTCTGCAACGAGTAGAGGAGTGGAGAACTCTTCTTGTGAAATATTTCTGGACTTTCTCAACTGTGTTAATATCAGATACTTAATGTGGGTTCCAGATTGATGAGCTGTATTCGAGTATTGGTCTAGCAAATGTTTTGTATGCTCTGGTTATTAGTGTACCAGAAAAGAAGCTGTGTAAGATTAGGTTAACAACTCTTAATGCCTTTTTGGCTATGTAGTTACAGTAGGCTCTAGCACTTAGGTCATTACAGATGAGTACTCTAAGATCCTTGACAGAGGTTGGATCATCAACAAGGTCCTGTATTTTATTTTCTGGGTTTTTTTTTTGCCAATATGTAAGACAGAGCATTTATTTGTTGAGATTTAAAGTTGCCATTTGCTTGACCATTCTGATACATAGCCAAGGTCTTTTTGAAGGGTAGCACTATTTTCTATGGTGTTGAATAGCTTTACATCATCAGCAAGAGAATGCAGTTGCTCTTGATATGATCACAGATGTCATTTATGTAGAGTATGAAGAGAGTTGGTCCCAGAACACTGCCTTGGGGGACACCACTGTTGACAGGTTCAGAATTTGATAGGGCGCTCCCAATTTTGACCATTTGTTGTCTGTTTGACAGGAATGCTTCTATCCAGTTATGCAGGTGTCCAGATATACCATAAGATTTTCTTTATAAAATCTTATATCTGAGTAGTTTCTGTAAAAATCTAGGTTTATATAGACATTGTAAGAAAGCAGTTTTAACATTGCTCTGATTTTACAGCAGTTTAAACAAATACGAGATGTTGACTTAATGTGAAACTCATAAGCCCTATTTCTGTTGCACCTTAAATCCTTTTGCTAGTTGTGATGGTGGAAGGACAGTGTGCCGGCAGCTTTTCAGCCAGATGCTTTCCCCAGGAGCTGTAACCATGGCTGCAAGTTGCTGCAGTGTCTGGAATGCTGACAAGGGGCAAGATATATTCCAAACAATGCCAACAGACAGGTACAATGAATGGCTGGGAAAGGTGTGTAGGTGGGAAAGAGAGATGATTTAAGACAACCAAATATCCCCTTATTACTACTACTCCACATAAAGGAAGTATTGTTTCCTCATCCCTTTCTGTGAAGCAATTGCAAGCAGGAAGGCAGGAAGGAAAAAAGAAAGAATCTGAATAGAAGGATACTGAAGAGGAGGGAACAGAATTTGCTAATTGCTTCCAGTACTAAGCAGGCAGGAATAGCTGCAAGAATCTTCAATCAGCAGAGTTCAGATACAATCCCAGCTGCATTTTAAAGTGAACTCAGCATGGCCATGTAAATTTCTCTCATCCCATACAAAATACATTTGAGCAGCTACTACAGGAGGGATCTGTGTGGAACCATAAAAACATCCTTACCCTTTAGGTATTGTGAACAGAAAAGTCTATCAACTGAAACTATTTCTTCAAAAGGGCAAACTGACAGTTCCATAAGGTCCACAAAACTTCAGCATAGTCTTTTTTCTTTTGTTTGGTTTAGCAAAACAGTCCCTTCCATCTCCTCATTTGGTCCCTCCTCTCTGGGAGAGGCAGCAAGAGGAGCCACCACATATCCCCATGTCTGGAGTCAGAGATTTGGAAGCAGGGGTGGGATTCAAATTTTTTAACAACTGGTTCTGTGGGCATGGCTTAGGTGGTGGTCGTAGCTTAGTGGTCATGTTACTGGCTGGGTGTGACCAACTCAGTATCACTCACATCGAGGCACACATCTCCTCGCCTGGTCTCTCATGACTGTAGGGATGTTGCAACAGTCGTAAGTGTGAAAAATGGTCATACATCACTTTTTTTCAGTGCCATTGTAACTTTGAATGATCACTCCACATAAGAAAAGTACCAGCAAAGAAGGGGAAAAAAACTCCAGAGACGTTCCTGAGACAGGAAGTCTTGTCCTGCCAAGAATGTAATCAGGGTTAACAGAGAGGCAGTTTCTGTAAGCAACCCCAGAATGTTTCCTTCCTGCCTTCCTTACAGGATCAGGCCAGTAATTTCTTCTAACAACCGATTCTCTGAACTGCTTAGAATGTTAACAACCTGTTTTAGTGAATAGGTGCGAACTGGTAGAATCTCACCCCTGGCCTCGGTGGCGCAGTGGTTAGAGTGTACTACTGCAGGCTACTTCTGCTGACAGCCGGCTGTCTGCAATTTGGCAGATCGAATCTCACCAGGCTCAAGATTGACTCAGCCTTCCACCCTTCCGAGGTAGGTAAAATGAGGACCCAGATTGTTGGGGTCAATATGCTGACTCTATAAACCACTAGGAGAGGGCTGGAAAGCACTATAAAGCAGTATATGTCTAAGTGCTATTGCTATTATGTAGCTTAAAACTGATAAAACAATCAAATCAAACCAAATATAAATGAAGTGGGTAAAGTGTAAGGGCTTAGTGGAAAATAATTTAAGTCAAGATCCTGGGAAATGATTCTGATTTTATAGGGGACCTCAATAAAGTGATCATAAAGGATAGGCATTCCCCCCCCCCCCTCAAAAAATGTTACACAAGCTGCAGTTTTTATGACAGCAAGTTTAGTATTACAAGTTTGGGAATGACAGGCTACATTCTATTTTAAGCAGATAAGAAGAGTTTCTCCCAATTTCCCATAAATATTTCTTCTAGAAGAAAGGCAAACTCATTTCATTTTGCCTTCCTTGTTTTTATTGCTCATCTGGGTAGCAATCCAGATGTTTCTACAATGATTTGTTAGCAGTGAGACCAAATGATACCATCAAGCAAAGACCTGGTCCACTGACTTCCAACATAAAGTTCTATTGTTTTGCACAGAGCCAGATGTGTTTACTTTCCTAATAACTTCTAAAGGCAAATCCTTTGTGTTTTTAAAGCTGAAAGAACTACCATCTTCCTTTCTCTGAATGCTAGATGAAATCTTAACCTGGTCATACCTCCCAAAATCAATTGTTTCTATCCCATAACTCCCATTTTGACACTCAGTTTGAATCTAAGACTGTATAGCATCTGTACAGTATAAGCACTGGAGGGGCCAATGGGATCAAATTATGAAACACCCATCCTGATGCAAGCACTGGTACTTGGGGATTTGAGTGCAATCTTGTGTCAAAAATATGAAAGGGCAGAATTTGTGTTGTGATATTATTACACACTTTTTGGCATGTTGCTGTTGTGGTTAGGAGTGGACACTTATGAATAATAGATTTTGGAGATTTCCTTCCTTTATGTTGTGTAACATGTTGCCTGATGAAGAATTCTGGACAAACTAAAACCATTCACCTCATTTTGTATTATTCTGGTCAGTCCTTGAAAAGATCTTACCCAACTACTGAATTTTTAGATTTTTATCATTTGATTTCATCTCTTATAAATCCATCCCCAAGTTTGACTCTTTTCAACAAAATAATAATGACATAAATTTCCTATTATTGTAAATTATATTGTTGTTAAGAAACATGTTGATGGGTAATAGCAGTGGCTTTTTTTCAAAAAGATCAGAAGTTCTACTCAAAATAGTTAAATTTTAAAATTGAATATTACTTCAGATAATATAATATTCATAATCATAATAGTAATCATATGGATTACTTCCACATGAACATATCATTATTAAACTCATAGCTACCAAATCCAAAGCCAATCAACGAAGTTAAATAAATGTTGCCAGTGAGATCCTTTATTTGTGTTGTGTATATTTGGTGTCAGAAATGGCACAAATATGTGTTGAGAGTAAAACTCTTGCTTCACCTGTCTCACTATCACAATACTGGAAAGACATGACTTCACAGTTTCTCTTCTGGTTTCTGACAAGAGGGAACTTTGCTGTCATATGAGGTTTCATATGGACTCTGGACTCTAACACAGATTAAAGTAGTACCAGTTTATACATTCTGGGATTCAACCTGATTCTTGGAAGAGTTGCCACAGTGCTACTCAGTGCCATTTTACATTGAGCCAAATAATGAAAATGCAATAAAATCTGCTAAATTAACAATCCCTGCTGAAAGCGGAAGATGGCGCCTTGTTCATCTCCCAATCACTCTAAGTGCTCATCTGCATACAGTGATAAATACCATTTGACTGATGCTGGCAATTAACTGAAACAAAGAAAAAGATTTCCTAAATGGTTTTAAAATTGGCAATTGCAGTGTCCTGAATAATATTGCCTAGGAGATACAGAGAATGTTGAATCAAGGGCATATAGTACTGTATTGCAGTAGGCTAGAATGCAGGGTTGGGGGAAAGGAAAATATATGCTTGGCTGAGATGTACAGAGCATCATGGAAAAGGGCTTGTATTTTGGGTTTTGTTTTGTTTTTTAAATGTCCAGCACTGAGAAAAATTGACCAATAATTTCATATTTTGTGAACCATGCAAATTAAATAAAATAAGATTATTTTATGTACTTAATATACTTTATATACATTTTGTCTTTGAATTTTTTGATCAAACTATAGTGATAATCCAAGGTGAAGTTAAATATGAGCAATATCAGTTTGGTGTTTCTATTCCTTGATTATGGATGTGCGATTTATGATCCACCCAATCTGAAGGGAGCTTAACTGGGGAAGAGACTTAAAAGCAAAGGCTTCAAGGGTGCAGGGATATACCACTTGGTATTTTCTTGATGTTTTATACCAGAGGTCAGGAACAATGGCCCTTCTATGACTTGTGAACTTCAAGTCTCGAGCCACCCCGTTTTATACTGATTCCTCCCTCCCTAATCCTTTGTTAGTTGCATCAACTTGTTCAAGAGGGAGGAGCTTAAATCTCACACAACTGGATGGCACTAAGTTACCTACAGTAGTAAGAAAAGAACTGGATAATTAGATAAAGTCTGAGGAGGAAATTCTTAATATATTTGGCTTCTTTTTAGCTTGCAAACTCAGAGATTACAGTATGCAAATGTAATCCAAATCCAAATAGATCTGACTAAAACAACCACCGGATCAGAGCAATAGGATCATTTCCCATGAGAGAGGCCTCAGTCAGATTCCAGTGCTTGGCCAGAAGTATATTCTTTGACCACTAAATCAATACAAATACCGTGATGGTCTGGAATCAGCACATTTTGTCACGAGGAATACCAACGACATGATTCATATCATATGTTTACATTCTGTATAATCATTCAATTTCATCTACCAATAGGCCACAGCAAACATCAGCCCTGCCAACTCTCACGGTTCTGCCATGAATCTCACGATTTTTTGTCATTTCTCACGGTCTCACGACAAGGCTCCTCAATCTCATGCCGAATTTAAAACACTTTTTTTTTTTTTTCCAAATTTGGAGGTTGGCTTATATGCGAGATCGGCTTATATGTGAGTATATACGTAATCGTTTTTCTTCGTGTCTGTCCGTCATTTTGAAAGGAGAGTAGGCCCTGGGAACGAGGCTAGTTTCCCAGTAGTCTTTGTAAGTTCAGCGCGGGAAAGTGATCGCAATCGTATAAACATGGCGAAAAGAGGTGGTGATTGTTCTATATGTAAAGTGGGTGACTCCAAATCTACAAACCTGATTGGTCAATAAAATGAACATTGGATTGGTTCACTAGGAACCAATCCAAAGAGCTGCTAAAAGGCGGCAAATCTAAACAACTGCCATTGGCTGCAAGCAGGCAAGCCAGCCTGTATAAAAGGCTGGCCTCAGCTTCAGCCAAGTGTTCCTATTTACTAACTAGTTGAAGAATAAAGTATTTGTTGTTGGAACCCGGTCTACCTCGTGTGTTTTCCGAACAAAACAGTGATTTTTCAATAGAAGAAAGAAAGCTGCATCTTCTTACAACAGGGAACACAAATAAAACATTTAAATAAACTGTTAATGACTTTCCTCGATGGAAAAGGGGTTTGTTTAATCTTGGTCAGGAAAAAAATAGAATCTCACTATTTTTTATAGAATCTCCAGATTTTTTTCATGGGTCTCCAGATTTTCCTTTATCAGGGGTTGGCAGGTCTGAAACATATCCCATAGCACATCTAATCAATAAAGAAGAGGGAAGCATCTCAGCATATGAGATGCTAGCAGTGACATTTTGCTTTTTTGAAAACTGGAAGGTGTGAAAAGACTACAGAATCTTTAACCCTGAGCATAGATAATTGAGTTTGGGACCTGGATTAGAAAAGTCATTCCTAATTTTCAAGATATAAGTATGTTTTACAATTTTTTATTTTTCATCCATGCTGAAATAAATACCCAAGGTATGCATTTTTCATTAGTTAAAACTCTTGTTTATTAATTTGTTCATAATAGCAAAAATTACCTAATGTGGATTCAATTTGTTTTGTTTGCTTTTCTGTTAGAATAGAGGAAAAGGGAGGAAGTGTTCCTTTGTTAGCAATTCTCTCGAAATATAGCCAGACAAGGAAAAAAACTAGTTTTTTGTAAAATTATGGCAAATTATTAATTTGTTCATATTTGGAGAATTGTGAGAAATATATCTCACAGGCTAGATGTTCATCAAGACACAAGATGAAACTGCACTAGCAGAAATGGAAAGTAACAGATTAGTGCTTCTGATCAGGATCCTTTTGCAGGAAAGCATTTAGAAATTCTTTGCATATTTGCAATTATGACTCAAAGAATTGTTTTCCACGTACATATTCATTTCCAAAAACTCTGCCCATCATTACTCTATAAAAACATAAGTAATTACTCTATTCACATAAGTAGAGCTGAACTATCATGTCAAATGCCAAGATGAATATTTTTTTTGTTCAATAGTAAAGACTGCTACTGAAATTTATTATTTTTCTTTTACAATTAATTCTAAAGTGCTACAAGGTTATAGGACAAGATGTGCTTATGAAATTTGTTAATGCCATATAAACAGATGAGTCTACTTTTTTGGGGAGGTGGGGTGGAGGGTCAAGGTGGTAGCTACAATAGAGTTAAAACCCTGTTTTTTCCCCTTTGGCATATTGCACCATCTTGACTTTTTGAATTCCCCTACAAATTCACCTACCCTTGCATGCAAAGTCCCCAGATACAATCAGTGCCATGAACTCTTTGGTGATAAATAGGACTTCAACAGACAAAACCCACAATTTTCTTGCCTAATTTGAGTAGCAGACCTCTATCAATAAAACACCTTGCCGATCGGTATAATATTATCTTTGTGAACTCTTTTGTCCCTAATCATTATAGTTAAATTTATTTCTGGAATGCCCATATAATTTCTTTGACTTATATAATATGCATGAGAAAATCTCTCCCAGAAAATCCATAAAGCCAAATAACATTCTTCTTAAGGTAACTACTAAATTTTCCAACTTGTTATTTTCTTTAAGCAATATACTCCAAGTCTAAAATGCATTTAAATCTGATGTTTATAATAAGGTCATTCCACATTTAAAGAGTTTGTGCCCAAACTGGACTCCAACACTTACTTTATTTTATAATGAATGAACCTCAGAAATTCAGCCAGGGCTGGGTCCTTTCCCAAGTTTTGGGCCCAATAACCATAAGTAATGATGATGGCATATGAAAATATAATTTAAGGTACCAAAAAGACTGTTAGGAATTTGAATATTTTGAGTTAAAAGAAATTAAATCTGAGTTCCCCTCAAGGTCAGGTAAATGGCTCTCTTGGCATGTCTAATATATGGCACAATATAATAATAGTCAAGTATTAATTTTTTCGGAACCAATCCAAGTAAAGTCAGATATGCAATTATACAGTTCTGTAGCTATCCATTGTTGGGAGTCACAAACAGCATGAAAAAATTGAGGACCCACTTTTCCATATTGTGTTCTAAGAAATGTCATCAAAGAATCATCTACTGCAATCGTTAAAAGTTAAAATCAGTGCAATGGTGTTGTCATGTTCTCTGTACCCAGAGATATTTATAGCAGTTACTACATCACAGACCTATAGTAGCCCAGCCTGCCCTGTGATCAACAATGTCAGAGCTGATCCTCTCTCCAGGATAGAACATAATTGATTTGTTGGGTCAGGCCAAAGGTCCCTTTATAGTAGTTTAACATTCTGTCTTTAGTGAGTCTTAATCACATTAATAAAAGAACACAACTGCAATAAAGTATTCTCTGGAAATGCCCTAGTCCCAACAGAGACAATATGTCCCACTCTTAACCATAATGCTCTTATCTCTTGTAGACCACTTGAACTAAACAATCAACTATTGTATATATGTACAAAGTCATCTAGGCAAAGAGTGGTGTAGGAAAGAAACAAGATATGGAATTTATATATATTTCAGAACATAATATGAAAAATACAGGAAGCTGGATCTTACAGCCTTCCAAAACAGAAACTGCTATAGTCATAGGAATGTGAAATGACTGTCAATAACACAACAATTATTATACAGAATCTAACTAACTTGGTAATGATCATCCTTATACATCAGTCTTTTCCCACCTAGTGTTTACCACATTGGTTGAGACTTAAGTCTCAGACCTCAGAACTTCTCAGCATGAATCTTACTATGACTACTATAACAAAGGTGTGCTTTCTTCACCATATTCACAATAGTGAATTGAGCTCAGTTCTACATGGCAACCCTTGTATAATTGAAGTAGTAGTAATGGGGAAAAAGCATGGACCATGGACTATACTACAGAACATAATTTTGTGAAAAGTTCTACTTGTTGAAAATTTATTACAAGTGATTCTGCAACAACTAGCAACCAAGTAGGGAGTGAACAGGACTTTGGCAATGGAGAAATTATTATTTTTTTTGCCTTTTTTCACCTCCTCTTTCATCTTCTTCATTCAGACATAGAGGCAGACCATGGAAGGCCACAGGAAGTGCAAGAAAGGAGGGTAGATTTACATACTGATTTGGTTAGGGGAATAGACAGGGGAATATTCAAGCAAAATGGATTGCAAGCATTGGTATGACTTAGTTATGTACAGTGTTTGGTTTCCTGATAGTAGAAGAATCATGTTATAAATGTTATGAGTGCAAGTTTGTGTTCTTGTTGGAAAGAAGGTGAAAAGATTTGAGGATATTTGAGTATAAAGTGTATAACAAAACATTAAAATTCTTGGAGAGGATAGCTGAAGTTCTCTAAGAAAGCCAGAGAAGTGAACAATAGAGAGTAAGAAAATCCTCCCTTGGCATATACTGTACGTATATGTGGATGAATTCTGATCCAAAAAAGTAAGATCAGGAAGCACTTGTTGCCAGGGGAACTCAGAAATTTACCAAACTCTCCCTCTAGAGAACATGCTGCAGAACATTAAAAAAATCACTTTGTAAAATAACTTTGCCTTCCATGAACTGTAGAAATCCAAGAGCTAACTTGAGACCAAGGAGGCAGGTTGTGTAGTGGATCATTCTGTCAGGTGGAAGTGCTGTGTGTAGATGCAATATGATGCTGGCATGAAGTGTGTTGTCTTTTAGGCATCTGTATATAGAACATGACAGAGTTCCGGCCCTATAAGCGAGACCAGACTAAGAAGACACTGTGTGTGTAGACCTAAAGCTCCTTTTATTAGAATAGCTATAGTAACAGAAATTTGAAAGTCTGAATGGCCTTCCCTTCCTCCTTTAATCTTCATGTGAATTAGGAAGGAACCTGTCTGATATATTTTCTAAACTACTTTCTTCCCCTCAGGGGTGGGATTCTACCTGGTCAGACCAAATCTATCAAACCGATTGTTATGATTCTGCACAGTTCGGAGAACTGGCAAATTGCACCACTGGCTGGCCCCTCCCCTCCCACTCACTCGTTACCTGGCATGCGCGCCATCCAACTTGCCTGCATTTGGTAAGTTGCTATTTTTCCTTTTCCCCCCCAACTATTAGCTGTTCTGTTGTGCCAGGAGATTTAGATTAGCTGAAAAGCAGGAAATCGTTTGATTTCTTGCTTTCTAGCTAATCTAAAAGCAGAGCTGAACCTTCTTTAGGACTGAATCTCTATTTTTCAATGCAGACTCAGATAGCAGATTGCAGAATGGTAGACCTGTGAGTGAATCTGGGAGAAACTCAATCTATCTGCTTGCTTTGCCTGATTTTGGGTAAAAGTTGCTCTTTTTTAATAAAAAAAATCAGTATTTACATAAATGGTGTATTGTGAATTAATTTTGTGAGTTTGCTTGCTAGCAGATTTTAAATTATAAAAAATCAATATTTACATAAATATTTTTATTTTCATACAAGCAATGCCCAGCCAGTCACATGATCACCAAACCATGCCCAGTCAACAAGCCATGCCCACCCAGTCAACATTCCCACCAAGCCAAAGCCACAAATTAGGCCATGCCCATAGAACTGGTTGTTAAGAAATTTGAATCCCACCCGTTTCACCTGGATCTAAGCTTCATTTATCTGATTGTTGCTTTGCTGACTGATCTTCCCTCTGTCTTATACTTACTACATCAAGTAAAGCCATGAAGGAAGTAGCAGAGGTCATTACAGAACCACTCTCAGTAAGTTTTGAGATCTCCTGGGGGATTAGTGATGTCCCAGAAATTTAGAGAAAAGCAAATTTCATCCCCATCTTCAACGGGGGAAGGAGGGGAACCTGGAAAATACTGTTACTTTGATGTCTATACTGAGCAACATTAATTCTTGTCAGTCTATCAAGGTAGACCAAACTAAGAAACTAATAACATATAGGCCAGAACTATTTTTACTGTAACAGCTATAGTAACAAAATCTAGCAAGTCTGGATGTCCTTCTCCTCCCACTCACCCTCACCCCGCCACTTCATGTAAACTAGGAAGGGGCTTTCTCAAGCAACTTTCCTGGCCCAGGCTCTATTTCCTCTTATCTGACCATTGATTTAGTAGCAGTCTTCATCCTATCCTTTCTAAATATGGTACCAGCTGGAAAATGTTACACCTATTCCTTCTAGGATTTTAAATATCCCTAAGGATTCATTCCATGGAACTTTGGAGAAAAGGGGTTTATTGAGATTCTAATGGCTTTATCTGCAATAATTATATAAATTTTACTGTACCAATTTAGTGGCCTGGTTTTTTTTTATTGCTATTTCTAGTTTTTACTGATATTCCTTTGTTTGGAGATTTTTAAAAAATTGATTTTATGTTTATTTTATTTGTATTTTAAGTCTCTGTTGATTAACGGATGTGGTCTTTAAATGGTTCTTTTTAAAGGACAATTATAAATAACTGAAATACATTACCATAATATCTTATGAAATGAAATATCATACAACATATTATTTTGCTTATTATAGCCACATTAAAATATTTCTACTCCACCTGCAGCAATAATTTGTTAACAATGTTATTTAGATTCTCAGTTCACATGACAATTGTTAATCATTCATCTTTCTGGGAAACAACCTCTCATGGTTTGATCATTCTGAACTATGTCCGTTACATTTATTGAAAATAGTGCCAATTCAATTCAAACCTTTATTGTCAATGCACAACATGTGTATAATGAGATTGGCTGAACCTCCTTTAGTGCATCCGCCCAGCACAAATACATCTCAATAACTCAGTGAAAAAGAAAATCCCTAGCCCAGTAATCATACAAACAAACACACAATCCTCTATACATCGTCTATATCTATACTTATATCTGCATAACATTACCAAAACATTATGAAAACATTATGAAAACAGTGGCTAAGATAGATAGAATTATACAGTAGTTTATATCTTATTCTTCTGAAAAGTAATGTGTCAACTAAAAAGATACTTCTTTGGTCTTTTTAGCTGCCAGAAAAAGGAAGTGGGGGAAACAACACATTCTTGAAATACCAAATCAACTCGGTAGCCCAAAAATGTCGGAGCATAAGAAGGTTATTGGAGAGCATGATGGATGACTCTTGGAGATGGGTGTGTCCCATTGGAGAAGTCACATCCAGGGGGTGGGGGGAAGACCAGAGTCAAGGGGAAAATGTATGATGTAATTTAGTATCGGCTGTACCCAGCCATGCACCAACATGGCAACCTCTAATAAATCAATTTACTTTATCTGAGATGCGGCTAGAGAGTTTTGAGTTGAATGAGGGTGGATTTGTTGGAGCACTGACATGTTTGACAAAAGTCATTGAAAGGCAAAGTATAATAAAGGCATAAGGCAAACATAATTAGCAGATCTTAATGGTTATCGTCCAGTTGCACTTATGTCCATCATTATGAAATGTTTTGAAAAGCTGATAAAGAATTTTATTGTATCCAGCCTTCCTCCAGCGTTTGACTGACTTCAATTTGTTTACTGTCCAAATTACTACAGAGGATACTATTTCCGCTGTTCTCTATTTGAGCTTGGTGCACTTAGAGGAAAAATATAAGTATAAATATATACTAATGTGCAAATACTGTTTGTTGACTTTTAGTTCAACATTTAATACAATCGTTCCTCAGCATTTAGTAGATAGACTGGGCCTATTAAGCTTCAGTACTCCTTTGTGCAACTGGATTCCTGATTTTTTTAATTGATAGGCCCCAGTATGTGCGAGTTGGGACTACTACCATGTTCTAAAGCACAAGCTCTCTTCAGGGCTGTATCCTAAGTCTGCTGTAGTTCACTGTCTGACCCATGATTGTTGTGCAAGTTTTGCTACAAGTTTTGCTACAAGTTTTGCTACAAGTTTTGCTATTGTGAAGATGATACCACAGTGGTGAGTCTTATTCAGGATGATAATACTCGGAGGAGGTAGAGGGTGATGAACTGGTGTAATAAAATAGCCTGGCTTTAAATGTAGGAAACCAGAAGAGATCATTGTCGATTTCCAAAAAGGCAGGCACAGCCATATACCTCTATGTATTAATGATTCAACTGTGGAGGTGACAATATAGGTTATATCTTATCCTAGCCTACCGTACTCTATCTTAATTACCTAGCACCTAGAATTCATTTAGTCTGGTAGATTACATATATTGATAGTAGCTGAAACATTTGCAATACATCCCGTGGTGAACAATCTTTGGATTTGCTTGATGAACTTGGTTTTCCATTTATTGCTTCTATGTCTTTCTTTTAGAGCTAACTTAATATAGGCAGGGGGTAATTTTAAATTTGTTTTTATAGAATTCATTAATATTTTTATATCTGAATCAGCACGTGCTTTTGTGTTTCTCCCCAGAAATAAATTATACCTGATTTTCACACAGACAAAATACAGCAAAATTTCTTTGATAAGGAAATTATTCAGCACTTCTGAGAGCGTATTTATATATGGGTTTGGTTTTGTTCTTCTGATATTGAGAAAATTTTCCTCAAAGCTGCTGTGGTCACCCTATGGAATGTGGCTTCTGGGTTCAAACCTCAGAGTTTGTTAGATCATGGGTGTTGCAGGTATTGCCACCCCACATTTAATTAAATTACTTTGAGAGCTTTTTGTGGCTATGTATGTTAGCTGAGTCATCTGTGAACTGCTAGAATTTGAGGGTTTTGCTGTGAACATTGCATAAGTTGCCTCTGGAAAGAAACGAAGAAGCCAGCAGACAACTAGGAAACACCACTGAAAACATGCTCCATTTGAGTAATTAGGCATACTAGTATTACACATGGACAATTTCTAACTCAAATGGCTGAAATACTGGGAGAAAGGGAAACAAGAGAAATTCAGTTCACTGATGCTGGAGTTCTTTCCACACCATCCTTGGGACCTAATCTCCTTAACAGGTTCTCCCAATCCAACATGGATTTGTCCAGCTTCTCTTCCTTTAGCAGAAAAACAACTACTACAAATCACTGAAATAATTGTGATACAGAAACAAAATAGATTCCTAAATTTTGAAAGAAAAATTCAGGCCAATGATAAAACGATATGTTGCTGCCTATTTCTCCAAACTGCAATAAGAACTAAGGAACACTAGCAAAATTAACTGTGCTTGTGAACATGCGAAAATATACCTCTTTCAATTTTTAAAAAAATAAATTTCTATTTCTGGGAGGTACAAGAATAACTACTCAGTATGCCAACAGCTGTAGCAAAATCCTGAAAATATGGAGGTAAATATTTTAAGTGATAATATTCATGTACCATAACTTCAAATTCTGATGTGACAATGATGTAAATCTTGACATTCAATCTGTATATTTATCTCCCACTCTATTTTAGTTTATACTATAAACTAGTATTCTCCAGGAATGTTGGACTACAACATTCAGCAATCAGTAGTCAAAGTTACTGGATTGCATTATGGAAGTTGAAGTCAGATAATCAAAGTGTTTCTGTAATGCTGCTAGAGTACTTCAAGGAAATCGGTTCTGTAATGCTTCTAAAGTACTTCAAGGAATTTGGATGGAAATAACTCATCAAAGGCAAGGTCAATATTATAACTATTACTTAATTTTTAAAAGGTAGAACAAGGCCTAGGCTTGTAGACAAATTTAGTCACATTTTTATGGTGTGCAAGGAAGTAAGTCATCAAAGCATCTAAAAATTAAACTACACTTATGACTCAATTAAGGATGCAGGATTATATTAATATTAAATAGCACCTCACATGACACAAGCAGCCAAGGAATATTAATTAATTAATTCAGAGGTATACCACCCAAGACTTGCTCTCTCTTGTATGGTAGTAGTAGTATGGGAATAGTACATAAAAAGACTGTTCAGGACTTCCGGTTTGCAAGGCTTCGGCGGCGGCAGGAATCTGCGATCGTGTGCAGTTTCTGCTGCGCTCGCTGCTGGAGTGCCCCCGATCCAGCTGGATTTGGGGACTATAGTTACCCCGTAGAAGTAACTGAAGACAGGGGAGATTCAGCAGGGGTCCGGGGGAATCGCAACCCCCCCCTCCTCAGCTGGCTTAACTCCTTTTTCCAAAAGTGGTGGAGTGGCGGTCAGTAATGGCCGCCACAAAGAAGCTTTCATCCAGATAAGAATGTGCAGGAGGAAGCTGAGAAAGTGAAAGTTTTTGGCTAACCGGGATGACAAGTAATACCTAAATTCCCTGGACTTTAAGTATTATTAAAGATACATCGTTCCCTATGAAGACGGAAGAAGCGGCGAATGAAAGTAAAAAGGGAAAGTTTGTTTTTTCTCACTCTCCTTCCTTATGGTGATAGCAAATGAATGGAGAAATCGGAAAAACCCATTTTGGCATCAGCAGGTAATTAAATTGAAAATTGAAGCTAAAGGGACAGTAAAGATTTCTGAACATTGAAAAATATATTTTTTTTTTTAGCTGTAAGTGGGAAGGGAGAGGAAAAGAACTAACATTAAGATTTTCTTGGAGGAGGCTGCTTGGAATTTACAAGATTAGAGCAAAATTGTAACAAAACTTCTAAAAGATATGTTTCAACTGGAGCTTTATAACTGAACTACAACTCCAGGAAGAGAAAATATAAAAAGAAGAAAGTGCTAAATGAAACAGACTGTGTGTATTTGGATTACTTGGTGACTTTGGGACTTTTTGGAAATTACTATTTGAAAGACTAAAAATATTTGGGTTGTTTAAAAAAAACTTTTTACAATAGCACGACTTGTTGATGAACTGAAAATTGAATTTTAAAAGCTAAAAGAAGAGGACCAAGAAGGGAAGAGCTCTTCTGGATCTGTTTTCCATTTTTTAGAAATGGTGATTTATACCTACCAGAAACTACAAGAACAAGAGGATTGCGATGAAGAAAAAGCCATCTTTAATGAACAAACAATTTTAGCTAGGGAAGAAAAGGGAAAGTAGGGAAAGAGAATGGAGAATTTAAGATTTAAAAAACAACCCAAAAAAGGGAAAAATAAGATGAAAAATCAATATAATGTTAGAAAGCAACAGAAAAGAGAAATACAGAAGAAGATGGAGATCAAGAAGGTGGAGATTAAGAGACAAGGGGGTTAAAAGACAGGATTGCAGAATGAAATTCACCAGAATGAAAAGTATATATTATTTTAAGTGTTAAATCTAGGGGAAAAATTTAAAGATGTTAAACTTTAATCTGTGATTACAGGAGAATTTTTGTGTTAAAGAAAAAAGACAAATTGAAAATTGAAATAGAACAGATAAAAGATATACTAGGAGACAAGGGGGTAAAGGCAGGATTGGAGAGGAAAAGAAGGGACAAAGGGAAGAGAAGTTATTAAAGGTTTAAAACAAGATGTAAAGAAACAAGATCTATTTAGTGATACTGGGTAAAAATATAATTAAAAAGGAAAAGTACACATGATTGTATTGTTGTATTTATATTTGAAATAATGTTAGAAAATTGGATTTAATAATACAGTTTAATTTGCTATGGATTATTGTTTTAATCATATTATAAACTTATTGTTCTTTCCTATTTTATAATATAGTAAGCAACTTCAGAATGCACTAAGTAGAATCAGAATGAAAAGTATATTATTCTAAGTGTTAAACTTAGGGGAAAGATTTAAAGGTGTTATATTTCAATCTGTGATTACAGGAGAAACTTTGTGTTAATGAGAAAAGATAAATAGAAAACTGAAATAGAAGAAGAAAGGAAGGGAAAAAGGGAAGAGAAGTTATAAAGGTTTAAAATAAGATGTAAAGAAACAAAATTTATTCAGAGACAGTGGGTAAAAATATGATTAAAAAAAGAGACTCTGCAAAAGTACATAAGATTATATTGTTGTATTTATACCTGAAATAATGTTAGAAAACTGGATTTAATAATAGAGTTTAATTTGCTATGGATTATTGTTGTAATTATATTAGAAACTTATTATTTTCTTATTTTATTTTATAATATAGCAAGTAGCTTTAGAATGTACTAAGCAGAATCAGAATGAAAAGTATATATTATTTTAAGTGTTAAATTTAAGGGAAAAATTCAAAGGCGTCATACTTCAATCAGTGATTACAGGAGAAATTTTGTGTTAATGAGAAAAGATAATAGAAAATTGAAATAGAACAGACAAAAGAAATATGTATAATGATTTAAATTGAGATGAAATAAATAAAATAGAATTAAGAGAGTGAAAAGAGGGGAGAAGCTATATAGAAAATGTAGCATGGTAAATAAGATATGAAATTGGATAAAAAGTGAGCATGAATTTTGAATCTATGTCTGCATAAAAAGATGTAACCCGGGACTAAGCCGTTTTCCAAAAAGAAGTTTTATGTTTTGATGTCTTGTGTTTTGTTTGTGTATTGAAAACTAATAAATTTGTTTATTGAAAACTCATAAAAATTTGGAAAAAAAAAAAAGACTGTTCAGCTCTCTGTGGAAAATTTCATGAGAGCCTAACTTTGGAATTTCTGCCTCTAAAAACTCCTTGCCAGCTGTTTGACACCTGTCACTTTCAAGTATTTGGTTTCCTGCTTGCTGATTGGTTGATTTAAAGTATTTGTATATATCCATTTTAAAACTGACTCGATATTTCATAAAACAAAAATACATCAAAAGTTGTATAAAACAAATGCGAATAAAATGAGCATCCACCTAGAAAACAAGCACAAAGGTTAAAAAACATCTGAAACAGGGACTTTGCCTTTTCGACTGATTGTAGTTTCTGAATCATTTTCACAGTTAGTTCCACAAGAGTTTGTTAGTCCTCTAAGTGACAAAAAGAATATGAATCACTGTAACTGGGGCCTCCTAATCCAGATAGGCCTACTTACTAATCATCTTGCTTTGCAACATAAATTTTGGTCCCAATTATGGTTGTAAATTGAGGACTACCTGTATGGTTTTAAAATCTTTTGAGCATTCTAAAAGTACTTGAGAATTTTTCCCAGCAAGCCAGGAAGCAGTTGTGTTACAGGCTTTGCTAAGGTGTGGAACTCATAAACAACATGGGAACTAGATGAGATTTCTCCATATGTTTGTTGATGCTGGAGAGATAAGAAACACTGTAGAAATGTTGATAAGAAAATAATCTGGCTTTATCCCAGTTTCTGTTAGCTCTGGAGAGGGTCATACTCCGCAAAGAGTTGCAGTGAATATTTTCCTAAACTTTGTTCTGTGCTAGGTCCTTATCACCACGCTTTTACAATTCCTGCCTTTTGGATATAGAAGTCCTTATAACTGTAACATTACACACTTTGCCTGGATTTGCCTTTGAAAACTATCCCTCAACTGAATATTTTATTTCAAACTCAGCAGCATGCTGATGCAGGTAAGCCACTGTAATGATGCACACTTATTATAGAATAGAATTATTTACTGGTCAAGTGTGGTTGGACACACAAGGAATTTGTCTTGGTGCAAATACTCTCAGTATATATAAAAGAAAAGATACATTTGTCAAGAATCACAAGGTACAACACTTAATGACAGTCATAGGGTACAACAAGCAATCAAATCATACTAGGAAACAGTCAGTATAAATCGTAAGGATACAAGCAACAAAGTTACAGTCCTACAGTCACAAGTGGGAGGGGATGGGTGATAAGGAGTGATGAGAAGATTAACAGTAATAGTCGTGCAGACTTTGTAATAGTTCAACAGTGATGAGGGTATTATTTGTTTAGCAGAGTGATGGCTTTCATGAAAAACCTGTTCTTGTGTCTAGTTCTGGTGTGCAGCACTCTATAGCATCGTTGTAAGGGAAGGAGTTGAAAGAGTTTATGTCTGGGATGTGAGGGGTCTGTAAATATTTTCACAGTCCTCTTTTTGACTTGTGCAGTATACAGGTCCTTAATTGAAGGCAGGTTGGTAGTAATTGTTTTATACAATTGCAACATCAGATGCCAATGTTTGAGTCCAATCCAAAGTGCTGGTGGTAAACTATGAAGCCCTACATGGCTCAGCTCCCACTTATCTTCAGGACCATCTTCTCCCAGTTAAGAAGTGAATGTCTAGGGTCCCCATCTAAACAATTAAGGAATGGAAACCAGGAGATAGCCCATTTTAATGGTACCCCCAAGACAGAACTCCAGAGATTCATTTGAACATTGCTCAGTTGGTTTTTCATGAAGTCATAAAAATGGCTCTATTCCAGCAAGTGTTCAGGTACAGTAGTGGTAATGAACCCTCTCTTTCTTGTTGGTTTTTAATTCTAGCTTTACATTTTTAAGGTAATGGGAATGAACATTTGATATTTATTATGCATTTTATCATTGTAAACATTTTGTGTCTTTGCAATTGTGCAGGATATATTGTTCTGTTGTAATAACAAACAGATGAGATAGTGAGTTCATAACCCACATCTCAGCATAAACAGGAAAACCAAAGTGGTTTTCTTGAGCAACATGCAGAAATTAGTATCCAAATGCAATAAATTAAGATCATGGGATTATTTTCATATATATTTTTATAACAGCAAACTATATGTTCATTTGAATTTCTTCAACATGGCAGACATTTTTAAAAGCCCTTCATGGTTGCAGTTTCATGCCCAGACGTTGAAACTCCTGTAATGCATTACTTATATAAAATAATTAAAAAGTAGGTGCATTCATCCAGGAAACACATATTTCTTCCGCTTCACACCCAAATGATGAACAGGGAATATTGGCATTATTTGGCTACGTAACAGTGACAGAAATCATGCGTGACACCAAGCTCTCTTCTTAGAACATTACCAGGCTTACTGTAAACTAAGGTGCCCACCTTAACATAGGAAGTAAAACTATGGGGGAAATGGGGAAATTTTATGTAGCTAATTAACTTGAAAATAAATTAATCTACAAGATCTTTTATATAACCCGTGAATATATATGTGCATTGTCCTCAAACAAAAATGCTTCAGATTTGAACATTTTCAGAAACCTCATTTTTAATTAGCACATAACCTTCCAACTGTGGGATAATATATAACAATACTGCTCAGATAGCTGTTCCTTGCCCTTCCTGCCACACAGATGTATTGAGGTCCAACAGCCATAACAATTTGTGCAAAATCTGTGTGTTCCGCATGTTTCCCCATACTTTTTCATTATTGTTGTTTTATTTATATCTGAACTTTTTAAAAAGTTGATGTTCTAGATGCAAACAAGAAACATATTATATTCATATTTGGCAGAACTTGACCAATTGTGCCTAAACTGTAAAGCTAAGCAGGGCTGGTGTCAGCCTTCAAGATCTTCTACTATTGCTTTGCATCTTTTGGCTGTCATAAGAAATGGGGGGGGGGGGGGGGGGGAGGAAGGGACAGGTCTGGGAAGTGAGCTGGAGGTGTTACATTCTTCTGTTGTGCAAAAGGGGGGGGGAAGCATACATATAGTTAGGTTTCTATTTCTCGCTTAGCTTTCTTTTCTCTGCGCAACTGCAACCCGTTATCAAAATATGCCAAGGTCAACGGACAGAGGCCTCATCATCACCTGAAGATGCCCACATGATCATATTCACATCTTCTAATTGGAAGTGTCATCTGAACTATTGGGGGTGGGAACATTTCCATCACTTTGTATATGTGAATTGCGCACCTAATTTCTCAGATTCAGAATTCTTTGGTTGCTACCACTTCACTTTCAGTAAAAGATATCTTTTCTCTAAACTAAAGAGTCTAAGTATTTCTTTCCTGGATTTTGAATGGAGCTCCGCCTGACATTATTCTGAATCTCTCCACCAGCCCACCCGGAGAGAATACCCAATTTTCTTCTGAGGGGGCCTGGACATTATGTCATCTTCAAATAGTGACCAAGAGGATCCGGGAGCCATTGGAGGGCAAGATTCTGTGCTGGTGCAGGAAGCCCAATCGCTAGCTGAGCTCAGTCTGGAAGAGGATCCAGCTGTGAAGCCCAGATGGTCGGTGGGGGTTGGTTGGAAAGATCCGGAGAAGGACCCCCCCCCGGGTCACAACTACCTGCCGGCGTGGAAAAGAGGAGCCTTGGCAAGAGAAGGAAAAGAGGGAACTCTTACTGGATCAAGCCAGGAGACTCCTTAATGAAGCTTTTGAACAACCTCAAGCTGCACAAAGGTATGAAGGGGGAGGGGAAGTAGCTCCAGCCAGAAGAAGCAGAGCAGCTCCCTCTCCCATAAATCAACCCGATCCAGCAGCAGCCCCAGGGCTTTCAGCGAGAGGTGTGATTCCTAGAAGGCGTAGAGCTCCTAGGCTGCCTCCGTTAGAAGTAAAATACGGGGGGGATCCCAAAACCTTGGGATTTTTCCTAGCTCAAGTTTGGAGCCATATGGAAGAATATGGGGAGGACTTTCCCTCAGAAGCAGCCAAAGTGAGGTGTGTTACCAGGGCTCTGGAGGGAATAGCGGCAGAGTGGATGGTGACCTTGCATAATGATAATGCTCCTCAGTTGCTGAACTACAACCTGTTCATGGCTGTACTGAGGGCTAGGTTTGAGGACCCACTGGCGGAGCGCAAGGCCTGAATTAGGATGAAAACCATAAAACAGGGGCGGAGGTCTGTGGCTGATTATACCCAAGAATTTGGACAGTTAACCGGCCATTTCTGAGGCTGGCCCCAAGAAGCCCTGATAGAACTGTTTAAAGATGGTTTAAATGAAGATGTGTACCAAAGATGCATTGCTAGAAGAGACCCCAATGACTTGCAGATGTGGTACTTGCTGGCAGAAGAAGTGAAGATTGATTTAACCTGAAGCAAACGGCGGGGAGATTATGGGTGGAGCAAGTTTTCCCCCCCACGTCCTCAAGAGGCTCCTAAATCTCAGAGGGGAGGAGTGGCAGAAAGACCCAACCCCTCGGCCTGCTTTCGATGCAGGAAGGAAGGTCACCGGGCTGTGAACTGCAGAGTCAAGCTGGAGCCAAAGAGGGCGCCAAAGGAAGGAAAGAAACCTGAAAAATCCCCAGCGAAGCCTCATGAAACAGCACTAAAGTCGAAAGAGACGGCAGAGGTCACCCCTCCCGCAGGAGAGGAATCCGAAACCCCAGTGACCCCTGAGGAGGAGGATTTCGACTCAGAAGATGACTTCCTGGTAAGTCCAAGCGTGGGTCCTATGACCATTCCGGTGAAGTTGAGGGTACCCAATTCAGGGGTCGAAGGGAAAATGCTAGCCCTGTTAGATTCTGGGTGCACAAGGTGTATAATCAACACGGAAGTAGTGAAGCAAATGGGCCTAAAGCTAAAACCTTTGAAGATGCCCATTTCCTTTTGCCAACTAGATGGATCAGTGGCTGGAGGTTGCCCCACACGTTTTGTCATGGAACCTATAGAAATGGTCATGGGAGAGCATGATGAGACCCTGCGTTTTATTGTGGTTCCTGGGATGGAGCAACCATTAATACTGGGACTGCCCTGGCTCCAGAAATGGAACCCCCAGGTTAACTGGAGGAAGGGGTTGTTGCTCATACGCACAAAGCAGCGACCGAGAGGAGGGGCCAGATCCCAGCCGAAGCCTGAGGACCTAATTGGAATAGCTTCCACAGGTACTGAAAGGGGAGGAGAAAATTCCCAAAGAGTATTGGGATTTAAAAGAAGTGTTCAGTGAGAAGGCCTCGGATGAGCTTCCGCCTCACCGGCCAACAGACTGTGCTATTGAGATTTTGCCTGGGGTGAAGCTCCTGAAACCAAAGTTGTACTCAATGACCCCATGGAAATTGGAAGAGCTAAGATTGTTTATAGATAAAAATATGGAACGTGGTTTCATTCAACCTGCTAGACCCCGGGTAGCGGCCCCAGTGTTGTTCCGGGAAAAGAAAGATGGTTCCAAATGCTTGGTGGTGGATTACAGAAATTTGAACGCTATTTCTGTGGAAAACGTGTACCCTCCTCCTTTGATGAAGGACATGTTGGCCCATTTAGCGAAGGGAAAGATTTTCACAAAGTTGGATTTGAGAGAAGCATACTACCGAATTCAAATTAAGGAAGGGGATGAGTGGAAGACCGCTTTTAACTGCCCAATGGGTTGCTTCCAATTCAACGTTCTTCCTTTTGGGTTACAAGGGGCCCCAGCTGTATTCATGCAAATGATCAACCAAGTGTTACATGAACATTTATACAGGGGGGTTCTGGTTTATCTTGATGATATCCTTATCTACACGGAAACTCTGGATGAACATGTGAAACTAGTGTGGTCGGTTCTACAGAAACTGTCTGCTGCTAAATTGTATGGGCTCCATCACGCACCAGAAAACAACTTCAAAGCTTTTTGGGATTTGCAAATTTTTACCAGCAATTCATCCCGACGTTTGCTAAGATAGCAATGCCCATCACAAATCTCTTAAAAACAAAAGGGGAGGTGAAGCCAAGGCCAGGAAAGCCGCTGGAGTGGTCCATGGAGTGCCAAGCAGCTTTTGAAATGCTAAAACGACTGTTTGCTGCAGAACCAGTGCTGAAGCACCCGGATATGGACACTCCTTTCGTGATTCAAGCCGATGCAAGTGATGTGGCTATTGGAGCGGTGTTACTTCAAATCAACGAGAAAGGGACCTTACAGCCTTGTGCGTATACCTCCCATAAGCTGTCTGAAACTGAGAGAAGATGGGCCGTCTGGGAGAAAGAAGCTTTTGCAGTTCGTTGGGCCTTACTGACCTGGAGACATTTCCTGGAAGGAGCAAAACACCCATTTGAGGTATGGACTGATCATAAGAATTTGGAAGCCTTAAAAACGCCCCGGAAACTGTCCCCTAAACAAGTTCGCTGGGCCCAGTATTTCAAGCGATTCAATTTCTCATTGAAGTATATTCCAGGAGGGAAGAACTTCATGGCGGATGCTCTCTCTAGACTACCCCAATATAATAGTATGCACCAGAAGATGATAAGCCCAATTGTCTCAGCCAAAAATCTCACCACCCCAGTGATCACCAGAGCCCAAAAGAAGAACCAAGAAGTGGTTTTATCGAATGACCTAACTGAACAATTAAAAGAAGCTTTAAAACTGGACGAATGGTTCCTGGCTCATTCAAGTGACTATACAGTTAGAGATGGTTTGGCTTGGGTGGGGGCCAAGTTGTATGTGCCACAGGTGCTGAGGGGCCAAATACTACAACAGGCTCATGATTCTAAAGCAGCTGGCCACTTCGGATTTGTGAAGACCTTACATCTGGTTAAGCGGCAATTCTGGTGGCCTACTGTAAAGAAGGACATTGAAGCTTATGTACCTAGCTGTCCAATTTGTGCTTCGGCAAAGAGACCTCCTGGTAAGCCAGTAGGATTGTTACAAAATGTAGCTAGACCAATGGCTCCCTGGAAGGAAATCTCTATGGACTTTATAGTAGAATTACCCGAAAATGGTGGAAACACGGTCATCTGGGTAGTGACTGATTTGTTCTCCAAACAAGTACATTGCATACCTTGTTCCAAGATTCCCTCTGCTAAGACGCTGGCTAAATTGTTTATTTCACATATCGAGAGGTTACATGGTGTTCCGGAACACATAATCTCTGACAGAGGGGTCCAGTTTACCTCAAATTTTTGGAAAGAGTTCCTGAAGTTAATAGGCTCTGCCCAGAGGTTAAGCTCCGCCCACCACCCCCAAACTAATGGGGCCTGTGAGAGGACTAACGCAGTGTTAGAACAATATCTTAGATGTTACATAAATTATCAACAAGATAACTGGTCCGAATTATTACCATTCGCCAAAGTGGCATATAACAACTCCGTATACAGTAGTACTGGATTTACTCCATTTAAAGTGGCTTCAGGACAAGATTTCGTTCCATACCTGAACTTCCTCGTGAAAAACCTAACATCCATTCGTTGGATGAATGGATAACTCAACTCCAACTTAACTGGCCAGTGACACGCAAAGCATTAGATGAGGCCCATCAAGCTCATAAGAAATTTGCAGACAAGAAAAGATCCCCACAGAAAGAATATAAAGTGGGCGACAAGGTTTTCCTGTCCACCAGATACCTGCAGACCACTCAAAAGTTAAAGAAGCTTGGTCCTAAGTATGTTGGTCCTTTCACGATTGAACGGATTATAAATCCTGTAACAGTCCAGCTGAACTTACCCAAAACTCTTCAACGAATTCATCCGGTTTTCCATGTTAGTTTGCTAAAACCTGAACGTACTTCTGATTTAAGACCCATCCAGGCTGACCCTCCCATACCAATACTGATTGAAGGTGAACAACATTTCGAAGTTAAAGAAATTCTGGACTCCCGTAAATGGAGGGGTCATCTCCAGTATCTTGTAGCCTGGAAACATTTCCTTTCTTCGCAATGGGTTAAAACCAACGTTAAAGCCTCTAAGTTGATCAAAGCATTTCGTTCCAAGTATCCTGATAAGCCTTAGGAGTGTATTGTTTTGTAATTGTTTAATGATTAATAATTGTCTTTATATTTCCTCCTCTCTCTCCTCTAGGACTGATGGTTTTCCTTTTTCTAGGAGGGCCGAATGTCAGCCTTCAAGATCTTCTACTATTGCTTTGCATCTTTCGGCTGTCATAAGAAATGGGGGGGGGGGAAGGGGAGGAAGGGATAGGTCTGGGAAGTGAGCTGGAGGTGTTACATTCTTCTGTTGTGTAAATGGGGGGAGAAGCATACATAGAGTTAGGTTTCTACTTACTGATAAGTATTTGGATAGGAGAAATACCACAGTACAATATGAGTACTGCAGACTGTGCACTGAAAGCATCCCAGGAAAAAGCTAATGGCAAAGCACTCTTTGTGGTTACCAAAACTTCCCAACATAGCTGTATCCTTGTTATAAGGAACTGACCTTAAGGTGAAGGTATCTTTACTCTTTTTCACTGACTGTCCATGAAGTCATTAGTAGTAGTATTCAATTTTAAGAGACTCTCTATTTCTTCCAGGTGGTCACTTCCAGGTGGCCTCATTTCAGCCCCAAAATTATTTTCCAGGTCTTGGGACTACAAATATCAAAAAAACTCAGACAAAATCAAAGCCAAAGAAAAAAAAAGGTACCCAAAAGATAATTCTTCAACAATAACATATCATTCAAGGTTCCACAAACTTTCCAAACCACATGCTTGGGAGAACTGCCAGCTCTTAAGTCCTTTCTGTAAGGCCAGCAGCATTCAGACAAATCCAATCTCACATGTGTCAAAACCAGGTATAATGATAGAAAATGTCATTGCTAGATGGCATTCTTAATCAACAGGAACCAGAACCACCCCTCCTGCTGTATCTAATGGGGAGAGGGAAATTTGAGAGAGGTGGCCCCTCCAATATCCTGGCGCCATGCAACAAAGCACCGTATACCAGTAGTGAAATCAACACCTTGAATTGGATCCATAAGTTGAGAGCCAGTGCACAAAGTTGTAACACAGGCAATATAATTATTGAAACACTACAATTGCCTATGCTACTTACTGTATTCTGGAATAAGTGCAGCTTCTTTATGTTCTTTAAGGGCAGTCTCATGAACAGCACATTTCAATTATGAAATCTGGAAGTGATCAAAGCAAAACTTGACTATGTGCAATGCATTTAGTTCCAGAAAAAGGCATAATTGGAGCACAATAGAAAACTGTGCAAAAACATTCCGTGCCATGGCTATCACAGTTCTTCAAAAGGAAACCATGATACCAGGAAGACTTTCACATTATTGGTTTGGATACTGCAAATATCTAGAATGAAAAATGGATAATCACCAGGCCCAGAAACCTTAAAACATTAAAGTACTCTCTGATTGTTGAAAGGCTGTCAAAGTGCCTTTCTTCCAAGGATTTGAATTTTCCCGCTGGGAGAGCT
This sequence comes from Laticauda colubrina, assembly GCA_015471245.1. Classification (NCBI taxonomy): domain Eukaryota; kingdom Metazoa; phylum Chordata; class Lepidosauria; order Squamata; family Elapidae; genus Laticauda; species Laticauda colubrina. The sequence goes on from BLBF01000005.1 coordinate 27,133,436, forward strand.
CTGGCGCAAGGATACGGACAACTGCTTGAAAGCTGGATCTTTTTATTTTTCGGGAAGGCGAGAGACAGCGAGGCTGCATTCCTGGGGCTAGCTAGCTAACTTCATATGGTAAGTCCCTGGTTTTTATACCTTTTTCTCCTTTTGTGTGTGAATGTTTGTTTAATGTTTAATGTTTAATGTTTGAAAATCCTGTCAGAGTTTATTTTCCGCCAGAGGGCAAAACTTCGTGAGGCGTGGAAAATAAACTCTGCGGGGTGGCTTGATTGTTTTATCGGTTCTTTTTAAATCTCTTTTAGCTTTATAATGGTTTTTTTATTTGTTTTGTGGTAATCTCCTGTCTGTCTCCTTTTTAATTTATTTTGTGTCTTTTGTCTATTTGTTTTTGCTGATATGGCCTGTCTTGTGTTTGTAAGAGTTTTCTTTTCTTGTTTCCCTAGTTTTCTTAATTATTTGGCTTTTGTTTAAGGGGCTTCTTTAATACCTTTTATTTGATTCTTTTTTGTATGCAAGTTTGTTTTATGGCTGGCCTGATGTTCCCCTTGGGCTTTTCCTGCTTGGGTGACACCACTGTACTCGTGAAGTTCCCTTTCCACATGATTAAGACAGAGCTATCTAACCTGTTCCTCCCCATCCAGAACCACAACCTCTATACCTCAGAACAGGGCCTTCACAACAGCCCTTGGCTAAATACACTGCTTAAAAAAATAAAGGGAACACAAAAATAAGACATCCTAGATCTGAATGAATGAAATATTCTTTTCAAATACTTTGTCCTTTACATAGTTGAATGTGCTAACAACAAAATCACAAAAAAATATCAATGGAAATCAAATTTAGCAACCCATGGAGGTCTGGATTTGGAGTTACGTTAAAAATTAAAGTGAAAAAAAAAACACTACAGGCTGATCCAACTTTGATGTAATGTCCTTAAAACAAGTCAAAATGAGGCTCTGTTGTGTGTGTGGCCTCCACATGCCTGTATGACCTCCCTACAACACCTGGGCATGCTCCTGATGAGGTGGTGGATGGTCTCCTGAGGGATCTCCTCCCACACCTGGACTAATGCATCCTCCAACTCCTGGACAGTCTGTGATGCAACGTGGCATTGGTGGATGGAGTGAGACATTATGTCCCAAATGTGCTCAATTGGATTCAGGTCTGGGGAACGGGCGGGCCAGTCCAGAGCATCAATGCCTTCATCTTGCAGGAATTGCTGACACACTTCAGCCACATGAGGTCTAGCATTGTCTTGCATTAGGAGGAACCCAGGGCCAACCACACAAGCATATGGTCTCACAAGGGGTCTGAGGATCTCATCTCGGTATCCAATGGCAGTCAGGCTACCTCTGGTGAGCACATGGAGAGCTGTGCGGTCCCCTAAAGAAATGCCACCCCACATCATTACTGACCCACTGCCAAACCGGTCATGCTGGAGGATGTTGCAGGCAGCAGAACATTCTCCACAGCATCTCCAGACCTTGTCATGTCTGTCACATGTGCTCAGCGTGAACCTCCTTTCATCTGTGAAGAGCACAGGTGAATTTGCCAATCTTGGTATTCTCTGGCAAATGCTAAACGTCCTGCAGTGTTGGGCTTTAAGCACAACCCCCATCTATGGACGTCAGGCCCTCATACCACCCTCATGGAGTCTGTTTCTGACCATTTGAGCAGCCACATGCACCTTTGTGGCCCGCTGGATGTCATTTTGCAAGGCTCTGGCAGTACTCCTGTCCCTCCTTGCACAAAGGTGGAGGTAGCAGTCCTGATGCTGGATGGTTGCCCTCCTACGGCCTCCTCCATGTCTCTTGATGTACTGGCCTGTCTCCTGGTCGCACCTCCATGCTCTGGACACCACACTGACAAACACAGCAAACCTTGCCACAGCTCGCATTGATGTGCCATCCTGGATGAGTTGCACTACCTGAGCCACTTGTATGGGTTGTAGACTCCGTCTCATACTACCACTGGAGTGAAAGCACCACCAGCATTCAAAAGTGACCAAACCATCAGCCAGAAAGCCTAGGACCTGAGAAGTGGTCTGTGGTCACCACCTGCAGAACCTCCTCCTTTCTTGGGGGTGTCTTGCTAACTGCCTCTGCTTTCCACCTGTTGTCTATTCCATTTGCACAACAGCATGTGAAATTGATTGTCAATCAGTGTTGCTACCTAAGTGGACAGTTTGATTTCACAGAAGTGATTGACTTGTGAGTTCCATTGTGTTGTCCCTTTATTTTTTTGAGCAGTGTATAATCTAAGTATACTGATGCAAATTCTGGTCCCGTTAGTTCTGTTCATAGTCCCATAAAGTTTTTCTGTCTGACAACTATTAATTGCATCCATTTATTGCATCAACTCTGATACAATTCAACTGGAAATGTACTGCATGTGGTTTTTTGAATGTTATTTTTTATCCTGCCTGTTATTTTTAATAAATAAATGTTTAATACTCTTTCCTCCTATTTTCCCCACAACAACTCTGAAAGGTGACTTGGGCTTAGAGTGACTGGTCCAAGGTCACCCAGCTGGCTTTCATGGCTAAGGAAGGACAAGAACTCAGGTCTCCAGCTTTCTAGTCTGGTGCTTTCACCATCACAGCAAACTGGCTGTTTTCCCACAAATCTGCAGGAGCCCTGAGGCATTTCTGGGAAGCTATTTTTCAATTGGTCAGACTGTTTTTCTGCAGTTTCTCAGCAATTCCCTGGATTTTTTTTTTTTTTAATTGAGGGTTAAAACTTTGGTGGGGGGAATTCAGCAGTCATTCCTCTGTGAGTGATGCTAAGCACCAAGCGAAACTGATTGCAGCTGAGGGTACATTGAGGATTTTTTTTTTTATTGTCCCACTGGTCATCTAGAACAGTGGTCACTAACTGGTGGTCTGTGTCCCACTGGTGGTCCATGAGAAAATTTTGGTGGTCCACAGAGAAATGTCATTCCCAGAACAACCCCCCAAAGCAATTAATCCAGGCTGTGTGTGAACAAGATTTTGCCACCCACAGGACCTGTGGGAACACAAGGCTTGTGTCATTTGCACTGCAAACACAAGGTAGTGAGGAGAGGGGGGAAAGGAGGGGGGGAATTTGTCCCACTCGCCCCATGCACTTGGCCTGGCCACTGTGGGGCAGAGAAAGACTTTTGCTGCTTTCCTTGCATGCACCCAAAAGCAGAAGAAGAAAGAAGCAGCCCAGTGGCCAGGCCAAGTGCATGGGGCAAGTAGGGCAAATTCCCCCCCCCCCCCCGGACAGAATATTGTCTGTCCCCCATGGAGCTGAAAAGCAGATTAGGAAAGTGGCTGCCTTGGAGGGGACCTCTGTGTGCGCATGTGTGTTTGTGTGTGTGTGTGTGTGTGTGAGAGAGAGAGAGCATCACTCTCTCTCACCAAAATTCAGCAGTCAAAATTCGTATTAGTGGTCCACAGGATTTTAAAATTATGAGTTTGGTGGCCCCTGAGGTCCAAAAGGTTGGCGACCCCTGATCTAGAACGTGCAATGACTGCCCTTTCCTGGCCTTCTTTGCATGTCGAGGTCAGACCCACCAGCCAGCTCAAAAGGGTTTTTTTTCAGGGATGAGCGAGCTAAAGAATGGCTGGTGCAGAAAGGATCCAATTCAACTGGGCTGGCTCCACTAAAAGTTTATGCCTTTAACAGGATCTGTTAGTCACAGAAGGTCGTATCAGACTCCCGATCTCTGAATCCCGTTTACCCGTATGGATTATTACGCCTGGTATCCAGAGGATCAAATGCCCTTTTAAAAAAATCACCGGAAGAGGCAACGACCAACACAGACCAAGAAGCAAGAATATCATTTCAAAGCACAAAAAAAAAGAAACGAAACTGTGCATGCATTTCAAGACGCCAAACGGAGAGGGGGAAAATAAGGTCCGTATTTTAATATATGCGCGGCATCTGGAGTTTCTCACTGCAAGAGAGTCATAAAATTGCAACCCGTTGCAACCAGGAGATCGGTTCGCTGACTGCATTTACCCGCTTGAACGTTACCAAACCTCTCCGCGACCTTGCAGGCTGATCGCAGCACGCCTTGCACACACTTCCCGGCGTCCATTTCGCAGTCGTCTCACTTCGGAGAAGCACGAAACTCACAACTGAGAGCTACCGAAGAGTGGCAAGACTTCCCCACCCACCCCGCACCCCCCCCCCCACCCCCCCGTTCACCCTTCCAGGCCGCTGCCCTCGATTTCGACTTCAGCTCCTTTCCCTTCTGGAACCTTCTCCGAGCGAGAACCATCGACTCGCGCCCGCAACAACGGCAACGCGGGGGAGACGAGCGTCGGCAAGAGGAACGTGCCTTCCCTTCCATATATGGTCACAGCCGGAAGAGCGACCATCCACGCCGCCGCTCCTGATGGCTGTCTCTGCGGGCTGCTTCCACGTCATCGCGCTGTGACGTATCCTGCGGAACACCTTAGAAACCAAACAGTAAACACGAGCAGGCGCAGTGGGAAGCGGCTCGGAGTGGTCGAAGTCAAAGTTCAACGCGACGGCCAAGAGTTATAGGTGCTCACGCAAACTTTCAAGGCTTTCCTTTTCCTTTTGCTTTGCTGCTTTTATTTGAAGGTGAGGAATTCCCTCCCTCTTCCTCCCCACCATCGAAGGAGAGGGAGAATTCCAATTTTTGTTCCAAGTTCATTTTCGTATAATCAGAGCTGTTTTGAGAAAGTCGTTCATTCTATTCCAACTTGGCAACTTTAGGACTTGTGCACTTCAGAATTCCGTGAGTTGAAGCCCACAAGTCTTAAAGTTGCCAAGATGTATTCTCATCCATTTCAACCAATCTCTGGTTAATTTCCACTTCTCTGAAGATTGCCCGACCAGTCTGAGCTTCTATAGGAAGAGCATCAGACACATGGGATACTATATTTCATTCGTGCACAAGCTTGAGTTTTCATATTATGAATGATGTGGTCAGAAAAATAGCTATATATTGGCCCTAGGGGGGGGAAAAAAAACAAAAAAAAGCCCTTTCACAACACTTCAGACCAGTATGCATTTCATTGTGTGTATTTCAATTCCCAGGATTCCACAACCAGTGTTGGGAAGTTGAAAAACACTGACTCCGGTATAGAAGGAGAGTAGAGCAACCAGTGTTGGTGTCCCCAACATAGAGACCTGCTGCTCTTTTTCCATCAAGTGATAGTCAAAGGTCCAAAGACCCGGAGCTGGAGAGATTACTTGGCAACCCTGGATGTTTGCCATGAGCCTCTCCACCTGTAGATGATGTAACAAGCCCCTTTCACACAATTTAATAAAACAGAAAAGGTGCGGGCGACTTTTCTAATTTTAATCATGCCAGTCAATGTTCCTTGCTGACAGTACCTGGCACATGTTGGCTGATAATATGTCACAGAGGTGACCAAGTAACAAGCTATTCTATGTAAGTTACTATATTTAGTCTAGAGTCATGTTGTTGCTGGTACTGCCATTGCTTTGTGCAATTCAAGGGCTGGTTGCCACCTGGCCTGAACATGAATGGTTACACAATTGCCTTTTTCCAATTGTCTCTGCCCACCCAATAAAATCTGATAGAGCTGGTATGCTTCATATCCCATCATTAAAGCAATGGCTTTTTAGTGACCTTGTAGCTAAACTACCTTTGCAGCTGTCTCTGTCTTCTGGATTAGCACCTTGCCCCCTTCCCCCAAAGTTCATATAACCCTTCCTAGCCTATGGTTTAGGAAAGCTTTGTTCATTCAGCACAAGGCCCAGGACAAGGTGATTTGTTTGCCTCTCTTTGGCTATTGACCTCAATGTGAACAACTGTGGCAATTGTTGCATTGTTCCCCATGTGAGTTTTAATTCTTTTACTGTTGTGACTGCTTTTCTTTGGTTGCTTTAAATTTTATTATTATATTCATTGTATGTATGGTTATACATTGCATAGAGTTGCAGCAACTGAGACAGCTTATTAAACTAAGAAGCAAACAAACTGGGTGGATATGGTATACTGGCACACAGTTATGAAATAGTACATAAATGAATAAAAGCAAGAAGGGTTTAGAGCAGATGTATCCAACCCTCAGCCCACGGGCTGCATGTGGCTCTGGAGAATGAATAATGTGATCACATGACAACTGTTAACATTAATATGTGATTTATATACATTAACTATATTATGTATTTTATATGTGGCCCAAGACAATTCTTCTTCACTCAGTGTGGCACAGGCAAGCCAAAAGGTTGGACACCTATGGTTTAGAATATAAAGATAGAGAGGAATGTAGTGAATGGTATTAACATAATTTCCCCTCCTTTCTTTTCCCTATTTTAAGTCTGAAGTCTTACTATGCCTTCTTTTTTTCTGGACACTGCATATCTATGTAATCAAATGGAATATGTATGTTTGTAATATTATTGTCATACTACCAGCATACGTATACTTTGAATAGTTCTTTGCTCTTGATACAATTAAAACTGTTGTTCCAATAATCTTTCACTGAACAAAATGATATATCATAGGGCACAATTTTTGAACCAAGATACCTTAAATGAGCTAACTTACAGATTGCATCCAAAATCTAGAGCCATTACTCCTGTGAAATTGAAATTTTACAAATGTTATAAAACATTTTGATATCAAAATTAGTATAAATGTTTGTGACATAATTCAAAATATCATAAAATATTTTCCATGCTGATGTTTGACTATGTATACAGTTCAGCGTGGGCATTTTCAAGGAAGATGCATCTCTAAATATACTCCAACTTTTCCAGTAGGCAGGACATTAGAATGCATTGAAGAATCTGATAAGAAAATATATCTGAAATTCACCACCACAAATTGTCTAGTTGCATTAGCTGACTCTGTCAAGATGCAGACTGAAGCACAGTGTCCTGTAGGAGAATTTACAATTCTACCCTGATTTTAAATCAGAAGGAAAATGGGATACTGTAGGATCTATGTGTCCATGGAATTTGGCTCACCCAGATTCATTTATTTTGTAAAATGAGTAGGAAGCTGATATATTGAAATTCAGAGTATAATCTCAAGCATCAAATTTGTTTTTAGGAATGCAAGGTTTTTACTTTGACCCTATAAACATTCTGAGAATGTAAATTGAAGAAGGCTACTGCCTATCACGATCACGGGGAGAAGAGTTTTGCACTTTCCTCCTCAAAAAATTTCTCACATTGGTCAGATATATTCCTGAACTTTCAGGATCCCTGTTAAGGTATGCCAATGAGATGACTTTAATAGAGAGGGAAGAATTGAATTTTTCCCATAAATCCAACTCATCTTAGGAGCTAAGTCCAATTTCGTTGATTTTCAAGTCATGTCAGTTCTACCAATTAGCCATAACATTGGTTCTATGTAGTCCAAAGAATACATTGGTCCTCTTCACAGTTCTTGGAAGGAAATACAAGTGGTTTCAAGGAGGAGGATCAAAGGGAAGGAATTTTCCCTTTTTGAAGTTCTTAGTTTATTCGTTTTAGAATTCAACCTGTGGCTTATGTGTGAAAAGGTCAACAAAAATAATTTGTAAAATATATATTTCTGAGTATAGAATTATATTTTTCAAAATTATTTAAGGTGATTGCTTATGGAAATTGTACAGGGTGAAGTACCCACTTTTTAAATAACGCCACTTGAACTTAAACCTTGGACAGCTCATCTCTTAAACATTAATATTTTTGATGAATGCTTGCTTGCAATGTAAAGAAATATGAAATCATATATAAGATTATAATGAAAAAATACAAAATGTTTTGAGTTCTTTTAAAGCACTTTAACATTATATAACTTTAAGACTTATGAAAAATTCTTTAAAAATTAAATAAACTTAACTGAAGGTTGTAATGTCAACTTCCTGATGTTCCAAATAATTATTTACTGTTGTATTTAAGAAGCAATACTATTGGCAATTTCCCAAAAATAATGACATCTTATTTTGTAGTTATTCAGCCAATGTATCTGAGAAATACTCCATAAAACCAGTGAGGTACATTCCATTGTAATTGGATACATTATTTTACATTGATTTGTTAAAAATATTTCCTAATGCAGCAAACATGTGATCTTCATATTATGCTGTATGTTCTCATTTTCTTTTACAGAAACTGAATTCCTGTGCTTATATTTAGGAATAAATATGATATCAAACTTCTGAGAAATGTTCACATCACTTACAGAAAACTGTGGAATACCTAGTTAGATCACCTTACAGTTTTGTTTTAGATATTCAAGATCTTCTGGATACTGCTTTAATAGGATAACTTTTGTTAGAAAATATGAGGTGATTTGCAAGAGATTCTCACATCACATCAGCTAACAATGGCAAATTATTTGATAAAGAAACTTATTTTATCAGAGTATTAATTTTGTGAAATGTCTGGACATTTTTTTCTAAAGATTCCAACCATCCATGCCCTCTTCTGTTTCCTTCCCTAAATTCTGTTTTTCTTCATTCTTATTGTCAACACTCCATCATTATTTAGCTCATCCAATAATATTCTATATCCAAACCCATTCATGTTCACAACACAGCTCTTCTACACTTAGCAATGCAGAGGCTTGCTCATTCATTATTTTGGGAGCCTTACTATCATACCATATGCTCACTGGGAATAATTGCATTTTTCAAGCCACGATCTGCACCAAGCATATTGTTATCTACCTTTTATTTCTCAGTAAACCCTACACTGACAGTTCTTTTGGCATTCACCACCTGAGTTTGTAATTAGAAGAGTGATCTGGCACACAGGTATATTAACAAACAAGACATACACTAAGAAGTGATACATTTTAGGTGGTTATGTTTCTAAACTGGCTGTACCTTGTGTGAGTTTTTTTGGTGAAAAATAGAATGGTAATTTAGCATGGGAAATATCTGAACAATTACTAAAACTCTCCACCTTTTCCCCACCGAACAACTATTTTTTCCCTTTACTTTTTACATTTCATTTTTGGTGACAAATGAAGGACATGAGGCAGAGGAAAATGAAACACTGCGTAGTTGTAGGAAACAATGAAGATGAAAGAACAAAGTCAGATATGTTCAGGGAGAGGGAAATAAACAGGAAGTGTGTTGTGATGAAACTGTACTTATCTGAACAGAAATGATCACAAGGCTAAAGGAAATCTAATTTGTTACTACATGATGGTTACCTATCCTTATTAAACCAATATTCTTTACTAATAACGCAACTGACATGTGCAACTGACAGAATATGTGCGTTTACTTGGAAGTATGTTCTATTTAAACAAGAGCATGTTTTCCTATGTTGTGTGGTTAGGAATTTGTACTGTCTTAGCCTTAGGCACATGTTGGAGCAACAGGATTATTAAAGCAGCAACATGTTTAAGATGAAAGGGGATATATAGCCAAAGGATTAGTTGAATACTAATTTAATACTATGTTTATCAGCTCAATCCTTTTGAGGAAATCACAGATTTAAATATGCAATGTATTATCTCCCAGTTAATTTCAATCCATTCTCAGATCAGTTTTATTGTAAAGAAACCAAAGAGCCTTTATAGCATTCAACTTAAATGCTTTTATTGACAGGATCTTGAACAGTAAGCAAACAATGCTTAAGTGTCATTCAAATTCACTTTTCCACATTTCAACCTCAAGGTAGAAAAAATAAATATAAATATTCATAAATAAATTAAAAACACAATAAAACGTTTTCATGGAAAACTTATGTCAAACCATTCAGACCACTTCAACGATGTATGATCAGTTAAAGTTACAATGGACATTAATGAACAAAGAACTATAGTACGTGGACAACATAGCGCTATTCATTAATCTAGAAAATGAAATTGTGTTTTTCGCAGTTAAGTTAGACAATTGCTAAGTGATCAAAACACAATATTGCCTGGAACACAGTAGTTATTGTTAATCAGCTGCACTAGATACCCAGCACCATATCAAAATTCCAATCATGAAACCAACAAGATTAATTAGCTAATGCTAGTGAATAGTAAGGAGGGAAGGGAGTCACCAACCCAGCCATGTTGAACATGCTATGAAACTGCTAGTTCTCATGGGTGGGGACAAGACAGATTCCATGCGATTTGCTACACCTCTGGAAGAAGAATCGGGCCTTGTGAGAGGCTGCGAAGCAGTCCTGTCAGCAAAGTCATTTCACTCCAGATGGGGGCTGCCCGTACCTCACGCCAGCCAGCATGGAGGCGCTTCGTCTTCCCCAGGCCTTGGGACTCCGAGAGTGGCTCCTTTGCGGCCTAAGGCCCCATGCAGGAACAGCAGCAGCAGAATAGCGGCAGCAGCAAGACGGGGGAGGAACGATGATTTCACCCAGCCCCGCGATTATTGCTCGGGGACTCGGTCCCTTCACAAAGCCAGCAAAGTAGGAGAGCTGAGGGAGTCGGAAGAGGGCTCGTTGCTGCTACTTCCTTTCCTATGAGCCGCTGCGCAGCTGGGGAAAGAATCGGTCTCGGGGTAAGTGAAGACGAAAGAGGAGGTGTAGGTGCTGGGGCAGGGCGTGCAGGTCACCACCGGAGTGCAAAGGGGCTCCAGATCCGCGGTGGCCACTGCCCCCAGGGGCTCCCAGTCCGCGGCGTAAAAGGAAGAGGAGCCGGACAGATCCATGTCGGGCATAGAGCGCGGCGTCCCGCGGGCGGAGCGGCTGAAGAAGTCGTCGAAAGGCTCGGCCTTCAACTCCAAGCCGCGGCTCTCCTTCGCAGGCTCTGCCCGGATCGGCTCCGGCAGTAGCGGGAGGGCGAAAGCCGCCTCTTCGGACTCGGGAGAGCTGGCCACGGGCGGGTCGGCTAACAGATCCAGGGAAGAGACCGCCAGCTCTTCCGAGAACTGTAACTCCTCGGGGATCTTGCAGGCAGGGCGGTGAGCGGCCAGCACGAATTCCAGCTTCTCCTTCTCTTTGAGCAGGTTGGCGATTTCTGTCTGGAGCGCGGACTTCTCCTCCTCCAGTTGGTCGGTTTCCTACGGACACACAGAAGGGGAGGGACAAGTCAGTCAGCTCTTGGGCGGAAAAAAGAGCCGGAGGCAGGAAGGGCAGAGGTATAGGGAGCTCAGCCGGCGAGCGCTAGCCGGAGATACTCACCGCTTGCAGGGTATCGGTCAGCTCCCTTCTCCGGTTGCGGCATTTAGCGGCTGCCATCTTGTTCCTTTCTCTCCGAATCCTCCTTTTCTCCTCCTCCTCTGGCGTCAGCTATGGAGAGAGAACACGCGTGGCCCGTCAGGACTCGTCCAGGAGCCCGGAAAGTGCCCGTTCTCAGCTATGGGGTTCAAGTCTTACAAGCGGCTCAGGAGAGCCAACCGAGCCGAAGTATTCTTCAGGGGCAGGTCACCTCCGTGCAACTGCCCTTCCCTCCCTAAGGAACAGTCAGCTACGGGCTAAGTATGCCTCTTTTCTCGCCAAGCTTAACCCAGAAGCCGGAACTTTCCCTCTCAATTGCTTGTCAGGCAAAAGGTAATGTACACACCTGTTCAACTTTGCCCCTTCGGCCAATGCTTTGCCCTCTGTTCCCAGACGTCTTGACTATTCCAGCTCTTGGGTATCCGTCGGTTTGAGAAGCAGTGAGCCCATAGGGATGGGTGCGATTCTGCGAAGGGGCCACCGAAGAGCTCAGAGTTGGTTGGACCATCCACTGCAAGTCAGGACTTGTGGAGATGGCAGTCACCGTAGGGACAAAGTTCGTATTGGAGGCAGCTAAGTCCGTGCAGAAATCCTAAAAAGACATAAATCAGGAAAATTAATGATTAAAAGAAACCGGGAGAGGCGAGGGCAGGGAGAAAGCTACGACGCACGCTGCGGTCGCATTCTTGCCCAAGAGACTGGTGGGTTATTTTGAGCCCGGCCTGCAGTCCCTTGAGCCGCATTAATCGGACGCTGTTAACACCATCAGCGAGCTACACACGAACAGGGGCTTGTTAAAAATATCTCTGACGTCCGAGCTGACGCAAACGTCGCTCCGGAGTCTCCTGAATGAAGTCGCGTTTTATCAATGAAATTGTTTTACGCACCCAACTGCTAAGCACGGTTACCGGATTCAAGTCCCTCCCCACGCCATTAATCTAGTTGTATTTAAGAGGAGCCAAAACCAGAACCTCTGCCCCCCCCCCCCCCACACACACACCCTCCGCTGCCATAAGAGACTGGTAGTCCCTATGAGAAGGGACAAGAAACAACACTAATTTTGCTGCATGCAAAATATCAGGAAGAAAAAGGCATGCATGCATGCATCGCGTGCCGGTCAGATCAAACTCTTTTGAGTCCCCCCGTCCGCTTGCGTTCAATGTTACTGCCGATTATTCTTGGCCACCGGACCCGAGAAGGATAGAGCAACAGTCACGTTCTTCCTACCCCAACCCACCCCCCAGCCCAAGCCCACTGTTGTCCCTGTTGCTCACCTGTGTGTTAACAGGCGAACCCATGCTGGAGAAAGAATCCGCGGGAGAGGGATAGTAGGTGAGACTGTCCCCCGCCGGGGAAGCACTACTGCAGCGGGAGGAAGACGCGTCGTAGTCAGCGGTGAAGCCTTGGAACATCATGTCGGAGAGCCTGGGATTATTATACAAACCCTTCAGGGTGGTATATATCTATCCCAGATTAAAATCCGAATGGGGCGAACAGGTTACTTGCAAACTCCAGTTACTTCCGTGCCTTATCTCCTTCGAACACTGCTTAACTCTGTTCCTGGAGTAAAGCGGCGCCTCCGCCTTTTATGAATAAAATCCTTAGGAAGGGAAGGGCAGTTGTACGTCACAAGGGAGGAGCGTAGTAGGGATCACGAATCTATTTTAGGGGATCCAAAAATTGTATGCGAGCACCAGAACTTCTCTCAACGTAATCCAGACAGCCCTCTCTCATGGATGGTGATGCTTCAATAAGAAGATTCGCCAGAGGTCTCGACTTTTAAAAGTCTTGGAAGCCGACTACAAAGTCTCCGGCTCAACCTAGCTTGGAAACCCAACTGACGTAAATATCCTTATATGGCGTATAACATCCTGTGCAGGGGTGTGACTGACGGGAACCGCTCGAGGGCTGTGGCCAAATGGGATGGTGCGTGTTTGTGGTAACTGCAGGGGGAGTAAAAGTAACAGCCGCAGCAAACGGATTATGCCTGCAGAATTGGGTCCATTTAGTGCTGACCGGACAGTGACAGATGACGCTTTAAAGAGACAGAACTTGAATTGTCTATTCAGCTCATGACCTCCACGAGAAGAAACACTGAAGCCTTTGCCAAGATCGAGCTGAGACTGAATTCTTCCTCTCGAAAAGATTTCTAAATCACTGAACTTTATGTACAGTATTTATTTTCTCAAAATTTCCATCCTTTTTACATAACACATACATACCTGTCTAGAAGATCCTCCCTCTCCCTGCTGGAGGAGAGGAATGTAGGATACCACTAAAGTTAAGATTAGGATAAGAATGAAGTAAAAATGTTGGATAATTTTTCACTTGATTCCAAAATCCTAAGTTTCGGAATTCCATATTCAGGCAATACTGAAAAATAGCTATATTGGAAAATGTTTGCTCTCATAAACAGTCATTTATGTTCTTGGTTTATAGCAGTTTTCATCAGTCTCCATTTATAACTTCAGACATCAACAGATAGTCCTTCACATGCTTTTACTCTGTCCTACATACTCAAAATTATCTCTTGTCTTGGGGCTAAACTTGCAAGGATTAAATAAAAATATATAACTGAGGAATCTTGGGCTGGTCACACACTCTCAGTCCAACAACTCATAGACTATTGTTGTGGAGAATCTTGTATTGTGTTAAGCACATACAGTTACAAATATTGATACAGCAATATTTTCAAATCCATAGTTATTTAGGTAAATTTAAAAATATGTTCACAATTAATTCTTGGATCAACAACACTCATATCACTAAACCAAAATTCAGTAAGAATATGTACCTCAGACAATTTATATTAATTCATTTTTTTCAGGAATTAAGTCATTTGTAAATTGGTTACAGCTACTTTATTTTTAAATAACCATTATAGTAATTTTTTAAAAAAATACTGCAATCCTTAAAGTTGAACAATTCTTATCTACTCACTTCCTAATGAGGAAAATAATTTGAAACTATTTTGTACATTAAATATTTTTAAGGATAAAGTTTCACTTTGTATTATAGAAAATAGTTTGCCTATGTATATGCCAATAGGTTTTTTTTAATCACTCTTTTGCATTGTTTTTTAAAAACATGTTTTCATCCACATGCTATATAGAAAGTATAGTAGAAGAGTAGCATGTAGCTCAGTGATAAGATCAGTGTAAGATGTCTATCTGGTGGGTGAAAAGTTATCAAAGAGAAGATACACAGTCTTTACAGCCAATTGTAGATTTATGTCGACAGTCATGCCATGTTCACCTCTTTCATAATAGTAAGAGGATTAGTTCTCATGAAAGATTAGTTTTCATATCACAGAGGTTGTTTGGGTTCATGCAAAGGAACATCATTGGCTGCATTCTATGCAGTTACAAAACTTCATTTGCTTCAGCAGTGTCAGCATTTTACTGTGTAGTAATAATAATTTACTAAAATGCAGGAAAAGAAATTGTTAGCATGTGAATAGGTTCTTCAGAAAAGTATTATTAAACTAATTTAGAACTCACTGATTTTGAAACTGTTTCAAAATTGTCTGTGAGTTCACCTTACACTTTGCAAATATAGTCCATCTCAGATAGTACTTTAAAGTGATTCACTTATAGAGATAATGTCTAGCCAAACTGTTGCCTTCTGTAAGCTCCAACATACCCAGAGAGTTTCAGTTGAGGAAATGAATCTTTCAGAAACAACTGGCTTGCTGCCCCATTTCAGTGCTCAAAGTATAGCACTTTTTCTTTCTGTCGACAGAATTCCTCACCTATAGATTGTTTCACCTTCATGTTTCATTTTACTGTTGAGTAAAAATAAGATGAAGACCAAAATACTTGAATGGGGGAGTTCCAACTCTCTGCCTATTTTCTCAATTAGCCACAAAAAAAGTTAAGAATGAGATAATACTGTCGATTTTACTTCCTAGTGAGTGGAATTCACTCACTAGGAAGTCCTGGTTGCAATCAGATTTGAAAATGTCAGATTAATCAGCAAATTGTTTAGAAGTTGTGTTTCCATTGGGTTAATCAGGTTTCAAATTACACACCACACTTTCTCACATAAGGTTTGTAATTCTGCGACATTATGATCTGTTTCTATAATGGGAACTAATTTTTATCACTTTATTGTGCTGCTATACATTCCTGGTTAGGGTTTTAAACGTGTGTACAATACTGATCGTTGGGCTTATTACCATAGGAACCTTTTTTATTGTGATTACGGATAATTTCCGTTTCTCAACCGAATTGTTTCTGGATGAAGTTCTGGATTAGAAGCAAAGGCAAACACGGATGGGTATGTATGGAAAATACAGCCTAATGTTCCTTCATGTTGACGGGAAAGGGCGGAGGGGCCGGGAAGAGACAACCATCCTGCACGTGTCAGATCAATATAATCACGAGACATTAGATCACACAAAGGCGCTTTCTAGAAGAGCTGACTTGATCAACTTCCTTCAATTCTTCAAAACGCCAGCCACGTTTGGCGATTTATTGTTCACAGAAGATCCCAGAAGTTATGCATCGTCGGGGGAAGACAACCCAGGCTCAGATGTGTCCCGTTCTGCCCCCAGCGGACGCGAGGATATTTGGGAAATAGCCATGGAGCTGCGGTAACAAAGCCGCGGAGATTTCTCTTTTCCCGGAGCTGCAGTTTGTTATGATCCTACGGTTTGTTGCAGGGGAAGCCCAGAACCACCCACCGTCGCGCAGAGTTGACAGACAGGCCGGGACTGGAGCCCGCTCGCTCTCGCCCGCCGTGGGAGCCAATAAGGAAACCTCAGGGCCGCGGCGGGACGAGCTTGGCGCTGTCGCGTGTTTACAGCAACAGAGAGAGAGAGAGAGAGAGAGCCCCGCTCCTGGGCAGTTTCTAAGCAGGGGAGGAGCTTCTCGCCGCCGGCTACGATTCCTGTTGCCTGAGCTCATGGGGCCAATGCAGAAGCTGATGCTATCATGTGGCCGCCGCTGAACGAAGCATTTTGGGCCTTGGAAGCGAAGGGAATGGGGCCAGCTGCTATTTCCAGGTTTCCTCGTCACAGCCTGTTGACAGAAGCCTGGGAGTGGAGCGATTCTCCTCTTGGGCGGGGCTTGAAGACCTGGGCCCAGCGACCCCCTTTCTGGCTCCCCTTCCCTTCCCAGATGACTGGAATTAGATCATCCACCCTGAGGTGGATGCGGTTAACTTCAAACTCTGAACGAAAGAAATGGAGTAACTCCTGCTTTATGCGGTTAGTTATTTTGCTTCTTCCCAGACACACTTCATCGGCTGGGCACCCGGCGCCGCCTTTTCACCCGAAGGAAAAGGAAGCCTGGTCTTGACGAAACGCGCTTGTTCAATTCTCATTTCTCCAAGAGCTCCAGGCGGCTAATAAAACCGTTTAGTTTTACAGGTATCTCTTAGATAACACACTGGTTACCGGCTTCAGGCAGCAAATTTCAAGTGTCATAAAAGGACAGCAACGTATAATTTAACACGTTATTTGTTAAGGATAAATAATACTCCTGGATGTTCTCCCCTTTGACTGTCTTTGATTAGTGCAGTAACCTGACATTCCTTTTCTCTTGTTTATAATCTAAACTTCCCATTAAATTTTATTTCCCTTGAGAAACCTGCTTTATAATTCTTGATAGGAATACATTGTAGAGAAGCACTACTTACATGAAATTGCTATTTAAAATTCCCTCCTGTGCATTTAAAAAAAATATTCCCATTAAGATCTGATCAGTACCCAACAGAACACTATGGATTTTAAAACTAAATACTTATGCTGAAAGCAGGCTTTCCAGTAGGGTTATCTCATTCAGTAATGACATGATTGAATTATTTGATCTCAAAACTCAGAACTGATGCTTGGATATGATGGAATTGTTTTGCTTTTGTCAAAATCAATATTAAAATATTGTGATCTCATTCTCTAGTGTGCAAAGAATTGGAAATTACACAATAATACATATGAAAGCTTATATTACAGGTCACAATAATAATTAGTATTAGTTATTATTTAAAATTAAGATGCCTGTTAAAGTAAAAGTTAGCTGGTGATTTGAAAACAATACATTCAAATATTATTCAGCCTTGATACCCATTTTAAAGCAATGAATACAGATAGAGCAGCAACAAGCATTAATTTTTCAGTATTTAAGAAGTTGCTTTCTTTGTTGGACTATGAAAGAAAATATTTTTATTCATGATATGTCCAAATTTATGTTATATTTCATGGATGAATTACATTTTCAGGCCTTTTTGAAATGTATTCTTAGCTACAAGCTTTCTGGATACATATTTGGTTAAGCCAGTTTTGGAAAACTGGATTGGGCAATTTCTAGACTTGGAGACAAGTACAGGTCTCAGCAGGCCTGTCATGGCTAGAAAATGAGAGATTTTTTTGCTTATCCTTCATGTTCCAGAAGAAGAGAATCCAATGAAGAATTGCCCAAGAATCCCATAAATCCTAATCATTACTGTAACAGTTGTCATAGTTAATTGAGAATTTTAAATTAGTTACTAATTTATTTTGCCCTCATGGACCTCTTTCCTTCTGCAATATAAATCTGAATAGTTTTCAAGGTCTACAAAAACATTTCAAAACCTTTAGAACAATTCAGTTTCAACATGTTCCTATACTACCATTTTGCTTTTTCAGTATGCTCTTAATCTAGGAAATAACATATAAAGAAATTTCCAAGATTTTTCTTGATTCATCAGATAAATACGATTTTGGCATGTCTTCCTACCAAGTGGGAAATTAATAAAGACTAAACTTTGCCTAAATATTTTCTAGCAAAGACTGGGAATATATGCCTCTTCTAAAGCCATAATTGCATAGTGTTAGTCACGTGTCACTCATCCACAGTAGAAAAGCAGGATGTGGGCAGTCAAATTGCAGTTAATACACTTACTTATTACAATAGGCATGGAAAACTGATGTGTGTGTTTACAGGTGACAGCCATTCTATGCCAAACCTGTAGCTTTGACTGGCAAAGTCTAGAATTATCACATGAAGTTCTGTTGAAACAAGCTCTGTGTGAAGATGCATATCTATCACTGCCATAGTAAATAGATTCCAATATATTCTTGTTGGATTGGGTTCATGCTATATGTATACTGTTAATCACATTACATCACTAATCTGGACTTATATGAAAATTTCACTTTAGCCAAACAAGCAGTATTTCATTCCGTGTAGGTAAATATTGAATTTCTGAGAACTACGCAGAGATTGAAGGTGAAACGAGAGTGCAATAATACTCCCAAACCACTATTATCCCAAAGGTATTCAATATACTTTATAGCATCAGCATTGTTCATTATGAGCTCACATGTTCCACTATTTGGAAATCCTTGTCTGAAAACTAAAGAATCTATCCAACTCCCCTTGATCTAGTTGCAACGTTGTAAGTATGGAATTCTGTTATTTACTAACATATTTTCTAAATACTTCATTTTGGCTTATAAAAGCATAGGCTTTTCTGAAACAGCAAATCAATTTTTAAGTATGTGTCATGGATAGGCACAGTAAAACCATGAATATATGTGCATAAGAAGTTGGACAGTTTAAACTTTAAATTTTTATGTTTCTGTTGTAGAATTTTTGTTAGCAGTGATATTAGATTTCTTGATATTGAAACTTTTCACACTCTTCTTGGCTCAGTGTCTCAACCTTTCATTCCAAATATAGTTTAACTTCTCGTAGTATTGCTGAAATCTCAAGACAGTTGAGTGACCTGCAGAAATTGTACTAATTCTGCTTTATTCTCCATACCTTCTAAATATTTTTAAAATACCAATAAAAGAGGAAGGTCTTTACCTTCCATGATTAAAATACACCTGTATTTGGATATTGTTTATACATAACCAGGTCCTGGGTAGGTTTTGATCAAGTACATAGTAAATTTTGGGAAAGCATACATCTCCTTTTAATCTATTATACTATTAGCCCAATACAACATAATAGCTATGTCCAAACATAGGACATATGAATATCTTAAGAATGAGCATAAAGACAGAGAGATAAAGACAACTTCTGTTCAAAGTAAAAAAAAGATTGGAACGCAAGATGCTGGCTCTCATTCTATATAATGTTACAGACAATAATGGACGACAAAATGCTTAAACTTTATAAGCCAGAAGCAGTCTGTCTTTGGAGATCAGCCACTTCAAAGGGAAAAATGCTAAAAACTTAGATTAGCAATGATTATTTTCCTCTGGGAGATTGATAAGGGTCCCTTATAGATCCCATATATACAGTTTGATTAATGGAATGCAGTAGATTCCTGAATTAATTTATTCAGGATACCCATAGACCATCATTATTATAAAAAGTATATTCCTGTCAAAGTCCTGATCTTGCTATGGCATATAGAAATGGAATAATAACTTTTCCTCAGTGTCAAGTCATATTTATTGGAAAACCCAGGGCTATGAAACACACAAAAATAAATGAGAAGGCGTATTTTCATCATTAGTATGATCAGTCCCAAACAAATACATGTTGTGCCCATTTTGTGATAGTACTATGGATCTCCATTGCATGTTGCTTAGCATTCAGTTAGCAGACTCTGTAAATTGCTTAAAGAGGGCTGTAGAGCACGATGGAGCAGTATATTAGTCTAAGTGCTATTGCTATGAAGATAAATAGGTGGTTGTTTTATCACATTTAAAAGGGCCACCCACTCTAGAAAACTGGGCAGCTTAAAATGTTATTTATAAGGATAAGTGTTATATCTATAATGAAAGAGATATTGTTTGTCAGTTTGAATTATTCGCTGTAATGTTAATACTATTTGAATTCTGGAGACTCTTTTCAAGCCTGTACACTATTATCTATTATATGAATATCAGTTGTATTCTGATCTATTTCCCACAATCAAATGATTTATAGTTTATGCAGTACTGCAAGAACCTATGCTGGATTTATACACTGCTCAAAAAAATAAAGGGAACACAAAAAAAGACATCCGAGATTTAAATGAATGAAATATTCTTATTAAATACTTTGTTCATTACATAGTTGAATGTGCTGACAACAAAATCACACAAAAATTATCAATGGAAATCAAATTTAGCAACCCATGGAGGTCTGAATTTGGAGTTACATTAAAAATTAAAGTGGAAAAAAACACTACAGGCTGATCCAACTTTGATGTAATGTCCTTAAAACAAGTCTTTGATGTAATGTCCTTGGATGTAATGTCCTTTAAAATGAGGCTCTGTTGTGTGTGTGGCCTCCACATGCCTGTATGACCTTCCTACAAAACTTGGGCATGCTCCTGATGAGGTGGTGGATGGTCTCCTGAGGGATCTCCCACACCTGGACTAAAGCATCCTCCAACTCCTGGACAGTCTGTGGTGCAATGTGGCATTGGTGGATGGAGTGAGACATTATGTCCCAAATGTGCTCAATTGGATTCAGGTCTGGGGAACGGGCGGGCCAGTCCATAGCATCAATGCCTTCGTCTTGCAGGAATTGCTGACACACTCCAGCCACATGAGGTCTAGCATTGTCTTGCATTAGGAGGAACCCAGGGCCAACCACACAAGCATATGGTCTCACAAGGGGTCTGAGGATCTCATCTCGGTATCCAATGGCAGTCAGGCTACCTCTGGTGAGCACATGGAGAGCTGTGCGGTCCCCTAAAGAAATGCCACCTCACACCATTACTGACCCACTGCCAAACCGGTCATGCTGGAGGGTGTTTTAGGCAGCAGAACGTTTTCCACAGCATCTCCAGACCCTGTCATGTCTGTCACATGTGCTCAGTGTGAACCTTCTTTCATCTGTGAAGAGCACAGGGCGCCAGTGGTGAATTTGCCAGTCTTGGTGTTCTCTGGCAAATGCCAAACGTCCTGCACGGTGTTGGGCGGTAAGCACAACCCCCACCTGTGGATGTCGGGCCCTCATACCACCCTCATGGAGTCTGTTTCTGACCATTTGAGCAGCCACATGCACATTTCTGACCCGCTGGAGGTCATTTTGCAGGGTTCTGGCAGTGCTCCTCCTGTCCCTCCTTGCACAAAGGTGGAGGTAGTGGTCCTGATGCTGGGTTGTGGCCCTCCTATGGCCTCCTCCACGTCTCCTAATGTACTGGCCTGTCTCCCGATAGCACCTCCATGCTCTGGACACTACGCTGACAGACACAGCAAACCTTCTTGCCACAGCTCGCATTGATGTGCCATCCTGGATGAGCTGCACTACCTGAGCCACTTGTGTGGGTTGTTGACTCCGTCTCATGCTACCACTAGAGTGAAAGCACCGCCAGCATTCAAAAATGACCAAACCATCATCCAGAAAGCACAGGACCTGAGAAGTGGTCTGTGGTCACCACCTGCAGAACCTCCTCCTTTCTTGGGGGTGTCTTGCTAACTGCCTCTGCTTTCCACCTGTTGTCTATTCCATTTGCACAACAGCATGTGAAATTGATTGTCAATCAGTGTTGCTACCTAAGTGGACAGTTTGATTTCACAGAAGTGATTGACTTGCGAGTTCCATTGTGTTGTTTAAGTGTTCCCTTTATTTTTTTGAGCAGTGTATTTAATATCAGCACACCTAAACTTTCTATTTAACTAACAGAGTTAGTTAATTTGTAGAAATTTCACTTATAGAATATGGTATAATAGAAGTGAGCAAGATGAGAATAATTTTGAAAATTCAGAAGTAAGTAGACTTGATTATTCTTAGTTGTTTAAACCTCAACATTTACGCTGATTATTCCTAATATACAATTACATATCATACCAATGTCTAATTGTATGCTTATAGTATTTATTTCCTGTTTATTGGTTGTTCTCACAGATTACATTTTAAAAATGATCTCAATTATATATTCTGATAGTGGAAGTCTTGCATGCAAGGAAAGACAACAAACTTGCTATGTAAGTTCACCTCCCTAACTGGCATCTAATCCTGGGAAAGCAGCCCAAGGCTCCACCTTTCCAGAGTGCTTACTTGGAACTAAACTCTGCCTTTACTCCACAAGAAAAAAACAAAAGCAATATGGAGATGATTGGGAAAGGATTTTCCATGATCAAGTAGCAATAGTAGAGAAATGTATCGTAGTTGTCCTCAATATTTATTTCCTTCTGATTTTAATCTCTCCAGTGGCTGTTTTAAAAAACAACAAAACCAGAAAAAATACATAAATGCTGATATTACTGGCCGTCTCAACCCCTTTTCAAGCATAGGTTTTTCCTCCTTTAAGTACCTTAGTTTTGGTGCTAGCCATTAGCAAGTTTGCACTTGCTAATACTTGCCCTGTGTCTGTTGACAATCATTAACCATCTGACTTATTGATTTTGAATGCCTTTGAAAATAACTGTAAATCCCCAGTTGAACAATTTTTTCTTAACTCTATCATGTTTATGTGGTTTTTAAGAGAGAACTGGACACATTAATGGAGGGCTGAGAGTTACCAGCTTCTATTGAAAATATTGACAATGTTCCATAGGAACAGGCAACATATTTGAAACACCAGTCGCTGTAGGAAATAGCAATCTATTAACCATTGCTCCATGTTTGCTAACTTCCCGAATGTACCTGTTTGGCCTCTGTGGAATAGAGTCTGCTGAATTAGATAGGTGTATATGTGCATTGATGAAGAAATACATACGCGCACGGCGGCCTTATTTGAGGCTTCCTCCATAGGTATTCTCTTTAAAGGCCCTTCCATCTGAACACCATCTATTTCTGTCTTTTTCTGCCTGAATCGCTGATCCAGGTTCAAGGCTAGGTTGCTCCACCTGTTCAGACTTGAAAGAAATGCTCTCCTCCCTCTAATCTGGATCGGCCAATCCCGTTTCTGTTGCTGAGGCCTGGCTGTTTAACAGGCCGTTGCTCTGGAGACGAGCATTCAAAAACAGACTGACGTCAACGTGTAGCATCCACGGGTGTGAATCTCGCAACGTCACCATTCTTTCGCCCTTCCCCTTCAGCTATCAGTGGCAACGCAGACTGCCGGCGTCAATCGCGGAGGGGAAGGGAAAGGAGGAGGGCCCGGTTGTCATGGCAGCGCCGGGAAGTAGGGTTCGGTTGCCAAAGCAGCGAAGAAGGTAGGGCTCGGTTGCCATGACAGAAAGAAGGACTGTTTTGTTTTGGGGTGGAGCTGTAATTAGCTCAGGCTTAGGGAGCCGAGGGGTGTTCCAGGTGTAGAGGTTTCATTCAGAGTGGAAAAAGACTGGGCTTTTATTGCTGAGCTCTCCAGCTGGGGTTTCAAATTGACGCCTCAGAAATAGCCCTGGGAAATAGGGAGATGATGGGAATTGTGACGTTTCCTTCCAGGCATTTGAATAGTATCTGCTCCCATTTTTGGAATATCTGCAATTTGCACACCGCTTCTGCAGAAGGAGGCGGACCTGGGTTTTTATACATATACATATAAATATATACATATACATACACACACACACACACACACACACACACATATATGTATGTATCTATCTATCTATCTATCTATCTATCTATCTATCTATCTATCTATCTAT
>BLBF01000005.1:27167425-27241672 GCA_015471245.1 Laticauda colubrina
AAGACACATATAAAGACTGAACTATGCACCCTGACTGAAGTATTGACAGCCAATGGCTTCCACAAAAACAAAATCACCAACTTGATCCACAAAAACACACCAAGACATAACAGAGACCTAGAAGATCAACAGATCTATGGAACAGCTGTCCTGCCCTACATAAGAGGTACCACAGATAAAATCAGTAAGATACTACACAGGCATCACATCAAGACTGCCTTCAAAACAGACAAAAACAGACAAAAAAATAGCAGCCATTTAAAAGCATCCAAAACTTTTGATAGATGTTAATTCCAAGCAGTGCATCACACATAAAAAGGGATGAGGTCAAACTGTGTGATTGTGCCCAGCACCAAGTCCTCATCTTACAACAATTCATTTCGTGACCATTAAAAATTAAAATGGCACTATTTTTCATACTTGTGGCTGTTGCAGCATTCCCATGGTCACATGATCAAAATTCAGATGTTTGGCTGTTGGCTCATATTTATGACAGTTGCAGTGTCCCAGGGTCATGTAATCACCTTTTGCAATCTTCTGACAAGCAAAGTCAATGGGGAAGCCAGAGTCAGTTAACAACCATGTTACTCACTTAACAACTGCAGTAATTCACTTAACAACCATGACAAGAAAGGCAGTAAAATGGGGCAAAACTTTCTTAACTGTCTCACCAACAGAAATTTTGGGCTCAATTATGTTATATTGGAGGACTGTTATATTGAAGGATCATTCCAGTATTTACAGTAATACGCTCTGCACGTCCATTCACACATGTCCAAAATAGTAGAGAAATTTTGTGATCTTTTAGGAAGATGTAGAAAATTTCCTTTTGGAAATGCATTATATTAGTCCTCACAATCAATCAGAGCAAAATCCCTGCATTGGAATAGTGACTCTTGTATAAAACCTTGATTATCTTAATATGAAATTTTATTGCTTGATATGCTCAAAATTTTGAAAATATCATGAAAGCTTAATTATTGAGGAAGCATTTAATTATAAAGTGCCTTTATACAAATTTTTATGTTTTTAATATCTGAAATTTGATGTCATTCATCTGTATTCTCTTATTTATGAAAGAACCATCCAGTTTTAACACAAAAGTATACTTTTTCCTGGTATTAATTAGTCAATGAGAAATAATGGAGATTTAGTTTTTTAAACAGAAATTGAGCCATTGTTGAAACAGATGATTCCTAAATCAGTCAAAAGTTTTCCTAATTACTGTACCATGCAGGTTTTTTTTTTTACTCTCTATCATTCTCATTTGAGTAATAAAAAATAAATGGGAATAAATAGAATTGCTAAAAAAGAATTAGGATTAGAATTTGTAGACTTTGAAGTAATAGCCTTGCTCTAATTTAAACGTTCTTTACAATTTATACCTTTTTGAATTTTACAAACATATTTTTCCAGGATAATATAATTATTTGATTGTTTCATTAGTTGGAAATAATTGCAGAGTTCCTGCACTACAAATTACAGATAATACATATATTTTCTACATGAGTTTTACTCTGAATAGATGGGAAACCATGTCTCCAGAACTTTGAACATTGGATCATATTGTCTTTATCCAAAATGGTCAGTGATATTGGGAATTACAGTCCAAAACTTCTGAAAGATTCCAAGTGACTTTCCTCTTAGTCAGACATGATACATATTTTCATGCTACTGAAGGCTTCATCTTCAAGATGACCAAGCTACATTTAAAAAGATAGAAACAAGCCTATGGTTTTTTTTCCTTTCCTGTACTATATATCAACTCAGTTAACTTCTTTGTTTTAGAACAGTGGGAAAATAAAGTAGCCAACTGAGTTGATACACTGGAAAAAAAAGGATATTTATTATTAGACATCCTTAATTCAGGATCAACTCCTAATGATTACATGCAGATCTTTTGGCAGCATTATTATTTACAGTTTATCCTTAAGAAAAAATTGCTACATATAATATTCCAAATTATTTGAGGAACTTGTGTGTTTTGAAACTTTTCTTATTTTTATAGGTACTTCCCTTTCCCATAGGGCAAGGAGGTAACAGTCTGTCAGCATGAGTTTGTTTGATATTGTACAGGCTTATAACATGTTGATCTTGCCTATTAGTGGTTTAAGAATGTCCTGAAGCAGAGAAGCAGAGAAGGAGAAGTGATTTGAATGACGCACAATATCATTGAGCCTTCTTGTGTAATAGCCAGTCTTGTTTCTAAACTTGCCCAACATTTGGCAAAATCCAAACAAAATTTAGTATTTAATAGTTCATCAAGGTCAGAGAAGAGGGGTGAAATCAATTCTTGTGTAGACATTTTCCCCTGCTTTAATTTCTTAACATCTTTTGAATGTAGTCTATCCATGGTGGCAAATATCATGACTGATATTGTTGATATTATGACTACTAATTTCAGGCTCCATTCTATATTCTATCTTCATGTTTTCTATATTCCAAATTTATCTGGATCCTTAGTCCATTTTTAACTTTCTAAGATCAAAATCATATTTAGCTTTTTGATGTTCATTTCTTTATGTTCTTAAGTTTATGGTTAAAATTTTCTTTCAGTGTTGAAGGCAAACTCACCTGGAATTTTTGAACATGTTTAGAAGATCTCTAATAGCTTAAAAGTAGTTAATAAGCAATTTCCAAAAGTTATTAAAAAGTGAAATTGGCAAGTGTCCTTTAAAAGGCATCAGTTGCAAGCCAGATTGACATTTCCTGGCGCTCACGTTTGAGCAAGATGCTGCAGTCCATGGCCAATCTGCTGCCATCTTCTTCTCTGAGAAGTTCTAAAGAACCATCTGATCACCAATTCTTTGTGGCAACCTTGGCTCCACTTTTGTGGAGATATCTTCAGTCCACCATTCCTTGCTCTGGAGCCAATTATAAATAGGTTATATAGATTTGATAAGCATGTTTGCTTGTTTTTCTGATTTTTATTTTGATAACGTTGCACAGTCCACTAAGTCATAACATGGTTTGTTTGCTTCTGTGAACTACCATGTTTCTCCAACAATATGCTCCCCCCAATAGGAAGACCCAGCATGTTTTCTAAGCATAAAATGAAATTAAGCCTCTCCCCCCAAATTTAGGCCTATTTTAAAACATGCGAAATGGGGGGAAGGGCGGGGGGACATGCCGTTAGGAGTGCCCCATGGGCAGCCATGCCTTGCCACCAGCTGCTTCTAATGGGCGATCATGGCAGAGCACGGAGAGCTCTCTACTCCTGCCAAGCACCTTTGCTGCAGACCTGAGACCTTCAGTGCCTGCTGCTGTTGATTTCCCTTCTGCTCATGCTGCCACTACATTTGAAGCTACCACTTCCGTGTTTGGAGCACCGCTGCCGTTTGGAGCTGCCGCTTCAGCATTTGGAGCTGCCACCACATTTGGAGCACCGCCACTGCATTTGGAGCTGCCACTTCCGCGTTTGGAGCTGCCGCTTCCACATTTGGAGCACCACTGCCGTTTGGAGCACCACCGTCATTTGGAGCACTGCCACCACTCCAAATGACGGCAGCACTCCAAATGTGCTCCAAATGATGGCGGAACTCCAAACATGGTGGCGGCAAATGAGAAAGCAACAGCGGTGGGCGCCGAAGGTCTCGGGTCTGCAGCAAAGGTGTTTGGCGGGAGTAGGGAACTATTTGCACTCCGCCATGATCACCTGTTAGGAGTGGCTGGTGGTGAGGCTGCAAGGGGGGAATTAAGTCACCCATGAAAAGTTGGCTTAGCCATTTTTTTCAGGGCTCAAAAAATAGACCCAGCCTTATTTTATGATAAACACGGTAGATTTGTAGTTCAGTAATAGTATAGTAAAGTGTATTTTACAACACATCTTTTTGTTTATTAGCCTGACAATGCCTCTGGGTTCTTAGAAAATATTTTTCTTCAAATCTTATTTAGTGCTTTATGTGACATAACTGAGAGAGCCCACTGTGAATTCCTCAATAGTGAATATCTTCCATATGAAGACATAGCTAGGGCTAATATTGTGCTATTGTGTAATTACACACCCATACATTAATTTTCAGTTAATAAATAAAATGATGGTGGGGCACTATGATACAGTATATGAAAAAAAATAACCAAAAATTTTCATTCTTTGCTTGATCATGAACAGAATTCTTAGCAGATTGATATCAATAGGGCAAGAGAAAATAAATATGTAAGAAGAACCATTTGGGGCTGGTGTCATTCAGTGTGCAATGACAGTGGCAAAAAAGATCCATTTGATGAGTCAAATTAGCAGATGATGCAAAACTGGAAGGAATTATTGTGTTACCATAATGGTTAGGATAATTATAAACATTATGTTATTAAAAGGAAGAATTAATTAATAGCTTAATGAAATTCAGTGCCAGTGACTGGAAAAATGTAATGTATAAAAGGATTGTTTGAAGTGCAATCTCTGGCCAGGTTCCAGAATAGAGCTAATTTTTATTTCAGCAAGTCTAGAAAGAAAAGGCAATATACATTCAGGATGGTGGTGCTTTTACCAGGGAGAGGATTACTACTAACAGCATTTTAGATTAATATTTGCTCAGCCCCTAGACAGTTGTTAACAAAATATGATTTTAGAAATGTTAACAAGCAGAAATAAAAGGCTTTATTTCAAAAATTCTGCTATTGGACATTTCTAAAGAAATTGTAAATGAGTGAATTGAAGCATTAATCCTAAGTAGATCTTTCACAAAAAACAGATCGTCCTCATACCAACCTTTACTGTCCAATCAGACAAAGAGAGTGATATTCCAGTAGCTGCCTTTTTAAAATGATCACATTATAGTGAATTATTATATGTATCCTGAAATATCTCATGAGGAAATATGAAATCTGCCAAGAAACATATTGGAATTATAAGGTTGGGTGAGGCTATGTTTGCAAAGGATGAAATTCAAGTATCCCCTATACTCGGACAAGGTGACATGGCACAACTAAAGCTCATCAACATACACAAAATTTGTATAGCATATGGCTCATTCAATTCTATTATTGCGCTGATCTTCTAACCAAGGAGCAAGGTTATTCCAATCAGCCTTGACTGGACCAGTGGAACCTGGCTGGGCATTTGCAGGAACTTTTCGATGGGTGGAAAGGAGAGAAAATGTAGTGTGGGTTATAACTGTAATTTTATTTACCCAAAGCCATATTTCTAACATGTGCTACTGGGTATTTTTGACTTTCAAAAATTAGATGCTGCATTATTGCTTAGTAAAATCATATACTTAGTACTGTGTGCTAGTAAGCTATATCAAATCAGTTTTTGTTCAGTATGAGGTTATGTATGGGGTTCATTGTTGTTTTTGCTGACTGGCAGCAGCTCTCCAGTATTTCATAATGGATTCTGTCCTGGCTTACCTGAAGACATCAAGGGTTGGGAGTGACATCACCCATTCCTTCACTCCAGGAAGCTGTGAGCTAACAGAAAGTGTCAATCTGCCTAATGACCTCAGCACCCAAGGAGAAAGGAAAGAGGCAAAGAGTCAAACCAAATAAATCTGGCCCATGACTGAAGCAATTAACACCGGTATTGCTAAAGGCTCTGAATGTATTCGTTGTGGGAGAGTACATACAGCACATAGAGGACAGAATGTACTGATGTATATTGTTAGAAGGAAATTCTCTTTTGATTTGGGACTGGTTCAAAGAAGTAAGAGCAATAGTTTAGAAGTTTATTTGACAGCAAATAAGCAGCTTAGCTATTGAAGATGACCAGAAGTTAAAAGGCAGGGACAGTAACATTTATAAAAAAAAAGTATGTTCTTTGTCTGAGAATCATGCAGGCATGTGTTTAGCCAGTGTCATTATAGGAAGATAAACTTAATGGGTTTTTATATATTGTTTGTGGGTTCATTGTCAGGTCAGGAGTGGGCAGGGTTTACGAGTGGAGTGGAGGGGAAGTGTGGCACGTGGACTTTTCCTTCTCACTGTATGGATACCACAAATGCAAGAAAAAGGATCACTTTTGCTATTGGCTTTCATATTTGGAAGATGAAAGGATTGACAAAACGTGATGGTATTTATGGGCACCAATTTTATTACTTGGTGACTTAGCTAATTATCTTGATGGATCAATAACCATGCAGCATACAGTATTTTAAGATAATGCTGTGTAGTAGAGGAGCAGATATAAGTCTTTTCAGTATCGTCTAGAGAATCTTTTAAAAATGCGCGATAGAATCTTAATTTTCCTCCCACTGAATATATTATGGTATATCAAAAAATTATTTTGAAATATCTTTTAATTTCTTAAGTTTCTGATCCATTGAGATTGTGACATAGCTCATATTTGAAGATTCTTGATACACAACATCTTTGGATGATGCCCTGTTCAGGAAATTTAATCTTTTGACAGCAGTTGTAAATTAACTGATAATTACATTGTAAAATGTACTTTATTTAATTAGATTTTAATTGAATTTTTTTTTACTCCATGTCTGCTTTATTGCTCACTTGTTGAGACTATAATGATAAATGCAGACTGAACCCAAATGTGCTTGGGAGAAAGGTTCTGTGTTTTTAAAAGAGACAGTTTCATTACTCTGGACCTTGAAGCCTTAACAGATCCATTTTCAGTGCTGTCCACAAAAAATACTGTGAGCATTGGTGAGGGGAAAAATGACGAAATGTATAATGCTTTTAGCCGTATCTAAGCCAGAGAATATACAGGGCTGCTCTAGAGCAATATGGGTCACGGCTGGATGCTTTATATAGCCCAGAACCACAGAGAAAAACCAAAATAGCTGCCTCCCTGCTGCTCAGTTAAGTCTCCCCCATCAGACATGGATAAAATTAGAGCAGGTGGTGACGTACACCTACGTCTACATAAGGACTCTAGGGGGACAGAAAAAAGCAGGTTCTGGGCTCTGGCATATGCATGAGAGGCTGCTGAGGTTTCAGACAGAATCTGTTATTTGGGCAAATGTACATGAACTCAGAAGGCAAGAAAGGGTAAAAGGACAAGTTCAGGATGTGGAGTCATTCCTGCTGTAGAGAAACACACAGGAAATGGTGCTACTTACATCAAGCTACCAAAATATTAGCAAGTGCACACTGACCACACTGATTTTGAAATTATGGATTGGAATTTTTAAAATTAAATCTACATGAGAATTAAGGACATTTAATCTGTTCCAATAAAACAAACCTATTGGAATCTACAGCAAACATAATTGGGGTAGTGGCTAATTCTAATTAGGATACTCCTTGTGTTCCAGGATGAGGATCCCTGCAATGGATAAAGGCCCGGTCCCACTGGCCGACGGACGCAAAATGTATGCATAAAGGATACAGTGGATGAGCAAAATTTCGGGGGTGGCTCCATCTGTTGTCATCCGCTCCAAAAATTGGTGAAAATTTGCATAAACAGAACAGAATAGAACTGAAAAGAACGGACGTGGGTCGTATGTAGTGGAGATGTAAAATGGATGTTCATAGGGAGCCTAGCGGATGACAGTGGATGGAAGCAGATGACACATCCGAAGGGGTTCCAGGGGAGAATTGCAAAGCGGACGCATAGTGGAAGGAGTGGATGCATAGCAGAGGAAGCAGATGCATCACAGACGCCTATAGGAAACAAAGGGGATGCCGCACGGATGTATATCGGATGCAAAGCATTCACTGTACATGCGGGGAGTATGAATTGCATCAGCTCCGTGGATATAAAAGGATGCAGCACGCATGCAGTCAGCATACAGGAGAAAGACGTGCTGCCACATACATCTAGCAGGAACACCATGGTTCGTCAGTCAGGCAAGAAGAGGAAGCCCATGCCTACTCGTTCCAGCCCTGGCAAGAAGGCCAGAACCTGCATCCCACCCCCTGGCACTGACTCTGAAGCTGCTGCTGCTGCTGCTGCTCCGGTGGACCAGCCCTCAAAGCCCTGCTGCTGAAGGCCCTGCTGCTCAAGCTCCTGAAGGCCCTGCTGCTCAAGCCCCTGAAGGCCCAACTGCTCAACCCTCTGAAGGCCCTGCTGCTCAAGCCCCTGAAGGCCCTGCTGAAGCCCCTGCCAGAGGAAGGAAGAGGCAAGGGAAGCAGAAGGGAGAGAGGAAACAGTACACCGTTTCCGAGGAGCATGAGGATGAGGTGCTGGAATGGCTGAGGGAGAACGAGTACCTCTGGAGAAAGGGCCACAGACTGTATCGGGACACCAAGAAGAAGCAGGCAGCTTGGAGAGACAAGGCAGAGAGCCTGGGGTACACTGCAGAAGTACTCCTTGGTTGGTGGAAGCACATGCACACCTGGTATGGCAAGCTACACCTCAAGAAATCCGGGCAGGCCGCTGTCAAGCTCACTGACCGGGAGATGTACGTCATGGCCAAGTGCAGTTTCCTGGAGGGTGAGATCCACCACCGAGGAGCAGCCCCTCTGAGACCTCTCTCCCTCAGACAGCCCACAGACAGCCAATCCTCTTCCAGCCAGGAGTCAGCTACCCTGTCCAGGCAGGTGTCTTCAGAGGGCCCCATGGCAGAGACCCCCCTGACAGCTGCACTCCCCATGCTGGAGGACTTGGAGGATCCCCTGTCACAAATGGAGGAAGAAGCGGCAGCCACCAGAGACCAACGCACCCCCACCCCCACCCCCAGCTCCACAGGATGCAGCCAGAGAGGCAGACTGGAGGGCCAGAGCCACACTGTCCTGTTGGAGATCAGGGACACAACAAAGACCAGCACAGAACTTCTCTCTCAGCTGGTCCACTTGGACAGAGGATCCTCCAGCCGCCACACTTTCATCACCTACGTGAGCCACACCTTGAGGGATATGCACGAGGCCCAGTACCAGGTGATGAAGGAAAAGATCACAGCACTTCTGCACAACTCTCAAGGCCCAGCTGAACCTGCTCCAACCCAGTCCAGGTCTGCTCCTCCACCCCAGGCAATGTCACAGCCCTTCCACGGCTTTCAACAGCCCCTCACATACCAAGGCTATGACTATCAGGACTTCCCACAGCAGAAGCAGAACTTCCCAGTCCAGGCCCAGGTTCATTGCATGCCACAGACGCCACTCCTCACCCAGCTGCAGACCAGACAGCCCCACTACACTCCTCCTTCCTCCACCCCACAGCCAAGCCCGTCAATGGACAATCTGTCATCAGTATTGGGCCTGACATCTCAAGTCCTAGATGAAGGGCCTCTCAACCTCGTGGGACTGAGTCAGCTCTCTGAGAGCTTCCTGAACACACCATCCCCTGTTGTACCCTCGGGGCCAAGCACCCCAATGGTGCCTCAGACCAGCACTCAAGCCACAGCCACCTCCACAGTCCCTGCCTGCTTAACAGCTGAGACCATGGACATGACTCAGAGTGACTGAGAATAGTGTCAGAGACTGAGTTGTACTTCTTTGCTTAAGACACTTTACTTGGTTCATTTTGCTTTTTTAATAAAATCATAAAGTTTACCTAAGAAAGTTAATAAAGGTGATCTTTGCTTAACACACTTAATACAGTTTACTTGGTTCATTTTGCTTATTTAATAAAGTCATAAAGTTAAGAAAATTAATAAAGGTTATCTTTGCTGAAGACACTTGGTTCATTTTTTTTACTTAATAAAGTGTTGGTGAAAACTTTGAAAAAATGGTTAAGCCTTTGCACACTTGTGATTTGATAAGGATAGTTGTGGGATAGATAAACCTCCAGTGCAGCCATAGTGGGACTGTATGGTCCACCATCCCAGCTGCCACACATATGGACCTTTATTATCAATAACAATTTATTCATTGATCAACACATTTTAAAATAAACAAAGCTCTTTATTAATGCTCTATTCATTGTAGGACCACTCAACATACATGGCACAATCTCATCAGTGTTATGCGACAGTCTCAAGGAAGCATCCATTAATCATCTATCATCCTGTCTTGCCACTCCACTGCTCCAGCTGGGGAGTTGCACCAGTGTCTCAGTAGGTTGCGCTGCTTCTTCCCTTCACATGAAGCTCTGTTGGGGCCTTGTACATCCACAGTGTCTATCAGGTTTAGTCCTTGCCTCCATTCACCAGGCTCCATGTCCCCATTCCCTTGTTGAAGGTCGACAAGTCTGTTCTGCAACACTGGGTAGCGGGTGCGCATGAGATTGTGCAGAATGCAGCAAGCTTCCACGATGCTCCTCACAGTCTCTGGGTCATGCTGCATGGTGGTGAGAAGTATCTGGAACCTGTTGGCCAGGATGCCAAAGGTGTTCTCCACCACCCGTCTTGCCCTGGACAGCCTGTAATTGAAGATCCTCTCTTTACGGGTGAGGTATCTTGAAGTGTACGGCTTCATGAGGTAGGTTCTGAGGGAGAACGCATCATCACCAACGATGAAGTAGGGCACATCTTGTGTGTCATTCGGTAGGGGGTCTGGACCTGGAAAACCCATGATGAGGTTGCATTCCAGCCCATCCTTGAGGTCACTTGCCTTGTATACCTGGCCATCTGAAGCTGACCCGTTGCCTGAAGCATCGATGTAGATGAATTTGTAGTCAGCATCAACCATGGCAAAGAGGATGATACTGAAGAAGCCCTTGTAGTTGTACTAAGTGGACCCTGAGTTGGCTGGAGCTTTGCAGGCCACGTGCTTCCCATCTATGGCTCCAACGGTGTGGGGAAAGTTCCACCTCTGATACCACTTTTCTGCAAGTTTTCTCCAGCCTTGTTCAGCGGTGGGGCACTTGAGGAGCTCCTCCACATATTCTTCGATGATGGCCTGCACCACTTCTCTGACCACTTTGCTGATGCTGTTGTGTGGAACCCTCCACGCATACTGTATGTTTCTGTATGTGGTTGCAGAGGCCAGGTGCCACAGAGTCAGTGCCACCTTCAGTCCAGGGTCCAGGTTGGGATGGAAGTTGGTGCTTGGCTTGGGCAACCTGGGTCTCAGATGCTCTAAAAGTTCATCAAACATGGCTGGTGGCATCCTCATGAAGTGATGGAATGCATGAGGGTCTTCATTCCTCAGCTCCACCATCAACTGGTCATACAGTCCAAACTCCATTCTTCTCACGATCCATCCTTGGACCCACACAGCTCTTGGACATCTCCTTCTTCTCCTTGTGTATAAAAGTTGAAACAGTCTGAACAGGTTTTGGTTCTGGTGATGAATGAGCGCAGCTATCATGCTGACTGTGTCATCATTCATGGTGGAGAACAATTGATGATGTTGAAGACCAAGACCAAGGGTGAAGAGGTCTGTACACCACAGCTGCTGGACTCATACTGAGATCCAGATGATTTTCTCCCCCTTTTTATAGGAAATATCGGTTGTCCTCTCGGTGTCCTTCTACATACTCTAGACATACTGCAGACATCCTAAATATATGAGATACATCCCAAATACAAACGTTTTGTCCATTTTTAATACTTTATGTACAAGATGCATCCGCTTACATCCTTTCTATTTCCGTGCTACTAACACTGTGTAGACATTCCGTGTACCTTTTGTTTCCTCCCTCTTTCCGTTTTCAGCTGCAGCGGATGTGAGTTGAGGGGATGGCCAGAGGATGCCGAGAGGATACAGCGGACGTTTAACAGATGATAACGGACATAGAACGTTTGTTGCCCGAATATGTCACGGATGTATATCGTACGCGGAGGAAAGTTCATCCGTTCACAAAGTTTTGTGCAGCTCAAAACTTTTTGCGCGGATGAAATCACAGTGGACGGATGCTTGACTGATAGAGCATATGAAACACGTATGCAATGAGTACACAACGGATGCATAGCGTTTTACAACGGATGGCAAGCTTTTTTTAACGTTTTACATCCTCTTTGCATCTGTAAGTGCAGTGGGACCGGGCCTTAAGGCTTTTAAGAAAGAGGCAAAAATGCAAATTGCATCATGTTGAAAAGAAGCAGGCAAATTTTGAATATATTGCAAAGGAAAATGGGGTAAAATGGCCCAGAGACAGTATTAAACATTCTGATTTATATTTAGGCATATAAATCTGCTTCAGGACAATTTCAGAGATGTCTAAAAAAGTTCTTTTTGAAATTGAAGTCAAAGCTTATTTATGTGCCTATATATGTATCAAATGTCAAATTTGAATCTCAATGTCACAGCTTCAGCTTTGCTTCAGGCTGAAGAACAGGATAAAGCCTACAGCTGGTTGCTGTTGAGATGTGTTATTTCAAGGAAAATAAAACACCACTGTTCAGAACTGTATTGTGTGTTGTTATAGTGGATGAGGGAAAATCCTATCCGAAGAGATTCAAATGCAAAAAAACTTGAAAATTAGATTTGATTTGTCAATCAAACATAAATGTCAATTTAGATAGTGATCGGAAAGCCTCAGACTCCAAAGACCAAATGAGGAGCAGCATCTCTTAGGTGGTCTTTAACTAGGGGACAGGGTAGTTTCATTTTCTCTCTTTCTCTCTTGGGACGAGGGAGCATTCCTCTTGGGACTGGCTAACTGATAGGTCAGAAAGTGCAATTCAAGAAAACTGGATTGCAGATCTAGGAAAAAATAAGTTGCATCATTAAAATCCTGTTTTTGCCTATTGGACAATTATCTCAATTGTGTTCCATTACAGGTCCAAGCTTGCCTTTACTTTTTTTTCCTATATCCTATTTCCTTCTGTGTATTCCTGGCTGGAGAGAAGTAGGTTAAAAGGAACCTCTTTGAATTAGTTGTTCAATTCTTCTCAAAACTATCTAAATTAAGTCATATTGCTTAGATTCTACCCTTGTAATCATCTGGTAGCCTCTTTCTCAACATTTATCAGTTTCATCTTAAAGTATGGTATACAGAATTGAACATACTGTTTTGGGATTTGATCAAAACAGAATAAAGTGAATGATCACCTCCTGTTATTTGCAAATTGTATTTCTGCCAATGATCCATGGTAGGCAATTCTCACTGACCTTTCAGCAGCTTTCAATATCATCAAACATGGTGTTGGAAAAAAAATATGATCCAGTTCCAAGCTGGGAGAAAGGCACTGGAAATAAAATGGAGGCTGATTGGAAAGAAGAGACTCTGTTTATTGATGAGCAGAACCAACAACAGCATGTAGTTCTGGGACAGTTGACAAATTGTTTTGATGAGTACATGGAATTTTTTAGGATTTTGAGGTGCTGCGAGGAGGTTGTGCATTGTAGGGAGCTTGGTTTTGCTATTCTAATGGTGGTGGGTTAATCATATTTTGTCCTAAAGGTCATGTCCTGTTCTTTGAATTTGAGTGGGGGATGTAACTTATAATCCCATCAACTAAAGCTGAAGTGTTTTGCTTGTAAATAGGTTGGCCTGGATTTCTTAATGCGCACAAAATATCCATCTCTAAAGACTTCAGGCATCTGCTGGAGGCTGTTAGGACTACTTTCTGCCTTTGTTAAGATTTTTTTCCATTTGTCCTTTGGGGAAATATAATATTCTTCCTCTTTTAATATTCTCCAAAATATTTCACTCTCTGGTTGGGGGCTTTTTACAATGGTATCCTTCTGGAAAACTCCAGTGTTTGAAAATGGGAAGCCTTTCTCCCAGCTTGGAACTGGACTAGATTTTTGGTTTTCCTTTCTCTGTGAATGGTTTTAGTTGATATTGGTGGAAGGGAAACAACAATCTAGCTAAAAGTCTGTTTCCCACTCTTTTTAATCTACATGAAACTTGTCATCTGTTAATATCAGTGGTGGGATTCAATTTTTTTTACTACCAGTTCTTGGTGGGCATGGCAAGGGAAAGATACAGTCAGAGGTGGTATTTGCAGGTTCTCTGAACCACTCAAAATTTCCGCTACCGGTTCTCCAGAACTGGTTAGAACCTGCTGAATACCACCTCTGGTTAGTATGGGGTAAAATGTCAGCTTGCTGATGATACTTGATTGAACCTCTCTGCTCTGGATTGATCAAGTTATGCTGTTAAAGTGCCCCATAAGTGTCTGAAAGCAATGAGGATGTGAATGAGGAGGATTAAGTTTTGACTCAATTCCAGCAAGACCCAAGTGGTAAGGCTTTTGGGTCCCTCTGATCCTAGGATGGAAATTTCCCAGCATTGGCTCTGGAATGGGTTGTACTCTTTTGTCAGAATCAGTGTGTAATTTGGAAATTTTCCTGGAGTTAAGTACAGTAGGTGGCAGCTAATGAAGAGGGGATTTTTACTACTTTAGCTGGTATTCAGATTGTATCTGTTCCTAGTTTGTGAGGCTCTGTTTGCTCTCATTCATTCCTTGGTGATTTCTTGGTAGGGCACTGCAATGCACTCTATGTGGAGCTTCACTTGAAAATCATTTGGAAGCTGCTATTGCTCCACAATGCAGAAGTGCAGGTAGTTATGGGAATATCAGGGCACATTATGTAACATCACCACTTCACAATCTGCACTGGCTCCTCATTGTCTTCTGGTTGCAACCCAAAGTACTAATTATCATCTATAAAAGCTACATAATGCAAGACTGGGATTTTTTGCAGAACCATGTATCCTTGATTATATCTTCCTGTCTTCCACATTATTCTAGGTTACATGCTGCAGGTTTGTTTGTTTTTTTGCATCAATTGCATCCAGTTTGACCTAGGAAGCAAGCCTTTTCTGTTGGTAGCCTCTGTCCTTTGAAATGATTTCCTCCACCCCAATATTGGATTGGTCCAAATTCTGCTGGTCTCTTTGGAAAGCATTACAAACTTGCTCTCCCCCAGATTTTTTGGGGCAGGGTATCTTGGGAATGATGTGGTAGCAAGCCAGAATACATGTTTTAAAAATTTATTAATCATTGTTTTTAATATTTTGCAAACTGTCTAGAGTTGCTTTGGCAAATGGATGGCCATATAATTGTCTAAATAAATAAAAATTGCTGACATATGCTGATAAAAATATGCCAACCAAGCCTTATGATCTGAAGTGTTCAGCCAAATTTGCTGGTGGAAAAAGTAGCAAAGAGTCTTACTCATACAGTACCGCCTAGTATAGCGGAGGGTCTTTCCAGACTCTGTGGTTTCCCTGGGGAGGAGGGGGGAGGAAATCAACTAGCAACATAGCTATCTATCCTGGCAATATCACCCCTTGAATTTTGTATTGTTATTTCTCTCATTCCATTCACTAGATACATTAATTTCATTAAACATCTTTTCTTGTTCAATAAAGTATGATTTTGTTTATTTATTAGATCTTTGTGTTGGCCATCTTATCTAGAAATGATTTTGGGTGGCTATCATATTTGTTCTATTGCTGGTTTGTATAACCAAGACCAACAATCATGCTTACTCATTTATTTATAAATATTGATTATTATAAATGCAGAAAGCTCTGTTGCCCAAAGCTTCAATGTACATAAAATAGGAAACATGACAACAGATTAAAAAAATCAAACCTTTTGTCTCCATTTCATTCAAATCTGCAGAAATATATTTCAAAAGGATGAAAAGAGTTAACCTGTGTTGGATATGTATCTTTCCCAGATCGTTTAAAGTTCTTCTTGAGTATTCATGTTAAAAACAAACATTTTTTCTTAGTTGGCCATTCTGCTTTTTTAAAAAGTATGAGTTAACTCTCATTGTCTTCTAGGGCTAGACAGCAGAAGTCCTGGGCAAAAGAATGAATATTAAACTGGTGGTTTTTGCAGCCTAATGTTTAAGAATAAATGTTTATAATTCCTAGGAAGTTTTTGTCAATGTGGATTTCTCTGTGTACTTAGATATGTCAATACCTAAAGACACATTATTTGTCTTTAATACTGGGGGGGGGGGGAAGGTATATTCAGCAAATAATATCTCCTCAAGAGGAGAATATATCAAGCAGCCAGTGGCAGCTATGGCTAGTGGGGGTCTTTGCTCATGATCACTCATGCCTTGGTACATTTCCTGTTTGAATTACTGCAATACTCTATTCTATACATGGGGGCTGCTCTTGAAGACCACCCAGAAGTTACAATGGCCCGGAATGCAGCAGTGCATGCAGTCTATAAGTTCACTTGTGTTATTATCCCTCTTGTGCAAGCTGTACTGGTTCCCACTTTCCTCCTGGGTACAACTCAAGATGCTGGTTATTACCTTTACAGATGTATAAGACACAAGAGGCTATTTGCAGGAGTGCCTCACCTTAAGACAACTGCCCACCTACAACATTAGAAAGAGTGAACATGCACGTAGTCACTTTCCTGAAATATTGCCATCTTACAGAATTTTTCCTTGTCAGCCTGTTCCCCCTGAGTTAAAAACTCCCTCTACATTTCCAAATAGCACTTAACACTTTTCCCCCAAGTGCTGGGACACGGTGAGATTGGTAGCATCAGCTTATAGCTGCACAGAAAAATTGTGGTACTTGGTCTTTTGGTTTTTAATGTTTTTTAATTGTAGATAGTTTTATTTTTGAGATGCCCAGAATTCAAGATGGGTGGTTTTCAGAACTTCTAAGCATGAAAGGGAGCCATCTCTATTTGAAATACTGGATGAATTGTGCACACCAATGAGCTAATTATAGACCAAGAGTTTCACTTAGTGCCTAACACAGCCTATCAAGCTATAAACTACTGTATGATGTACAAATCATTTTGGTATAAACCAAATATATCATGTTGTGGCTTAATGAGCAATAGAGACCCAAACAACACATGGTCCAATACAGTGGTGAGAGTCAAATTTTTTTACTACCAGTTCTGTGGGCGTGGCTTGGTGGGTGTTGCAGGGGAAGAATACTGCAAAATCCCTGTTCCCCACTCTACTAACCTGCTTTCCATCTCCGGTCTCCTGTGCAAGTCAACAAAAGAAGATGCAGCCAATCAACTGGGACTTGGGAGGCATAGAATAGATGGCGGCAGGGCCATGGGTGGGATTCTACAGGTTCACACATATTCACTAGGGCTGGTTGTTAACATTCTAAGCACTTCGGAGAATGGGTTGTTAGAAGAAATTATTGGCCTAATCCTGTAAGGAAGGCAGGAAGGAAACATTCTGGTGTTGCTTACAGAAACTGCCTCTCCATTAACCCTTACTACATTCTTGGCAGGACTAGACTTCCTGTCTCTGGAACTTCTCTGGAATTTCCCCCCCCCCCTCCTTTGGTGGTACTTTGCTTGTGTGGAGTGACCATTCAAAGTTACAATGGCATTGAAAAAAGTGACTTATTACCATTTTTCACACTTACGACTATTGCAGCATCCCCACAGTCATGAGAGGCCAGGTGAAGAGATGCGTGCCTCGATGTGAGTGATGTTGAGTTGGCCACGCCCAGCCAGTCAAATAACTACCAAGCCACACCCATCAACTAAGCCATGCTCACAGAACTGGTTGTTAAAAAAAATTGAATCCCTTCCCTGGACAGGGCCAGTCAGAGGTGGTATCTGCTGGTTCTCCAAACTACTCAAAGTTTCCACGACCAGTTCTCCAGAACTGGTCAGAACCTGCTGAATACCACATCTGGTCCAGTATCTTTATATTGAGAATGAAGTGGTCCTTCTTCCAGACACTACATTGAAAGCAAATTTCTTTTTTCCCCAATTCACACGTGCTCTACACCAATAATCTGATTGGTTTCTGGCTGTACTATGTGAATCTGTTGTGGTTTGTAAACAATGGTTTCTGGTCTATCGTTTTCTGAAGATACAGATAACTATGGTCTGTTCAGTTAAGCTGAACTGAATATCTCAATATCTCAATCCAAATCTTTCAGCTTTACCCTTATCTCCTGCTAAATACTGCCTGTTCTAATTGAGCTGAGAGGAAAAAGTTATTTTTAAACAAAATGATTTCTCAAGCAAGCAGTTCATCAATATGAACCAGCTCCTTATATTTATGCATTTGTTTTATTTAAAACAATTGTACAGCCACCCATCTTCTATGGATGTGCAGCTCCCAATCAACAATTAAAACAATACTAATAATAAAATAACATTAATATATATAATTGATTAAATACATAGACCTATTAAAATAATAAACATGAAAGTATGAATATGGTACCACAGTTAAACTTAATTATCTCCAGAAGTACACCTGGGGATCATGGGCCAATAGCATACTAACGGTACCTCCTTATACATGTCTACTCAGAAAAATTGTTCATCAAATGCAAGGTGGCCTACTCTCAGCTCAATGTACTATAATCTTTTTGTCAGGATAAGCATCACTATACAGGTAGCCCTTGACTTACAACTACAACCGAGCCCAAATTTTTGTTGCTAAGTGATACAGTTTGTTAAGTGAATTTTGTTCCATTTTACTATCTGTCCTGTGACATCTGTTAAGCAAATCACTGCAGCTGTTAGGTTAGTAACATGGTTGTTGAATGAATCAGGCTTCCCCATCAACTTTGCTTGTCAGAGGGTTGCAAAAGGTAATCACATGACCCCAGGGTACTGCAACTATTAAATATATGAGTCAGTTTCCAAGCTTCTTGATTTTGATCTTGTGACCATAGGGATGCTACAATGGTCAAAAGTGTGAAACATGATCAAAAGTCACTTTTTTCAGGGCCATTGCAATTTTGAACGGTCACTGACTGGGCAAGTTGAGGACTAACTGGATACAAGAAAACAGTTTCCTACATTGACACTGAATAGGATTATGTACAAAAGCTATATTATTGTAGCATTTATCTAGATGAAGGAAATGTCTCCACAGTTTTCATGTAGTTGGCAATTATGTTAATCAAACTTTTGTGGGGTCTTCTAATCCTTTTTCCCTCTGGGATCAAGTACACTTCACTATTTCATACAGAATGTTAACTTTTTTTTAGTAGATGGTGACAAAAAGCTTTGATGATCCTTTCATATAAAGAGGAACTGGGAGTGTGAATGCCTTATTCCTAAAACCTTCTGCACTGCACATAGCTCTTCACTATTTGGTCCTATTCCCTAAATAGCTCCCAATGGCATCTGATGCTTCCTGCATAAAGAGGAAGAAGGGGCTTATTGCCTGTTCAGACCAAACATTAACCATCCAAGGGGATTTTAGTGTTGATAATTCTTCTGGAAATCCCCACAGCCTCAGTGGTCTGGCTGACTCAGAGCAACTTGCAGAAATATTAGCAAAAAGATGTCTGCTCAGTACCTGCACAGGGCATAAATTCCATTTCCCTATATTCTATATTATCAGTCGTTTAAAACATTTCAAAAGCTTCAGAGCTTTTGGAATGTCTTTTTCTCCCATCTGCTCACCACAATATTAAAGTTCAGATGGATGATTTCTCACAATACTTTTGTTGTAAAAGTGGAATTCAGTAAGTTATCTTGGATGTTCACTGGAAATATTTTAGTATTTTTTGTAGTTAATTCGTAAACATCA
The DNA here is from genome assembly GCA_015471245.1 of Laticauda colubrina. Taxonomy (NCBI): domain Eukaryota; kingdom Metazoa; phylum Chordata; class Lepidosauria; order Squamata; family Elapidae; genus Laticauda; species Laticauda colubrina. Next base: position 27,186,605 of record BLBF01000005.1, read on the forward strand.
TCAGGATTCTTTTCAGTCAGGATTCAGGCTGGGCTATAGTACTGAGGCATCATTGGTCACACTTGTGGATGAACTTTGGATAGCTTGTGATGGGAATGTGGCTGTTCTGGATGTCTCAGTGCCTTTTGATAGCCTTGACCATAATATCTTGTTGGACCAGTTCCAGGGTTTGAGAATGAAGGACACTGTCTTGTAATGGTTTTTCTTCCCCTTCCTTTGATACCAGGGCTAATGGAAAAGGAGAGAAAGATCCAGCCTTAGGCCCTGTTTTGTGATTGCCTCGGAGTCAGAGCTCTATTCCCTCCTGTTTAACAATACGAAACCACTGGAGAAGTCATCTGCTGACATGGTGTTTAGTATCATCATATGCTGATGATATCTAATTACATCTCTGTGTGGGGCAGATGATGTTCAGATGCTGTCTCAGTGCCTGGAGGCTGTAAGTGCCTGGATGTAGAGAAATAGGTTGTGACTTAATGCTATCAATATGTACTGGTTGTAAATTTGTGGCTCCCTGGGGTCAAGAGAGTTGACATATTTGACTCTGGATGCAATAATACTCTCCCACCCAAATATCGTGCACAATTTGAAGGACTTCTTAGACATATGACTTCTGGTGAAAGAATAGGTGGTTGGGTGGGTAGCTTTGCACAAATCCATCTTGTGTGTCAATTGTTCCCATTGCTGGACCAGGAGACTTTTCTCACAATCACCCAATCCTTTAGCCCAGTGTTGATGAACCTTTTTGGCACTGAGTCCCAAAACAGGAGCACATATGCACACATGGGGAAGCACTGGAAACTGGAAGAGCAGCTATCCATTAGGAAGCCAGTTTTCACCTGGGTGCCTGGTTGGGGGGGGGGGGGTTCGAGTTGGAGGCATACGGAATTGATCTGTGCTGGGTGGTGGTGTGAGTATTTGTATCCAAAACAAATACAACCCCCCCAAGTACATCCTAGATCTTACCAACCACTGCCTATCCAATACATACTTCACCTACAATGGACAAAAATACAAACAAATAGAAGAAGCACCCATGGGATCACCCCTCTCACCTGTCATTGCAAACCTCTACATGGAACACTTTGAAACACAAGCTCTAGAAAAATATGATCACAAACCCAAACTCTGGCTCAGATACGCAGATGACACCTTCATAATCTGGCCACACGGGAAAGAAAAACTGAACAACTTCCTCACACACCTCAACAGCCTACATCCCAAAATACAATTCACCATGGAAACAGAAGCCAACAATCAACTTCCCTTCCTAGATGTCTTAGTATACAAAAAATCCAATGGCTCCCTAGGACACACCATCTACCAGAAGAAAACACATACAAACCGCTATCTACATGCACTCTCACACCACCACCCAGCACAGATCAATTCCGTAGCCAAGACACTCATCTCCAGAACAAAATGCTTAGCCGATGAACAACACTTAAAAACCGAACTAAACACCCTCACTAATGTACTTACAGCCAATGGATTTCCAAAAAAGAAGATTACCCACCTAATCCAAAAAGAAACCCCAACCAAAAGCCAAGACAGAGAACAAGAAAATGGCAAAGCCCTCCTCCAAGAAAATGGCAAAGCTCTAAAAGGCACTACAGACAAAATCAGCAAGATCCTCCAAAAACACAACATTAAAACAGCATTCTGCACAAACAGAAAAATATCCACCATCCTAAGAAACCCTAAAGACAAAATCGAGTTAGAAAACCAAGGAGTATACGAAATCCCTTGCACTGCCTGCCCCACCACATACATAGGACAAACTAACAGAAGAATTAGTGCACGCATTGGAGAACACAAAAACTCAATCAAAAAAGAAGAACTGACCTCTTCCCTGGTCCAACACCTCAAAGCCACAGGACATGAAATTGACTTTAAAAATACCAGAACTATCACCAAAACCGAACACTTCAACAACAGAATAATCAGAGAAGCCATAGAGATAGAGAAACGCCCACACAGCATGAATAGACGAGATGATACCTCCCGCCTACCAACCATTTGGAAACCTGCCCTCATTAATAAACGAGTAACTAACATGAAGAATGACACCAGACCCACACCCGCAAGTGCCACACAAGATGCTACCACCACACTTCCACACAGAAAAAAGACTCATACCCACACAGAAGAGGAGACACAACCACGAACCAGAAACCATACTGCAGCTGCACCACTACCCGCTTCAAACCCCTCTGACCCATACAAGAAGCAAACTGACACCCACCATGAAGATGTGGCACGACCATGAACACGAAGCCAAACAACAAGATCACAGCTCACCAGCTCAAATCCCCCAGGAACTAAGACTAACCTGAGCACAACCAAGCCCCCACCTAAGCAGAACACACCCCCAGCCAATCAGAACACAGCCAACCACCCTACCAATCAGAACACAGCCAAACCCCCACCCAATCAAGTCACACCCCCACTAGCAGTTAAAAGGAAGAAGCAGCTGCAAGCTCACATTACTCTGAGAAGCACAGAGCTGAAGAAACAAGCCTGAAGATGATGAATGAGACTTCATCGAAACGTTGCCTAGATACTTCCAATTCTACGCGGGAGAAAACCTGAATAACCAAAGATACACACACACAAACACACACACACACACACACACACACACACATATATATATATATATATGCTGTTTAGCTTCCTTCGGGTATTATCCCACGTCATTGTAGTTCTGTTAAAGTTGTAGCAACGTTTCAGCAGAATCTCATCTGCCATCTTCAGGCTGAACAGCACACATGTAAGTACCCGCGAAAACCTAAGAAAACATATATATCAAAAAAATAAAGGGAACACAAAAAAGACATCCTAGATCTGAATGAATGAAATATTCTTTTTAAATACTTTGTTCATAACATAGTTGAATGTGTTGACAACAAAATCATACAAAAATTATCAATGGAAATCAAATTTAGCAACCCTTGGAGGTCTGGATTTGGAGTTACATTCAAAGTTAAAGTGGAAAGAACACTACAGGCTGATCCAACTTTGATGTAATGTCCTTAAAACAAGTCAAAATGAGGCTCTGTAGTGTGTGTGTGGCCTCCACATGCCTGTATGACCTCCCTACAACTCCTGGGCATGCTCCTGATGAGGTGGTGGATGGTCTCCTGAGGGATCTCCTCCCACACCTGGACTAATGCATCCTCCAACTCCTGGACAGTCTGTGGTGCAACGTGGCATTGGTGGATGGAGCGAGACATGATGTCCTAGATGTGCTCAATTGGATTCAGGTCTGGGGAATATGCGGGCCAGTCCATAACATCAATGCCTTCATCTTGCAGGAACTGCTGTCACACTCCAGCCATATGAGGTCTTGCATTGTCTTGGATTAGGAGGAACCCAGGGCCAACCTCACCAGCATATGGTCTCACAAGGGGTCTGAGGATCTCATCTTGGTTCCTAATGGCGTCAGGCTACCTCTGGTGAGCACATGGAGGGCTGACCCACTGCCAAACCGGTCATGCTGGAGGATGTTGCAAGTAGCAGAACATTATCCATGGCATCTTCAGATGTCACGTCTGTCACATATTTCTCAGTGTGAACCTGCTTTCATCTGTGAAGAGCACAGGGCGCCAGTGGTGAATTTGCCAATCTTGATGTTCTCTGGCAAATGCCAAACGTCCTGCACGGTGTTGGGCTGTAAGCACAACTCCCACCTGTGGACGTCGGGCCCTCATACCACCCTCATGGAGTCTGTTGGAGTAGCCATATGCACATTTGTGGCCTGCTGGAGGTCATTTTGCAGGGCTCTGGCACTGCTCCTCCAGTCCCTCCTTGCACAAAGGCGGAGGTAGCGGTCCTGATGCTGGGTTGTTGCCCTACAGCATCCTCCATGTCTCCTGATGTACTGGCCTGTCTCCTGGTAGCGCCTCCATGTTCTGGACACTATGCTGACTGTTCCATTTGGATAATAAGATACACAAGACTGGTATTCCAACAAACAGTTCTTTATTTTAACAGTATAGTGACTTGTAGCGGAACATTTGCCGAAGCCACGGCAGACCTTCTTATAGAGGTTGCTCGCGGCTTGCGGCCAATGACAGCTCTTTATGAATTCCCGCTATCAGGCGAGCCAATCAAAATGGTGCTTAATTGACCAATCCGAGAGCGGTCTGTTCGGCCAATCAGTTTTAGTTATTTGGAGTCTTCTAATTTCCATACACAACACCCCTCCCCCTTTGTTTTTGTCCAATGTGTGTAATGTAGTCACGCAGGTAGATGGGGCTTTTGCAGGTCCTACTTGACCTGCGCAGCTCAATCTCAGCGTGGTCTTCCATCAGTTCGGTCAGGATCGCCTTCTCTCCGCGTCTTCTCCATGTAACCTCCTGGAAGGGTGAGTCAGCCTTGCCGCTCCTGCCTGGGTCTCTCGGGCTGGTTAAGGTGGCTCTGCCGCTCCCTCCTGGTTTTGTCCAGGTTGGTCGAGCTGGCCTGGCTGTCTCCTTCCAGGAAGGCCTCGCCTGCTACCAGTTCTCTTCTCTGGAGGTCATCTATGGGTAAGCGCTCTTTCTGTTTTATCTGAGTTTCTAATTCGGGTTTGTATTGTGTCTTTTGTCATGTTATTGATGGTTCGTCTCTCCCTTTTTTATTATTTTATGTCCCCCCCCTCGGTTGTTTTTGTATTGTTTATTGGTGTTTGCGGCGGTGCTGTAGTATTGCGTTCCAATGTCATAGAGCGAAGCTGGTCAATGTGCCGCTTCCATGTTCTGCCATCGTCTAGTGTGAGTCTGTATGACCGGGGCCCTGTGATTTGAGTAACTGTGGCTAGAAGCCATAATGGGTCCCCAGTAAGATTTGTCACATAGACTAAGTCGCCAATAGCAAAGGAGAGATATTTACTTGAGGAGTCAGGGGTTTTTTCACAGATATAGGTGGGGTGTAGTCTATCTAGGTAGGAACACAGTTTTCTACCCATGAGGAGTTCAGCTGGGCTTTTGTTAGTGGTTGTGCTAGGGGTGATATGCTGAATTGTTAACAGTTTGTTAAGTCTATCTTGGACGTCCCCCATGTCCAGTTTGTCTAGGGCCTCTTTAGTATAACGAACCATGCGTTTAGCTCATTCATTCGAAGCCGGATGAGCCGGCGCTGTCAGGGCATGTCGGATGCCCTGCGCAGCCAGGTATTGCTCGAAGGCTAAAGCAGTAAACTGGGGTCCATTGTCAGATACCACTACATCTGGCAGTCCATGGGTAGCAAAAAGTTTGTTCAATTGTTTTATGACTGCTTCAGTAGTAGTGGACGCCATTAGAATAACCTCTAACGAGTTTGAATAAGCGTCAACAATTATAAAATATGTGTTCCCTTTAGTTGGCCCAGCAAAGTCAATATGCAGTCTCGACCATGGGCCTCTGGGAATTTCCCATTCCAGGACTGGTACAAGAGGGAGGGTCCGCCTTGATTTTTGGCAGTCATGGCATGTTGCCACCCATTTTTCAATGTCTTTGTCCAGCCCTGGCCACCAGGCGTAACTCCTGGCCAGGGCTTTCATTTTTACTATGCCCGGGTGTCCCTTGCGCAACATGCACAACACTTCCTCCTGCAACTTTTTTGGAATTACCACCCTGTCTCTCCACAGTATACAGCTCTTTTCAATGGACAGTTCAGTCTGCTGGGTGCGAAAAGGTTTAAAAGTCTCGTCTCTATCTTCATCTGGCCAGCCCTTACCTACCCAATGCAGGATGCGAGCTGTCAGCGGGTCTTTTGTGGTAGCTTTAGCGACGCCTGCTGCGGTTCGTGGCAGATTCGGCCATGTCTCGATTTGAAGAGTGGAGACAGTAGGAGTTGGGTCGCCTTCCTTGTCGGGCAGCGGGGAATGGCTCAAGGTATCCGCATGGGTGATGGTCTTTCCTGGGCGATGGATGAGTGTGTAATTGTTTGCAGTGAGGAATTCTGACCATCTCATCATTCTTGGCGATAGGATGTTTGGGGTTGGTTTGTTCACTGCCAGAATTCCTAGCAGGGGGTTGTGGTCTGTGATAACAAAAAATGTCCCACCATATAGGTATTCGTGGAATCTCTTGACGTCTACTATGATTGCGAGGGCTTCTTGGTCAAGTTGGCTGTAGTTCCTTTCCGATTTTGACAGTGTTTTGGAATAGAAAGCGATTGGTGCTTCTCTGCTGTCTGGTAGCTTGTGGCTCGTATGGCGCCGATTCCAAAAGGCGATGCATCACAGGTGACCATCAGTGGGCAGGGTGTTGCTGTATTGTATTAAAATGGTGTTGGATGTTAATAAGACCTTAATGTTTTGGAATGCTGCTTATTCTCGGTGGCCCCAATTCCAGACCTTTTTTTTATCTAATAGTCGATGTAATGGCTCTGCTACAGTTGCTTTCTGGGGCAGGAAGACATTGTAGAAGTTAATGAGACCTAAGAATGCTTGTAAGTCTGTTTTGTTCTTAGGCCTGGGTGCATCTTTAATTGCTTTTATTTTCTTTATAGTGGGGTGTATCCCTTGCTCATCTGTAAGGTAGCCTAAGAATTCAACTTGATTGGTGGCTAGTTTACATTTTTCTCTTTTGACCTTAAGCCCTGTTTCCCTGAATCTTCGCAAGCCTTCTCTCAGTCTATTTTCTAATTGGTGTTTATTTTTAGCTGATACTAATACGTCATCAAAAGAGGGAATGACTCCTTTTATTCCATTTAGAAGGCGCTCCATGAGGCTTTGGAAAACACCTGGGGCAACGCTAACACCAAATTGAAGTCTGTTACAATTGAATGCCCCTCAGTGCGTGACTATAGTCTGTGCCTCTACAGTTTCGGGGTCAACTGGCAGCTGTTGATATGCTTGCATGAGATCAAGCTTTGAGAAAATTTTTCCTCCCCCGAATGAATGCAACAGGTGTTGAACTACCGGAACAGGGTATGCGCTTTGCTGGAGTGCATGATTGAGGGTGGCCTTATAGTCACCACAGATGCGCACTGACCCATCTGGTTTGACAGGAGTCACGATGGGAGTTTCTCACCTGGCATAGCCGATTGGCTCTAACACCCCTTGTGTGATGAGTTTGTTAAGCTGCTCATCTATTTTCGGTTTTAAGGCAAAGGGAACGTGTCTGGCTTTGAGCCTGATAGGAGGTATCTTAGGGTCTAGGCTGAATGTTATTGGGGTCCCCTTGTACTTGCCTAGGATCCCATTGAATACATCCCGGAACTCTTTCAGCAGGCTCTCTTCCCAATTGGTCTCAGCGACGCTGTTGATCCCGGTCACTCCGATTCCCAGGGGTGCGAAACATTCGATTCCCAGCAGGCTAGGGTGATCACGGTTGACGATTGTCAGAGGAAGTACTTCAGCGTGGTTTTTGAATTCTATTAGGAAATGTCCAAGACCCACTACCGGGATTCGGTTTCCCTGGTAATCTTTAAGTATCAGCTTTTGCTGTTCCAGTTCTCTTTGCTTGATGTCTGGTATCAGGTTTCTGATAGTGTTCCATGATTCCATGACAGGTATGATCTGGAGTCTACTTCCATTTCACAGGGCTTTCCTTAGATTTTCACATTTATTCAGACCTTTTTCGCGTTTGCTGCCCTGGCATTTCCGATGATTATTGTTTGATGTGTTTCTTCTCTGTCGTTCATTCACCGGTTTCTGTTCTCTCAGCTTCATTGGCTTCTAGCTTGTCTCTCTCTGTTTCTGGGGTGTGTGTGTGCTGCCGCGTCTTTTTGGACTATAGCACTTTTTGTTCCGGCAGACCCTTGCAATGTGCCCCCATTTCTCATAAAATCTGCAAATGGCATCCAGGAATCTGCATTCGGAACGTGGATGATCACCTCCGCACCCAGCACACTGGAATTCTCACCTCCTTCCTCTTTTTTCCTGCCATTTTCTTTCTGACTGAAGCCTATGTATGTCTTTGTTGTCATCATCGGTGTCTCTCGGGGAGTTGAGGTCTTCATGGTGGGCAGTTGCTGTGGGCTGTTTTTGGTTTCTTCCATCTTCTTTTCTCGGGGTTGGTTCGTTGGTTCTGGATGTATTGAGTTCATCTGGTGCATGGTGGCTGCGGATTTCTTGGCTGCTTCAGTGGCAGTGGCTTCTGCGATGGCCTCAGCCACTGTGATATTCGGTCTGTTTAGCAGCTTGCTTTAGAGCGTAGTGTCCTTCAACCCCAGGACCACGCGGTCTCTCATGGCTTTGTCCATGTTCTGAAATTCGCAGACTCCTCCGATATTTCTTAGGGGTGCGACGAAATCTCCGATGCTCTCATCTTCTCATTGGTCTCGCTTATAAAATTCATGCCTTTTGATCAGATTGGAGACCACAGGCACATAATGGGCTTGCAGCATTCGGTTCAATTCTGGCCATGCCATCTGTTTTACGTCCCGTGGTTTGGTTAGCGCCTTGGCCATTTTGAAAACAGCAGGGCCACAATGTGTGAGGAATACAGCTCTCTTCCTCTGGTCGGTTATTTGTTGTAGTTTGTTGCTTCTAAGAACATCAGAAAGCGGTCAATGTATGACTCCCAATCTTCTTCGGCTGGGTTGAACAGTGCGGGCAGCGCATTGCTACCGGCCATCTTGGTTGCTCGGTTCTGGTTGCAACGTGCTTTGGTCTCGCTCTTGTAGGATGATCACATCCTTGTCACCAGTGTTCCATTTGGATAATAAGGTATGCGAGACCGGTATTCCAACAAACAGTTCTTTATTTTAACAGTATGGTGACTTGTAGTGGAACATTTGCCGAAGCTGCGGCAGCCCTTCTTATCGCTTGCGGCCAATGACAGTTCTTGATGAATTCCCGTCAGGCAAGCCAATTAAAATTGTGCTTAATTGACCAATCCGAGAGCGGCCTGTTCTGCCAATTAGTTTTAGTTATTTGGAGTCTTCTAATTTCCATACACAACACTGACAGACACAGCAAACCTTTTTGCCACAGCTCGCACTGATGTGCCATCCTGGATAAGCTGCACTACCTGAACCACTTGTGTGGGTTGTAGACTCCATCTCATGCTACCACTAAAGTGAAAGCACCGCCAGCATTCAAAAGTGACCAAACCATCAGCCAGAAAGCATAGGAACTGAGAAGTGGTCTGTGGTCACCACCTGAGAAACCACTCCTTTATTGGGGATGTCTTGCTAACTGCCTATCCTTTCAACCTGTTGTCTATTTCATTTGCACAAGAGCATGTGAAATTGATTGTCAATCAGTATTGCTTCCTAAGTGGACAGTTTCACAGAAGTGTGATTGACTTGGAGTTCCATTGTGTTGTTTAAGTGTTCTCTTTATTTTTTGAGCAGTGTATATATGTATGTATGGTATTCAGCTTTGTACGGGTATTTTCCCACGTCATTATAGTTGTGCTTTTAAAGTTGTAGCGACTTTTCAACAGAATCTCATCTGCCATCATCAGGCATAGATACCCGCAAAAACTTAAGAAAACATGCACACACACACACATATTTTTATATTCCCCACCATAAAACAGATAGGAAATGCTTACTTCAACAGATATAAATATGAATGATGAGTTACTTCAGAAGCCAGAATTAAGATGGCTGGAGGTTGCATAATGTCCTTGCAATCCCAGGTGCATATCCTTCATCTAGAACAGAGCAATGATATGCGGAACTACTGGACAGGCCGGTAACATAATGTTCACCGTGAAAACACCCCTAGCATATTGTGGCCAGGAAAAGGCATGATTGTTCTAATGCGCTTCAACAGAGATATTTTATTTGGTTTTAACATAAAATAGTGAAGGAGGAGAATTGATTAGCTATACGAGATTGGTTCACCCAGAGAACCCATTATTGGATAGTATGGTATTAAAAATACCATAACTATATAAACAAGAGGCATTGCTCCTTCTGAGTTCTTTCACCACTACAATGATAAAATGCCATCCAAATATAATAAAAAAATGTCCCTGTTCCCAATCTCTTTTGTATCTACTTTAATGGATTCTGTCATCATCCAGATCTGTGAGTCTGGAAGTCATCATAGGCAAGGTGACTGATCTCCTTTGGCTTCATAGTTTCACTGTATCTTCTTTCTGCAGGGGAGCCATCCACCAATTTGGCTGTTGTCGAAGGATCTTATTTGGAGTGCTACCTGAGATCTCTAGGAAAGATTGTTTATCCTTCTCCTACATCCCATTTGGGGATCCACAAAATTATGTGAAATGAATAAGAAAGAAGCTATACAGAAATTGCCCTAAGGGAGAGAAAGAGTACAGAATCTCACAAAGTTGTGCAACTGACTCGTAATGTAGATCAAAATAACTGAACGTGAAAATTGGTGGACAAGGTAGAATCTTGCATCAAGGAAAGCAGGGACATGTATATTTATATGAACAAATATATATAAATTGGAAATAAGTAACAAAATCCCAGATTCTCATGCATCTTTATATTTTGCATACAGAAATGAGAAAAGGGGATACTACTACATTTACATGTAAGCATATATTTTGGAACACAATTAAAACAGAATAATGTAAAATGCTTCTTGTTCTGAAAGTAGAATAGTAAAGATCTTGTGATTATAGAATAATGTTAAAACAAAATAGTACAAATGCAACTCCTCTTCTTCTACAAATAAAAACAGTAGAGCTCTTCTCTCCTCTTCCCTTCCCTATTTTTATTTTTGCCCTATAGCCTGGCAAAAATAAGAAATCAGAAATAAGGAAGTGGGAAGGTTATGACTATGAGAGGAACTAAAATAAATATGCTAAGAGAGAAGGCAAATACTGGGAGAGAAATGGCTACTGCAAAGGCAGTAAGTGAAGAGACTCCTCAAATCAATTTTCAAAAAAAGTACATTGAAATAAACATTTCTTAGATTGACTTAAAAACTAACCATGATGAAACCATTTGTATTTTCTATAGGAGGAGATTCTACAAGTGCAGATCTACATCAAATACACCACATCTCTGAAGCCTTTAAATTTAATATTGTTTATTAATGGCCTAATTCTTGCCAGTAAAAAAAAAAGTTTGCCAGGCTCCATGTTTTTTGGGAGTTTTAAACAAATTATGCTGTTCTCTTCTATCTCGGTCTGTGGAATATTTGTCACCCTAACCTCTAAGGAATGATTCAGGATTTGGGAGGAATGAGTGAAGACTTAAGGCAAGTGATTTATGGCTACTATATTCTGACCTTGTGAAGATGACTGTATGTTTAAATCAAACTTGTGTTCAGAAGTGTACTTTTCATGTTGCAAAGCTACAGTGTTATTGTTCCGTCCGGAAAAACGCGAGGTAGACCGGGTTCCAACAACAAGGTCTTTATTTGTTAACAGTAATTGAAAAACGGAACATTGGCTCAAGCCGTGGCAGCCCTTTTATAGCAGTTTGTCTGCCGGCTTGTAGCCAATGACAGATATTTAATCTTGCCGCCTTTAAGCGGCTTCGTGGATTGATTCCTAGTAAACCAATCCCTATACTGGCTTTCTTAGCCAATCAGAATCATGAATTAGGAGTCTACTATTTTCATACAGAACACCCCTCCCCTCTTGGTTTAGTCCTACGTGGTGACGTAGTCGCGCAGGTAGGTGGGGCTTCTTTTGACTCTACTGGACTTGCGCGGTTCATTTCTGCTGAAGACTTCGACCGGTTCAGATGAGGTTGCTGTCTCTCCGGGTCTTTCCCATGGAACCGCCTGGAAGGGTGAGTCAGCCATTTTGCTGCCGCCTGAGTTTCTCAGGCCAGCAGTTTTGCCGCTCCCTCCTGGTTTCTCCAGGCAGGTCAAGCTGGCCTGGCTGGCCCCTTCAAGTGGACTCTTCCTGCAAGTTTCTTCTAACTGTAAGTCTCTTTTTTGCTCTTTTTGTTTGTTATAATATTCTGGGTTTAATTTGAGCGATTCTTTATTATTTTCTTGTATTTCCCCCCCCTCTTTGGTTTGTTTTTTGTCATTTTTTATTATTTGTGGTTGTGCGTTCGTATTTCTTTCAATGTTTCGGGAACAAAGCTGGTCTATGTGCCGCTTCCATTCCCTGCCATCGTCTGCGGTTAGTCAGTAGGACCGGGGGCCTGTAATTTGGGTGATTGTGCCTGGAAGCCATAAGGGGTCCCCGGTGAAGTTTTTTGCATAGACTAGGTTGCCGATTTCAAATGTCCTGAAACGGGTGGAGGAGTCAGGGGGGTTTTCTGGTGTATAATTTGGGTGCAATCTGTCTAATTGCGATCTAAGCTTTCTTCCCATTAATAGTTCCACCGGGCTTTTGTTTGTTATAGTACTGGGTGTGATATGCTGGAGGGTGAGTAGGCGGTTAATTTTATCTTGGACATCCCCAATGTCCATTCTCTCTAAAACCTCTTTGGTAAATCTGACCATTCTCTCGGCTCTACCATTTGCAGCCGGATGGGCCGGCGCGGTTAGAGCATGTCGTATACCTAGGGAGGCTAGGTGCTGTTTGAATTGGATGCAAGTTAATTGTGGGCCGTTGCCGGACACTAGGACATCTGGCAGTCCATGTGTTGCGAAGAGTTTGTCAAGTTGTTTAATGACTGACTCAGTTGTCATAGATGGCATAACTTCAACTTCCAGCCAATTCGAGTATGCATCTACGACAATTAGGAAGGTATGTCCCTTTGTAGGACCCGCAAAGTCAATGTGGATCCGAGACCAGGGGCCTCGTGGGGTTTCCCAGTCCTTTATAGGTGCTTGTGGTGGGGAAGGCCTAGTTTTTTAACATTTGTTGCAAGAATTTACCCAGTATTCGATGTCCCTATCTATACCCGGCCACCAGACATAACTTCTAGCCAGACTTTTCATTTTAACAATACCAGGGTGGCCTTCGTGAAGCATACCCAGTACCCTGGTTTGTAATTTAGGAGGGATAACTACCCGATCACCCCACAATAAACAACCTTTTTGAATCGAGAGTTCAGTTTGTCTGGTCCGTAAAGGTTTAAAGTTCTCCGTTTTTTGGTTTTCCGGCCAGCCTTTACCTACCCAGTTCAGTATGTGGGCAGTCACTGGGTCCTTTGCGGTGGCTCTGGCGACATCATTTGCAGATATTGGTAGATCGGGGCATGTCTCTATCTGCAAAGTGGTCATCGTTGGGTCTTCCTCTGTTGTTGGCAATGGCACTCTGCTCAACGCGTCTGTATGGGAGATTTGTTTCCTGGGTCAATGTGTTAATATATAAGAGTAGGCTGCTAGGAATTCTGACCATCTAGTCATTCGTGGGGACAAAATGTTTGGTGTAGGCTTGTTTCCCGCCAAAATTCCTAGTAGCGGTTTATGGTCCGTTACTATCAAAAATGTTCTTCTATATAGATATTCGTGAAAGCATTTCAATCTGGCGACAATTGCCAGGGCCTCTCTGTCTAGTTGACTATAGTTACGTTCAGTTTTAGACAGGGTCTTTGAATAATAGGCGATGGGTGCCTCTCTTCCATATGGCAATTGGAGGCTCAGGATGGCACCGACTCCGAACGGTGAGGCGTCGCAGGTTACCGACAATGGAAGTGTGTTACTAAACTGGATAAGAACAGTGTTTGATGTTAATAATTTTTTTATTTTCTGAAAGGCTTTTTGCTCTCTATGACTCCAAGTCCAATTTGTTTTTTTATCCAGTAACCAGTGCAATGGTTCCGCTATTGTCGCTTTGTGGGGTAGGAACACGTTATAAAAATTTATCAGTCCGAAAAATGCCTGCAGTTTGGTTTTGTTTCGTGGTTGTGGTGCGTCTTTACTGGCTTTGACTTTTTTGTCAGTAGGGTGTATACCCTCTCCGTCTATTAGATAGCCCAGAAATTTGACGCGATCAGTCATTAAGCGGCATTTTTCTTTCTTTACTTTCAGGCCAGATTCTCTGAATTTTGTTAGTACATTTCTTAGTCTTTTTTCTTGTTGGGTTATATCTTTGGCCGAAATTAGGACGTCGTCAAAATATGGTACGACCCCTTGTATTCCATTCAATAGGCGTTCCATGAGGCTTTGGAACATGCCTGGGGCTACACTCACTCCAAACTGGAGTCTATTGCACTTGAATGCTCCTTTGTGGGTCACTATTGTTTGTGCCTCGGCTGTTAAGTGGTCTACTGGAAGCTGTTGGTAAGCTTGCGCTAGATCTAGTCTAGCGAAAACTTTTCCTCCCCCAAGTGAGTGTAATAAATGTTGCATGACTGACACCGGGAATGCAATTTGTTGCAACGCATGGTTCAGGGTAGCCTTGCAGTCTCCGCAGATGCAAACTGACCCGTCAGGTTTAATTGGTGTTACAATTGGCGTTTCCCATTTAGCATGGTCAACAGGTTCCAAAACCCCTTGGTCAATTAATTTGTTTAGTTGTTCCTCTATTTTTGCTTTTAATGCAAAGGGAATTCATCTGGCCTTTAGTCTTCTAGGAGCTACCTGGGGGTCTAGACTAAATGAAATTGGGGTCCCCCGATACCTGCTTAGGGAGCCATCGAAAACGTCCTGGAACTCGTGGATCAGGTTTTCTTCCCAGTTGGTTGCGGCCACCCGGTGTACTCCGGTCATTCCGATGCCCAATGGTGCGATCCATTCGATGCCCAGGAGGCTTGGTCTGTCTCAGTCGACTATTGTCAACGGCAGAACTTCGACGTGTTGTTTGTAGGTGACTCGGAAGTGTCCTAGACCTACCACAGGAATTCGGTTCCCTTGGTAGTCTTTCAGGGTTAGTTTTTGTTTCTGGAGTTCTTTGAGTCTGATATTTGGGACCAGTTGTTTGATTATGTCCCATGACACCATTGAGAGAAAAGACCCTGAATCTACCTCCATTTCGCAGGGGCTGCCTTCGATTTTTACTATTATTTTGACTTTCTTCCCGCTTTCTGTCTGAGCGCTTCCGATAGTGACAGTCTGATGGGTCTTTTCTCGGTTACTGGCTCGTTTGTTTCGCTGCCACTTTCTCTCGTTTTGTTTTGGCTCAGTTTGTGGGGGAGAATTACTGCGTCTATTAGGGCTGTAATTTTTCTTATTTCTGCAGACCTTCTCGATATGCCCCCTTTTCTTACAAGCTCTGCAGATGGCATCAAGGAATCTGCAATCGGCTCGAGGGTGGTTTCCTCCGCAGCCGGCGCATTCCCACCAGTTTCTTTTTTCACGCCCTTTTTTGTTGGTGTATAGGCGGTGGACCTCATCGTTTTCCTCTCCGGATTCTGATGTCTCGTCAAAATCTTCGTGGTGTGTGGTGGCGGGAAATTGTTTCTTCCCTCTAGCTAGGCTTGCTTCGTCGTTGTTCGCGTTCATCTGTTTCATTTTGACTGCTGACTTTTTCGCAGCTTCAGCAGCTGTGGCTTCTGCGATGGCTTCGGCGACGGTTATGTTGGGTTTATTAAGCAGCTTGCTTTGTAAATTAGAGTCTCTTAAACCCAATATTTCTCGATCTCGCATCGCTTCATCTAAGTTCAGGCAGTCACATGCTCCCCCCACTTGTCGGAGAGCTGCCACAAAATCAGCGATGGTCTCGCCTTCTTTCTGGTCTCTTAGGTAAAATTCGTGCTACTTGATAAGGTTTGACACCACCGGTGTGTAGTGAGCCTTCAGTATTCGTTGGAGCTCAGGCCAAGTCATTTGCTTCACATCTCGGGGCTTCGCTAATGCCTTGGCAATTTTGAAAATCGTGGGCCCGCAATGCGTCAAGAAGACAGCCCTCTTACGCTGGTCTGAGATCTCTTCCATCTCGTTACTTTCCAAATACATTTGGAAACGGTCTACGTAGGATTCCCAATCCTCTTCATTGGGATTGAAGGGTGCGGGCGGCACGTTATTTCCAGCCATTGTCTTCAGTCTGGTTTAGTTGCCGCGTGCTCAGTCTCGCGTTTTAGGACGATCCCACCTTCGTCGCCAGTGTTCCATCCGGAAAAACGTGAGGTAGACCGGGTTCCAACAACAAGGTCTTTATTTGTTAACAGTAGTTGAAAAACGGAACGTTGGCTCAAGCCGCGGCAGCCCTTTTATAGCAGTTTGCCTGCCGGCTTGTAGCCAATGACAGATATTTAATATTGCCGCCTTTAAGCAGCTTCGTGGATTGGTTCCTAGTGAACCAATCCCTATACTGGCTTTCTTAGCCAATCAGAATCATGAATTAGGAGTCTACTATTTTCATACAGAACAGTTATGGATGCACCTACAGTATTAAATTTGTTTTCCATTAAATTCTTAAATGTAGACAATCCTTTTCAAAAGCATACTATTCCAGAATGATATAGACCTTCCCAGTCACATACTTTAGATTATTTTATCGCTATGTTTGTGGTTCTGAATTCTTTTAGCAATGTGCTCATCACTCATTGTGGTTTTCTTAACTATGCTTTACTCAACCCAATTTTTTTTGGGGGGAGGGGGTTGTATGACACACTGAAACATAATCATAGGAGCTGGATTCACACATGTGAAGTTACAAAATGAATAAATATTGAAGCAAAACTTGTTCTATGTCAGCATAGACACTGTCTTCTCAGCTTGTTCCAGCAGGGATAATAAGCTCCTGTCCAAAAATACACAGACAGCTGCTTTTGCATATGTCTGAAATAGTGTGAATCCCTAAGCAGGGCATACATGCTTAGTCAAGGTCAGCTTTGCACTCTTCAGTTTTGGTCCCAGAGCCAGAACAAAAATGATTAATATGAACCTGAGCAAGGCGTTCCCTTCCTTTTCAGAAATATCTATGAGCCCCATCTTGCTTGGGCTCCTGAGGAGCATGATTGTAGGGCTAGTGAGCAGCCTGAAGGTCCTTTCCTGTGCCTTTTCATGACCTTTTAATGTTGAATTTTAATTATCTTTGCCTCTAGATACTGTTTTGAGGTTTTTAATATTTTATTTTTACACAGTCTGAAGACCCTCTGCAAGGGAGATGGGCGGTTTCTAGATTTTATAATTTAGAATTTAAATTACAACTGTACACAATGCAGTATCACAGACATTTCTGTAGACCCCTCAGTGCTGCAATGTGAGATGCACAGGTTGCCAGTTTGTTTTAAAGGCCTTTATGAGATGGGTCTAGAGTATCTGAGACATCCCAATGGAACTAGCCTGCTCCACTTGGTCCAGTGGAAGGGATGTACTTCAGATCATATCGGCCAAAGAATTTCAGCTGGCAGGATCGAGGGGAAGAGCCTTTTCTGCTGTGGCTTCTGCCCTCTGGATATTCTCCTATCTGAGATGAGGTCTGTCCCCACATTCTTGGCTTTCTGAAAGAGCCTAAAAATTTGGCTCTGTTGCTTGGCCTGAGGCCCCAAGAGGCACCTACTACATCAGAGGTGGCTAACAGGATAGAGAAAATCACCATCCCCAGACCACCATTGTTTTGGTTTTTAACTTTTACCTTTTCTATTCAAATCTCCCACTGCCTTAAGAAAGTTCAAAACATTCTCAAAGATCCATCTCATCCTGGGCACCCTTCTTTTTGAACTATTACCATCTGGCAGATGGTACAGGATAATAAAAACAAGGACAAATCGGCTGAAAAACAGCTTCTATCCCAGGGCAGTAATTCTGTATAATTCTACTGTATAGTGCAATATTAATGCAATATCAGGGGTTTTCAATTCAGTGTATAGAATATGAAGGATGTGTGTTTGTGTTTATTTTCATAGTCATAATGTACACTGAATATGGTATTTAATTTTGTTGTATGAAGTGCAGTGACAATAAAGTAAACTAAACTAAAACTAAACTAAATTTTCTAATGTTGTTTACTTTTTTGTATTGTAGATCGCCCATAGTCTCCTATCAGTAAGATAATCAGCATAGAATACATATTTAATAAGAAAATAAATAAAAAGACCCACAGAGAAACTAGCAGTTCATCTTGACTTTCACACATCATCTTGATTATAAAATGAGGCCATCACTCAAAGATTTTGAGACACAAGATTGTGCTTAGCCATACTGCTGGTTTAAGACTAATTTGATTTTTTTTGCATACCACAGCCATATAGCTTTGTTCCAACAGGGCTTTGTGAAATGTATGAACCCTGTATTAGTTGAGAAGCCAGCATTTAAATAAACCTTGAGTTAATGTAATCTGTGATCTGACTAACAAATCCACAAAAATTCTTCAACTTACTGAAGAAAAGTATTTTACACAAAAAGCTAATCAAATCATAGGGCACCATTACAAGTAATGCTGTAGCACATGTTCTACTTACAGTATGCAGCACAAATTAATTTTACAATTTTCCCATTCCTTGTTTGTACCCTATGTCCTCAAGGGCCTTTGTACTCAGACCAGCCTAGCTGGTGAATCGGATCATCCTTACGGAACTTGAGAATGCAGAAGTACTCCATCTGGTCTAAGTTACCCACATTGTGGTCTGGCTGAGGCACTGTGCCTGGAGAAGTCTTCTTTTAGAAAAGATATTAATACTGTTTCACCCCATGTGCCATTCTTTTTGTTGGTCAGGATATCTTCCTCTTGTGCCAGGAGGAAAGGGAACTTCCTGGGTTCATTAATTGCTTCCCATTCCTACCTTTTTGCACACTGGTCTCCAAGAAATATGAATATACTCTGTTGAGTCAGCTATTATCAAGTTAACTTCCCCCTTCCCTAGAAACATTGCCTCTCATCCTTGTCTCATGCTGCATAAGAAAATCTTTCAGACAAAAGGGATCTTCCAGACAAAATGCCTTAATTTGAATTACTATGAACAGGGACTGTTTGTCCTACATCTTTACATGACTCACAAAGCAGGAAAAAATATATGAACCAAACCATGTTTTGAGAAAAGACAAATAAAGGGCCAAAAGTATTTATCATGGAAGATCGGCTTTTAAAATTAATAATAAAGAGATAGAAGAGAGTTGTCCTCAAAGATGTCAGTTGTGACCATGAACATATAGTGGAAAATTGGTCCTTTAGATAATTTGAAAAATGAAATCAAACCATAAATGAGGTTTTAAAAAAAGGAAATCTGTTTCATTACCTCAAGAAGGATAAGAAAAAGCATCCAGCACACTTATCTGCATAACATTTGTTCCGTCCGGAAAAGAAGTGCGTGAGACCGGGTTCCAACTAACAATTCTTTATTCAGTTAACAGCAACAGTAACGGAACATTGGCTCATGCCGCGGCAGCCCTTTATATAGAGGCTTGCCTGCCGGCTTATAGTCAATGACATTAATTTAATCTTGCCGCCTTTGAGCGGCTTCTTGGATTGGTTCCTAATGAACCAATCCACTACTGGCCTTTTTGGCCAATCAGAATTGACTACTTGGAACCTTCCAAGTTATACAGAACACCCCTCCCCCTTTAGTTCAGTCCTATGTGAGTGACATAGTCGCGCAGGTAGGTGGGACTTTTTCTGGTCACAGTTGACCTGCGCGGCTCATTCTCACCTAGGACTTCAAGCGGTTTGGTCGGGATTGTTTTCTCTCTGGCTTTTCTCCATGGAACCGCCTGGAAGGATGAGTCAGCACTGCCGCTCCCGCCTGAGTTTCTCAGGCCGGTCGAAGTGGTTCTGCCGTTCCCTCCCGGTTCAACCAGGCTGGTTGAGCTGGCCTGGCTGGCACCTTCCAGGTCGGCTTCCCTTTCACCAGGACTTCTTCCGATGGTCTCATCTAACCGTAAGTGCTCTTTTTGGTTGGTTAGATTTTCTGGTTGTGATTTTAATGGTTCATTTTCACACCCTTTTTTATTTATTTGTATTCCCCCCCCCCTTGGTTTTGTTTTCATTGAAATTTATTATTTGAGGTTGCACGGTTGTTTTGCGCTCGATGTTGCAGGAACGAAGCTGGTCTATGTGTCGCTTCCACTCTCTTCCATTGTCCATGGTTAGTCGGTAGGAACGGGGGCCTGTTACTTGTGTGATTGTGGCTGGAAGCCAAAGAGGGTCCCTGGTAAAATTCGTTGCATAGACCAGGTCGCTGATTTTGAAAGTGCGGTATCGGCTGGAAGAGTTGGGGGTTTCTCTCAAGCATAATTGGGGTGCAACCTATCTAAATGGGATCTGAGTTTTCTCCCCATTAATAATTCTGCCGGGCTTGTTTGTTGTGCTACTGGGAGTGATGTGTTGTAGTGTAAATAAGAGGTTTAGCTTGTCTTGGACATCCCCATGGTCCATTTTCTCAAGGCCTTCTTTTGTGAACTGGACCATTCGTTCGGCCCTACCATTTGCCGCCAGGTGGGCCGGCGCAGTTAGTGCATGGCGTATACCCAAAGAGGCTAAGTATTGTTCGAATTGTATTGCTGTTAGTTGTGGCCCATTGTCAGATACCAACAAATCAGGTAAACCATGAGTTGCAAATAATTTGTTTAGCTGTTTTATAACATCGTCGGTTGTTGTGGATGACATTAAGATGACTTCAAGCCAATTCGAATATGCATCCACAACTATTAAAAACGTATTGCCCCTAGTTGGTCCCGCAAAATCAATATGGATTCAAGACCAAGGGCCTCGTGGGGTCTCCCAGTCCCATATGGGAGCTTGTGGTGGTGTGGGTCTAGCTCTCTGACACTTGTGGCATGTTGCAACCCAGCGTTCAATTTCCTTGTCTAAACCAGGCCACCAGACATAGCTCCTGGCCAGGCTTTTCATTTTAACTATGCCTGGGTGGCCCTCATGTAACATGCCTAGCACCTCTTTTTGTAGTTTGGATGGAATCACCACCCAATCTCCTCACAACAAACACCCCTTTTGTCTTGACAGTTCAGTTTGTCTAGTCCGGAAAGGTTTAAAGTTTTCAGTCTTTTGGCCTTCCGGCCAGCCTTTACCTACCCAAGTCAAAACGCGGGCAGTCAATGAGTCTTTTGCCGTGGCTCTGGCGACATCATCCGCAGTCAATGGAAGTTCAGGGCAGGTATCTAGTTGGAGGGTGGTGGTGGTTGGAACTGGGTCGTCCTCGAAGATCGGTAATGGTGTTCGGCTTAATGCATCTGCATGGGTGATTTGTTTCCCGGGTCCATGCAGCAATGTATATGAATAGGCAGCCAGGAATTCTGACCACCTAGTCATCCATGGGGATAGAATGTTCGGTGTGGGTTTATTCCCAGCCAAAATCCCTAGTAATGGTTTATGGTCAGTAACAATGGAGAATGTTCTACCGTAAAGGTATTCATGAAAGCATTTTACTCCGGCGACGATTGCCAGGGCTTCTCTGTCTAGTTGATTATAGTTGCGTTCCACTTTGGAGAGCATTTTCGAATAAAAAACGATGAGTGCCTCTCTCCCATCAGGTAATTGGTGGCTCAGGATAGCACCGACTCTGAATGGTGAAGCGTCGCAGGTGACCGTCAAGGGTAGAGTATTACTAAACTGAATAAGAACGGTGTCTGAGGTTAACAAGTCTTTTATATTTTGAAAGGCTTTCTGTTCTTTGTGACCCCAAGTCCAGACAGTTTTTTATCTAGCAAACGGTGCAATGGTTCTGCTATCGTTGCTTTGTGGGGGAGAAATACGTTATAAAAATTGATCAGACCCAAGAATGCCTGTAAGTCCGTTTTATTTCTAGGTCTGGGTGCGTCTTTAATTGCTTTGACTTTTTTTTTCTGTTGGGTGAATACCTTGTTCTATATCCTAAAAATTCAATGCAGTCAGTGGCCAGGCAGCATTTTTCTTTTTTAACTTTCAGGCCGGATTCTCTGAATTTCGTTAACACTTCCCTTAGTCTAGCTTCTAATTGGGTCGCGTTTTTCGCTGAAATTAGGACGTCATCAAAGTATGGAACGAAACCTTTTATTCCATTTAATAGGCGTTCCATGAGGCTTTGGAAGATGCCTGGGGCAACGCTCACTCCAAATTGAAGTCTGTTACATTTGAACAACCCTCTATGCGTTACTATTGTTTGTGCCTCGGCCGTTATGGGGTCTACTGGAAGTTGCTGATATGCCTGGGCCAAATCGAGTTTAGCAAAAAACTTTCCTCCCCCAAGTGAGTGCAGTGAATGCTGCACAACTGGTACCGGGTATGTGCTTTGCTGTAGCGCATGGTTCAGGGTAGCCTTGTTGTCTCCACAGATGCACACAGACCCGTCTGGTTTTACAGGTGTTATTATTGGTGTCTCCCACCTGGTGTGGTCAATTGGTTCTATGACCCCTTGTACAATCAATTTATTTAATTGCTCATCTATTTTGGGTTTTAATGCAAAGGGGACCCGTCTGACTTTTAGTCTTCTTGGTGCTATTTGGGGATCTAGGCAAAAGGATATTGGGGTTCCCCGGTACCTGCCTAGAGTTCCATCGAAGACGTCCTGGAATTCATGTAGCAGGTTCTCTTCCCAATCGCTCGTGACTATTCGGCTCACTCCAGTCATCGTGATGCCCAATGGCACGAACCATTCGATGCCCAGAAGGCTGGGACAGTCTCGGTCGACTATAGTCAGTTGCAGGACTTCGGCGTGTGGCTTGTAAGTGACTTTGAAGTGCCCCAGACCTACCACGGGAATCCTATTTCCCTGGTAGTCTTTGAGAATTAATTTTTGTTTTTTGTGTTTGTTTTGTCTGATGTTTGGAATCAGACGTCTAATTGTGTTCCAAGACACCATTGATAGAAAAGATCCTGAGTCGACCTCCATCTCACAAGGGCTTCCTTCAATGGACACTACAATTCTGACTTTTTTTCCTCTTTCTGTCTGAGCGCTTCTTATAGTGACAGTCTGATGTGTGTTTTCTTGGTTGCTGGTTCCCTTGCTGTGCTCCCATTTTCTGTCGGCTTGCCTCGAGTCAGTTCTTGGTAGGGAATTACCGTGTCTGCTAGGGCTGCTGTTTCTTCGATTTTGGCAGACTCTTTCGATATGTCCCCTCTTTTTGCAAGCCTGACAGATGGCATCAAGGAACCTGCACTCGGCTCAGGGGTGTTTTCCTCCGCAAACAGCACATTCCTGACAATTTTTCTTCCTTTCGTGCCTTTTTGGTTTGCGTAAAGGCGGTGGACTTCATCGTCATCTTCATCAGTGTCTGATGACTCGTCTAGGTCTTTGTGGTGTGTGTTTGTGGCAGCTTGCTTTCTCCCTCTGCCTGAGATTTTTTCTTTTGGAAGGGTTGTCGTGTCAGCACTGGCATTCATCATCTTCATTGTGGCCGCTGATTTCTTTGTGGCTTCCGCAGCGGTTACTTCCGCAATTGCCTCTGCCACTGTTATGTTAGGTCTGTTTAAGAGTTTGCTTTGAATGGTAGAGTCCCCAAGACCTAACACGACACAATCTCGCATTGCCTCATCCATATTTTGGAATTCACAGGCTCCTCCAATATAGCGAAGAGCTGCCACGAAATCAGCAATGGTTTCGTCTTCCCTCTGGTCTCTCTTATAAAATTCATGTCTCTTGATGAGGGTTGAGACAACCAGCGCGAAGTGAGTTTTCAGCATTCGGTTAAGTTCAGACCAGGTCATCTGTTTCATGTCTCTGGGCTTCGCCAATGCCTTCGCCATCTTAAATACAGCTGGCCCGCAATGTGTTAGGAAGACAGCCCTCTTTCGCTGATCGGAAATTTCTTCCATTTCGTTGCTCTCCAGAAACATCAGGAAATGATCAATATAAGACTCCCAATCTTCTTCATTGGGATTGAATTGTGCGGGCAGCGCGTTATTACCAGCCATCTTGTCTAGCATGGTTTTTTCTCTCACCGCGTGCTCGGTTTCCGCTTCAGGACGATCCCACCTTCGTCGCCAGTGTTCCGTCCGGAAAAGAAGTGCGTGAGACCGGGTTCCAACTAACAATTCTTTATTCAGTTAACAGCAACAGTAACAGAACATTGGCTCAAGCCGCGGCAGCCCTTTATATAGAGGCTTGCTTGCCGGCTTGTAGCCAATGACATTAATTTAATCTTGCCGCCTTTGAGTGGCTTCTTGGATTGGTTCCTAATGAACCAATCCACTACTGGCCTTTTTGGCCAATCAGAATTGACTACTTGGAACCTTCCAAGTTATACAGAACAACATTAATTTTCATCTCTTTTCAGTGTGGTGCTTTTTAATATCTCAGGCACTTATTATATTATATTATTATGTAGCCTGGATGTATATTTGATGTCTTTTTAAAGATATTTTAGGCTATCCAAACAGCCAATCCATGAATTTGTCCCAAGTTTAAAGGTTCATCTTTTTGGGGGAGGAATTCTCTTCAAATCGCTGTGTTTTCGCAGCCTGTTATTTTTATCTCTTTTGCTGTTGAATATATCATATGTGAATTTTTACATTGTATTGTATTTGTTTTAAATTGAGACATTTTTAAGATTTGTGAGATTGATCTATCTCTGGGGAAAGGAGAGTGATTTCCTTAGGCACATGCTTCATATTACAGGCTTGGAAAATGGTACCGTAGAATTGATTTATATTATTTCCCCTAGTTAAGAAAAACCACTGCTGTGAGGATCACACTTCTCTCATATACTAGAGTTCAATATGTGTGGGGAGAGCAGCAGGCAAAGGAATCCTCCAAAAGAAAGGTATTACCAGTTGTAACCTACAAGCTGCATTATCAAAATTAGAAAGCTGCAGAAGTGGTATTCAGCAAGTTCTGACCAGTTTTGGAGAAGCGGTAGCAGAAATTTTGAGTAGTTCGGAGAACCAGCAAATACCACTTCTGACTGGAGATTTTACAGTATCCTTCCCCTGCCACAACCACAGAACTGGTAGTAAAAAATTTGAATCCTTTCACTGGAAAGCTGATATAAATCTTAGAGGATTTTTGAGAAATAGCCCAATTTATCATTAGAATGATATATACCCGTGATGGTGAACCTATAGCACTCATGCCGGAAGTGGCACACAGAGCCACTTCTGCCGGCACATGAGAGGTCACCCGGAAGAGCCCCACTGGGCATGCGTGAGCACCCCCCACCAGCCAGCTGATTGTCGGGTATCTGCCGTGCATGTGCAGGGAGATGCGCATGTGGGAGATGCGTGCACATGCGCAGAGGAATGCGGCATGTGGGGGGGTCATGTGCGCATGCACAGTGGGGCGGGGGAAAGTCTTGCACGCATTGCATCATGGGTGCAGGCATGCACAGGTATGTGCACGCACTTGGCACGCAATATGGAAAAGGTAAGCCATCACTTATATTTACTATGCTGTACAAAAAAATTACATATACGCATAGGGTATATTTGCAAAATGTGCTTCATTTTGTTAAAAGTAACCTATGGTTTGGTAATAATACTGTTGCTTTGCATTCCAGCCACATTTAAGATGACTGGTCTTGTATTATTTCATTTTTAAATTTACATGATTTGGCATAAACCTGTGGTATAGTTTTTTACGATGTGACAAAAATTTTGAGACTCTAGAAAGAGGACAGAGAAGAGCAATAAAGATGATTAGGGAACATATGAAAAATGGTTGCAGGAACTGGGTATGTCTAGTTTGATGAAAAGGACTAGGAGTGACATGACAGCAGTGTTCCAATATGTCCGGGGCTGCCACAAAGAAGAAAGTGTCCAATCTATTCTCCAAAGTGCCTGACAGCAGCACAAGAAACAGTGTGTAGAAACTAATTAAGGAGAGAAGCAACTTGGAACCAAGGAGAAATTTCTTAACAGAACAATTAATCAGTGGAACAACTTGCCTCCAGAAGTTGTGAATGCTGGAAGTTTTTAAGAAGAGATTGGATAACCATTTGTCTGAAGTGGTGTAAGGTTTCCTGCATAAGCAGGGGGTTGGACTAGAAGACCTCCAAGATCCCTTTCAACTCCTATCCTATCCTATCCTATTATGCTGATGTGCAGCCATTGCCCATGAAATGTGGAAAGATAGAGGTACTGCTTGCTTCTGTGTTATTTCTCTTAGACCCCCTGCACATTGGGGGAAGTTAAATAACAGAAGAAAGATGTAGCCATAGTCATGCCCATCCATCTGGATTAGGATGCCATATGGCAAGATCCTTCAGGAATGAAAAGAAGACAAATTGAGTCAAATTTTGACTAACAATTAAGATGCAGTCTAAGCTTGCATAACGTACTGAACCAAACAAAATTACTATATGCTTTTGCATATTGTGCAAACCAGGTTATAGGGCAATGCTCTTACTTAATTAGAACTAATATCATTGGGCTTTGGTTTAGATAAAGGCTAGTTCACACTGGCCGACGGATGCAAAACGTATGTAAAAAGGACACAGCGGACGAGCAAATTTTCCATCCGTTGTTATCCACTCTCAAAAGTGCCCCAAATTTGCATAAACAGAGCAGACAACAACGGAAAGGAACGGATGGGGGGAGGATGTAGCGGGGATGTAAAGCGGATGTTCGTAGGAAGCCTAGTGGATGGAAGCGGATGGAAGCGGATGACACATCCGCAGGGCTTCCAGGGGAGAACAGCGAAGTGGACGCGTAGCAGAAGGAACGGATGCGTAGCGGATGACGCGGATGCATCACAGATGCCTATAGGATGCATAGCAGATGCGTAGCGGATGCAAAGCGTTCACTGCGCATGCGGGGAGGATAACTGCATAAGCTCCGCGGATATAAAAGAATGCAGCTCGCAAGCAGGTCACCATTCAGAGGAAAGACTTGCTGCCAGAGACATCTTGAGAGAACACCATGGGGAAGAAGAGGAAGCCTGTGCCTACTCCTGCCAGTCCTGGCAAGAAGGACAGAACCACCATCCCACCCCCTGGCACTGACTCTGAAGATGCTGGTGCTTCTGCTGCTGGTGCTCCTGGTGCTTCTGCTGCTGGTGCTTCTCCTGCTGGTGCTGCTGCTAGTGTTGCTGGTGCTGCTGGTGCTTCTCCTGGTGGCGCTGCTGGTGGTGCTTCTCCTGCTAGTGCTACTGGTGCTGCTGGTGCTTCTCCTGCTACTGCTGGTGCTTCTCCTGCTGCTGGTGGTGCTTCTCCTGCTGCTGGTGGTGCTTGTCCTGCTGCTGCTGCTGTGGTGGAACAGCCCCAAGGCCCTCAAAGCCCTGCTGCTGAAGGCCCTGAAGCCCCTGCCAGAGGGAGGAAGTGGCAAGGTAAGGAGAAGGGGGAGAGGAAACAGTACTCCATTTCCGAAGACCATGAGGAGGAGGTGCTGGAGTGGCTGAGGGAGAACGAGTACCTGTGGAGGAAGGGCCACAGGCTCTATCACAACACCAAGCGGAAGCAGGCAACGTGGAGAGAGAAGGCGGAGAGCCTGAGTTACACTTCAGATGTACTCCTTGGGTGGTGGAAGCACATGCACACCTGGTATGGCAAGCTGCACCTGAAGAAATCTGGGCAGGCTGCTGTCAAGCTCACTGACCGGGAGACCTATGTCATGGCCAAATGCAGCTTCCTGGAGGGTGAGATCCGCCACCGAGGAGCAGCCCCTCTGTCAATCCTCTCCCTCAGACAGCCCACAGAGAGCCACTCCTCTTCCAGCCAGGAGACAGCTACCGTGTCCAGGCAGGTGTCTTGGAGGGCCCCTTGGCAGAGACCCCCCGGACAGCTGCACTCTCCATGCCAGAGGACGTGGAGGATCCCCTGTCTCAAATGGAGCAAGAAGCAGCCAGAGACCAACCCACACCCACACCCAGCTCCACCTCCACAGAAAGTGAGGAGAGCGCAGAGAGGCAGACTGGAGGGCCAGAGCCACACTGTCTTCTTGGAGATCAGGGACACAATCAAAACCAGCACAGATCTTCTCTCTCAACTGGTCCACAGCAACATACCATCCTCGAACCGGAAGCCCTTCATCACCTACATCAGCCAGACCTTCATGGACCTGCCCGAGGCCCAGTACCAGGTGATGAAGGAGAAGATCACAGCACTGCTGCACCACCCTCCAGGCCCAGCTGAACCTGCTCTTACCCACTCCAGGTCTGCTCCTCCACCCCAGGCGATGTCACAGCCCTTCCACGGATTTCAGCAGCCCCTCGCCTACCAAGCCTACCACTACCAGGACTTCCCACAGCAGAGGCAGCCCTTCCCAGTCCAGGCCCAGGTTCTTTGGACACCACAGATGCCACAGACGCCTCAGCTGACCCATCTGCAGACCAGACAGCCCCACTACACTCCTCCTTCCTCCACCCCACAGCCAAGCCCCTCAACGGACAATCTGTCATCAGTCTTGGGCCTCACATCCCAGGTACTTGATGAAGGGCCTCTCAACCTCACGGGACTGAGTCAGCTCTCTGAGAGCTTCCTGCACACACCATCTCCTGTTGTACCCTCGGGGCCAGGCACCCCAATGGCGCCTCAGACCAGCAGCAACAGCCACCTCCACAGTCCCTGGCCCCTTTACATCTGAGACCATGGGCACGCCTCAGAGTGACTGAGAAGAGTGCCAGAGACTGAGTTGTTACCTTTAAGCTTATCTTTGCTTAAAGACACTTTACTTGGGTCATTTTGCTTTTTAATAAAGTCATACAGTTTGTTATTAATAAAGGTTATCTTTGCTTCACACACTTGGTTCATTTTTTTGACTTAATAAAGTGGTGGGGAAAACTTTGAAAAAAGGGTTAAGTCTTTGCATGCTTGTGGGATTGGTAAGGATAGCTGTGGGATAGATAAACCTCCAGTGCAAGCATAGTGGGACTGTATGATCCACCCTCCCAGCTGCCACACATATGGCCCTTTATTATCAATAACAATTTAATCATTGATCAACACATTTCAACATAAACAAAACTCTTTATTAATGCCCTATTCATTGTAAGGCCACTCAACATATATGGCACAATCTCATCCGTGTGATGAGACAGGCTGAAGGAAACATCCATTAAGCATCTACCATCCTGTCTTGCCACTTCACTGCTCCAGCTGGTGAGTTGCACCAGTGTTTCAGGAGGTTGCGCTGCTTCTTCCCTTCACGTGAAGCTCTGTTGGGGCCTTGCACTTCCACAGTGTCTATCAGGTTTTGTCCTTGCCTCCATTCACCAGGCTCCATGTCCCCATTGCCTTGTTGGTGGTCCACAAGCCTATTCTGCAACACTTGGTAGCGGGTGAGCATGAGATTGTGCAGAATGCAGCAAGCTTCCACGATGCTCCTCACAGTCCCTGGGTGATGCTGCATGGTGGTGAGAAGTACCTGGAACCTGTTGGCCAGAATGCCAAAGGCGTTCTCCACCACCCGCCTTGCCCTGGACAGCCTGTAATTGAAGATCCTCTCTTCACGGGTGAGGTATCTGGAACTGTAGGGCTTCATGAGGTAGGTTGTGAGAGAGAAGGCGTCATCACCCACAATGAAGTAGGGCACATCTTGTGTGTCGTTGGGTAGGGGGGTCTGGATCTGGGAAACCCATGATGAGGTTGCATTCCAGCCCACCCTTGAGGTCACTGGCGTTGTATACCTGGCTATCTGAAGCTGACCCGTTGCCTGAAGCATCGATGTACATGAACTTGTAGTCAGCATCAATCATGGCAAAGAGGATGATGCTGAAGAAGCCCTTGTAGTTGTAATAAGAGGACCCTGAGTTGGGTGTATCTTTGCAGGCCACGTGCTTCCCATCTATGGCTCCAATGGTGTGGGGAAAGTTCCACCTCTGATACCACTGCTCTGCAACTTTCCTCCAGCCTTCTTCAGTGGTGGGACACTGGAGGAGCTGCTCCACGTATTCTTCGATGATGGCCCGCACCACTTCTCTGACCACAATGCTGATAGTGTTGTGTGGCAACTTCCAGGCATACCGCAAGTTTCTGTATGTGGTCCCAGAGGCCAGGTGGTGCAGAGTCAGTGCCACCTTCAGTCCAGGGTCCAGGCTGGGACGGAAATTGGTGTTTGCCTTGGTCAACCTGGGTCTCAGACGCTCCACAACTTTGTCAAACATGGCTGGTGGCATCCTCATGAAGTGCTGGAATGCACGAGGGTCTTCATTCCTCAGCTCCACCATCAGCTTGTCATAGAGTCCAAACTCCACTGTTCTCCCGATCCATCTTTGGACCCAGACAGCTCTTGGACATCTCTTTCTTCCCCTTGCATAGAAAAGGTGAAACAGTCTGAAGAGGGCTTGGTTCTGGTGTTGAATGATGGCGGCTACCAAAAGGAGTGTGCGATGATCCATGGTGGAGATCAATGGATGATGTGGAAGAGCAAGAGCAAGGCTGAAGAGTTCTGTACACCACGGCTGCTGGACTGATAGTGAGATCCAGGTGATTTCCTTCCCCTTTTTATTGGAAATGTCAGTTTTCCACTAGGTGTCCTTCCACATACTCTAGACATCCTCCAGACATCCTAAATATCCGAGATACGTCCCATATATGAACGTTTTGTCCGTTTTAATGCTTTATATACGAGATGCATCCACTTACATCCTTTCTATGTCCGTGCTACTAACGCTGTGTAGACGTTCCGCGTACCTTTCGCTTCCTCCCTCTTTCCGTTTTCCGCTGCAGCAGATGTGAGTTGTGAGGATGGCCAGAGGATGCCGAGAGGATACATTGGACGTGTAACGGATGACAACGGACGTAGAACATTTGTTGCCCGTATGTGTTGTGGATGTAGATCGTACGCGGCGGAAAGTTCATCCGCTCAAAAAGTTTTGTGCAGCTTAAAACTTTTTGAGCGGATGAAATAGCAGTAGACGGATGTTTGACGGATAGAGTGTATGAAACACGTATGCAGTGAGTACATAATGGATGCATCACCTTTTCCAAAGGATGGCAAGTTTTTTTGTTCGTTTTACCTTCTCTTTGCATCCGTTGGTTCAGTGTGACATGGGCTTAATTTTAAATTCACGAGTTAGCAAATTTGGTGGAGCCAGCCAACTGTAGTTTGCTTCACTAGTTGGCTGTAAGTGCTAACTAGTTAACCAGAACTGAGCACCAAATGTAAATGTCCCCCTATAACAGTCTTGTAAATATTTGGATTTATAGTTCCTAGTTTCTGATGTTGAGTATAACAAGGAGTTGCACATAAATTTATGTCACATATGCACGTACTCAGGCAGTCCATATATTAGTATAGTTATACTTTAGTGTAGTACGAGAATTTAGTGTTACATTTCTTGTTAAAAATTTACTCTGAAATATTTATATTTGAATGTCTTTTTATTTTAATTCCCCCCAAAAGCAAAGCAGTTAAAATAGAAAGAAATGAATATACCATTATCAATGTACTTTGAAAATGTTAGTCCAAAAAGTTCAGTATTTTTTACTTATAATGCTTGTAAATTTCTATTTTTTTCCTTTGTTTTTTGTGTTTTAAATATCCACCAAGATAAAAAAAAAACAGAGAGCTTCAGACAAAATGATACAATATGGTCATTGCAAGGGTAAACTCAGAAATCAGTGAGAGCATTCCTGACTGAAAGTTCACCAAGACATTATTTAATCAAGAGTACTGTTTTTGCCATGGGCTGTGGATGTTCTTTCCATTTTCATTCTCTTTTATTAAAAGTAGTAGGAACTTGAGTACTGCAGCAGTAGGCAGCTACTGCTAAGGCAACATAGAGCATTTCGATCATGAATTGGATTTTGTTTAAATGCTAATAAAAAGCTGAAAATCAAATCCATTCCAGCTAAGCTCTGACTGTCCCAAAAGTGCTTTTTGAAAAGGCAACCGAGGTTATCGCTTCTCGTCCAAGAAGCTTCTTCAGTTCTGACTGAATGGAAAGATTTATATTCCTTCCAGTCATCTGGTCGTTAACGCTCTTCTACCACTCAGTCAGAACTGAAGCAGCTTCTTGGACGAGAAGCGAAACGGAAAAACAAAGCCCGCTGTATTTTGAAAAATCAAATTTGCAATATTTAGTGACCCTCAGGCACAGATAAACTTCCAAGTGACCTCAACGACTCTCAGAAAGCATGCTAACGATCAGACAGATCACTCACTGCAAGGAATATAAAGCCTTGCATGATCCTCCACCATTCGGTCAGATCTGAAGAAGCTTCTCGGATGAAAAGCGAAACGTCTTCAGGGAAAATGACTGAGAATCTCCACAAACGCTAAGCTACGACCCTCGGACGCCCCTCGAACAACCCGACATTAAATTCCTCTCACGACTTCTAATTCCCACCAGCCCGCTGAACTTTTTGGCCCTTCGAGCACCATTGATCTCAGCGGCTGCCCCGAGGCGCCTCGCTTCCCATCATGCAACGGGCGCGGCGGTCACGTGCTTGGAGGCGGAGGCAGAAAAATCCGGCCTGGTCTTCCTGGGATCCGCCGCCATGCTGTTGCTCTCGTTGCTCCGTGGTCGCTTTCGGCACAAGCCGCTTTTCCCGACGTCCCTGCTTCCGTTCCTTTTGCTGCTCCTGCTGCCGGGCCCCGCTCAGCCCATCTCCTTCCAATTGCCGGGCAAAGCCCGCAAATGCCTACGGGAGGAGATTCACCGCGACAAGCTGGTCACCGGCGAGTATGAGGTGGCTCCCCCGCCGGGCTCGTCCAGCGGCCCGTCCGCAAACCTCAAGGTGCAGGGCCGGCGAGAGAGCAAGCGGGGCCGTTGGGTGGGAGCGGCGGGGGCCGGGGGTCTGACCGGGCAGACAGACCATATAAAGGCCGCGAAACTGCCCCGAAAGGGATGCTTGCTTTCCCTGCTCGCTACCTGGTACCTCCATGGGCCGGCGTGTTGCTGACCCGTTCCCTTCAGCATCTTGCGACACGTCACTGTGCTCCGTGTCTCCTAAGAAGGCTGAATACGGAAGGAGAAATAAAAAGGGCAGTTTTGGTGCGCTCGCCGGGAAGAATCCCGCGTGTAGGCCGTCCCAAGAACTCCTTGGCCTCTCACGAATCCGGGAGGCAAAAGGCTGCTCATCTACTTTTAGTTTCCTCCTTGGCTCTTATTTTCACATACGTAGAACTTATTCATTCCTGACTTTATACCTGCGATTTTCTCTTGTGTCTCAAGCATCCCCTTGTTCTAGAGTTCTAACCATCCTGTAATTGTCCAAAACACAGCATTGTAAGGATTTGTTCCCTAGGTTCTCAGAATTATATGACACTAGGAAGTGTGACTTAAAATAGTAAAAGACTAGAAAGAGGAGCACAAGTTTGTGGTCTTAAATTGGCTGCAGTGATGATGCCAGGAAGACGACAAGCCCATGCCCTGAAAGTAACAAAGCATTATGAAATTCACTGTTTGAAGTAATCCCTATGTTATCCCATATTACCGGGGAGTGGGGGAATATGCTATTCCTTCTCCAAGTAAAATTTTGCTCTCAATGTGTGAAAATGCGTTCATGGAGATTTTGTGGGATCTAATATTATGACTACTAAATGTGAAGGGATATATTTATACAGCTATATTTTGAATCATCCTTATGAATCCTTCTGAACTAAATGGAATTGTGTAAATGAAACCAAAATTGTTTGTGGCTTGCAAGCTTGTATATATCGTCCTTGATTTACAACCATTCATTTAATCTCAATTCAAGGTTAAAATGGCAGTGAAAAAAGTGACTTATCACCATTTTTCAAACTTACAACTGTAGAAACACCTTCATAGTCACATAATCAAATTTTGAATGCTTGGCAACTGATATGTATTTATGACAGTTGCAGTGTCCCAAGGTCATACGATAACCTTTTGCGACTATCTGATAAGCAAAGTTAATAGGGAAACCGGATTCACTCAACAGTCATGTTACTAATTTAGCAACTGTGATGATTCACTTAACAACTGTGGCAAGAAAGGTCATAAAATGGGGCAAAACTGTCTTGCTTAACAACAAATTCTGGCCTCAATTGTTGTAAATCGAGGACTATCTACATAATCTCTAACACCAGTGAGGCTAAATAGTGGACGTAAGAGGCAGAATAGGACAAAGTTTTTACTACTGTATGTAACTGTATGGGATGCATTATCTGAGATGTCATATAATAAAACAAAATATCTAACTATGTGGAAGTCTATAAAAGAAAGCAAGATAGATCTTATGATGTGAGCAATTTCTTGTTTAGGTATTTTGTTGAAGAGAAGTGAACAAATTAAAAACAAAGGACCGCTAGCCATCACATAGAAAACATAGTGTGCATATAATATTTTTTTGCAAACTAGTGTGCTGCTAGTTGTACAGGAAACTCTTGACTTATGACCACAATTGAGCCCAAAATTTATTTTGTCCCATTTTACAACCTGTTTTGCCAAAATTGTTAAGTGAATCTGGCATGGTTGTTAATCTGGCATGGTTGTTAAGTGAATCTGGCATCCCCATCAACTTTGCTTTTCAGAAGCAATGACCCCTTATGACCCCAGGACACTGCAATCATGATAAAGATGAGTCAGTTGCCAAGTGGCTGAATTTGACATGACTGTAAGGATGTTGTGATGGTTGTAAGAGTGAAAAAAATGGTCCAATGTCACTTTTTCAGTGCAGCTGTAACTTTGAATGGTCACTAAATGAATGGTTGTAAATAGAGTAAGGAGAGACAAGGTGAAAGTGCTCTTTTTAAATAAAAGAGAACTAAGCTATCCCGTATTTTGGTTGGTGATCTTAGTTACTCTTGAACAAGACTAGTAGGGTCAGACCAGAAATTTCAGGGCTTAGAAATTTAAAAAAAAACAGAGAGAGAAGACAGTTGCAACTGATTGATATATTGTTGCTGGGAAAGCTGATTAGACTTATTTATTTAACCACCAGCAAGTGTGACTCCATTTTTATTTGCTATTCAAACTAAAGTTAATGTTCTCTTAATTCTGCCAGCATTTTTTGCAATTCAGGCAGCTATCTGTTTTTTTTATAATTTAGTATTTACTGCATTAATCTGAAGGTAGTTTTGTGTCTTTTGTAAACTGGGCAGATTATATTTAATTTTCAGAAGCATTTCATATTTTCTTTTTGCATAGTTTATTGATTCAGATTGGACAAGTATTGGCACAACTTTTTTTTTGCTTTGACAGTAATACATGCTTACTTTGAGTATGTTCAAATGATGAAGTTCAAATTATAAAGATTCTTGAAAATAAAATGTAGAATTAGAATTTTTTATTGGCCAAGTATGATTAGACACACATGGAATTTGCCTCCAGTGAATAAGCTCTCAGTGTACAATAATTAAAACATTTTAACTGCATATATTTAGGAAAAATAAGTCAATAAACATTTTCTGTAATTCTAAAATATCTATAGCATATTTCTTTTGGCTAATATTAGGGATCCTATGGTTCTAAATTCTCAGAATTTAGAATTTCTATTCTATCCAATTTTTTTTAATTTTTTTTTTTAAGTCCTGTTTTAGCTATTTGCTTTTTTCCAGAAGACTCCAATAGTGCACTGAGATTCTGTGCATCAGCAATTTGTTTTTAATATCCCAATTTTAATATCATCAATGGTTCAGAGCATGTAGGGTATTTATTCATCCAGAATAGTTTTTAAAAAGCTTTAGCACAGCTGATTGCATAAGCAGTTTATTTGTCATTGCTGTTTTCCATTTACTAGCGATCACACAATAATTTTCAGATTGCACAAGTGAACAGTTTTGTATAGAAAAACATAGGTAAAGAGCAGGAAACTTTTTAATTACTATGATTGCTTTTCATTATGTCATTTTTGTTCAGGTTAATTCATTATTATGTTTACATATTTACCAAGCCATCTCAACACAAACATATACTTTTGATTCTAGGGGAGTTAATCCAGTCTAACAGAGAGGTTCTTTAGCCTCTTTGTCCCAACTGTGTGTGGGCACTTATTGTTCAGGCTGACAATGTTTTTGTGTATGGAAGGAGTGGAGCTGGTGGTGTGGTTACTGCATAAGCATTTATGGAACATCTTTCATTCTTTGTTGTACCCCCCATAGTTATGTGGGTTGACTTTTAGCAGTTTGCTCAGAGTTTTGTAAGCAATATGTCTAAAAGTATATAAGTAGCTATCATTTGTTGCCAGCTTAATAGAATTGTAGATGCAGCCAGACATTGGGAAGATCTAGTTCAGATCATCATGTGTGATTTAATTTTGTACGAAAAAAAACATATTTGAATATTCTTATAATTTTTTACTGCACAAAATGAGACTAAGTATATTTTAACAAGTTCTAAGAATACAGTTTAGTATTTGATCTATTGCTATTTTGGTAGTGGGGAAAAGCATTCATGTAGCTTGTCCAAGTTAATTGTGTAGCAAAATGTAGCTATCATTCGCCTTTCCAGATCTACTGTTAATTTA
This sequence comes from Laticauda colubrina, assembly GCA_015471245.1. Lineage (NCBI taxonomy): Eukaryota > Metazoa > Chordata > Lepidosauria > Squamata > Elapidae > Laticauda > Laticauda colubrina. Next base: position 27,222,474 of record BLBF01000005.1, read on the forward strand.
CTTTTAATGAATTGAATGAGGTCTCCCATTAAATTGTGCCCTCTTTTGAGACACTGCTTTTTTCATTGTGGATACTGTTATACTAATATAAACTATCCTTGTGTGTCCAATCACACATGGCCAATAAAGAATTGTATTCTGTATTCTATTCTATTCCATATGATAGCCCAAGGCTCTTTTGACAATCACAATTCAATTAAATTTAAATTTTCAGCAATGAAGATGACCAAAAGGAAAATAATAACTGCATGTTGGAAGATTCCACCTCTCCTAATGTTTAGATATTTACTTGCTTGCTTCTTTAATTTTTAATTTTTTTATTATAGATTACTGACACGGCTGGGCACATCCTTTATGTCAAGGAAGATGCTACTAAGGGCAAATTTGCCTTCACCACAGAGGACTATGATGTGTTTGAGGCTTGCTTTGAAAGCAAACTCCCTGTGGGTGAGTAAGAAAAACTGTTAAGATACTTTTGACAAGTTGCTTTTTACTTTCTTTGCAGAATGCACTTAAAAAATAATTTTGTGTATGAACCAGAGGTATCTGCTTTGCCAAATGTTTTTAATTTTTTGGAATGAAATGCCTAAAATTACTTAATGCCACAACCTTTTAAAATTACTGATGAAGATCATTTTTTTTCGAAAAATGCCTGCAATTCACTAATAATGCAATTATAATATGCTGAATAGAAAAATAATGTAACATATGAAATATAAGAACACCATTATCAAAGAAATATGTGACAGATAAAATCTCCACTGGTTTATAGATTGTACTTAATAATAATGGTTTTTCACTTATTATGTTAGGAAATATCCTTACTGTTTGTAACCCATAATTTATGTTGGTGTTTTATGTGAACCAGTAATCAAAAAAATCCCCATTCAAAATGAACAAAATATGGGCACAACCAATAATTTTTAATATTTCCAACCAAAGAGTGCAGGAGAACAAGGAGATAGTATTGATTTTAATTGTTTTAATGGATAAATTATACAGAATATTCAGGTTTAATTTTGTACATTGCCCAGAGTCACAAACATGTAAAATGGCATAGCTGCATAAATTCAGTAAATAAGATATTTGCCATGTTTCTAACTCAGTGCTCCTCAACTTTTTGGGCACCAGGGACCGATTCCATGGAGAGAGATTTTTTCACGGACCAGAAGGGGTGTGTTTTCTCATGCTACCTGTATGCCACGGAAAGGGCTTTGCTTGTTTCCGCGGCCTGGTTTCTGGCCTGCCGCAGACTGGTGCTGGTCCACAGACCAGGGGTTAGGGAGCTCTGTTCTAATATCTTCCTGAGGTAATTTTTGTTCTCTAGTCTTGCTTCACATGTTTTAACACATAAGAGGTGTTGAAAGTTTCTGCCTGCTTTATATTTTTTCTGTCTTTGCTTTGTAGGAATTCAGTATGGATATTAGATTAGATTTGGTGATATTAGAGCATTTTATAATCCTTGGTGATAGAATTTGATCTGTTTACTGTATATCTGCTAATATCCTTGGGCCAGGCAGGTAGACCTATTATTGATATGTACAAGATATGTAGTGGCAAAGGTTGAGGATCCTTTGCATTAGTGTTTTCTTTCATTTCATGTGAAGAAAGAAAAGTGTAAAAAACATTGGTTGTGTACCCAGATCTGATGGATAGTTGCTCAACAAACCTTAGAGCTAATGGTTCCTTGAGAAGTGACACATTTACCCATCATTCTTTCAAATTACAGGATCAGAGTTCAGCAGAAGTATTGCATAATCCTTTGTCATTTTTATACTGCTTCTGATCAGGGATAGATAGAAAAAAACTTTGAGGAAGGTTTGCCTTGGGCTTGAAGAAGCTTTTGTACTCACTGCCATAGATGAATTTTCTAAGTATTGTGTTTCCTATACTGCATTCTGAATTTGTAAATGCTATGCACTCAGCACTGACGGAAACTGAATTGAATTCTTGCTATTTCTATTTTTTGAAGTTGTTGCTAAATTGCTTGCATTTTACAAAAAAGTATATAGCGCTTCCAGATAATCCCTGGATTATGAATGTTCCTTTAGCAAATATTCAAAGTTACTCAATAAGTCGAAACCACAAATCTTGTAGCACCATGACCATTGTTTGCTCTATGAACAACCGCAGAGGCTCTGCAACATTCATCCTGCAAGTTGACGGCCAAAATGGAGCTTTCAGGGGGCGGATCTGCCCCTCCAATGCTCCGTTCAGGCTTCCAGAGGTCTTGCCTGGCATGCTACAGGCTGAAATGGAGCTTCCAGGGGCAGATCTGCTCCTCTGATGCTCTGTTTGGCCATCCTCGGACCTCCCCCAGCCTGTTTCAGGTATTGGGTGAGGGAAAGCAATTGTAGGGAGCATGGGGAGGTCTTGGGTGGTCTTAGGCAGGTTGCCTGTTCCAGCAGTAGCCCCCTCCATGGCCTTCCCCATGCTGAAATACCTCATGTGCACTTAACGAGCCTCACATTCAATTAGCGAAGGTGTGGAGGAAAGGAGGGAGTGATCCTGTTCAAGGTACGAGATTCACTCCCACAAATGTTCAGGTTACTAATATAATGGGCAAGCTCCATTATATTCATAACTTGAGGACTACTTGTACTTGACAAGTATCAACTTCAGTATCAACACAGCAGCCTGGGCAGAGTATGTATAAAAGGTAATATCAGATATTTGATATGATTTGAGTATTATAGGTTAGTAGGAATGTCAATAATTTTTTTACATGCTGTTCATAAAATAGATGGACATTCTTTGGCAGTTTAGGCTGCAGTATAATTATTTCTGCTTGGGGAAATCAAAACTAAGATAACAGTTATTTGAGCTGTTGAGCCAGGTGGAGTTTGAGCAATTGGGATTTCTCAAGCCTACAGCCACAAAAATGGGGAAGAGGAAGTGAAAGACAATTTTTTTTGTACAAATATCCCATAGAGGGAAGAGATGGCCTGTAAGACTTATAAGGATCCCACAATATGTGCAGAATTGCTAACACAATATTTTTCTTGCATCATTTACTATGCTGTTCAGGTTGCAAAGTTGCTCCTAGTTTTGTAGATTGTCGTAATATTTCTATCATATGCTGAAGTTTGAGAATAATGACGTATGTAGTTGTCATATCTATCAGATTAATTTGATTAATTATTCTTATATGCAGTTCTGTGTCCTTCACTCAATTATATCTTTATAAATAAGTCTTGCATGGACATTCAATCATTATTTGGTCAGATCTGAGACTTTTGTTATTGTTCTTCATTCTTTAATTTTGTTTTTCTATTCAAATTTTCTGAAAGATTTCAGAGTGATCCTTCCCTCTGGATCTCGGGCCAGTGAACAGTTTGAAGGCATACTGTCTTTTCTCTGGCTTCTCGGATATTGGAGAAGGAGCTCCTGATAGGTGAAGAGAAAGCTCATGATAAAAAGATAGAAGGGAAAAGGAAATTAAAACAAAACTCTTCAGTATTGAACACTCTAGGACTCAGCATGTTTTAGGGAGGAACATTCACCCTGTCCAATCTTTGTCCACAGAAAAGCTATGTGGGGAAAAGCAAAGCATTCCAATGGCAATTAGTGTTCTTGTATATCTACCAATATCTGCCAATTGAAAAGAAAGTGGATAAGAATGGCACTGAATATAATTCAGTTGTATACTGTACCTGAAAGTGTTGTATGTGCTTTTTGAAAGCAACATCTATGCTTACTATGTTAAGTGTATTTGCTGAGACTTGAAAATGCTCTTAATCCTTCTGTGATTTACAGCGGAAAAGGTGGCAATTAATACTACCCATGGTCTACCAGTAAATGATGCAATGATCCCATTTTGATTTTTATAGGACTCATCAATTCCATATGGATTAAGAAAAGCTTTGTGGCAAAAATATTTGGCAAACAATGTTTCACATGGATCCTGTCTTCTGGTAGTTCTTTTTGTGATGACAAAAAACTTGTCAAAACAAGTTATTGGACATTCTGCTTTGCTTAAGGTGGAAAGAATAAGTTGTTTATGTTATAATTTTACCCATCAAATATATTGTACTTCTGTACTTTTACTTTTATTTTGAATATTATTTTTAAGCTAAATAAACAAAGTAACAGAACCATAAAATGATTTGTAAAGGATATTTTGCAAACTTTTCTAATCAGCAATGTGGATTTCTATTTTGGGAAGTCCAACAAAAAAAAAATCTGTTTTAAGTCTTTTTATATTTATCTAATAAAAGATGTTGAAACTGCTATAGATTTTCATTATCCTGACAGTTCTTCCTATTATTTTAATTATTTCGCCTAATAGTTTCCAGATCTGCTCTTGTGCATTTATCCTGTTGTAATCTTAGAACTGAAAGGTTGCTAAATTTTTTGTAGTCTATGTCATGCAAATTCAAACTGAAACCTTGCTGATTTCAATCATGTTTATTGACTACACATTTGAATGCAGTTGTAAGAATTGTTTCTTAAATGGGTCCAAATTGATTATGTGATTATAATCAGAATTCATTTTCGTAGAAACACATAGTAATTGTGAGATAGGGATTGGGCACTCATTTTTTATCCTCAACTATTCTGAAAGATATATTTTGATATATTAGAAATTATTGTTGGCAGCACCACCACTTCCAACTGAAGGAGGGCATTTCTTTCTGTTATCCACACAAAATATTTAGAATAGAAATAGAGCTGGAAGGGACCTTGGAGGTCTTCTAGTCTAGCCCCTTGTTCAAGCAGAAGAACGTACACTATTTCAGATAAGTGGCTGTTTAGTCTCTTAAAAATCTCCAGTGATGGAGCGCCCATGATTTATTTCTGAAGGCTTACTGCATTTCATGATTTCTTACTGTATTGTGCTGCCATCTATTTGTGAAATAGAGTAAAAACATACAATATTTTTCCACCTTGAGACAGAAATGTTGACATACATTCTATGAAACTACATCATTTGAAACTCTAAAAGTTTATTATAAGCAGAGGAGGCAGGCCAGAGAGATAAAATATCCTTGCTTCATCCATTAAATCCATAGCAGCTAACTCTGTGGCTCCCCGAGATGTATATGCAGGTGCTTCTTACCACTCTGCTTGCTTGCTTCTCTTATACATCAGGCTTCATGGCAAGAAAGCCTTTGGCTACCACTGGCTTCCAGATGTTCCAGAAATTGCTAATGCTGTATTATGGTACATTGCCAGTGCTAATACCTTCTCCTTTTTTCTGTGCAAGGTAAAGAGTTCACAATACAAAGTGCTTTATTTGAAAGCATGAAAATCAAACTCATATATTCATGCTATTTTTCTGTTTTAAATCTGTTCCTAAGATGCTAAACTGAACAGTTGGGTGATTGTTGGTTCTTGTGTCCCATTTTCAAGATTCTTTTCAGTTATAATGTCTGACTTAACATAGCCTTAGCTGTTCTGCCATACAATTTCCATTTTGCAAGCTTCATTTCTTAATTTCCCACTTAAATACTAAACTCATGTTCTTAGAAATTAAAATAGGTGATTTGAAATCCGAATAAGGGAGAAAATATCTTTTCTTCCCCCCAAAATGAAAGACCAAAATCAAAATAATTTCATCTTCAAACTAACTTATTTTGCCTAATCTGATGTATACAGCCTTATCCTGTTCATGAATTTCTGGAAATAGAACATTTCGTTTTTTTCAAGATCTTTCTTCTAGATACATGTGTACATGAATGAAAGTGTGAGCTGTGTTAAACTCTATGGGACTTAAGTAAACAAGCCATAATTTACATTCAAATTATTGGTCAGGTTTCAACTGAAGATAGATTTTCCATTTTTCCCCTTTCCTGATCTACCTTCCTTTTTACAGAACTCAATACATGAATTAATTTAATTTCCCCCCCTATTTTAAGAGGGACTATTAGTTCCTTGCAGTGTCAGAAAGGCAATTATAGCATCAGTTAGGGAAATCATGAATAGAATATAAGGCTTCATTTTTGCAGATAAAGCAGTATTATAGATAGTCATTCAATTAGAATCATAATGGAACCCGCCCATCATGATTTAACTTGTGACAGTCATAAAATATCATATTTTTGACTTTTCTGGTTGTTAAATAAATCTGTGGTCATTAAGCAAACCAGTGGTTTATTATAAATGTGGTTTTGCTGAAAGTCAGAAGTAGATGATGGTTTTCAGCAAAACTATCATAAAATGCAGTCACATGACTCTGGAATACTGCAAGCAGCTGTAAATAGGCTTGGTTGCCAAGTGCCCAAATATGGTTATGTGATTGGTGGGACATCCAACTGTTGGAACTTCAAATTTGGGTCATAAATATACCTCAGGTAGATCTGTTGGAACTTTAAACAGTCACTAAAGCCAATGTCACACTGTACCAACGGATGGAAAGAGGATGTAAAACGGAGAAAAACACTTGCCATCCATTGGTTAACGCGATGCTTCCGTTTTGTACTCACTGCGTCCGTTTTTCTTCCTCTCTATCCGTCCAGCATCCGTCGACTGACATTTCATCCGCTCAAAAGGTTTTGAGCTGCTCAAAACTTTTTGAGCGGAAAATGTATCCAACGCGTCCGTTCTGCATTCGCTAGGCATACAGGAAACATCCGTTCTGCATCCATCGTCATCCGTTACGCGTCTGCTACATCCACTAGGCATCTGCTGCGCATCCGCGCAACTCAAATCCACTCCAGCAGAAAGCGGACACAGGAAGGAAGCGAAACGGACGCGGAACGGATGCGCAGCGTTAGTAGCACGGACGGAGAAAGGATGAAAGCAGATGCACCTTGCAAAGAAAGCATTTAAAACAGAAAAAACATTCGCAGAGGGGACCTATCTCGGATATTAAGGATGTCTAGAGGATGCCTAGAGGATGCAAAAGGACATATAGTGGAAAACCTATATTGCCTATAAAAAGGGGGAGCAACTCACCTGGATCTCACTTTCAGACCAGCAGCCCTGCTGTGCAGACCTCTGCAGCCTTTATCTGCCTCTTGCTCTTCCACAGCATCCAGTCATGTCCACCATGGATCGTAACACAGTCCTTTTGGTAGCCGCCATCGTTCTGCAACAGTGCGAAGCCATCTATAGGCTCTTTCAACTGTTCTACGGGAAGAAAAGGAGGCGCCAAGAAGCGTCTGGGTCCGAAGATGGATCGGGAGAAGAGCAGAGTACGGACTGTACAACAAGCTGATGGTGGAGCTGAGGAATGAAGACACTAGTGCATTCCAGAATTTCATGAGGATGCCGCCAGCCATGTTTGACGAAGTTGTGCAGCGGCTGACACCCAGGTTGACCAAGCAGAGCACCAACTTCCGGCCCAGCCTGGACCCTGGGCTCAAGGTGGCACTAACTCTGCGCCACCTGGCCTCAGGGACCACCTACAGGAGCATGCAGTACGGCTGGAGGGTGCCACACAACACCATCAGCATTGTGGTCAGAGAAGTGGTGCAGGCCATCATCAAAGAATACTGGAGGAGCTCCTCCAGTGCCCCTCCACTGAAGAAGGGTGGAAGAAAGTTGCAGAGCAGTGGTATCAGAAGTGGAACTTCCCCCACACCGTTGGAGCCATAGATGGGAAGCACGTGGCCTGCAAAGCGCCAGCCAAGTCGGGGTCCACTTATTTCAACTCCAATGGCTTCTTCAGCATCATCCTCTTCGCCATGGTCGATGCTGACTACAAGTTCATGTACATCGATGCTTCAGGCAACGGGTCAGCTTCAGATGCCCAGATATACAATGCCAGTGACCTCAAGGAGGGGCTGGAACCCAACCTCATCATGGGCTTCCCAGATCCAGACCCCCAACCCAACGACACGCAAGATGTGCCCTACTTCATCGTGGGGGATGACGCCTTCTCCCTCACAACCTACCTCATGAAGCCCTACACTTCCAGACTCCTGACCCGTGAAGAGAGGATCTTCAACTACAGGCTGTCCAGGGCAAGGCGGGTAGTGGAGAACGCCTTTGGCATCCTGGCCAACAGGTTCCAGGTACTTCTCACCACCATGCAGCATCGCCCACAGACCGTGAGGAGGATCGTGGAAGCTTGCTGCATCCTGCACAATCTCATGCGCACCCGCTACCCAGTCTTGCAGAACAGACTCGTGGACCTCCAACAAGGCAATGGGGACATGGAGCCTGGGGAATGGAGGCAAGGGCGAAACCTGATGGACACTGAGGATGTGCAAGGCCCCAACAGAGCCTCACGCGAAGGGAAGAAGCAGCGCAACCTCCTGAGACACTGGTGCAACTCCCCAGCTGGAGCAGTGGAGTGGCAAGACAGGATGATAGATGCTTAATGGATGCTTCCTTCAGCCTGTCTCATCACACTGATGAGATTGGGCCATGTATGTTGGGTGGGCCTACAATGAACAGGGCATTTAATAAAGAGTTGTGTTTATGTTCAAATGTGTGGATCAATGCTTACATTGTTATTGATAATAAAGGGCCAAAGGTGTGGCAGCTGGGAGGGTGGACCATACAGTCCCACTATGCTTTTACTGGAGGTTTATCATTCCCACAGCTATCTTAACCCATCCCAAAGGTATCCCTGCCCATCCCACAGGTATCTTAACCCATCCCAAAGGTATCCCTGCCCATCCCACAGCTATTACCCATCCCAAAGGTATCCCTGCCCACCCCACTGCTATCTTAACCCATCCCACAAGCATGCAAAGGCGAAACCATTTCTAAAAGTTTCCACCAAGACTTTATTTACAAAAATGAATGAGGCAAGTGTGTGAAGATAATATTTATTAATAACAAGCTGTAAAAGAAAAATGACCCAAGTCAAGTGTCCAAATAAAGTCTACAGGTAGCCACCCAGTCTCTGGCACTCTTCTCTGTCACTCAGAGGTGTGCCCAGTCTCAGGGGTGAAGGGTCCAGGTGCTGTGGAGATGGTGCTGCTGGAGTGCTGGTCTGAAGCGCCACTGGGGTGCCTGGCCCTGAGAGGACAACAGGGGACGGTGTGTTGAGAAAGCTCTCAGACAGCTGGCTCAGCTCCGTGATGTTGAGAGCTCCTTCCTCCATGGCATGGGGTGTTAGCCCCAGTACCGACGACAAATGTACTGAGGCCGGGCTTGGCTGTGGGGTGGAGGAAGGAGCAGTGTAGTGGGGCTGTCTGGTCTGCAGCTGTGTGACGACTGGCGTGGGTGGCATCGGTGATGTGGGTGGCATCGGTGGCATCGGTGGGACCTGTGGCAACAGTGGCGTCCGATGGACCTGTGCCTGGACTGGGAAGGGCTGCTGCCTGTGCTACTGGACCTCCTGGTAGCCGTAGCCCTGGTAGGTGAGGGCCTGTGGAAAGCCTTGGAATGGGAGGGACATCACCTGGGGTGGAGGAGCAGACCTGGACTGGGTGGGAGCAGGTTCACCTGGATCTGGAGGGTTGTGAAGCAGATTGGTGATCCTGTCCTTCACCACCTGGTACTGGGGTTCCGCCATGTCCCTGAGGGTCTGGTTGACATAGGTGAGGAAGGGCTTGCGGTTGGAGGATGAGGAGTCGATGTGGACCAGCTGAGAGAGGATATCTATGCTGCTCCTGATGGTGTCTCTTATCTCCAGCAGGACAGTGTGGCTCTGTCCCTCTTGCTATCTAGCTCTCTGCCTTTCTGTGGAGGTGGAGCTGGGGGTGGATGCGGGTTGGACTGTGGTGGACGTGCCGTCTCCTTTCCCCCACTGCGCCAGGGAGTCCTCCACGCGCTCCACCACGGGTACCACAGCTGTCAGGGGGTTCTCCATCGTGGCACGCTCCACAGACACCTGCCTGGACACAGGAGCTGACTCTCGGCCGGAAGAGGACTGGCTCTCAGCAGGCTACCTGAGAGAGGGTTGTGAGATGGGCTGCTCCTCGGTGGCGGATCTCACCCTCCAGGAAGCTGCACTTGGCCATGACGTACATCTCTCTGTCCGTCAGCTTGACCGCGGCCTGGCCAGATTTCTTGAGGTGCAGCTTCCCGTACCAGGTGTGCATGTGCTTCCACCAGCCGAGGAGCACCTCCGAAGTGTAGCCTAGGCTCTCCGCCTTCTTTCTCCAAGCAGCCTGCTTCCTTTTGGTGTCCCTGTAGAGACTGTGTCCCCTCCGCCATAGATACTCATTCTCTCTCAGCCACTCCAGCACCTCATCCTCATTTTCCTCCTCGATGGAGTATTGCCTCCTCTCCCGTTCTCGCATATGCCTCTTCCTCCCTTTGGCAGGACCAGATGGGCCCTCATCAGAGGGGCTTCCAGGTTGTAGGGGCTGCTCCTCCACACCACCAGCAGCAGCAGCACCAGCAGGACCAGGATCAGCAGCAGCAGAGTAAGCACCAGCAGCACCAGCAGGACCAGGATCAGCAGCAGCAGGACCAGCAAGACCAGGATCAGCAGCAGCAGGACCAGCAGGAGCACGAGCAGGACCAGGAGCACGAGCAAGACCAGCAGGACGAGCAAGACCAGGAACACCAGCAGGACCAGCAGGACGAGCAAGACCAGGAGCACCAGCAGGACCAGCAGGATGAGCAAGACCAGGAGCACGAGGAGCAGCTTCAGCAGAGTAAGCACCAGCAGAAGCACCACCGCCAGAAGCAGCTTCAGCAGAGTAAGCACCAGCAGAAGCACCACCACCAGAAGCAGCATCAGCAGAGTAAGCACCAGCAGAAACACCACTGCCAGAAGCAGCATCAGCAGAGTAAGCACCAGCAGAAGCACCACCGCCAGTAGCATCATCATCAGGTCCTCCAGAAGCAGAAGCAGCAGAAGCCCCAGCCCCAGAAGAGCGAGCCCGTGCTACAGAAGCCCCAGCAGAAGCAGAGTGAGGGCCAGGGGTTGGGAGGGTGGCCCTGTCCCTCTTGCCAGGGCTGGCAGCAGATGGCTGAGGCTTTCTCTTCTTCCCCATGGTTGTGGGGTTGCTGGCTGGCAGGGAGGCTGGCAGCAAGGCTTGCTGGCAGCAAGGCTTGCAGGCAGGCAGGCAGGCAGGCTGGCAGGGAGGCTGGTAGGGAGGCTGGCAGGGAGGCTGGCAGGCAGGCAGGCAGGGAGGCTGGCAGGCAGGCAGGCAGGGAGGCTGGCAGGTACGCTGGCAGGTACGCTGGCAGGCAGCAAGCCTGGCAGGTACGCTGGCAGGCAGGTTGGCAGCGAGGCAGGCAGCAAGGCTGGCATGCAGGCAGGGCAGGCTGGCAAGGCAGTCAATGTGTCTGGAAGCAGGTCTTTCCTCTGAATGGTGACCTGCTTGGGAGCTGCTTCCCTTTATATCCGCGGGGCTGACGCAATGAATCCTCCCCGCATGCGCAGTGAACGCTAGGCTTCCGCTGTGCATCCGCTGTGCATCCGCTTCATCCGTTCGGCGTCCACTCTGCATCCGCTCTTTCCGTTCCGTGTCTGCTTTGCTGTGCTCCACCAGAAGCCTTGCGGATGTGCCATCCGCTCCCATCCGCTTCCATCCGCTAGGCTTCTGTTGAGCATCCGCTTTCCATCCGCCCTGCGTCCTCCCCCCGTCCGTTCCTTTCCATGTTTTCCACTCTGTTTATGAAAATTTTTGCCCCTTTTGAGAGCAGATAACAACGGATGAAACATTTTTCTCGTCTGCTGTGTCCTTTTTACAAACGTTTTGCATCCGTCGGCCAGTGTGACAGGCTCTTAAGCGACTGGTTATAAGCTGAGGACTACCTATACTTTAGAGATTGAACAGTTCCTGCACTGTGTACAACAAAATAGAAAGCTTTGTATATAAAAGATTAAAACCCTCAGATGTGATTTTTATTGCTTGAAGTTGAGGTAAAGATATTCTTTTAAAAATACCTACAAATGTATATTTATGTGTAATTTATAAGCAACTTTCACCATTAATGACAAAGCTCTTTTTGCCAGGCTACTTACTTAAGGTGATGATGGAATTGGAATTGAATTGGAAAAAAAAAAAAAAAGATAGCAAGCTAGTATTTTTAGCAATTTCTCAGATAATTTAGAAGTTGGCTAGGTGGTCTGTTTTTCAAAGTAATTTCATCTGTTCCATTTAATATACAATTTGGCTTTCTACTGTTTCCATTTGGATAGGAGTGACCTTTTAGTTCCAGCTAGCTAATCTGGCGTTATTAAATGGCACTTATATATTTTCTTGCTCTTTGTGGGTGGACTGAAGGCCAGGAAATAGAAATGTCTGCATTCTGCACTCTCCACACACATATTTGCAACAGTTTTTACTTTAGGGAGTTCTTTCAGGAGAACCCTGTCAACTTTTCTATGGTTATAGTAATAATTTGGCTGCATCTTTAACTGTTCAGAGCCTTCTGGAGAGTGAGCTATAAATCTCCCTACAATAGGGAAGGGAGCAAAGCTGGGAATTTCCTGGCAGCCAAAGTACTGCATACAATGAATCCTTTCATTACATTTCCAGGAACAGGGCGGATGCCAGACCAGCTTGTGACCTTGAATATGAAGCACGGAGTGGAAGCAAAAAACTATGAAGAGGTATGTCTCTGCTTTTTCTGCCTTTGTCTCTGCTTTCTTGCTAGCACTCGTGATACTGTTGATGACTTGGGCTCAAAATGTTATGCTGTTTTTGAATTACTTTGATGTTGTGTTCCCCATCTAACTTCACTGGCTATTGCCTGTACATACTGAAGTTTTTAAAATTTGCTGAGGTCATTGAATCAGGTAAAATTGGATCATTATCTTTAAGCTGCATGTCAACTCATAAAATATTTCTATGGTCTTTTTAGAGTTGCCAACAGAAAGGGAGGGGGGAGCAGTGTGGCAGCTTGCAAACTGAAAGCACATTCCATAAATGTTTTCAAAGATAGTAAGTAGGTGACTGAACTTTCTGCCACACAAAATTCTAACTGGAAAGCATGATTGATGACTCTTGGCTATAGATGTGTCCCATTGGAGAATATGAATTACGATACACCAGGGGTTTGGGGAAAACCAGGGTCAAGGGTGACAATGAATTATGTGTCTTAGAGTTGGCTATACCCATGCAGTGCCGGACATGTTAACTCCTAATAAATCCTTTTTAAGTTTGGGAAGTTTGTCTCAAGACTCCTGATTTAAATGGGGGTAACTGCTGGAATCCTGACACTGTACTTGATTAGAGATCATTTGTTCATTTCTTTAAAAAGTTTTATAACAATATATTATTATTAATATAAACTATTAAATCTTATGTGATGTGGTTGGATTCAGCCTATGGGGCTGTCCTGGAAAATATAAAGGGCCGGCCCACGTCACTTTGGCCTGGTCTACTCAATGCGAAGAGGAAACATTGGGTTGGTCTACCCAGTGTGAAGAGGAAACATTGGGCCAGCAGTTTGGGGAGTGGCATCAAGCTGGCCTCACTCATCCAGTCAGCCACACCCATCCAGTCAGCCATGCTCCCCCCCGCTCAACCACAGCCATGATGTGACCCTGAATGAAGTTGAGATTGACACCCCCAATGTAGATGAAGGCTTCCATCACATGTAGGGCAATGGTGGGGTTCAATTTTTTTTTACTACCAGTTCTGTGGGAGTGGCTTATTTGGTGGGCGTGGCCTGGTCATGTGACTGGGTGGATGTGGCTTGGTGGTCATGTGACTGGGTGGGCATTGCTTGGTCATGCGACTGTGGGTGTGATTGGTGGTTATATGACTGTCAATGTCACATCAAGGGGTGCCTCACCTGGCCCCTCCCCTCCCAGCCATTCCTTGTCACCCAGCTTCAACTTACCTATAGTTCTGTAAAAATGTTGTTCACCTTTGTTGACTTTATTATCTGCATACTATAGATGTACTTTCATGGACCACTGAAAGGAGGAAATGGCTCACATGCTTTAGAGTGTGATAGGCAACAGGCTTTTAAGGGGCTGCCACAAAGAAAGGGGGCCAATGTATTTTCCAAAGAAGCAGAATGCAAACAAGAAGCAATGGATGGAAACTGAATAGAGAGAAGCAACCTGAAACTAAGGAGAAACTTCCTGACAGTGAGAAATGTTAGGGATAACATTGTTTACCCTAACTGGTTTAGGTGAAATAATAACTATGAATCATAGTTAGTGTATGCAGCTTTAACTGTGAAATAGCAATTGTGGGAGTGGTTATGAAAACCATTTAAAAGTAGCAAGTCTACAGCTTGCTCTCTCTCTCTCTGGCTTTGATGATCCCGGATTACTGCTTGGAATCAAGACTGCATTGCTCGAACGGGAGAGACAACAAAGGACTGATTTTGTAATTGAACTGACATAGGATATTCTACATGGACTTTGCTAACTGAATATCCCTGAATGGACTGACTACATGGTAAATGAATATTGGACTGTTATTTGACTATGCCATAAACTTATACTGGAATAAACTATATTCTTGATAGCACAAGCGTATCTGTTATTTTTACTGTATGTTAATAAACATACAAGCTTAGCTCACTCATTTATCTGTGTGCCTATCTGACTAACGCTGCACATTCTGTTTAGCTTGTCTACCTGACCCTGGTTGGGGAACCCAGGCTTAACACTGGTTATGGGCCCAGAGGCTGCAAAGTCAGTTTAACTAGGTTAAACAGATTTATGTAAAAAGTGAGAGTTTGTGTTGTTATACATTACAGTAAACAGACAGCTGTGTTTTATTAATTATATTTTTATATCCATATAAGAAAACATGGCACAAGTCAATCTACAAAGTTTGTCCCTTATATCCAAGCTGGATGGAACAAACTATGTATCATGGTCTACAAAATGTAGTCTACTTCTACGAGGAGAAGGTCTGTGGAACATAATTGAAAATCCACCAAACGTAGAAGAATGGGATCCAGAGGATGAGAAAGACAGACTAAAGATAGAAGAATTTAAGCATAAAAATCAACAAGCCATTTGCATAATTGCGTTAACCTTAACTGATCAACAGCTTGTTTATATCCACGGAGAGAAAACGGCTTTTGGGTGTTGGCAGAAGCTGAAGAGAATTTATGTTCGAGATAATATTGGTGCTCACATAAATCTAACACGGAAGCTTTTCAGGACACATCTCCAAACAAATGGTGATATGCAGAGTCATTTAAAAACTATGCAAAGCATTTTTAAGGAACTCCACGAGAAAGAGCTTATATTCTCTGAATAACATCAAATTTATATAATTCGATCTTCCCTTGATGAAAGTTATGATAACTATGTAACTTCACTTGAAATTTTGCCAAAGGACAATTTAACTTTAACTGATATAACTGGCAGATTGATTGAAGAGGCCAGAAGAAGGCATGAAAGAGATGAATTAAGGAGGGAGCAACCTCAAAAAGAAGATAATGAATCTCCTACTGCATATGCAATTAAAAAGTGTTTTAATTGTGGAGGGAGAGGACACTTGGCAAGATTTTGTAAAAAGGCAAAGCGCCAGAACGCTGGCCAGAATACTAAAAATCATCAAAAAATAAATAAAAATTTAGAGTTAGCCATGTATACTAACGGAGCTGTAAAAAATAATTTATGGGTGGTTGACAGTGGGGCATCCCATTGTATAACAAATGATAACAAAAATTTTATAAAATGTCCCAGAGTAAACAGCAGATATCGTTAGCCAATGGCTGGAAACTGAAAGCTAAAGGTGAAGGTATAGCATATTGTTCTTTTATAAAAGAGAATGTAAAAATGTTATATGTACCACAACTTAAGTTTAATTTAATTTCAGTTAGAATTTTGGTTAAACTAAGTTATGTAGTTACATTTAAGGGAGATAACTGCATACTTGAAAAAGAAGATAAGAGAATTACTGCATCTTTAAGAGGTGAATTATATGTGTTAAATGATGATGGTTTAAAGGTGGCTAACACAATTTATGAAAATAAGAAACCTCATGACGAATGTATTCACTTGTTACATCGAAGGCTAGGGCATTTAAATTTTAAAATGCTTAAGAAAACTGTTGAATTATCTAAGGGAATAAGTTTGAAATCTCGTAATAAGTATTTACAATGTAATGCCTGTAATCAAAATAAGAGCAGGGTCATACCGGCTAATAGAGTTGATGGATTTACTACTAAAGAACCTTTAGAAGTAGTATTTGCTGATTTAATAGGTCCGAAAAAACCAAGTGTAGGAGGAGCTCGCTACATACTAAGTATAATGGACCACTATTCTAGATATGGGTTTTGCTATTTAATGAAGAGCAAAACTGAAACATATCAAAATCTATTTAATTGGTTAAAATTCTTAGAAAGAAAAACTAAAAAGAAATTAGTAACTCTCATCACAGATAATGGTACAGAATTTACAAATCATAAATTCCAAAACAGATTAAGACTGTTAGGTATTCAACATAAAATGTCTGCACCATATAGGCCACAACATAATGCCTTTATAGAGAGAAGAGGCCAAACATTACAATCAATGGCACGAACTATGATGTCTGATTCAGGATTACCTGACAATTTATGGGGAGAAGCAATAATGTGGGGTAATCATATATTAAATAATGTTGTTAATTCAACAACAGGTGAATTACCTTTCACACTGTGGCATGGTACAAAACCTGATTTAAGTTACATGCACACATTTGGAGCACCAGCATGGGTGCATATCCCTAAACAACTTAGATACAAAGGACAGCATAGAGCTAAAAGATAGATTTTTGTAGGATATACATCTAATCATAGATCTTATAGATTCTGGGAACCAGGTACATCTAGAGTTTACACCAGTGCTAGTGCAAAATTCCTAGAACATGTAGGATGGAATAGATTGGAGCAAGATTTAAATAATGAAGTAATTATTGAACCCTACAAAAGGCAGAAAGATCAGATTAGCTATAAGAAGAGTCCAATTAAAGAAGAAGTCCACGAAGAGCAAATAGGACCAGAACAAGAGGAAATAGTTGATCAGGAAGAGTTACATAATCAAAAACAATTAATAAATGAAAGTCCACCTGTAAGTCCTATAATACCTAGACGTACTACACGTGTAACTAGACCACCTGATAGGTATCAAGCAAGTATAGTTTGCCAAGTAACTAAAGTTCCAACTAGTGTAGATGAACTTAGGATGTATCCTGCTAAGGATCAGGAGAATTGGCAAAAGGCAATGGAAAAAGAACTAAATTCATTAAAGGTAATGAAAGTTTATGAAGATGCCAAATTACCTCCAGGAGAAAAATCCATTGGGTGAAAATGGATATTTAAAGTAAAAACTGGAAATGATGGGACTGTTACACATAAAGCTAGGTTAGTAGCTCAAGGATTTAATCAAA
This sequence comes from Laticauda colubrina, assembly GCA_015471245.1. Classification (NCBI taxonomy): domain Eukaryota; kingdom Metazoa; phylum Chordata; class Lepidosauria; order Squamata; family Elapidae; genus Laticauda; species Laticauda colubrina. Next base: position 27,239,624 of record BLBF01000005.1, read on the forward strand.
CTGCATCTGATTATGATGAAGTGTTTGCACCAAGCCTTAAAGCTACATCTTTAAGAGCAGCATTAGTGTGGGCAGCTAAGAAAAACTATGTCATTAACCATTTAGATGTAGAAACTGCTTATCTACATGCACCATTGAAGCACACTATATATTTAAGAAAACCAATTGGTATAAATGACAATAAAATAAATAGTGATGATTGTTGGAAACTCAAAAAGAGTCTTTACGGGTTGAAACAATCTGGGTTTGAGTGGAACCAATATATTGTGAAAGAGTTAAACAATATAGGTTTTAAATCTGGTTTAGCAGATCCATGTGTGTTTAAAAGAGAAAATAATGGAACGGTGTCATTATTGTTATTATTTACAGATGATATTGCTTTAATAACTAAAACTAATAATGAAGCTAATGAGATTATATCATTATTAGCCAAAAAGATAAAAATAAAGCATTTAGGTGAAATTAAAAGGTATCTAGGATTGACAATTAATAAAACAAATAATGGTTTTTATTTGCCAATTAATTAAAACTTATAAGATGGAACTTTGTAAACCGGCAAAGACTCCAATGAGTCAGGAAGTTTGCCAAACTAATGATCAAAGTCCCAAATTTGATAAGTCCATATATCAATCTTTGATTGGTAGCTTATCATATATAAGCAATTGGTCAAGGCCAGATATAGCTTATAGTGTAAATCAGCTGGCACGTTTTAATTCAGATCCAAAAGAATGTTATTGGAAATCCTTAAAAAGAATATTGAGATATCTTAAGGGAACAATAAACCATGCATTATATATAGAACCAAAGGGTGATTTGAGTCTTAGTGCCTATGCAGATGCAAGTTTTGCAACTGATATAAACACTAGAAAATCAACATCTGGGATGGCTATATTATTTGGTAAGACACTAATAGGATGGAGGTCAATCAGACAACAGCATATTAGCTTATCTACGATGGAAGCTGAATTTTCATGTCTGTCATTATTATGCACTGATTTGATTTTCTACAAACAGTTGTTGTTGGACATGGGTATAACTGTAAAAGATTCCATTATGGTGTATTAGGATAACCAAGCAGCTATAAAGTTAACTACTAGTATTGCTGTAAAAACTAGATCAAAACATACTGACTTAAGATATTTAAATGTAAGAGAATCAGTGAAAAATGGATTAATTAAATTGGTATACTGCATGTCAGAAGAAAACATTGCAGACCAATTTACAAAAGCTCAAGGAGCAACTAAGTTTAAAGAAAGTTGGGAAAAATATTTTCTAAAGATGTAAATGATTCATAGTTATTATGTAACCTAAAAGGGGAGAATGTTAGGGATAACATTGTTTACCCTAACTGGTTTAGGTGAAATAATAACTATGAATCATAGTTAGTGTATGCAGCTTTAACTGTGAAATAGCAGTTGTGGGAGTGGTTATGAAAACCATTTAAAAGTAGCAAGTCTACAGCTTGCTCTCTCTCTCTCTGGCTTTGATGATCCCTGATTACTGCTTGGAATCAAGACTGCATTGCTCGAACGGGAGAGACAACAAAGGACTGATTTGTAAGTGAACTGACATAGGATATTCTACATGGACTTTGCTAACTGAATACCCCTGAATGGACTGACTACATGGTAAATGACCCAGGCTTAACAAGAACAATTAACCAATGGAACTGCCTGTCTCCAGAAGTTCTGGGTGCTCAATCACTGGAAGTTTTTAAGAAAAGACTGGACAGCCATTTCTCTGAAATGGTATCGGGTTCACCCCAAGGTCCCTTATAAGTGTTATTCTGTTAGTCTGACACCTTTCCCAAGATCTTTACTCAGAGTTTGGCATCCTCAGTTTTCTTGCCTGAGCTGGGGGTTGGACTAGAAGACTTCCAAAGTCCCTTTCAATTCTTGTTAAACACGTGTATTTCATGCTCTGGATTATTGACATTGAATGCATGTAAACCCTGAAAAATATGTGGTAGTCCTGGGCAAAAGAAAGGCAGAAAAATCACTCTACACACACACACACACACACACACACACACACACACACACACACACA
>BLBF01000005.1:27241682-27256591 GCA_015471245.1 Laticauda colubrina
ACACACACACACACACACACACACACACACACACACACACACACACACACTGAGCACTTTTGTAGCTTAACAGACATGCATTTTGGAGCAGCTCCTTTAAATTTCTCCAAGGCTGGAGTGGATTCCCCCACCCTCTGTCAGACCGCACTCTCTCTCACTCCAGGCACTTTAACTCACAAGGGGAAAGCGATGCTTGCAGCATCCATGGGGAATCCTTGGAGAAGTTTTTAAAGGATGTGCTTCAAAATGCATTTCTTTTACATTGCAAAAGTGCTCCAAGGATCGATTCACCCCCCACCCCCTCTCTCAGCCCGCACTCCCTCTCATCCCAGGCACTTTAACTCACACAGGGAAAGTGATACTTGCAGCGTCCATGCCTTTCTTCCTTTCCCCTGGGGAGAAAGAGGACGTGGGGAACAGAAAGCTAGGTGAGCAATTGGGGCCAGTGAGCGACCAGGCGACCGGGTTGGGGGCACGGCCAGCCAGGGGTCGCCATCGGTTTGGTGACCCATGCCAAATAACTGCTACTGGTTTGCCTGAATAAGTACAAACCAGTTGAATACCATCTCTGATGTAGGGGTTATTTTGCAACTGTCATACTTGTCTAGAATACTGTAATATAATTTTCTAGGTCTATTTTTCGCATTAGGTGAAATTCTATAAAAAAGCTACTATATTTGCAAATACCAAAGTTTGATTGGCGTCCTGTGGCCTTTAAATAAACTGTTGATAGTAGTTTAAATCTATTATGTATTCCATACTCATCTGTGTTACAATGCTTGATAGCAAAGTAACTTGAAAAAAACGTTCAGTGGGAAGTATAATTAGCGGTCAAAATCCTCTTGCAATTAAACATAAAATTCTTAAAGCCACTTCTTTCATGTGATATTTCTAATCATGTGAGATTTCATTTCCATTTGAGAGACAAATGTATCCTAAAATTTCTCAATGTTATTAAGAATTATTTAGATGTTTGGTAAATCAACTCAAACTCACTAAACTGTCATCAAGACAGAAAAATTAAAGGTTTCATTTGTAAGTGAAGGAAGTCAAATTTTCTTGTATAGGAAAATTATGGGAATTAGAGCAGCTGGAACATTTTTCAAAATTACTGTCAAAAGAGGAAAGTGCGATATTTCCCTTGCTCATTAAGTGGTATTTATATGTGAAGTTGAGGGAAATGAATAGAAAATTACTCCCCGTTCAAGGTTGGAATTCATGTTTAATCGTCATCTATAATACAGTATCCCTGATGTTGCATATTGCTGTTGTCATGGCCAGATCACCATCTGTGAAGTATTATTAGGTGGAGTGATCCTGAATTTTACTATGATTTCAGCAAGATGATAACTCTGCAGAGGTGAGCCCTGCTATCTACCTAGAATGAGCAAAAAATTAAGGTGTCTACATCTATCTCAATTGACTGATATTACTCTTCTAATTAAAAAGGAAACAATAAGTAGTTTATACCAAACCTACATTGGATAGTAAATATGTTTTGTGATTTCAGGTAGTTGGTTTGCTGTACCTTGTCTGATTATCTGCCAACCTGTAGTGTTCAACCAGAGTTGTATACTGTATTATGTAGGAAAAAGAAAGTGGTTTTGGCTTCAGGAAAGAATTGGTTGCTTAGCAATAGAATAACTTTCAGATATTAGAACTACTACTTGTGCCAATTTTATGTCTATGGACATTTGTGCCTGGTGATGAAGGATAGGCAATAGGATTTTAGGGATGTTGAAATTCTGCCCTTTTATTCTGGGTACATTCTTTATAATCTCATGATAGCCAAGCAATAATTGGACTGTTTATCGTGGCAAAAGATGGAGTATTGGCTGTGAGCTTCCTGGCATTAAAAGAATCTCAAGTGGCAGAATGTGGAGACGCATGTCTGGTCAGAGTAGAACTGCTGATCCAGTTGTATCTATTGTCTGCTTTCAATTTAGGCAGTTTTGTCTAAGTTTTTAAAAAATAACTGCATTTTGCGACCAGGAATCTTCATATTACTGATGAAGACATAGATAGGATTAGTTCAAAAATGCTGAAAAATAATCTGAAATTAATTTGCTGCTCAATAGATGATGGAGGAAATGTTTGTGTCACATTTTCATAAATAAACTTGTAATAATTCTCAGGCTGCTCTTATTACCCTAGGAATCTGCTAAAACAGATGTAGAAAAGAATCTGCTGAAAGAGATGTAGAAAGGTAGTCCTCATTTACTGACTAATGGTGTTCAGTGAAGTTACAGCGAGTCTGAAAAAAAAAAGACTTAAAACCATAGTAGCATCTCCATGCTCACGTGATTGCAGTTCAGGTGTTTGGCAAAAGGCACACATTTATCATTGTCACAATGTCCTGTGGCCAAGTGATTGCCATCTGCAACCTTTACAACTGGTTTCTGACAAGCAAAGTCAAGGGGAAGCCCACAGCAGGTTGCAAGCCATGCATACATGACACATCACTTAACAACCTGCAGCAATTCATTTAATAATCACAGCCAGAACTGACAAGGTGGCATATGTCAGGAGTGGTCATGTGATTTTATGACTGCATTGCATAGTGACGCAATTGCCAGTCCAAATTGCAGTAAATAAATGAGGACTATCCGTACTCTCAAAAAATATGTCAATTATAAGTATCTCCTCAAGGTATGCAATGTTTTATTTGTTGGCAGTGAATTGTGTTTCACTAGAAATTCACATTTAAATGGGAGTTGGTTGATACCTTCTGGATCATTGACATATGTCCTCTTTTATCAGATTGCTAAAGTGGAAAAGTTGAAGCCATTGGAGCTAGAGCTGCGACGACTGGAAGATCTTTCAGAATCTATTGTTAATGACTTTGCATACATGAAAAAGCGAGAAGAGGAGATGCGGGATACTAATGGTATGTACTTATGGGCCTCCGAGTACCACTGTTATGTTTCTCTACCTAGAGAATATGAATGATGTTTTTATACAAAACATGATAATTAAATATTCCATTATTCTATTGTTTTAATTATTTAATAATAATATAACTTCCCATACAGTTGGATTTTGAAATGTATACTAAAAGTTTGGAAATAAAAGATAAAAAACAATAAATTAATATCGAATCTAAAAACATACCAAAAAGGTGAACTGGTAGAGAAAATATAAACACATGACAGTCATTTAGGGAAGAACTAAGCAAAGAGGTCTCTAAAAGCTGTAATAGTAGGTTCCTGATGAATTTCAGTGTACATATCAGCATAGAGAAAGCTCGCCCCACTAGTCACAAAGTATAAATGTGATCAAGCATTATGTTCATCAAAGTTGAAATTTTGCTGCGTGTGCTAAAGCTGACCTTAGGGTCCCAATCCCCGCAGAAAGGAAATTATGCTCTGAAATAAAACATTTCCAAAGATGATATAATTATAGCCCCCATTTCAAATCTCCAAGCCACAATTTTTACAACTTGAGGCTGAAATAGTTTGGAATAGAGGTAGTTCTCAACTTACAACTACAACTGAGTTCCAAATTTATGTTTTTAAGTGAGACTGTTAGTGAGTTTTGCCCCATTATATGACCTTTCTTGCCACAGCTGTTAAGTTAATAACATGGTTGTTTAGTGAACCTGGCTTTTCCATTGACTTTGCTTGTCAGGTCACAAAGATGATCACATGACTCCGGGATTCTGCAACCATTATAAATATGAGCCAGTTGCCAAGCATTTTAATTTTGATCGTGTGACCATGGAGATGCTGCAATGGTTGAATTAAAAAATGGTCACAAGTCACTTTTTTTAGTGCCGTTATAAGATTGAATGCTCACTGAACAAACTTTTGTTTAAGTCAAGGACTACCTGTGCACACTACCTTAACATGTTAGCTCTGTGACAGTCTGACATAGGCCCATGGTTGTCACAGAGACCAGGAAAACATACAGTCTTAACATGAATGAATTGCATGTGGCTCATATTTTGAAATTCTCTTGCATTATACACCTGTGACCATCTCTGCAAGCTAAGTCAGATAAGCAGGGTGGAGATCCCATCAACAAAATCTTTAGTCTGCTTTGTTCAAACCAAATAAATGTTGTCAGTAGCTTTCCCCAGTTTGGAGAAATGTTCTGATAATGAGTTATTCCAATGGGCCCCTGTGATTCCTCATATTCTCTAGCTGGGGTTGTTTATTAAGAAAGTTGGCAGAGTTGACTCAAATAATACCACATAGGTCTCGATAATATGTGTGAGACGTTCTTAAATGAATCTACATTTTGTCTACCAGTCTGTTTTTTAACAATATTATCGGGTAATTAATAGAGAAGAATGATAGCCTGCAACTATCCTGCTTTTAAAAAAAAATTCTTCACAATCCCTCTCCATCCTGCTGAGATTACCTGAACAGAGATACCTCTCTTCTGCATGTTTGGTTATCATACACTCTTTTTTGCCATGCCAATACAGGTGAAACTTGAAAAATTAGAATATCGTGCAAAAGTTCATTTATTTCAGTAATGCAACTTAAAAGGTGAAACTAATATATGAGATAGACTCATTACATGCAAAGCAAGATAGTTCAAGCCGTGATTTGTCATAATTGAGATGATTATGGCTTACAGCTCATGAAAACTCCAAAGCCACAATCTCAGAAAATTAGAATATTGTAAAAAGGTTCAATATTCTAGGCTCAAAGTGTCCCACTAATCAGCTAATTAAGCCATAACTCCTGCAAAGCGTTCTTGAGCTTTTAAATGGTCTCTCAGTCTGGTTCAGTAGGAATCACAATCATGGGAAAGACTGCTGACCTGACAGTTGTGCAGAAAACCATCCTTGACACCCTCCACAAGGAGGGAAAGCCTCAAAAGGTAATTGCAAAAGAAGTTTGGCTGTTCCCAAAGTGCTGTATCAAAGCACATTAATAGAAAGTTATATGGAAGGGAAAAGTGTGGAAGAAAAAGGTGTGCAAGCAGCAGGGATGAGCACAGCCTGGAGAGGATTGTCAGGAAAAGGCCATTCAAAATTGTTGGGACTTTCACAAGGAGTGGACTGAGGTTGGAGTCAGTGCATCCAGAGCCACCACACACAGACGGATCCTGGACGTGGGCTCCAAATGTCGTATTCCTCTTGTCAAGTCGCTCCTGAACAACAACATCAGAAGCGTCTTACCTGGGCTAAAGAAAAACAGAATTGGTCTGTTGCTCAGTGGTCCAAAATCCTCTTTTCTGATGAGAGCAACTTTTGCATCTCATTTGGAAACCAAGGACCCAGAGTCTGGAGGAAGAATGGAGAGGCACACGCTGCAAGATGCTTGAAGTTCAGTGTGAAGTTTCCACAGTCTGTGTTGATTTGGGGAGCCATGTCATCTGCTGGTGTTAGTCCACTGTGTTTCATTAAGTCCAGGGTCAATGCAGCCGTCTACCAGGAGATTTTGGAGCATTTCATGCTTCCTTCTGCAGATGAGCTTTATGGGGATGCTGACTTCATTTTCCAGCAGGACTTGGCACCTGCCCACACTGCCAAAAGCGCCAAAATCTGGTTCAATGACTGTGGGATTAATGTGCTTGATTGGCCAGCAAACTCGCCTGACCTGAACCCCATAGAGAATATATGGGGTGTTGCCAAGAGAAAGATGAGACACATGAGACGGAACAATGCAGAAGAGCTGAAGGCCGCTGTTGAAGCATCCTGGTCTTCCATAACACCTCAACAGTGCCACAGGCTGATAGCTTCCATGCCAGGCTGCATTGAGGCAGTAATTGCTGCAAAAGGGGCCCAAACCAAGTACTGAGTACATATGCATGCTTATACTTTTCAGAGGTCTGATATTGTTCTATGTACAATTCTTGTTTTATTGATTGCTTGGAATATTCTAATTTTCTGAGATTGTGGATTTTGGGTTTGCATGAGCTGTAAGCCATAATCATCACAATTATGACAAATCACAGCTTGAACTATTTTGCTTTGCATATAATGAATCTATCTCATATTAGTTTCATCTTTTAAGTTGCATTACTGAAATAAATGAACTTTTGTACGATATTCTAATTTTTTGAATTTCACCTGTATAATGTAGTTTTTTGGCTACTTTTAGTGTCAAAAGAAACAGGTGTGTCCATGTCACTGTCAGGGATATGTACATCTAGTCCTAAGAACAGTCCAGTCTTTGAAATGTGATCAAAAATAACTTGTGTGCATGCTTCATAGTATGTTTTATAACCAATTCTAAAACATTCTTCTAAAACTTAAACTTTCCCTTTCTAGAGAGTTGTAATTCAGTAGAACCAATAGTATAAGCAAAATATATTGAGGACTGGTTTTTGACAATGCATCTCATTTTCACATGCAATTGTTATGAAAGCTTAAGAATATGAATACAGAATAAAGATTTGGAAGGGACTGTGAAGGTCTTCTTGTCCAATTCTTTGCTCAGGCAGGAGACCTTATACCATTCTGGACAAATGACTGTCCAATCTCTTTTTAAATACCTCCATGATAAGAGCTCTCACAACCCCTGAAGCCAAACTGTTTCACTGATTAATTGTTCACGCTGACAGAAAATATCTCCTTAATTAAATCTTTCTTCTTTAAGCTTCCATACATTGCTTATTGTCTTGCCCTCAATGTGCTTTGGAAAATAACTTAACCCCCTCCTCTCTGTGCAGGCCCTCAAATAGTGGAAGACTGCCATCCCTAGTCCATCTCTTCATTAGACTAGACTCAGTTTCTATAACTGTTCACTGTGTAATTCAGCCTCCATTCCTCTAATCATCTTTATTGCTCTCCTCTGCACTCTTTCTAAAATCTCAACATCTTTTTTTTTGTCATGGGGACCAAATTGGATGCAGTATTCCAAGTGTAGTCTTACCAATGCTGTATAAAGTGGTACTAACACTTCATGTGATCTTGATACTATCCTTCTGTTGGTGCAGCCTAGGACTTTGTGGTCTCTTTTTGCCAGCTGCAACACATTGCTGGCTCATATTTAAGTGAATGTCCACTAGGACTCCTAAATCCCTGTCACAGTTACTGTCGTTGCATTAGGTACCACCTATTATTCCATACCTGTGCTGAACTGTTCTAATATGAATTGTATTTGTTGAATGAAAACACCTCTTTTAATTGTATTTTGTCCACTGAGCCCAAACAGCTATTGTAACTTTTTAGTGATAATTTTTATATCAGCAATTTAAGTGAAGACATAATAGAGAGTTTGTGGAATTCAAATTTTCTTGGCATTTTTTCTAACAATGGGCTTTTTTGTTTCAGAATCTACCAACATTCGAGTATTGTACTTCAGCATTTTCTCAATGTTCTGCCTCATTGGATTGGCAACTTGGCAAGTTTTTTATCTGCGGCATTTCTTCAAAGCTAAGAAATTGATCGAGTAGCAAGGGGTAATTTTCCCTTGTTTTGACACCCCAGGGAGCAACACAGAGACGTAACAATGATTATTGAGAGCCATCTTGGAGTTGACCTGCAAAAATGAACTTTTTCTACAATTACCCACCAAAGGGATGGAGGGAGGTAAATACTCACACAAAAATGGAGGAAGAAATTCAGCACTACCAGATACATTTGGAAGAGACAGTAGTTTGATTTTGAGAATTTTTGGACACAAATAAATAAAATTGTCTCAAACTTATTTTTTTTCTTTACATAAACAGTTAAATGATGTCACAAAGTTGCTCGTATCTGCCACTTGGATACAAAGAATGTGATGTATTTGAATCTTACTTGTTATTACATGGAGTTGGGTGAGGGAATGGCTCAGAAGTATGGATAGTCCATGACTTCCTCATTTAGTGACAATTCAAAATTACAACGGAATTGAAAAAGGTGACATGACCATTTTTCACCTATGATCTTTGTTGCCCCATGATCATGTGATCAAAGTTCAGATGCTTGGCAACTAGTTCATATTTATGACAGTTGCAGTACCCCAGGATCATGTGATGACCTTTTGCGAGTCAATGGGGAAGCCAGATTCACTTAGAACCGGGTTACTAACTTCTCAACTACAAGGATTTACTTAACTGAGGCAAGATCGTAAAAGGGGACAAAACTCACTTAACAAATGTCTCACTTAACAGAAATTTTGGCCTCAATTGTGGTGGTATCTTGAGGACTACTTTGGAGCAGAACTTCACAAATAGATTACAAATGATCAGGAGCCACATTTCAGGAAGGGGGGAGGAATGACCAGTGACAGCTTTCTATGAAAATATTTGATATTTACGTTATGTTACTTTCAACAGCTTAAGAGTAATGATGTCATTGTTTATATTATAGAAGAACTTGAGATATAGCTTTTTCAGGTTTTCTATCCCATACTCTGATATCATTTCTGCTAAATGACTTTGGAGATTATCAGTCATTCAGATCGTTGTCCCAAAAGTGTTGTTCAAAAGGCACCTGGATTTTCTTTGTTACTAACAAAGTACAAGTTGCCTTTTGAACAACACCTTTGGGACAATTTCTGCTAAAGTGACACAGCTCTTGAAAAAGCACCTTGAGTACTGTAAAATATTATTTAATCATAAGAAGCTTTTCCCTAATATATACTTGAAATGCATACTTTTACTTTTTCTTAACTTTTTCTTTACTTCCTGCTTTCAACAATAAAAATACTACTTAATCTATATCAGACCTGCATTGGACAGATTTAAATCTGGTTTTGGTTAGATCCTTATAGTCTTTCTTCAATGTATTGGGCATACCATATTGTGTAGAACAATCAATCTGCATGATAAAACATAATCTACTTTTTCAAAGTGTTTGTATTTTTCCAACACTTTACAAGATTTACATCAGTGGCAAAAATATTTGACATAATAGCTCTGAATCCTACTTGTTGATGCTGTATGGCCAACACACCTGTTCAGTGTCATATTAATTTAAAAAAATGAGTGGGGGGAATAAACTTAAATTGCTATGCAGTTTCTGGTTCCTATGCAGAAAACGTCAATTCATGAATTGAGAGCAGCTTATTTGGCTGCTCAGTCACAAAGTCCTTTTCTAGTTTAGCTACTAAATCCCAGCCCTACTGTTTAAAAAATATAATTACTAAATTGACCAATAGGCTTCTCCATAATAATTGTGAAATAGTTCAATTCCATTAACAGATAGATGCCTGTTGTAAATCCAGTTTGCCACTCCTGTCTCAAAATCCTACTTTCGTGACAACAAAACAAAAGTAACTTGTTTTTTAAGTATTTAAAATATAATGAAAAAATAAGTCCTCTCAAGAAAACTATATCAAATGTAGGATATCACAGCTATGTAAAGGTCTTAGTATTTGTCATAATTTGTTTGGATTTGTTTCTGTGTTATGCATTTTGCTTAGAAGCTTTCATGGATTATTTGACACTTCTCTGGCAATCTCTTTGTAAATATTTGGAAGAAATTAAACCTGAGATGTGATGGAAAATATGCTTTAAAATATGAAATTCTTACCTCACATAGATTTTATTTAGATTTTAGTAGGAAATCTGACATTTAAAGAAAAATAAATTGTTTTGGAAGTAGTATCTTTTTACTCATATTTTAGCAAATCAGGAATTAGCATCTTTTAGTAAGTGACATGATACATCCAATAATTTTGCCTTTATGTCATTAGTGTCTTTGCTCCTAACTGCTGTGGTATACATGCAAGTAAATAAAACAAGTTTAGTTTTATCTAAAATCTGGGGATTTTTGACATTTTCAATAAAATATTTTTGAAGAAATTATTCTTCAAAGTAGTGTGTCTGTAAATTGATCAAAGTTATATTTCATTTTATTATTTCATTCCAAAGTCTGAATTGAATAGATTTGTTTTCACTTTACGTTTAGTACATTTTTGATCTCATCTATAGTGGCCTCATGAACAGAGAATAGTTTACAAGTAAATTAAATCTGTACAAACTACAACTAAATCAAAACATTGTACAAGCTGTAGTTGATGTCCTAGATACATATAATTGTTTAATTAGCCTTTCAAATCTAAAAGTATTTGACAGCTGCTTTTAAGGGTGTTGGGAGATATTTGCTGAAAATTGTATACATGTGCAGAAAGCGTGTTATTGTTAAAGATAACATAAGTGGTGAAGGCCAGTATTTCTATGTCCATCTGGGAAAGTAAATTCAGCTAAAAATACCGCAAGGCTGCGGTGTAAAATGTAGTGTGTAAGCTATTACAATTATACTGTGTTTGACTTTGTTTGAATCAATACTTGTTCCATGTGAGTGTTCCTTCAGGGAAAAAAAGTAATCAAGGCAGAGACTGATTTATGTATGGATTCACCATTGTATGTTTAAGTATGGTTTATATTTGTTTCAGTAAAATGTGTTCTATCAATTTTTTAGTCTCCCTATTTATAACTCTTAATACAGGTAGTCCTCAAACTGTATTAAGCCCAACATTTCTATTGTGAAGCAAGACATTTGTTGAGTGAATTTTGCCCCATTTTATGACCTTTCTTGCCACAGTTAAGTGAATCACTGCAGTTTTTGAGTTAGTACAGTTGGTAATTGACTCTGGCTTCCCCACTGACTTTATTAGAATATCACAAAAGGTGGATCACAGGACAAGACAGCTGTCATAAATACGTGCCAGTTGCCAATCATCCAAATTTTGATTACGTGACCATGGGGATGTTGCAATGCTTGTATGTGTTGTAACTTCTTTCAGTGCTATTGTTTCTTCAAACGGTCACTAAATAAACTGTTGTAAGTTGAGGACTACCTGTACAAAGAAATTTGTATACTACTACAAACAAATTATATACACTTTCATGCAGGAACAGTTGAGAAAAAGTTTCATTTGAAGAAATTCTTAAGTAGGATATATCACAAATTCCAACATTCACTTAAGATTTGTAAAGGATGAAAAGGGAAGCAGCAAATAATACAAAAGGGGACTGAATGTAATCCCTTCCGAGATCTATATAATGCTGTATTTTTCAACCCTGGCAACTTTGAAGTGTGAACTTCAATTCCCAGAATTCCCCAGCCAGCAAGGTGTTGAAGCCTGACCAAATAAGTCATATTTTTGTCCTGATTTTCCCCCTGATCGTTTGTAATGTAGACCAGCAGCATTAAATGTATATTTTAAACAGTATAAACTGTTTTAGTGAAATGTAGATTTATTTTAAAATACATCAGATACTGAAGAAAATAAATTCTCAATATATTCAATCACGTTGAAAATGTAAAGATAGAAAGACTATAAATCTAACGTACCCCAAAGTAGCAGTTTAAGTCAGGAATATACTTCAAATTCCACAGTATGAATTCTTAATTTTTCCTAATCCTAATTCTTAGTCCTAAGAATGGGCAGTTGGAAGTTAAAAGTGTGAACACGAGAGCTGCAAATTTCGGAGCCTTTTCGTCGCCTCCCTCCCCGTCCATGCCACCCATCTCAGGTTCTCCTCCTTGCTTGAGTTGCTTTCGTTCGGCGGAGCTCAGTCGCGGACGCTGCCTTTCTCATCTCCTGCTGCTACTCGTCTGCCCTCCACAAGCCTGCCTTTCGTCTCACGAGCTCCAGAGCGCTCTCCTCGTTCCCGTCAGCGGCGCCCCCACTCGACTCTGACGAATACGAGAAAATTCTCGGAAGGTGCCCGGCTCGTTTTCCCAAGGCGCTCCCCCTCGCTTCTCCACGGCGCTGCGAAGTCTCCGTGAGCAAACCTTCCGTCTCTGAGGCAGAAATGGTTCCGGGTCAGCGAAAGCGGTAGCCCGACCTGCCGCGTTCGGGGGCTGCGGGAGCTTCGAAGAAGCCGGCGAAAGGGGCAGTCTGCTGGCTTTCGCCGCTTGAGGCCGGGAAAGGGGTGCGCGCCTGCGCAGAGAGGGAGCTCTGGTGTATTGGCGGCGGCGGCGGCGGCAAGAATAGCAGGAAGCCGCTCACCATCATCGCGTGAGGGGCCGCGATCCTTGGTCGCAGAAAGGGCCGCCTGCGCTCCCCTTTCTTGGATCCTCGGGAAGCGGTGCCGGGGCAGCTATGTCTCTGAACCAGTATGAGAGGCATTACAACTCCATTAACTCCGACTTTGGAAGCGACTCGTCCAGTAGGAGCAGCCCCCGTCCTGCTCCGGGCTTGGGGGGCGAGCAGGAGGAATTGCATTATGCTCCTATACGGGTTTTGGGTCGAGGGGCGTTCGGCGAGGCCACCCTGTATCGCCGGACTGAGGTACGTCGCTGCCTTGGTCGTCTTTCTTCTTCCTTGCATATGTGTCGAGGCCCCGAATCCTGTTGGTTCTTTTTATTGCCTTTCATCGTGAATCCTGACTTTATCAATTCACGGGATTCCTGCTGTTTTGATTGCTTCAGGTCTGTTATCAGGAACTTCGACTGACATGAAGGAAGCTGGAACAAATGCTGTGCCAAATTTCCCACTAATTCTTCCCTCACTTGTTTTTTTGTTTATTTATTTATTCATTTATTTGCCTCTTTGCTTGACTGTTAAAATTCCTCATTTCTTTGAGGTGGGCCATTCTTTTACATTTTGGAAGTTTAAATTGGGGAGGGAGGAGGAGCTGAAATTATTATGAAAGTGCATGCAGGAAGATCGTTTCTTTTGCAGCTCCAGTTTTCTCAGTTTTCAGAAATGATACAAAATTCTCAGAAAGTTACAAAATGTCTGAAGAATTTCACCAAAGGGATGGAATGACTATTGTAATAACAAGTGCGATCCATTATTAGCAAATTCAGTATAAAGTGATGCATGCTGAGACAGATCTGTACTAACACACACACAAATGGGATTTCAGCTGGTGGCAACCCTACAGAAAAGGAATTTCACCAGAAAATCCTTGACTGGTACAAAAGGCACACATTCCAAGCTGACATTACAAAAGAGAAAAAAAAGTGTAAATTTTACAGCTATTCAAACTTACAGCTTGACCACATTTGGTATTGTAAAGCTGGAGGGCAACAGAATAATTAGGAGACTGAAGCAACTTCTTTTTGAGATACAAATGCTTGATATTCTTTAACTTAGAAAATAGGAAAATATAAAAATGATAGAGGTAGATAAAACAGTGCAAAGTTGAAGTATAGAGAAACGTTTCCATTTCAAAATTAATAATTCACTGATTCTATAGTTAATTCATTAAGTGCTGGTATATCCGGAACAGATAAAAGGAAGCATTTTTTAAGGTTAATTATATTATCCTGTGGGCATAGCACATAGCTAAAAGACATAGTTTATAGCCAAACCATTTAGTGTTTGATTATGTGCCATCAAGTCAGCATCAAATTTTAGAGATCACATAGATTTTCTCCATGACAATCTGTCTCTAACCTGGTCCTTCAGGACTTCACCCATTGCCAGCAGTTCTGGATCCATTGATACTATAATTGAGTCAATCTATCTTCTCTTTCCTTCCACCTGTCCTAGGATTAGGGCCTTCTCCAGGGAGCTTGGTCTTTGCATCGTATGTCTGAAATAGGATAACTTGAGCCTGATCATTTATTCCTTTAAATGAGAATTTGGGTTGATTTCAATAAATGATCCATTTTGTTTTATTGGCTATCCATGGTATTCTTAGGAGGCTACTCCAAAGTTCAAAAATGTCAATGCTCTTCCTGTCCTTCTTCTATGAAGTCCAACTTCCATTTCCATGGAATGTCACAGGGAATACGTAATTTGAAGTGGTGATCACTAATTGAGACAATTCATATAAGATAAAACTATCAGTAGATAGTGATGGCTCTATGTTGAAGGCAATAGTTCTCTTAATGCAATTGCTGGGAATGATTTGGAGATTATACTGCAATGCGTATTGGCTCTCCTTTGGCATTTAGTTTGCCATTGTGGAAGGAGCATGCGAGGTTACACTGCACTTTGGTCTGATCTATCTAGTATAATTCTATTGGCTACTCTATAATTACCTTCAACTGCAAACATTTCTGTCTTTTTCTTTTATTGGTTTGGTAGATTTTCATCCAGCTTTTCCTGTTTTGTTTGGAGTAATTTTGTACTTTTACAGATACTCTGTTGTTGCTACAGTCCCTAATTCTTCTTCCATATTCCATAGTTGTTGTCTTTTAGCCATTCTCAATTTTTTAAACAATTTATTGTGAAGCTAAACTTAAGGCCTAAAGTAACAGCTGTAAGTAAATAAGGACTCAATACCCTCCTTTTCTAAACCTCTTTCTATGTATTAGGCATTTATTAATATTAAAGGTCTAATTTGTGCATATCTAAAAATCAGGTCTGAACATGGTGTCTTTTTGTGTCACATAGCAAAAATAGCAGCTTCTAAAACAAAGTCCTGACTAGCCTGGGCCCAGATTCAATTTTACCATTTCCAATACTGTATTAATAAAATAGTTTAGATATTTATTATATATCTTATACAAGCAGTCCAACTGAGCCCAAAATTTCTGTTGCTAAGCAGGGAGTTGTTAAGTAAATTGTTAAATTAATCTGGCTTTTCCAATGACTGCTTGTCAGAAGATTGGAAAGATGATCACATGACCCAGGACAGTGCAACTGTCATAAACATGAAGCAATTACCAAGCATCTCAATTTTGATAATGTGACTATAGGAATGATACAGTGGTCATGTGGGAAAAATGATTGTCAGACACTTTTTAAAATAGTGTTGTAATTGAACAATCATGAATGAATTGTTCTAAGTCGAGGACTATCTGTACTGTTTAATGCCTATGTATATTTACCCATTTTGTATGGGTGTATTATTATTATCCCTCTTATCTTCTTCACTACCCGTTCTTATTGGTCGTACTATGATTTTTATTACCCTGTTGCTTTGCATGTACACTGAAAGCTTCTGCATTGGACACAAATTCCTTGGGTGTCTAATCACATTGGCCAAACCTGTTCTGTTCTATTCTATTCTATTCTATTCTATTCTATTCTATTCTATTCTATTCTATTCTATTCTATTCCATTCCATTCCATTCCATTCCATTCCATTCCATTCCATTCCATTCCATTCCATTC
>BLBF01000005.1:27256601-27268401 GCA_015471245.1 Laticauda colubrina
TCCATTCCATTCCATTCCATTCCATTCCATTCCATTCCATTCCATTCATAACTTAATTAAAAACCCTGTCAAATAGGATCAAATAAAAAAATTCAGCAGTACAAAGGTTTTAGTGAACGAATATTTCTTCAGATGACATAGAAAATGAATAAGGATGGAATTATACATTTGTAAAATTTATTTTAAAAATGTTCTTTCTTTGCATAGAAACCTTGTCCCCTCACTATTAAAAAAATTATATGGCCACCCAACTTGAATAATGTGACTCTGGATGGCAATATATTTACTTATATTTATTCTTTTCTTGTACTGGATTCCCACTGTTTGCCCCAAAACTTCATATACAGCTTTTTTTAGTTGATCATACAGCATATGCTATTTGGGGATGCATTAAAAAAAGCATAGATACCTTCAGGGAATATGTATTCTCATATAAAAGGTACATCACATCACACTTCATAACTATGCAGATTATGTAGCAAAGATCTGAACTATTATTATTGTTATTATTGTTATGAAATCTGATAAATTTGTGCTACGTGGATTTGCCTACCAATATATTCTCTTTGGTTTTCTTAGAAAAATGGTGTATATGGTATAATCAGTAAATTAAATATGTATGAAGGTGGAAATATTTTTACAGTTTGTGATTTCACTCAAACAGTTCCAGGCAGGTCTTTGATTTCTATCTTTATTTTGTAAGGGTGGATAATGTTGGAATACCACATCTAAAATAAAATAATTTTTAATAGTTCATTAAATACAAGTTGAAAATCCTTAACATAGCTTCAGTGGCTACCAGAATTAATAAATTAACTGAATAAGATAACCTAGAATCTTATCACAACAATTTGGTATTGATACCAAATAAGGATACTCCTTACCAGATAAGTTTTTCTTACTGTTTAAAGTTGAGGTTGGAGTAACAGGTAACTCCAACTCCCTCACCATCTTGTTACGCAATATATAGATTATATGCCTGAGAAGCTGACAACATTCAATTATTACTGAAAAGGGAGAAAAGATTAGTTTTTGGAATCAGAAATAAGGAATGGCCATTTGAATCCCATATTTAATTTTTGGATAATGAAAGAAATAAATGGATGATTAAAGAAATAAATGTTTAAGATATTTGTAAATTATCTGAAATATACATTTAACAAAGCAGGCTTTTTAAATTGCAGGACGATTCACTTGTAGTATGGAAGGAAGTGGATCTTACCAGATTGTCAGAAAAAGAGCGGCGTGATGCTTTGAATGAGATCGTTATTCTTGCTCTACTGCAACATGATAATATAATTGCTTATTACAATCATTTCATGGATAACACCACTTTGCTGATTGAACTGGAATATTGTAATGGTGAGAACAATGTCTTGTAAACAGCAAACTTATCTTCCATCTTGAGTTCTGCAAGGAGAGATGGAACAGAGAGAATCTGTGCTTTGTTTATAAACGTTAGCAACAGGTAGATTGACAAATGCAAACCAAATTTACCTTCTAGGACTGCATTTATATTTCAGAAATATATACTCTGTAGTTGGTGAATAAGAGACACTTAGGATCAGAACTACCTGAAAGAAAGATGTGGTACTAAATACACAGCCAGTTTGAGGAGATTTGCAGAATAAATAGCGAAAAGAAAATTAAAAATACAATGACAAATATTTTTTTTATTTTAAGCCATACATGATGCTCCCTTTTCCTGTATTAAATATTTTGGATTACATTTTTCCTTCCATATAAAACTCTGTAATCTTACTTTCTCATTAATGTTACAAATTACTAACATCAGAGGAATCATTATTTATTTAAACTTAAATGTCATTATTTTCCCAAGTTTATTGAACCGTTATCTGTAACATCTTTTGAGATTTGGATTAAAAGTGGCAGCAGTAGCAAAGAATAGAGCAGAAATGAAAATCCTTTTTTCCACAGAAAAAATTAAGGAAATCATTAACATCCCCTGAGGGATTTTTAATATACAGACAGAGAATGTGTGAAATTTATAACTCAGTATTTTTCTTTCTTGCAGGTGGAAATCTCTATGATAAGATCCTACGACAAAAAGACACATTGTTTGAAGAAGAGGTAATAAAAACATTGGGAGACAAAGAACAATCTGCTTCTCTTTTATTCAAGCTTGATAATCAGAGTTGGAAGGGACTTTGTAGGTCATCTAGTCCAACCGCCCGCCCAAGCGGAAGACCCTAAACCATTTCTGACAAATGGCAGTCCAATCTCTTCTTGAAAGTCTCAACTGATGGCGCTCCCACAACCTCCAAGGGCAAGCTGTTCCATTGGTTGATTGTTCTCACTGTCAGAAAGTTTCTCCTTATTTCTAGGTTAAATCTCTCCTTGTTCAGTTTCCATCCATTATTCCTTGTCTGGCCTACAGGTGCTTTAGAATATAGCTTAATCCCTTCCTCTCTGTGTCAGCCCCTCAAATATTGGAAGACTGCTATCATGTCTCCCCTGGTCCTTCTCTTTACTAGACTTCACTTGATTGGCCTTTAATTTGGTTTTAAAATAGTCTTCCTCAATAAGATTACCTCTAGGCATGCTGAACTATAGATCTCATAATTTCTAGCCTGTATAGGAATTATGGAAACTGTAGTGCAATACTTTCAGAAGGGTTCCTCCAACTATATAGAGGTAGGCAGCAAATAGTCTCTACAGTAAAAAAAAAAAAGTTAATATAAACCAAACACCACCAGATTACCAAAATTTATGAGTTTTGTAAATACTGATATCCTCTGTTCACTTGTGTAGAAATGTGGATTCATAGGAGTTTTGGGGGAAAGTCTTTTTCATATTGAGGTCTTGTGAGATATTTGATAATTTCAGAGATTTAAAAAATAATGATTGAGGGACATTTCAAATGCCATTAAGAGGCTTGTGAGTACATTTATCATGCAAGCATTGCTCTGTCAACCTCCAGCAACTGCTATAGAAGTTATGTAGCGAAATGGAAAACTCCAATCTGATTATACGGAGGGCACCTTTCCTATGTCACTGCCTTGCACTAAGGCCTGTAGGAAAGTATACATAACGAGAAAATTTGTATTATGTATATTTTAAATATTTGTGCAATACTATAGATTTTACTACAGATTTACTGTAGCCTACAGCTTTTATAAAGAATTTGTTTATTACTGCCATAATTCTTAGAATACTTTTCCTCCATGTTAAGCCTGGGTTCCCCAACCAGGGTTAGGTAGACAAGCTAAACAGAATGTGCAGCGTTAGTCAGATAGGCACACAGATAAATGAGTGAGCTAAGCTTGTATGTTTATTAACATACAGTAAAAATAACAGATACGCTTGTGCTATCAAGAATATATTTTATTCCAGTATAAGTTTATGGCATAGTCAAATAACAGTCCAAAAGTCATTTATCATGTAGTCAGTCCATTCAGGGATATTCAGTTAGCAAAGTCCATGTAGAATATCCTATGTCAGTTCACTTACAAATCAGTCCTTTGTTGTCTCTCCCGTTCGAGCAATGCAGTCTTGATTCCAAAGCAGTAATCAGGGATCATCAAAGCCAGCCAGAGAGCGAGCAAGCTAGCTGTAGACTTGCTACTTATATATTGTTTTCATAACCACTCCTTTAATTGCTATTTCACAGTTAAAGCTGCATACACTCTAACATACACTAACTATGATTCATAGTTATTATTTCACCTAAACCAGTTAGGGTAAACAATGTTATCCCTAACACTCCACATTTCATATTTAAAAGAATGGAGTAATTTTTTCTGCACTCCTAAAACTAATTGCTAAGCAGAAAGATTCATGCATTTGTTTTTATATATACAATTGCTAGGTTATTGTTATATCAGTTTACAGTGTGATGACATATAAGTTCACTGTGTCCAGTGAGGCATATTTTCTGTTCCAAAATATGTTTTGAATTTCAACTTTAGCACTTTCAAGCCATCTTATTTTTAAAAAGCCATTTTATTAAAATAAGATGTTATTAGTCTTTATAATAATTTCTTCCTATGTTAACTGTTTTTTTTTTTTTTTTTGCAGATGGTAGTGTGGTACCTCTTTCAGATTGCATCAGCAGTGAGCTGTATCCACAGAGAAGGAATTCTTCACAGGTACTTAAACTCAGGTCCAAAAGAAGACAAAAATTCTAGCTGTTGACTTGACAGTCCTTTCTCCTAAAGGAAAGACAGACAAATATTGATATATAGTTAAATGAGAGTTCCTCAAATTGCATACAACCAAATATATAATATATGAAAGGCCACATTTTGTAGCACCATGCATCTGACACGCATTTTCATAATATTCACTGAATTACAACTTCATAATTATAATTCCATATGATATAAAAAGTAATGGATACAATGGAAAGATCAAGTAGGCTTAGATTCCTGTTCTGTAGTGAAGTTCATTGAATGAGCTTGAGCAAAACACCTTTGCCTAAATATCATCACAAGGCTGTTGTGAGGTTAAAATGGATTGGGAAGAAACCATGTCCATTATTACCTTGAGCTCCTTGTAGAAAAAGCATCCTATAAATGAAATACATAAGTATTATAACTATGAAATATCCTAGAAGCCAAATATTTAGATTGGCAAATTATTTCGAGGAACTGTTGCTTGACATTTTGTAATTTTGCTTCTTATTAACTTTTTAACCAGTGGATCATAATAACCTTATTCAGCAATTATAAGTTGTTGCATTCTGAAGCCATATTAATTTGACTTTATTTTCATTCTTAACTGGCTCATTTTATGAAAGAATACATTTTCTGAATTTCTTTGGTGATAACACTCTCAAGTAGCAGAATCTAGAAAAAAATAGCCTTGGAGTAAAAAAATGATACAGTTAGAAATACAGGTCTCAGATATTCTTATGTCCGAAAGTGTTCTAGTTTGTTCTAGTTAAACTAGGGTAAATTAGTAGGGTTGTAGGGTTCTTTTTAAAGTTTAAGTGTTTGAACAATTTTGTTCTTTCACATGTATGGTTCATAAAAGTTTTATTTTTTTTTAAATCAAGGATTCTGCCATGAATTTATGTTCTAGTCCTCATATCTGAAGAAACAACGCATTCTCATTAACTATTCATTGCTTTCAAATAATTAAATCTTGAATAAGATTAAAGTGGTTTAGAAACAAACATCTGTACCAATTGTACAAATCGGTTTTACTATTTTGCCCTTTTATTTCATTTTCTGCTTATAAAACTAGTATTAATGATTAAAAGGTATAAGAACCATTCTTTAGGATTGTCTGCATGGTATGGAAACCATTAGATAGTGAAATAGGTTTATCTTTATCTTAAAGGCCTTCTGCACAAGGACCTTTATTCTGAGGTTAAGCTGTACTACCTCTTTTGATCATCGGATTTCTTCACTGCCCCTGGTGTCTTTTCATACATGTTTTCATACCTTTAACTACCTGGCATTTTGCATAATTAAGAATGATACTACATTAATAATAAAGGTGTGAATTAAGTGGATGAAATTTTTTGTAATCATAAAAATTGCTAATAAAGATCATAATTTGTAATCTCAAATACTAATCAAAACTAGACATACATACATACATATTCATATAGTATTACATAATTGATTGATTAGTATTTAAATTTGTTTACTTCATAAAGAAATGAAATTAACCATAAAGTACTACATACTATTCCCTATTTTTAAATGATACTCCAGTAGGGACTTCT
The DNA here is from genome assembly GCA_015471245.1 of Laticauda colubrina. NCBI lineage: Eukaryota > Metazoa > Chordata > Lepidosauria > Squamata > Elapidae > Laticauda > Laticauda colubrina. Next base: position 27,262,297 of record BLBF01000005.1, read on the forward strand.
GGTTACAAAATTACTGTTCAGATATAGACAGAAAAGCAAGTGCTTCTGAGTGTAGAGTAATTGACACAGAGGCAGTAGTTTTCTAAGCTTGTAATTTTTTTGGGCACGATAGAAACTTGCACTATGCATTTTTAAACCATTGATATTAATTCAAATGCATATAAGGAATAACAAAAATATGCTACGGAACAAAATTAATACATGCAATAACTTCTCTTGAAAAAGAGTTATACAATCACATCCATAATAACTAAAATTTGATGGGTTCAGCTAACTGTTGGAAATCTGGTGCTCAAAAAGGATCTCCAACAGTTAATTGAAGCCCTCATATTCTTCCTGAAAAGACAGATAGGTGTTAGAAGGAAATAGCAGGGCCGAGATAATCTCAGCTGATCTTGAAAGGAGCTAAGAGGATCAAATCTGATTAATTCTTGGATGGAAACCACTAGGAAATCCCAAGGCTATAGTTAACCTGGGAAGAAGACAATACTAATACCAATAATTGTTATTATTTATGTATGTGTATGTACTGCAATCTCCCAACATCTCTGGGCAGCTAATAGCAAACAATAGCAAATGCTTTTGGATGGTTGTCCAAGAAAACAACATGACTGTTATCTAATCAGCAGTTATAACACGTAGTTTGAGTGAATATTTACCTTTAAATTCAAAGTAATACTTTTTAAAGTTAATCATAATTTTCTATGGACATGCCAAATTAATCTCCTAGATAGTGCTTTGTAAACAACATTTTTTAATCATCTATAAACCCCAAGCATTTACCTTATCTATTTTTCCTGCTTTATTATATAATTCTGTGCGTATCTGTCTAGGTCCCATTGAGTTCGATGGGGCTCCCTCTCAGAAAGATGAATATAGGGCTGCCTCCTCATTGCACTTCAACTTGAAATTATTCTAGTATCTACTTTAAACACAGTGCTAGATTAGCCTGCTTTAAAACTAAAAAATGTCAGCTTGCATCACATGATAAAGTTTAAGAACCTTGAATAAAACGTAAGACTGTACACATGAAGAGGGTATTAATACCTTCAGAATACAGGTAGTCCTCGATTTATGACCACAACTGAGCCCTATATTTTTGTTGCTAAATGAAACTTTCATTAAGTGAATTTTGCCCTATTGTATGACTTTTTGTGCCACAGTTGTTAAATGAATCTGGCTTCCCCACTGACTTTGCTTGTAAGAAGGTTAGAAAAGGGGATCATCTGATCCCAGGACACTGCAATGTTCATATGAGTCAGTTGCCAAGCACCCAAATTTTGATCACGTGATCATTGGGATGCTGCCACAGTCGTAAGTGTGAAAAATTGTCATAAGTAATTTTTTTCATGCCCTTGTGACTTTGAATGGTCACTAAATAAACTGCTGTAAGTCAGAGACTACCTGTGTTAACAAAGTGAATATATTTTTTAAAATGTTCCATGTCTGCTGATATAAATATTTATATCTAAATGTTTCTTTCCTAGAGATATAAAGACTTTGAATATCTTCCTCACCAAAGCAAATCTTATAAAACTGGGGGACTATGGCCTAGCAAAAAAACTGAACTCTGAGTATTCCATGGCTGAAACTGTAAGCAGCTGCGGGATGAATGTGATGATGATGATAATGATGATGATTCAGCTGTGTGGGACTTTATAATAAAAGTCATCTTTTTATAACATTTGCAATTCAGATATTTGAATTCTTTGAATTTACATGTTTTTCAATAGTTTTTTTTTATTAATATATGGCTGCTCTCCTCCCTATAGGCCAGGGTTTCAAACTCACGCCCCATGGGCCGGATGTGTCACATCCTGCCCGGTTTAGTGAAGGGGGAAAAAGTCCCGATACCTCACATGACTGCCACAACGATGTGAGTTTGACACCCCTGTTATAGGCCTCTAAGGGCATTTAAGGCCTGGTTCTTTCTCTAGGCATTTGGGTCAGGATCAGCAGAATCCCCATTGAATGAGTTACATCTAGGAGTTCTAGTCACTAGTTATTATTAGTTGTTTTTGTCTCTGTTTTGTGTTTGTTGTAACTTTTGTATGCATATAAATGCTCTATAAATAAATACATATTCCCAAAACTTGTTTTGAAAGAAATAACAAACTGATCATATTATAATCTAATGATAGAATGTTTATGTTGGCATTGGCAAATCTTTTTTCTCTTTGTCCTGTTTGTTTAGTATAATTGTAGAATTGTTTGATATCTTTTTGTTTTGATTATTTGCTTCAGTTTGCTTTCTTTTAAAGATTCAGTCTTTATATTAAGAAAAAGTAGATGCTCTAGTTATAAATAGGAAAATACATATTTGATAAGATTCAATTATTACTTTTCTATTAAAATGCTAAAGCAAAATCCGAGCATTTGGGAGGGAAGAGGATAAAAGGACAGCAAATTAGAACTTATTGCATTGCGTCTGCATGATATGGAATAACTAATATCTCTAATATTTTTGTTTTGTAGTTGGTAGGAACTCCATACTACATGTCTCCAGAGCTCTGCCAGGGCGTAAAATATAATTTCAAGTCTGACATATGGGCAGTTGGCTGTGTTGCTTTTGAGCTCCTTACCTTGAAGAGAACTTTTGATGCAACAGTAAGTCACTCTATGAAACAACTATGCTTGTGATTAATACTGCATCACCTTTTTATATCACATTGTCCGATGGTGACTCCAAGAGAGGGTGACTCCAATTTTAGGTACCATATGACAGCGAAAGTTCTAGGCAAACTTAAATTCTCATTTAGAGATCCCTTTTCCTTTCTGGAGTTGCTTGCTATCTTGGAATGCAGGTAAAATTGGAATTTATTCAGGGGCTGAGACAATTAAAAAATACAGTTTCACAGGCCATCATCTCAGGAAGTTTCTCCTATTCCATTTATATCCAGCATGGCTGGCTGGGTAATTCTGGGATTTGAAGTCCACACATCTTAAAAGTTGCCAAACTTGAGAAACACTGATTTAGATCATTTTGCTTTTTCTTTCTTAGAACCCCTTGAATCTCTGTGTGAAGATTGTGCAAGGAAACCGGGCAATGGAGGTTGATTCCAGCATATACTCTGTGGATCTCATCCAAATGGTGCATTCCTGCCTTCATCAGGTTGGTGAGCTACCTCCATTCTGTGATGGGTTTCTTTGGTTTGAGAGAGAGTGGAGAAAGAGCCTTTGAAACTTTTTACCAGCTGTCAGGTACTAAAAAGTCCTTATCAACCCACTTGCTTTCTCTAGAGTAGGAAATTAAAAGAACTAATAGAGTGGTTTTTGAGAACTATTTTCAGTGTTGAATATTTTCTCCCCATTTTTAGATTGAAGTTTACTATTGCTTCTCATTTCCCTGTCTTTTCTCAACTACATTTAAAAATCATATACTATAAAACAGAAATCAAATAATGTTTATCTTTCTTTTTTTGTTGCCCCACATTTATTGTTCTTTTTTAACCAGAAAGAAAGCAAAACTATATAATCTGTTCCAGAAGTAAAAAAAAACAAAAACAAAATGTACCTTCCCACCCCAAAGACATATAAAAGCATACTGGCTTTTAGCAACTTCTCCCATAATGATTTTTTTATTTCATCTTTTAGACCCACTATCTTTCAGTATGAAAATTATGGAGTAGCCCAGAATCAAATTTGACCTTGAAGAATTTTTATTTCAAATAGGAGAAAAATATATTTTTTTAAAAAAAATCAGATATTATAAAACAAATGAATAAAATGAGACTTAAGTTTACACACAGAAGTTCAATTTCAGGTTAAAGTTGGCCTCTTTTTATTTTCAGCTTTTGAACAGGAGTCTGTCTCTGAAGTCATCAAATATTATAAGCTGAGTCGAGTCTGAGGGGCTGGATTTTCTCTACAGATTAGTTGTACATTGCACATTGAGATACCATAGTCGTCTTTTCTCCTATAGAGATCTACTTTGGTTTTCTGAGTCAAGGTGGAAAGGAAATTTCTATGGTAAAACAGCAAAAGGAAAATTGCTACAATAAATTAGCAAAACCATTGTATTTATCTTTTCAAGCAGATAAGTCAAATTTTGAGGTTATTCTTCCCCACATGCTGACAAACCTAGCCCCCAGCCTGGTATTGGTGTTAACTTTGAAGTCAGTGTGAGGCCTTGGTGTTCCTGGCAAAGTGGATTGGCAAATATTTTGGAGAAATGGGTTGGAAGGATTGGAGGAAATGTACAAGTTATATCTTTTTTTCTGTGAGCAGAAAAACAAGTGTGATAGCACACACTAGTTATAAATTCATTGAGGATAATTTCGGTTTAAATGCTAAAATAAAATGCTTCATTTAAACACTAAAAAGTTGCCATGCCTTGTTTGGAAATATGTAAGAGGAGAAGACCAGCAAAAGAGATTTAGCTGGCTCTTTGTTACTGCACTCAGGGTTCCACTTTTATTGTTGCTAATTAAGGCCCGGTCCCACTGCACTTACGGATGCAAAGAGGATGTAAAATGTTTAAAAAAGCTTGCCATCCGTTGGAAAATGCTATGCATCCGTTGTATACTCATTGCATACGTGTTTCATACACTCTATCCGTCGAGCATCCCTCCACTGCGATTTCATCTGCGGAAGAAGTTTTGAGCTGCACAAAACTTTGTGAACGATGAACTTTCCGCTGTGTACGATGTAAATCCGCGACATACGAGCAACAAACGTTCTATGTCCGTTATCATTCGTTAAATGTCCGCTGTATCCTCTCTGCATCCTCTGGGCATCCTCGCAACTCACATCTGCTGCAGCTGAAAACGGAAAGAGGGAGGAAAGAAAAGGTACATGGAACGTCTATACATTGTTAGTAGCACGGAAATATAAAGGATGCGCAGTGAACGGTTTGCATCTGATATACATCCGCGCGGCATCCTCTTTTCTTTCCTTTAGGCGTACGTGATGCATCCTCTTTATCGGCTCTGCGTCTGCTTCGTAATTATCCCCCGTAACCCCTTTGGAGGTGTCATCCCCTTCCATCCACTTTCATCCGCTAGGCTTCCTATGAACATCCGTTTAACATCCCCGCTACATGCTACCCACGTCCATTCTTTTCCGTTCTGTTTATGCAAATTTTCACCATTTTTTTGGAGCAGATGACAACGGATGGAGCCACCCCTGAAATTTTACTCATCCACTGTGTCCTTTAAGCATACGTTTTGCGTCCATCGGCCAGTGGGACTGGGCCTTTAGCTTCATAGTTAAGTGTCCTTGGATACCTCCTTGAATACATAAGCACTATTAAACTATCTGAGCTCATTTTATGGCCCTTTTGATTTGCTATGTTTGGGGAAATGGAAAGAGACCACAAAGATGTAACTTATTCATTGCCCTAGACTTAAAGATTTGAAAAATGATTCCTCTCCTGAGGGAGTGATCTGTCACTCACCTCTTTTAGGATCCAGAGAAGAGACCTACTTCTGATGAGCTACTTGAAAGTCCATTTATAAAGAAGCGCAGAAGGTAAATATTAGACAAACAGGGGTTTTTGTGTGTGTGTGTGTGTGTGTGTTAGAAGATACTATACAATCTTGTATTGCCTGATTGTACTGGTGTTTCATGTACATATAGACTATCTCTTGAGCTAACTGCTTTTTTAAAGATTAAATGACACTTAATTTTTTTGCAGCACTGAATTAAAAATAAGAATAAGCATAGATCATTTAACTTGGAAACTGAGCTGTACGTAGGGTTATACAAATTTATTTCAGTTTTACCTGGCTTATCCCAAGCTTCTATTTTAATGTATAAAATATATTGGATTATATTTAGAGAAATAAATGCATGCTAAAAATTATTAGACAACATCCTCTGATTAGTTTTATTTATGAAAATAAAATAGTAAAAATTAGGAGGAGTGCTTTCTAAATACATTTCATTAAAAGGTGTAAGCCTTTATACAAGCTTATGCAAATCACAAAAAACTATGCCTTTTAATAGAATTTGCTGCTAGAAAAGCATGCTACCTGATTCCTTCTGATTTTTGCCAACAGATTTACACTGCTCTCAATATTGGTCTCCAAATTAAACTGACAAATAAACTCTTAAGTTTGGTCTGGATTAGTGCCTCTAGAAACATAATGTATTATGTTTCTAGAG
>BLBF01000005.1:27268801-27281184 GCA_015471245.1 Laticauda colubrina
AATCCTTGGGAACAAATTTTTGATAAATAGGGGCTGAGGAGAATCACAAATTTACTCCCCCCATTTTCTGTTTATGAGAGCCCCCAATTTACATAGTTAACAACACTGAAGCATGTCCATTATTTATACAGGCTATATTAATCTATACATGTTATTGGATATTGTGTATTTCAAGCATTGATTAACACAGCTTATTATGTAGAATTTTCATTATTTACTATAGACAGACATTGTCTGTAGCTTGCAGTACAATTTTATGAAAGGGTTATTTGCAGTATTAAATCATACAAAGATTCCTGTTAAAAAAGCTGTATTGATGCGCATTCTTACTGTTTATTCTTCCTGGCAGTGATATGGAGGAAAAAGTTGCACTTCTTAATGGCCCGAACAAGCGCCCAAGGTAAAGGAATATATGTTGAATAATAAAACAGAAGAAAATGGTCTCTGCAAGTATCTTAACATGAGCACCTCTCCCAAAAGTGTTAAAATAGCGGTGTTCTTTGGAAGGATCCCTCTGATGGTCCAAAGACTATCCCTAAGCTCTCCGTGTGCATGTGTTTATACAGTGGAAGGGGCCAATCTAGATCATAAAATAGCAGATATCTGAAAAGTTCTTGCAGGGCAGGTAGGCAAAGCTGATACATCTGCCTCCTTTCTCTCTCTCTGCTCCTTTTCATGGCCTCTGCACTGGCTGGCATCATATTTGTCCTTAACCTCTCGTAGCTGTTCCCATGCTTGAATTCCACTGCTGCATCTTCATTTCAAATGCAGCATAACTAAAAACAGTCAGCTATCTTTTCTTTCAAGCTTCCCAGGGTCTTCTTTTATTTCCTGTTAGGTATTGCCATCAAATATTGTCATCAGGAATGGTATAATCCAACCGTCTACCCTATTTTCCTAGCACCTTTCTACCCCTTTTGGTGGCACTAATAATGGCTTTGCCTTTCCTCCATTGTATCGCACCCTGCAATATTTATGCCCAGATGTGTGTGTTCATGCCTACGCCAAATATACACATTGGAAGTCCAGGTCCTTTGGTTTGAGCACAGATCACAGGCATGCCTTTTGGTCCAAGCATAGATCACCTGAAACTGACTGTTCCTCACTGAGCCTTTTGCATAACTTTTCTTGGTATATAATTACTATAAAAGAATGCTATCTTTAAGACATTTTAATTGTAAAATATGCAAGTGTTGAACTATTATAAGTTATATTTAATGTTTAATTTTATTGTTAACAATGCCCATCATTTACTTTAGATTTCTATGTACTTTACATCAGTCCCTACTTATAAATGGTGCTGTATTACTGAACAATTTACATATACAGCTAAAAATGCCAATGATTTAATTTGTCAGTGTATTTGTATACCCTTCTCACAAGTTTATTCATGTCACTGCCTTTAAAATTTTAAAAGTTGTATGTATATATATATATATATCTTCAAATTGATTTCTGATTTTTATTTGTCTTACAACATGCTGCTTTCTTCCACATTTCCATGCTGTCTGTCTAGCCTCTGAACCTAACACATGCCAATGTACATTTATATATATGGAAAACTCTTAGCACTTATATGAAGTGTTTTTGCATGGAATCTGGAAATTAAAATTTTCCCATCTATCTTCTCTTTAGAGGCTTAGAAAAGCAGCTCATGGTAAACAGTGTATCCATACAGATCTCTTATGATTTACAGAACAAGTACTATGAATGAAGCACCAATTGCAGTGGTGACTTCACGCACTAGTGAAGTATATGTATGGGGAGGTGGAAAGTCCACTCCTCAGAAGCTGGATGTTATTAAAAATGGCTGCAGTGCACGGCAGGTCTGTGCAGGAAACACTCACTTTGCAGTGGTAACGGTGGAGAAAGAGCTCTATACTTGGGTGGTAAGTATCAAAAGAATTTGGGAAGGTTGGGTGGGGGATTCTCCAAAACATTATTCTTTGGTATTTGCCATCAACAAAGGGATCAAGCGCTACTAGGAATTTGCATCTTGTACTGCAAGGAAGTCATTGTGACAGTTCACATTGGCTTCTCCAGAAGTACTAATGGTCAAATCTGTAGAGGACTTTCCGTTCCAACCAGCACTTGAACTCAAGCAGAAAGGACCTCATGAAAAATAGCTATTGAAATAATGCTGGAAATAATATTTAGCCACTACAAATAATAGCCTTATCTTGGAGAAAAAGACAAAAGAGACGCAATATAAAATGGAATTTAACTCATATTAAATATTAAGTCATATTAAATCTATGTTAAGGAAGGGATTTTTTCTTGTTAATTCCCAGTTTAATGTTTTGTTTTGATATATGCTACATTACTGTTGATATGTGATACTATTACATAAGCAGAAAATACATATCTCTGTTTTTATTCCATCTATGGGTACCTAAATGGTATCCTCATTCGTGAGTTTGCATACTTTAAGCTGGCTTCCAAATATCAAGAGCTTTTCTCTTTCTCTACTTCTCACATCTTCCAAAAAGCATTCCAAAATTTGGATGGTTATCTGGAGCAATATTCCATAGGATACCTGCAAAAAAAAACAACAACCCTATAATTATTATTTAGATGTTGAAGGAAAACTAGGCCACTTCTGTGGAAACATGGAGGAATATAGAGGTCTCTCTGGTTCCTAGATAGTCTACATTATTTATTTTGGTTTCTTTTCATGAACAATTCCTTGGCTCTTAGATCACTTTATCAAATGTATTTTTTTAATAGAACATGCAGGGAGGCACTAAACTGCATGGCCAACTGGGACATGGAGATAAAGCTTCGTATCGGCAGCCAAAGCATGTGGAAAAATTGCAGGGCAAAGCTATTCGTCAAGTATCTTGTGGTGATGACTTTACAATTTGCATTACAGGTGAGAGACATAGGTGACAGGGTATCCTTCAAATATATGAAAAATGTTATGGAAGGCCTGAAAAAGTATATTAACTAAAAGAGAAAATACCTCAAATACAAGAGAATATGCAATACTCAGGTATTGATAAATCTGGAAGGAAGACAAACCTGCAGCTGCTGGAATTAGGAAAACTTCCAAAAGCCAACTTATATTTGTTTTGTTTTCTTTGAAATGCCAGTACATTGGCTTTTGTATTACATTTTGTGATTGAGTGTATATTATAATTAAAATGAAACAGAAGCAAAGATTAAAAATATATAGACTTTAAGTGGCAGTCTTTATCTATATACTGTATTTTTCGCATTCTAAGACGCACCTGACCATAAGATGCACCTAGGTTTAGAGGAGAAAAATGGGTAATGACAAAGACAGAAGAGGTAGGGTTCAGCACTGTAAAAGGACCCTGCTGCCACTGACCCCTATTTTTTGTTCCATAAGATGCACAGACATTTCCACCCACTTTTGGGTGGGGGGATGTGTGTCTTATGGGGCGAAAAATATAGTAATTCAAATATGGGCCAGACTGTAGGTGTCAACTAAAAAAATACTTCTTTGGTCTTTTTAGTTGCCAGCAGAAAGGGACTGGGGGAAGTAGGGCACTCCTTAAATGCTTCAGATAATTGCTAGGCAGCAGAAGCTGTTGGCGTGCAAGAGTATTACTGGAGAGCATGATTGATGATTCTTGGCCATGGATGTGTCCCATTGGAGTATATACATCCAGGGGCTGGGGGGAAGACCAGGGTCACAGGTGAAATGAACGATATGTTTCGTGTCAGCTGCATCTAGGTAACACTGACATGGTCAGTCCTAATAAATCAAATTTTTTTTACTGTGAGAGATGCGGCTAGAGACTTATGCTTTGAATGGGTGTGTATTATCGGAGCCCTGACAGCCAGCCGACATTAAACACATCATTTCACCCTTGACGCTGGTCTTCCTCCCTCCTGATGTATATTCTCCAATGGGACACATCCATAGCCAAGAGTCATCAGTCATACACTCCAGTAATACTCTTGCATGCCAACAGCTTCTGCTGCCTAGCAATTATCTGAAGCATTTAAGGAATGCCCTTTCCCCACTCCCTTTCTGCTGGCAACTAAAAAGACCAAAGAAGTATTTTTTTTAGTTGACATTAGGATGCTGTAGTAAATTAAGCATAATGGACCTAGTTTATCCAATTAGGTTGCACTGTAGTTAAATTCTCCCTGTATTAAAGAGGAAGATAACCATTGGATTTTTAAGTACATCCTCTGTTATTTATCTATCCCTTGTTTTCATGCAGATGAAGGTCAAGCCTTTGCCTTTGGTTCAGATTACTATGGCTGCATTGGTGTTGACAAGTCTTTTGGGTCTGAGGTCCTGGAGCCCCGGCAGATCAATTTTTTTTTCAGTAATCCGGTGGAACAGGTTTCTTGTGGAGATAATCATGTGGCAGTGCTGACACGAAATCATGAGGTCTACACATGGGGCTGTGGAGAGTATGGTAGGTTATTCTACATGCAGCTTTTAATTTTTGGCAAATATTAATGACTGATAGAATTATATTTCCTTGAAGCACTATCATGATAGACCCGATTAAACGAGGATTTCTACTTCTGGAAAGGTAGATGGTTGATGGTCAGCTTTCTTTGACTCTGAACATTATTACCTGTACTTATTTTTATTGTTTCTCCACAAATATAGGCCGCTTGGGTTTGGATTCAGAAGAGGATCACTCCATCCCACAAAAGGTAAAACTGATAGAATTTGACTGTATTTCCTGGGTCTCTAGAATAATTCAGTCTTGAGATATTTTCTTTCTAATTCAGCATATTAAGAACAAATATCTATTAAGGTTTTATAAATTAATACAAAGGGAAAGAATTTTTGATTGGGAGCCATACAGAGTTAGTTAGAAGATGAGCAAATATTTTGTATTTGGATGAATGGAAAAAATTAAACTGATTCTAATTTTGCGAATTAGATACATTCATTGTTATAGGAATGGCTAATACATATTAATAAAAAGTTGAGGTTGTAATGTTATCATCTTATTCTACTGCACCAAAAGAGTCAGAAATTAGTGTGTTTTTCCCTTTTTCTCCTTTACCCTATATTTTTATTTCTTCCTTTTTTTCCTTCCCCATTTTCCCCAATTTTAATTTTTTTTGCACTTTATATAAAATTATTTTTAAAAAAGGAACATGGGTGACAATGTAAACATTTTAAATGAAAAGAGAACAATATTCTGAACACAATATCTTTCCATATGACTATTTTACCTTCTCCGATATAAAACAGGTGATAGGTAGAAGTACACTGCTTAAAAAAATAAAGGGAACACAAAAATAAGACATCCTAGATCTGAATGAATGAAATATTCTCATTAAATACTTTGTTCATTACATAGTTGAATGTGCTGACAACAAAATCACACAAAAATTATCAATGGAAATCAAATTTAGCAACCCATGGAGGTCTGGATTTGGAGTGACACTCAAAATTAAAGTGGAAAAAAACACTACAGGCTAATCCAACTTTGATGTAATGTCCTTAAAACAAGTCAAAATGAGGCTCAGTAGTGTGTGTGGCCTCCACATGCCTGTATGACCTTCCTACAAAACTTGGGCATGCTCCTGATGAGGTGGTGGATGGTCTCCTGAGGGATCTCCTCCCACACCTGGACTAAAGCATCCCCCAACTCCTGGACAGTCTGTGGTGCAATGTGGCATTGGTGGATGGAGAGAGACATGATGTCCCAGATGTGCTCAATTGGATTCAGGTCTGGGGAACAGGCGGGCCAGTCCACAGCATCAATGCCTTCGTTTTGCAGGAACTGCTGACACACTCCAGGCCACATGAGGTCTAGCATTGTCTTGCATTAGGAGGAACCCAGGGCGAACCGCACAAGCATATGTTCTCACAAGGGGTCTGAGGTTCTCATCTCGGTACCTAATGGCAGTCAGGCTACCTCTGGTGAGCACATGGAGGGCTGTGTGGCCCCCTAAAGAAATGCCACCCCACACCATTGGAGGGTGTTGCAGGCAGCAGAACGTTCTCCATGGCGTCTCCAGACCCTGTCATGTCTGTCACATGTGCTCAGTGTGAACCTGCTTTCATCTGTGAAGAGCACAGGGCGCCAGTGGCGAATTTGCCAATCTTGGTGTTCTCTGGCAAATGCCAAACGTCCTGCACAGTGTTGGGCTGTCAGTACAACCCCCACCTGTGGACATCAGGCCCTCATACCACCCTCATGGAGTCTGTTTCTGACTGTTTGAGCAGCCATATGCACATTTATGGTCTGCTGGAGGTCATTTTGCAGGGCTCTGGCAGTGCTCCTCCTATCCCTCCTTGCACAAAAGCGCAGGTAGCGGTCCTGATGCTGGGTTGTTGCCCTCCTATGGCCTCCTCCACATCTCCTGATGTACTGGCCTGTCTCCTGGTAGCGCCTCCATGTTCTGGACACTATGCTGACAGGCACAGCAAACCTTGCCACAGTTCGCATTGATGTGCCATCCTGGATGAGCTGCACTACTTGAGCCACTTGAGTTGTAGACTCTGTCTCATGATACCACTAGAGTGAAAGCACTGCCAGCATTCAAAAGTGACCAAACCATCATTCAGAAAGCATAGGAACTGAGAAGTGGTCTGTGGTCACCACCTGCAGAACCTCCTCCTTTATTGGGGGTGTCTTGCTAACTGCCTCTGCTTTCCACCTGTTCTCTATTCCATTTGCACAACAGCATGTGAAATTGATTGTCAATCAGTGTTGCTACCTAAGTGGACAGTTTGATTTCACAGAAGTGTGATTGACTTGGAGTTACATTGTGTTGTTTAAGTGTTCTCTTTATTTTTTTGAGCAGTGTAGTATTGCTTTACATAACTAACCAGGCACATCTGCTGTGATTATCTCCATGATTCTAAAATAAGAGTTATCCTATCCTTGCTTTTCTTTTAAATTGGAAATAGTAATTTTTGAAGTGCCAAATTGATATAAGATTTTTCTTTTTTGTGTTCCAAGTGTTACCTGTTAAAAAGTATTTGTCCTTTTTCATTTAACTTACTGTATGCAAGTAGCCCTTGATTTCTGACCAGTTGCTTAACAACTGCTCATAGTTATAATGTCACTCCCCACTCAAAAAAAAAAAAAATACTACTTAATGGCTTGTTTTCAACACTCTGCAAGCACATGATCACATTTGGCAACTTGGTAGCCGGCTCACCTTTATGGTCACTTGCTGAGTCACCTGACTGTGATTTTAGACTTTTTTTTGCCATTTTCCAGTGTTAACTTTAATTTCTGGTAAAAATGCCCATGGGGAACATTGACTACACCATTTGTTTCATGACTGTGGCATTCATTTATTGACTGCTGCAAAAATTCTAGACCAGTCATGTGATGCCTTAACCTGCAACTGCAACATGTCTAATTTTAGGCTCAATTATGGTTGTAAGTTGAGGATTAACTGTGTAAGTTATATTTCAAATTGCTGCAATGGATGACAGTTTGGCTTTATTTTGTAAATCCTCATTGTATTCTGAATAGTGACTTCTTGTCACTAAAGCTTTTTCTCTGTCTTGTAGCAGACTAGAAGGAAGGGCTTTGATACTTTTCACAACTGTTGTTTTCTCATTCCAGGTGTCAAAAAACTAACATCTTCTGTATAAAAAAACCCAGAGTCTCTGTTGGTTGGGACTCTGCAGCAACTGCATTTAGTTGTTGAGGTACCTTATGTATTTCTTTTTAGGTAGAAATTCAAAAAACTTCCAATATTGTCTCAGTCCAGTGTGGCAGTGATGGAACCTTTCTCCTCACACAAGCTGGCAAGGTGTTGGCCTGTGGTCTGAATGAATTCAACAAGCTAGGCCTGAACCAATGCACTTCAGGGATCATTAATCATGATGTGAGTGGCCTTGTACAAAAATAGGGGAAAATGTTTTCATGACACATTTTATAAATATATTTTTTAAAAATCATAACAAATATTTGTTAACAGATTGAAAAGAACCAAAGGAGGGCAAATGAATATGATTTACAATTTCTAGAAATAATTGTATGTGTGTTTGGAAAAGTCTATACAAAAACCAATAAATACTGCTTTTCTTACAAAGAATCTTGTGATATGAAGAGATTCTCAAGCTTTACAAGCATCGTTCTTGATTAAAGTGTGAGAGCATGTACAGAATCACGGCATTGGATTTATAAAATTGATGTCTTCTCATAGGCTTACCAAGAAATCCCATATGCTATGACTTTCACTTTGGCCAAGAAACTCTCTTTCTACAAGATTCGCACAATTGCCCCAGGAAAGACACATACTGCTGCCATCGATGGTAAGATCAAGTTATTATCTTGTGATGTAGTTTTATTTCTTGATAAGGGTAAACTAACCTGTAACTTCAGTAGGCTGCAGCAGATTAATCTCAGCAGTGTCAGTTTTGGGTTATTACTCATATGTGACAGCCTGGGAATCTTAAAGCTATTAAGTAAACTGGGAAGTTATAGAATAAAACAAAATATTGGAAGAAAGTAATGCAAAACAACCCAGCAGCAATGAGAGGCAACTGCATGATGCAACCACTAGGAGTTATAGAGTGATAGCACTTAAAGATTTCTACTTGATCAGGAAAAGAGATGATTTGAAATTGTATATAACGTAGGTGTCAAACTTGCCACGTCACGTGATGTTTCATGATGTTTTCCCCATTTGCAGAATGGGTGGGCGTGTCCTGTGTGTGACGTATCCAGCCTGTGGGCCACCAGTTTTAACACCCCTGGTATATAACATAAAAATGATTACAGTGCCTCAGGATTCTCTCTAGTAAGATTGTCTTCTACTGACCTTGGGAGTCCTGTGACTTAATTATACCTACACGGTCAGTGGATTAGAGCCATTTTGTTTTCAAAATTCCAGATGAGCCTGTCTCTGAATTAAATTATCTTGATCATAATCAACACATGTGAAACATGTATGTTGGTAAAGATATGATGAAATGATGCCTATTAGCTATTAGAAATGCTTAAGATGAATGTATCTCCTGTCATGCTACCATGAAAAGGAAATCTATAATCCTAGAACAAATAATGATGAAATGTTCGAAATGATGTCTTGCATTATACCTCACAACATATTATTTGACAGTGTTTCTCAGCTTTCTGCATTATTAGTTCCTCATGACATAATTGTTTTTATTTCAGAGCGAGGTCGTCTGCTTACTTTTGGCTCCAATAAGTGTGGACAGTTGGGTGTTGGGGATTATAAGAAGCACCTAGGCATTAATTTACTAGGAGGGCCTCTTGGGGGAAAACAGGTCATCAGAGTTTCCTGTGGTGATGAGTTCACCATAGCTGCTACTGATGGTAAGTTTAAGCATTAGTAGGTTGATGTGAATTTCTTTAAACTGAATCTGTAAAGAATCAAAAATTGTTTGCTTAGAGATTATAATAAAAAAAATCTACACTGACTGGAAGGAATAAAATACGTGCAATATATTACAAGACATGAAATACTTTTTTGCTTTTAACATAAAATAAAACCTCACAAAACACCATATTCCTATAAGAATGTTTTTTTCACTGTCTATTTTTGGTTGTTATTATATCCTTAAAGAGAAATAAATATAATCATTTAGGAATCCTTCAAACCTAGAGTGGAGTTCTTGACTTTAAGATGATAAATTTTTTATTTTCCAGATAACCATATATTTGCATGGGGTAATGGAGGGAATGGCCGTTTAGCAATGACACCAACAGAAAGAGCTCACAGTTCTGATATTTGTACATCATGGCCACGACCCATTTTTGGCTCTTTGCATTATGTCCCAGATTTATCTTGCCATGGATGGCATACCATAATAATTGTTGGTAAGTATAAAAATACTGGGGGTTTAAAGTAGATCATTACTTAATTTTTTTCCCTAACTGTAAGATTCAACACATTACTAAGAATGTAAGAATGGGCTTAAGATTTCCCATATTCTTTAAATCAGAGGTCTCCAAACTTGGCAACTTTATGATTTGTGGACTTCAACTCCCAGAATTCTCCAGCCAGCATAGCCAAGTTTAGAGACCCCTGCTTTAAATCTTGAGCTGAGAAGATGTTCTTTTTTTTTCCAGAAAAAGTTATAAATTCTAAAACCATCCTTCGCTCCAGTAGCAGTGGCCTGTCCATTGGGACTGGTAAGTAATCATGTTGTTAATAAAATACATACTTCTCTGTTGGGGTAGAAAATATAAGAATAATTTAGAAGAATAGCACATCTCTGCATAAAGTTCAATCTTAGGCATAGACAACTGATTAAGTTGTTGCTTTAAAAGTCACTGTTATCACTGGAAGTCAGCAATTATCACAGTATAGACTGTAATGAGCTAAGATATAAATGCTAAATAGACTAAAGGCCTTACTGTACGAGAATTGATTCTGATAAATCACTTTAGCAGCTTATTTTTTGCCTTCATTTCATTCACTGGACAATAAATAAAATAATGCAGTTGTTGCCTTGTTGCCTTGTCTGATATAATAATTATGATTCTAAAACTATGATCACATTAAGGTGAATTTAATAAAGTGCAATTTGCCTGGGTAGAAGAGGACCAGAATTGGGTAGCAGGCCATCTTTGGAGAACAATTGACATTTTAAGAAACTAGCTACTGCAATATTATAGGTCTTTTCAGTCTTCTAGATTTCATTTAATTGCCAGAATGAAATTATGCTTTCCCTAACCAATGTACCTTGCTAAAACACTTCATTTGCTTGGAATAAATTTTAAACATTTGTAGTCTCATTTAGAACATCCTGGCAGATATGAATTCTATGGAATCTCTGCTCTTTTTGTGAATGCTTTTTCCCCCACCAAATTAGGTTAGCATTAAAACAAGGAAACTGAGTATAACCTACACAGTGATTACAATACGCATTTATGAAAATGATCTAAACAGAAATTGTTGGGAAATTGTTGGGCCAAGTGAATACATAGAAAGTATTCCATCAGTTGGAAATAATGGTTGAAAACACAATATATACATAATAGGATGTACGTTTACAATGATATTTTGATGATGTAAGGGGTACATAGAGAGCAGAAAGTGATAGATAAGAAATAGATGAAGAAATTGAAAACATAGATATTTAAATTCAATAAACTCTTGAATGAAGAATAATACCTTCCTTTTTCATGAGGTGATTGTATTCTCTGCCACATCAGCTAACTCAACTGACAATGATTGGTCTTACACTGAATTTGGAACAGTAGAGATCAACAAAATTAATATATAGAAATGTAAAATTTTTAAAGGATGGGGAAAGAAAAAGATAGCATAATTAAGAAGAAAAAGTCATTAAGAGAAAGTTGTTAAATTGGAGATTTACAATCATTTGCAAGGATTTTCAAAATCAGGAGTTTGGTTGCTCTCTTTCAGACTAACAAATATTATTAAAGCCATACGCTTTTATGAAGTTTGGATGTATAGGTTTATCATCATGATGGCGGTTCCTCACTGAACTGTGACTGGCAACTCTGTCACTAAATGATGTAAAATGTCATGTCTCCCACAATAGCTGGAATTTTGAGAATCACTTATAAGTTCCTTTGTTCAGTGCCACTGTAACTTTGAAACAAATAGTTGCTAAACAAATAGTCATTAAGTGAGAACTGAATGGCTGAGTCAATGGTTTTTGATTTTGCATTCTATCATAAGGATACTTTTGTCTTTTTACATCAACTCCATTTTGACAGTAGTATGTACTGTACATTTTCAAGAAGGTCAAATTTTCTTGAAATGAGAAAATATTTAAGATTTTTAATTCCTTCCACTTTTCTGTTAGTGGCCCAGGGTTCTAAAGCTGAACCAAATGAGGAAGAAGAAACTGAACAGGATTCTGAGAGCCCTGATAATAGCAGAGGCTTCCGGAGAACTATGGAAGCAGATTGCGGAATGGGAGATCAGATCAGCACCACAGAAGTAGCTGTAGATTGCAGTGCTGCTAGCAGCTCCTGTCCTAGTTGGCTGCGCAAGGTAAACTCACTGTTACTGTGATTAGAAGAAAGGAAAAATAAAACTTTTTCTAATAATTGTCTTGGAATTAATGGCTTTTTTCAAAATATAAATGGTCTCAATTGGCATTTTTAAAAGCATAATGAAAAATTTAGCAGTAAATTTTCATTTTTGAGAGATTTTTATCATAATTTTTCAGTGAAATAAGAGTTAGAGTGGACATCTTAACTCTGTGGAAAGCAACAAATCCAAATTTGTGCTTGTACAAAATTATCAGAATAAAATTATTTTACTATTATGTTTGATATTTTCTTCTAATTTTGTACTTTACGATGACCCCTTAAAAATTAATATTGAAGGAGATACAAGCATTTTAAAAAATTAGAAAAAGCTGAAACAAGTTAGTATGATTGTATACAGTATTTAGATACTGTAAACCCTGAAGAGTAGAATAGAATAGAATAGAATAGAATAGAATAGAATAGAATAGAATA
>BLBF01000005.1:27281194-27361158 GCA_015471245.1 Laticauda colubrina
TAGAATAGAATAGAATAGAATAGAATAGAATAGAATAGAATAGAATAGAATAGAATAGAATTCTTTATTGGCCAAGTGTGATTGGACACACAAGGAATTTGTCTTGGTGCAAATGCTGTCAATGTACATAAAAGAAAAGATACGTTCGTCAAGAGTCAATCATAAGGTATAACACTTAGTAATAGTCATAGGGTACAATAAGCAATAAAATCATACTAGGAAACAGTCGTTAGTTAGTTTTTAACAGTTGAAACAATTATTCATTGTAGACAGTATTTCTTTTGATAGGAATGGGATATTGAATTCCATTTCATTCAAAATATATCTCAAAGAATGTACTGTTAATGAGTGTGCTAATATATCTAATGCAACATCAGCAGTTACAATTCACCATCCTCAACATATTAAGACAGCTAAAATGTTAACTTTTTAAATAATTAATCGGTCTCTCATTCTTACTTTTTTTGTAACATCCAACATAAGAATGTTGGATATATTTATATTCTTATTTGCTTGCTCTCTTTGTGATATAGGAGCTGGAGAATGCAGAGTTCATTCCAATGCCTCAAACCCCTTCTCTTGAAAGCTTAGCCTCTTCCAGATCTGACAAAGAAACGTTTCCCTACAATGAACTAAAAGGACTCCATATGCCTTCGCCCACACCTGTTGACAGTAACGAATCAAAATCAGAGTCTTGGGTAATGTAAACATCTATAAATATATGGAAATAGTTTATGTAGTTTTGGTTCTGGATTGGAGGAAGGAATAAAGTGCAAAATGAAAAGCTTGAAAAAATTTTCATCTAAGAGATGAAGTAAGATACATAAAATTATTAGGCTAAGAGGATCTAGATAACTGAGAAGGAAATACAATTCAAACTCATGTATGAGCATGTCAGCTTTTAAGGTTGGATGACAGAAACTATTCCCCTCAAAACTGTGGAGATTTTTAAAGAATTGTGTAAGGGAACATTTCATTCTACCCTCATCATATCACAAAATCTGATTTTATCTTTTATGATTGTAAGCTGCCCAGAGTTACCTTGAGATAAGATAGATGGCCCATAAATTTTATGAATAAATAAAACTGGGAAGGCAAAAAATATGAAAACAGCATTAAAAGCAGAAAGATTTACAAAAATGATGAAATCTTCCTCATTCCCAAAGGAATATATATTTCAGGTTTATAGCTAGAACATTGGCAGAGATTTGCTAATTAGCTAATATTCTAAAATCATTTAGTATTTTGATCTGTTAGGCTTTTAGTAGTTCTAATCTCCCAGCTATGATTACCTATAGTGATGTGGAAAAGCACTGATTTTCAATTTTCTATAACACTTACTCATGAATGTCCTCGATTTTCTTTTTACAGCAGCTAGTTTTGGATTCAGCAGAATCCTCTGATAGAGGGAAATTGCCTGTGGCATCTGAATGTAAATGCAGTTTTCTGCAGGCTGAAGTGGAACGTCTGAGTGGTTTAATATCAAAGTGCTTGGCAGATCAGGAAAAATTACAGCAAGAAACTGCCTGTCTTAATGCCCAGCTACAAGTTCTCTCTAGGCGACAAGGAACACACCAGGTAAATTCTTAACTGGAAAAAGCTTAACAATTACTTTCTGGAGTCAACATAACTTACACCTCCAAGCAAATCTGATGGAGCCTCAGTCACCCTAATTAACTGCAGCTTCTGAATGTGCTTCAAGGACAGCCCCATGGAAAGCACATTGCACTATCCCAATTCAGGAGGTGATTAAGATGTGCATGACTAGGAACAGATTGGCACACAACACTGTTGTTTGTTGTTGTTGTACAAAACTGCTCTTGGCCATGATGGCTTGTTCTTCAAACAAGATTTAGGAATCCAGAATGACCTCCAAATTGCACATTGGTTCTGTTTGTGGTAGTGCAAAAACTGTTCAACACTATTGTCTTTAGGATGGCTTATTTAAAGGAGAGTAAAACCACCCCCTGGGAAGCCTTAGTTAATCAATAGGAACATGGATTTGAATATACAGGTGGTGGCTAAGCTAGGAATCCCTAGAAGCCTTTCTTGGAACCCTAATTCATCAGGACTAACAGAATCAAATTCCACCCAGATAACTACAGATTAGGCATTCACCTTCATAGGACCTACTTCAAAATTAGAGTTCAATTTGGAGCAAATCTGAGTTAATTTATCTGATAACTGCCTGACATATTTGTTACAGACACTTTGCAAGTAATAATCCTCTGAAACAGCTCTTTCCTGAATGGCCTGTTATTTTAAAGAAGTCTTGAGTGCTTATTCAGCCTAATTGGAAGCAAGTGGAACTTACTTTATGGCATGTTCATTTATATTTCCCTGCTGAAACAACCAGGATGCTGATAGGATACCTTAAGAAAACACACTGGCTTTTCCCCCATTTTCTATTCCTTTTCAGAGCCTTTAATAGAATAGTATAACCAACATTGAGAGACAAACTAGTTCATAAATAAGCTCCAGCTGAGCAGTTTTATGGGAAGTTTGTATTTCAGCAGTATTTCCTTGACAATCTGAACAAACAACTGTTAGGCCTTCCATGACATTTTGTTCTTAGTACATGTGTGGAATTACAAAGATTAGAAAGCTACTGTGGTTAAACTATCCAGTTGAAAACATTCCATTCCTATTGCCAGTAGATTTTTTTTTCAATTGTGAATATGTTTTCTTTTTAATCTGAACAGCTGGAATCTCATTCCAAAGCTACACAAACATCCAAAGAAGAGATAGAATCAGATCCAAAGCCTGACTTGGATTCTGAGTCCTGGTGTCTCCTTGGAACTGACTCATGCCGCTTTAGCCTGTAGTCTTGGAACTTATTCATTTTCAAACAACATTAACTACATGCAGAGAACAGCTTTCCTAGATTCAGGTCTTTTGTGAACAATGAAGTCAAGAGTCTCCATAGCCTCCATGTACACAAGAGAGGAAGCATTGCCTTAAGCTATGAAACTAGGAGAGAGAGTGTGAACACTTAAATCCAAACCAGAGTCTGTGCAGGTATGACAACAGTGAGTTCTCTCAGTGTATTATTGAGTCAATAACACCCTTCCCAGGGATGGTTCCAGCAGCAGCACTTCGTTATTTTATTTCCTAACTTTCAAAGAACAACATTGAATCTGCAACAGTATTCACTTCATCTTCAAGCAATTCAAAGATGAAAAATTACCGAAAAGAGAAAGCCAGCAAACACCTATATTGACAGTAAAATTGAATGCTCTCAGTTACTTGTAGCTGATAAAGTTAAAGGAGAAGCATCTTAGTCTCTAAGAATGAAGTTTAAAGAAGGGGAAATACTTTAAAAATAGATGAAAGCATCCTAACAAGAAAAACTATTTATATTCATTTCTAAACACGTAGACATGATTCTGCAGATAACTTATAGTTTCAGGGATGTTGGAGAAAGACATCAAGCACTCCTTTTTTTCCATTGCCATTAGGCATTGTTCAAATGCAAAAGAACTGGCTGAACTCTTTCAGCTACTCTTAATCTCTAGCTCTAGAACTCAACAAGCACTGCTTTTCAAGTCATACAAAGAGGGATTGGAATTTGAAATCAGATACATTTATAACTTGACTCATATTATTCAGTTATTGGCCTGAATTCCAATAAGAACTATGGAAAACCTCTTCTTTTTTCCCTAAATCAGTATTTTTGCTTCCTTTCAATACTTCATGAAACTGGACTTAAATATTGCTTTTAACAAAGTATGTGCATCAAATATAGTGGTCACAATTATCATATATCACTTCAGAACTTCTTCTCTAGTATTATTACTAAACTATGCATGAAAATTTTTTGAATGTATGTTGCTTTATTTTTCACATTTAAAAATGACATTGATATTCTTGTTGATATTTTTGTTAATTATCTTACTCCTTTGGCATAGATATAATTTTTAAGAATTTTTTCTGCATTTCTCTTTACAGTAGTATGGGATTAACTATAACTTACAGCTTAACTATGACTTTTAGAAAAAGTTCTTTTGTATGCTTGTTTCCATTATTTTATTTGGTAGACCCTTGATTTTAATCACATCATCTCTTACGTATTCTATAATTTTACCAGACTGAGAAAAGGAGAAGGGGAAGAGTGTTAAACCCAAATTTGGTCTGTTAAAATATTTAATAGATCATTATGCCATTTGGTTGATTTCTTGCCCTCCAAAAATTACTGAAGTTTTTTTCACCCCATATGAAAATACTGTTTCAACAGAGGTTATCTTTGGGGCTACATTATGTTGGGGCTACATCTAATAAAAAAAATCATGGAGCAGATGAGAATCACTATTTTACAAGAACACTGTTTTTATTTCTCAGTACTCTACAATTGGAGTTACTAACTCACTGTATTGAGTGGTGATCACTCAGCAATACATGTGTGCCTTTAAACATAATACTTTCCAAATTGTGCCTGTTACAGATCCTGATATATGCCCCAGCCATGCTATGCAACCAAAGCACAGATTTTGTCCCACCTAAAGGATGAAGGGAAAATGTCAAAGTGCCTTTGAGAAGTCCATTTCCCTTCTCTATTTTTTAGCAGTGTTAGTTCTTAGATGATGGTTACTTACTAGCATTGCTGTTGATCTATTGAAATTCAATGTATGAAAATTATTTTGTTGTAATCTGTTTTTCTAAAATGCAATAGTGGAATGGTTTGATGTTTTCTGTTTAAATAAATTTTGACACTCAGTTGTTTCTATCCTGCTTAATTCTAATAGAAACTGAAGATATTTCAAGGAAAACATTTGAGACTGCTTGATTCTACATTTATCATGATCAGACATGGTCCACATTTTCACAGGCAATATTTATCTTCCTCCTGCTACTGCTGTTTTTTGAATATTTTCAATAATGGGTGCTGCTTTATTTTTTAGAAATTCTACTGAAAGATATGAAAATCTTATAACACTTAAACCAACATTTTTCTGTATATATTATGTTGATTATACCTTTTAGTCCTTTGAGCTTGTCATTATGGTTATAGATTGTCCTCATTTAACAACCACTCATGATGCAACAACTTTGAATTTTGTAAATACCTAGTGGTATTTACAATGGGTCCTCAAGTTCCAGCCATCCCAGCAATCCTATGTTAATCTGATTGCTATTTATGACCTTCACTGGCTTCCCACAAGCAAAGTCAGTCAGGAAGTTGGCAAGGAAAGTTACAAGTCATCCAGTAAGTCACTTGCACTCTTTGCCCCTGGTGCAATCTTACTGCACCATGCAGATCATACCCCACAACCAGCAATAGACACCCCCACCACCTGCACATTCTCTGTTCCTTTCTGAAGCTGGGTAGAAAAATAAGAACAAGAAGTTAGGTTTCCTGCTCAAATCCATTTGACATTTTGCTAGCGACATAGAATAATAGAACAGAGTTGGAAAGGACCTTGGAGATCTTCTGGTAGCTCAAGCAGGAAATTCTATACCATTGGTCGTCCATTCTCTTCTTGAAAATATTTAGTGTTCCATTAATTGTTCTTACTGTCAGGAAAATTCTTGGTGGTTCTCTCCTTGATTACTTTCCATCCATTGCTTCTTGTTCTATCTTCACATGCTATATTAACAGTGTGTTAACGCAAAATTTGTTTCCAAACAAAGCATTCATCTGTATGTTTTGGCTTTCAGCAAATACTACATTTGCCTTTGTAAGCAACTTAGATTCTACATATTTTATTATAGATCATGTTTGTTGCCTGAAGACAGCTAATATGCTTATAAATATATTTATTCCATTTGTTTGCTGATTTTTCTGGTTGACCTATTCCCAAATATTTTCACTGATCTTAAAGTTGCATAGAGCTGAAAATCAGGTGCTACAATTATGCTATAAAAAACAATCCATCCAAACTTCCAGGTTTTTCTACAGCAATTTGTATAGATTACTTTAAAATGAGGAAGACTAACTTTATGCAACTGAAAACAAAACTGACTGTGAAGCTTTTCCCAGATAATGTAAATAGTAGTACGTAATACAATAAAATAACCTTTACTCTTCTTCTCCAGCTATCATTCTAAAATTTAAATAGGAATTTTTTAGAACATGGGTGCTTTTTGTTACGATACTCAGCAAAGAAATGATATCTGGCAGCTCATAAAAGAAATAACTGATCTCAGATGCCATCAAAGAGTCACAAGTATAGAGCCATGATTTATGAGAACTTCGTATTTTCTTCCGATTTTTAATAGGCCTTTTTGCAGGGCCCTTCTTTTATGTTCTAAGAAACAGACAAAATTCCACTGCAAAATATGCAAGGAATCCCAGGGAACCATTTTTATAGAATACAAAATTTCAAGATGATAAAAACAAAGCCACTTTTTGTCCGTCTAGGTGCCTTGACCTGTGATATATAGGGGTTAATAATCATTTAAAATTAGTGAATTTCTCATTGGTTTTACACTGAAACTGCTTCTCTATAGCATCAAACTGAGAAAAATTGCAAGAAACTGAAGTATGATTACACCAGTTGTAGATGTCATCTTTTCCATTTGCTAGCAATGTTTTTTTTGCTGTGGTGGTGGTGGTCTATTTTTAATGCTCTTGCACTTGGGAATATGTCTCTCAGCAACTTTAGGTGCAAACTGACGAGTACAATATGGACACAATTTGTAGTCTAGGTTTTCCATAGCTGGTGCTGGAGGAAGATCTGAGGCCTTTCCCCCTTTGGAGATGATGCGCTGCATTTCACGAGCGCTGCGCAAAGTCTTGATGAAAGAGTCATGCTTCTGTCTCCAATTGCTTTGTTTAGATGTAGCATTGCTTTGCTTGGGAGTCTCAGGACTTGGGCTGGAAGTTTTTCTCTGCAGCAAGAAGGGGAAGTGGGGAAAATAATTTAAAATAATTAATGCAACTTCGTTAGCTCATACTGTGATCATTCCTGTAACTAACTTTTTATGGTAATACCAATAGCATTTAGGCTTGTATAGCAATTTAGGCTATGTAAAGTCCCATAGTGTTTTACAGCACCCTCTGGGTGCTTTACAATATAGAAGCATTATTTATATATTGCCCCCAACAATCTGGGTTCTTTTTTCAACCTTCAACTCAAGGTTTTGGGCAGCTTGCCTGCAGTACTGCACTTTAACCATTGTGTCACCAGGGCTATCTATAGATGTTCTTTATAGAAGTTATATTGTCATATATAAGTGTAGATTATTTCTAATGCCAATTTGAATTTTTTAAATTAGATAACTGGGACTATAAAATGCATGTAAAGGGAGAATTTTATTAATTTTTTAAAGTTATTTCCACTTCTTCCTTACTTATTGCTGCTCAATAAGCTTAAGGCTGGAAAATATAAGTTAGAAAATGCATTAAGAACCCCCATATAAACTACAGAAGGATACATTTAATAAATTAGTATGCACATCACCTGTGAAATATATGTGCCCTTCAAGAGATGATATGTCTCCAATTCAGTGCCCTTCGCTCTAGCCTTGCTTGAATCAAACACTTTTCTCTTGGATCCATGATTTTTTCTGCAAATATTCATGTGTTTCTCCAACCTGGAACAGTAAAGTCTCCGTCCACAAAAATTGCATTCTCCCCAGTCTTCTGTATCATTCTGGACCTCTATATATGATGGTTCTGCTGCCACTGATTCTGCATGACCTACTGGGGTTGCAGTTGGAGAACAAGACTGGTTGGATACAGATGCTGGTTTTAGGCTGTGAGTGGAAGAAATATTGGAGAAGTTATCTCTAATTTTATTGTTGCTAGCTATCAATCGTTGCTTTTTGAGCCTTTCCATATGAAGTGTCTGTGGAAGCAGGACAGTCCCAATTGAAGCTATCACAATCTCTGGAACGAGCAATTTTTTATCATCATCATCATCACATTGTGCAATAGATTTGGAATTACAATCTTGAGAAAAAAATTTCTCTGGCATCCATAATCCTCCTTGGTCTCTTCTTGCTTCTCCTTTAGTTTGCTGTCTTTTCCACTGGATTTTACGGAGCTCTTCTTCTGTTTTCCTTAGTTTCTCCCTAAGGAGAATCTCCTTTCGTTGGATTTCCTCCTCCAAACTTCGTCCAGCAGCCTCCAGTTTTTGAATATAGCCTGACTCTGCTCTTTGTGAATGAGAAGTTGCTCTATTAGATTGTTGTACAGAAAAAGGAGAGTGCACCCCTACAGGCTGAGCCTTTACCGCATGTGACACTTTTGTTTTCTCTGAGCTAATCCCACAGGAAGGAATCTCTGTTGCTGGTGCGTTTCTAACTTGCCAAGAATTTGGTAAGGAACCATTCTCAGATTTTGGGTGAAAAACCGGCTTAAGTGGATATGATCTGTCAACACCTTCTCTCCGCTTCATTCTCCAGTGGGAAGGCACAGTGCTGGCCTGACCCTTGAAACACCAGTTATGTGGGCCAGCAGAATAAAAGCTTGCTTTCTCTAAGCCCAACTGACTATTTTCTGCAGGCCGAGTACAGGAAGAGCTCCACTCTTTGTGAACATGAAGATCTTTCAATTTCTTATCTTTACAGCGCACAAGTTGTTGCTGGATATTATTCCTCAAATGTTCTAGCTGGGACTGTTCTTTAAGAACTTCAGGATGATGTCTTTCCTGGCTTGTTGCAGGAAGACTGGAATTGGATGTTATTGGATCCATATGCGAACACACAGCCAGCTGCAACTGAGCCATTCAGCATTTCCACTAAATCTGAGGAAATGCAACAAATTATATACATGCTATAATACCTGCTCTCATTCTATAATTCTATTCCTTTATTGAGAAAATATGCTCTGATTGCAAGTAACTTAATGTTGTCTTTCAACAAAATCAGTGTGGGATTTCAGCCATGATCAATAAAAAGAAGTATGCAAATGAAATGATCTATTTTTGCAGTACTGCGTTGCTTCTAATATAATTCACAATATCAGACTGTGGATATCATAAAAACTGCCACATCCATACTTATCTTATTCCTTATAGTTATTAGTTTGCCCAAAATGCAACTACATTTGTAGGGGGAAAGTACCACACACAACCTAAAGGTCTTGCTATTACATGCCAGATTTATTATACAGGATTTAATCTTGATGAAAGTGTTTGCATGTGTATCATAGAAACATAGTTCACAGAGGAAAAGGATGCACTCATATCTCCTAGCACTGTCCAGCTGGCTACGTGATGCTGCAAATTGGATTAGTCAGTGGTGAGGTGCATTGGACTTGGTCTATATGAATTCCTTCTGCTAACCTCGTGTATTATATCATTAGTCTACCACTGCTGATCCAAAGGTACTTTTTCAAATGGCAACCGGACTTTTTTGTTTTTCCCTGAAGGGAAAACAAAGAAAGCACAGTTGCCTTTTGAAAAAATGCCTTTGGGACAACTATGACCTAGATGACTGAAAATCTCCAGAGACATCTATCAGTGCTAAATTCATGATGCTGCACCTTTGTGGCTGGGACAATGTGAAGATAATACTATTAGTGTACCATCTTCCCTGCTGCTTCTCTTTGTGGCTGACCTCAGTGCAATCTTAGAATATCCTTATCTCCATATTCATAGGAATTCAATGTCCATGCTGAAACTGCTCAATCAAAAGCACCTCAAGATTTAATAACAACTCCCTTGATTACTTTGGGTCTTTTCCAATTTACATCTGACCTGCATACATAAAAGGTCAAACTCAGGATTTGGTAATATTCTGAATGACTGCTAATAGCAATAGCACTTGTATAAGACCTCTCAGTGCTTTACAGCCCTTTCTGAAAAGTTTTACAGAATCAGCATATAGCCCCCAACAATCTGGGTCCTCATTTTACTGACCTCAGAAGGACAGAAGGCTGAGTCAACCTTGAGTGGGTGAGGACTAAACCCCTGGCAGTCAGCAGAATTAGCCTGCAATCCTGCATTCTCATCACTGCACCACCAGGGCTCTTGATCTGAAAATGGGAAGTCTTTCTGTTATGTAAGCCACAGAGAGATCATTACCTAGTCAATTTCAAATTGATGGTTAGTATAAACCTGCAGGAAGGAGGACCAGTTAAAATGACTGAGGATTATAGTTCAATGGTTTCCAGTGTATTTGGAGGAATTTTCTGCTTTATCTGTCAGCTATAATGTTGATAGACAGGATAATCTGCAGAATATGGAAATAATTTTAGTGGTTAGGATGACAACCTTTGAGGAGACAAATGACCCTTAGGGCTACAATGAAAATGACCCTTAGGGCTACAATGAAAATGACCCTTAGGGCTATTGAGAAAAATGAAATGCATAGGAGAAATGAAAACTGGAAAACAAGTATCTTATACTGAGATCAGACTAAGGTTCTTTATAAGGTCACCTGTACGACACTGGAAGAAACAAAGTTGCTCACTTTCCTGTTTCCATGGGTATAAAAAATCAATATGGTGGCCACAATGATGTGAGTGAAGCTCCATCTGTTTCTTAAGTGTGGAATGTGTACAATGCTTATAAAAATGCATTGGTTTAATAATACTATTATGGTTGTATTATGACATTTTTACCATACCCTGCAGAATCTCCATTTGCCTTCACTGCATTTATTTCCAAATAATTAGTCAACATTTATTATATTCTGTACTCTGCAGCACCTTCTTTGCCAAGATTTTGCAGTAGAGAATAGAAGACTTCACATAATTTTTTGTATAATCAGATCTATCTCAACTTGGAATACTGGTATATTGTAAGACTTTAATCCTTTCTCCATAATTTTTTCTCTGATTTTGTATTTTCAATCTCTAGAATGTTGAACAGGTTGTACAGAAATAAGCTTAACACCTGATTATTTGATCCTTGCCCCACCTGGTTTATTAAATCAACCACAACTGATCTCATATTTAAGATACTGAGTAATGCTTCTTTGCAGATGGGATATTATTTGTTGCCACTGTTACAAAAAAGTCCATTGATTATGGATGCTTATGTGATTATAGACCAAAACAAACTCATTTCAGTTCATTTGGCAGGGATGTGATGCAAGTATTACTTTGGTAAACCAAACTAAAAAAATAAACGTGTATGAAGACTGACTAGATTTCAATAATTGTGCATACTAAACAAAGGATAAGAATGAGTCTTGAGGTCAGATTTGTGAACTGAGTTTAGCCTGTTTTGATGGGGTTCCACATGAAGTTAAATAATAGGTTTGCAGTCTGAGAGTGCTGTTTAATTGGCTCTCATTGGATTTAAGATTGTAAGAATTATATTTGCACAGATAGATGCAATTCTTTCTAATAAGTTAGCAACAATTGTCCATACCTTCTCTACAGTATATCCCATCTTGGTTTTTGGTTACTGCAATGTGTTAAATGGACCTAACCTTGAAAAATATCCAGAAATTGCAGTTGGTGTAAAAGGAGGCAGCCAGACAAGTAAACAATGCAAAATTCAAGGAATAACGATATGTATACTGAAAAAACCTTCATTGGCTTTCGAATGTTTATTGATCTAAAGTGGTACGTGTTGATATTAAGTTTTCAAAGTCCTAACAGATCAATATCTGCAAAAGAGGTTCTTCTCAAGATATATTTGGAACACTTGTGCACAGTCTATAAAATGTACTCATTAGGAATTATGTTTCCCATTTTCCCAACTTAGAAAAGTTAATAAATCAAGGTCAATAAATACAACAGAGAAACTGCTTTAAGACAGGAAAGACAGAAAAGGAATGGAAAGAGCATGAGGAAACCTTTGTTTATTTATCTCTTTTTCATTCTCCATCATAGCATTTCCTTACTTCTACAATAAATATGTTGTATATAATTCAAATGTACTCATCCTAAAGCTAGTGGAAATCTGTAGATATCAGCCATACACAGTACTTGTTTTCAGCAGCTGTCCTATAAATTTTCATTACTGTATTTTTATGCCCAATCTAAACAAGTCAAGGCAATCAAACTATTTACTAGCTTGTGGAGCAGAAATAACTTATCTTTGTGCGGTTACCTGTGGAACCTGAAGACAGTTAAATCATACTTAGATTACCTTTTCATAACTCTAAAACTCTAGCCCCTTTTCCTTCCTAACGCCTCTCTCTCCAGGTAAAATACCCTTCCAGTTGAATTCCAGCTCTTCCGTATTTCTTGGCAACAATTGCAAATAGTTTGCCATTCCTTTTCTCTAGATTCTCCAAAGAGAAACCAGAAAGTCCGGTTGCCTTTTGAAAAAAGCACCTTTGGGACCTTTTCTCTAGGTTTTTTTTTTTGTTGTTTTTTTTTAACTTTCTGGGGATTTCTGGTTGTCTCCCCTGTACAAATCCGAGTCCCGCTTAGCTTTCCAATATCAGCCAGGATAAGGCAAGGATTGTTACTGCTTGTGAATGCTTTTGCTGTTAGGATTCACTTCCATCGTGAAGAGGGCTGAAGGGAATGCCTTTTTTAACCCCGCTTTAAAGGCGGCTGCTACAATTTTACACAGCATTAAACTAGCGCTCGTCTCCGTTCATGATTTTACACTGTAATGGGACTCGAACTGCCGGTTCGAAATTTGACAACACTCAGGGAACAGGATACAGACGGAGGCACTGTGGCTACTACAAGTTGAATTCACGCACCTACCAAAATAACCTGCCGGCCGGCTCCAGACACACAACCGCCGCGAACGCGACGCCGCGCCCGCCTGCCTGTTTTCTCTGAACGGCGCCACCAGACCTTCGGTGCCGTTGCGTAGCAACCGCAGCGCCCCCCCCCCCCCCCCCCGCCGCCGCCGCCGCCGCTACATCCGATTCCACCTCAGCGGTTTCCGGTGGGTGAGAATCCTAAAGAAAGCATACCGGCTTTTCTTTAATAATGTGATGTTAGTTATAGCCCAAAGTGCCCGCCGTTTAGCCCGACAAAGCAGCGCCGCTCGACTATAAATCGTTTAATTCAATTCCACTTCGGTTCCGACGTGGCGAAGCCTGTCTCCACGAAGCGTGCTCGTCGTTAGTGGCCGTTGGTCCGCCGCTCGCGCCCGCTCGGTTCTAGTGGGTGGGTCTCTCTTGACAGCCATCTGCGAAGCTGGCAGAGAAACTTTCGGGTTGCCCGGGCGAAACCTGACCCTGTGCGCCTTGCCCCCTGCCGGAGGTAAGGGAGGGAAGCGAGAGCCAGGTTGACTTAGTTATCCTGCGTAGGCACCCGGGGAGCGGATCGCTTCGATAATGCAAGAGCCTTTGGAGGCTGCTCGAGGGACGCTCTCCCTGCGGGGATGGCACCTGCCTCTCTTTTTCTGCCTGATTGCTGTTTTGCTTTCGACACAGGCACCCCCGACCATGGCTGAGGGGAGCGGCCTCATTTCGGTGGACTATGAGGTGTTTGGGAAGGTGCAAGGGGTATTTTTCCGGAAACATACCCAGGTGAGTGGGCTCGGTCTGCAATTTCCCTGAGGTAATAGTTTGTACAGTACTGGCAGTTTTTTGTCACTTTCCCCTCATTTCTCTTCTGCACTTGGTTCCAAACTGATAAACTTTCTGGACGTGGTTAGTAAATTAGAAGGTTCTACTTCCATCTGGTTTATGAATTGGTCCATTTTTATGTAACTGATATTTTTTAAAAAAATAATAATAATGCTGAATGTGCTTTTCATTTTATATTGTATTTTAATGTTTTAAGCCAAGAGTCGCTTGACAGTGAAATGGGTGGCATAAATATAATTGTGAGAACTTTGGAAGTTTTGCTTAGGCAGCTGAATACATGTAGTCCTTAATTTATGACAATAATAACATTCATAAGTGCACCATTGTGCCTCTCATCCCTGACCAATTGTCCTCATTTATTTGTACCTATTTCTTACTCATGTTTATACTTATACCTATTATCTTGAAAGCAATTGACAAAATAAAATAAAATAAAAATAAATAAAACAATTTGGACCAACATGTCTGCTACTAAGCCAAGTGGTTGTTAAATGGGTTGTCCCCCAATTTTAAAACCCTTTTTTACCAATGTTATTAAGTGAATCATTGCAGTTGTTAAATGAATCATGTGCTTGTTAACTGAATCTGGCTTCTATTGACTTTGGTTGTAAGAAGCTGGCAGGGAAAATCATAAATGGTGATCATATGATCCCAGGCTGCTGCAATAATCAAATACATGCAGGTGACAAGCACACAAACTGTGATCATGGCCGTGGAGATCATGCAATGATCATAATTGCAAGAACTAGTCATAAATCATGTTTTTCAATGTCATTCTAAATTGCAACATTGCGAAATGAATGATTATAAGTTACCTGTAGCCTTAACTTTAATTAAGACATATTATTGAAATCAGAAGAATAGACACATGCAAGATGTGTATACTTTAATTATTGTAAGATGCCACTGTCATTTATATTAGCTCTTTCTAACATCAAATAACACATTTCCAATTAGTCTTGGTTTATCTTTGAACGGCATAGCAGAAGTTTGGATTATATAGTAATCTAGTGGGGTTATAATAATTCTCTACTGAGGAATTCTAAAGGTTTTTATATAATTCAGATTATTCCTATTGTGTATGAATGATTTTTTAAATATCTGCATGTGTATTGTTATTTTTAGGCACAAGGAAAAAAGTTGGGTCTCGTTGGCTGGGTCCAAAATACTGATTATGGCACTGTGCAAGGACAAATCCAAGGCCCTCTTATCAAAGTCCGACAACTTCAGGAATGGCTTCAGAAAACTGGAAGTCCTAAATCTCACATCGACAGAGCTGAATTCCACAATGAAAAGAAAATTGTTCATTTAGAGCATAGTGACTTTTGTATAATCAAATAAGAGGCTTAAGAATAGAAAACATGGTTGGACCATGAACTTGTCTAGAAGACACTCATTCATTTAGTTTTCATTTTCTTGTAATTGGTTAAATGCATACTTTCTATTGTAATTGTTTATTATATAAAGCTTCTATTAAATATTTTAAGATAAACATTTCCTGAATTGAGTGATGTCCCAATATTTTGACTGTTAATAAAGACACATTTGCTGCATCATATCCAGAGCTATGTATAAAACTGAAATGTATATATTGAAAGATTACAAGTATATAGAATATAAATTACAGAATTCCATTGCAAATGTATTAGCTTTTTGTTTTAGAGTTTCTGAACTTTCATAAATTATAAAATAACTTGATATGGGGGGTAAATATACACTAAGAAAAAGAACTCTTTTAAATAAGTGTAAATGATTTTTTCTGATCAAGACTTAAAATATGCTGTGCAAAGTATAAAAATAGTTTTATTGTTCTGCATTTCAGTATAATCTAGTTACAAACCATACTATAACTATGAAGATAAACAAATGTGAACATAATAGCCATATTGGGGGAAGGGGTTGCCAGGGCTATGGAATTCATACAACTCCTATGGACCAATTAAAGACATTCTTTTTAACTGGTACTTCACTAAAACACAAGCAAAAGTATTGTCCCAAAGGTGCTTTTTCAGGAGGCACCTGGACTGTTTTGTTTTTTCTTTTGGATCATTTCTCATCCAAGAAGCTTCTTCAGCTCTGACAGGACAGTGGGGAAATCCTTCAATTCCCCAATATCCTTTCAGAGCTGAAGAAGCTTCTTGGATGAGAAGCGAAACCTCTTCAAAAGAAAAAAAAAAAGCCCAGTTGCCTCCTGAAAAAGCACCTTTGGGACACTCATGACCTGGATGACTGAGAATCTTTACTGACAAGTAAAAGTATTTAATTTGCATTGCTGGATATTTAAGCATGAGATAAATACCTAAGTGTAGTCCAACCCTCAGTTTTATTTAATAAATTAACATCATTCCCAATTAATATTCCAATATTGTCTCTCATTGCACATATGCCTTGGAATATAATTAGAGTTCATAAGTCAGAGCTGCAGCCTTAAATGTATTTCTCACTTCACCAGCTGCTGCTTATATCATGTTTCAGCAACAATATTCCTTTTAGCTCCTTGGCAACCTGAAATACTGTATTCCTACAAGGTGTTTTTCTGTATTTTATCTTTGTTGATAAAAAGTAAATATGTGAAAAAAGTTGACAACCATTTTAAGAAAAATTAGGGCCTTTTTGGCACTCATTTTATGTGATTGTCATATATTTTTTAAATATATAATTTTTATTTCTCCTCCCTAAATGTAATGATTTATATTTAACTTCTTGAAGGACAGGTTTGAAAGAGTGCTGTGTATCAAAATGATAAAAATTCATCAAAAGTTCTAGTGCTTCAAGGACCATCTAATTGCACATTTACGATGTGCACGATTATAGCTCAAACTTTCATTTAAGCCGAAAATACGCATCCATCTATATTTAAACGCTAACTTTTTCGGTGCTACTTGTCCACTTGCTCAATATTTTTTTATTCTGTAGCTGTTTAATTGCGGAAAGATTCTTCAGGTTGATTATAGTTGATTATAGGAGATCTAGAGCGGACCAGAAGCAAGTTCGGGTTTATATTATACAGTGATTTGGAGGAGCTAACAGAAAAGTTCGATCCGTCTTGTAAATAAAGATCACAAAAAAAATACCACAACTCCCAGAATGCATTGTAATATTGGTGTAGGCTGGGAACTGAAGTTCTCACACGAGACATTTGAGAAGGCCCAATTTCTTCCTCAGCACGAACCTGCTTTCAGATGATCGACAATAAAGCTAAGAGGCGGGTTGGGTCAAAGGTGAGAGTTGAGTCGGGTCCCACTGAGGTGATTTTGTCCAGAGGAGGGAAAAAAAAAACCACGGAAGAGAAACGGGGCAGCTCTGGCTACACCTGTGACGAAAGAAAGGAGGCAGAGAAGAGGCGGTGGGCAGAAAACGGAACTAACGACAGATTTCCATTAACTGCTTGATAGGGAAGGCGCTTCCCTCCTCCCTCTTTCTCGCATATCATCAATCATCTTGAAGCCAAAAAGTTCCTCCTTAAACCTGGCAGAAAGGTGGGGCTTCTTCCGATTTCATTATTT
Organism: Laticauda colubrina; assembly: GCA_015471245.1. Taxonomy (NCBI): domain Eukaryota; kingdom Metazoa; phylum Chordata; class Lepidosauria; order Squamata; family Elapidae; genus Laticauda; species Laticauda colubrina. The sequence continues at coordinate 27,298,096 of BLBF01000005.1, forward strand.
TCTATTGCTCAAATAGTCTCAGAAGTGCAGCATTTTCGAAAATTGTAAAGTTTTGTTAAGTTCTTTTACATTTTACTTTCAACTCGTCCAAATATTCAACCTATTAAGATATGCGGAAAGGACTTACACATTTTTTATCTTCACAGCAGTCCTGTGAGAGAGCTTAGCTCAGTGTGACATTTAGACAGGCTAAATGTCAATACAAGTAGAAGCCAAAAATGAATGGTGTTAATGAATGTAAGAGTGTTAACTATGGCACCAACTGACTTGTAAATATAGTACGTTATCACAGCAAAAATTACAATTGCATTAATCAAAGAATAGCAAGTTAGCTCACAATCGTCATTGTTTCCTAATATTTTCCATGTTATAGTTTAGAAATAAATTGTCCAGTTTTTCCACTACTCAGCTGATCAGTTATTAATGGAAACAGAGAATTAGGATTTGACTGAAAAAAACCATTTTAGGGGGAAGAGCAGAGGGAGAGCAATGTTAACATCCCTGCTAATCGTTTCTGCATGCAATTTTAACTAAAACAGTCTAACTAAACATATCTAGGTTGAACTTAAGTGAAAGAATGTTTTTTCTAAATTGAACTGGATTTTTTAAATTAAATTTCAAAATGAGTATTGGAAACACTCTGGAAAATATTATGGGATTTGTGAAATATCTGGCTAAAAAATTAAAAGATCATTGGATTCTCTGTTTTTTTAACAGGATATTTACAGAAAAGGCAATGCATAACTAATCAACCAAGATTTCAACAGTCTTTTCTCTTACAATGATCAAATGCTTGCCTGAAGAAATACAAACTAGTTTGCGCTCTGGAGTGGCCATTAATTCAGTTGGACATTGTGTTGAGGAGCTTATCCTTAATAGCATAGATGCAAAAGCTACATGTATTGCTGTTAGAGTGGATTTGGAAACCTTTAAGGTCCAGGTGGTGGACAATGGCTGTGGGATGGGAAGAGAAGACCTCAACAAAGTAGGCAATAGATACTTTACTAGTAAATGTTATTCATTGGAAGACTTAGAAAATCTGAAGTTTTATGGCTTCCGTGGAGAGGCTTTGGCAAGTATTGCAAGTATGGCCAGTATATTGGAAATATCATCCAGGACAAGTAGGATAGCAAAAACCTTCTTGAAACTGTTTCACAACGGAAAAGGTCTTGAAGTCTCAGAAGCAGAACTGAGTAGGCCAAGTCTTGGAACAACAGTGACTGTATACAGTTTGTACCATCAGCTACCTGTGAGGAGAAAGTGCATGGATTTTACACTGGAATTTGAGAGAGTGAGGCATAAAGTAGAGGCTCTTTCACTTGTTCATCCATCTGTCTCTTTTTCTTTACGGAATGAAGCTTCCTGTTCAATGGTGCTTCAGCTACCCAAAACAAAAAATATGTGCACACGCTTTTCTCAGATTTATGGTCTAGGTAAATCTCAGAAATTACTAGAAATAAACTATAGGTCTGGAGGATTTGAAATAATGGGCTTTATCAGTTCAGAAGGACATTACAATAAGAATATTCAATTTTTGTATATAAATAATAGATTGATATTAAAAACAAAATTGCATAAGCTTATTGATTTTCTATTGAGGAAACAGAGTGTTATATGTAAAACAAAAACTGGGTCTTTGCTCTCAAGTCCTGTCCGCTATCGTTCTGGCTCAGAACTCCATGGTGCGTTTATTATCAATGTGAAATGTCAGCATGATGAATATGATATATGTTTGGAACCTGCAAAAACTTTAATAGAATTTCGCAGATGGGATGCTCTCCTAACCTGTGTTGAAGAAGGAGTAAAGGCATTTTTAAAGCAAGAACATCTATTTATTGAGTTGTGTAGTGAAGCTACTACAGACTTTAATGAAAATAATGATTTTTGTTTGGATAACATAGCTTTACAGTCTTCTCTCCCCAAAGAGAAGGATATGCAGGAGAGCTTTAAATCAACATGTGATAATATTGCAGAGTCTTATGAAACATTTAATCTGCAATCAAAATCTGTCAGAAGGAAAGTGACAAAGAAGATACCAGATAATATACAACCTATTAATAATGTGAAAGAAGTAGGTGTTTACTCAAATGTAACTGGTTTTGAATCTTTTCATGAATTGAGAAGTAATAAAGAACTTCTGCCCAATAAAAATGACATTATTTCTGATTTTCTAAAATTCAATAAAGCCCCTGAAGAGTCAGAACTACACATTGATGTTATGAGGTCCAAATGCCCAGAAGAACTTGGCACCCAAGACAAAATTTCAGAAACAGACCATCATTCTGATACTTTGCTTTGTACTGAGGACCATGGGAAAAATACAAATAGTCAACAAGATGAAGGAATCCAGGAAAGGAGCCCTGATTCAGACACTGTGGGATGTACTGAAATTGAAAAACATATTGATGAATTTAAAAGTAAATATATTTTTGGACATAGTATGATGAGAAAATGCAAGTCGGAAAAAAAGGGCAAAAAATCCTTTACCAAGTTAAATATTGCTAGAGGACTGATGGTAGAACATGATCCTTTGAAACTGGCTTCTGAAAACATTACAGCATATTTACCTCAAAATCAGCCATCATATAGAACAACAGAATCTAATAGTTTATTAAACAGACAGGCTAAACTGGGTCCAGTAAGTGCCAAGGATATGTTTGAAAAACAGCTAGAATTTTCAGAGCAGATTCCGAGTTCTTTAGAATATATGACGAAAACCAATATCATACACACAGGAAATACAAAGGAATGGCTAGAGAAAAAGAGTACATCAGTCTCACTTCCTGCAGATAGTACTGTGCATTCTGTAATATCACATGCAAAAGGATATATGCTTGTAGTGCCTGCAGATTCAGTTAATCATTTAAGTGATATGAACAGCAATAGCCAAATAAATGACGTTTCTGTTAGGGTTCAATATTGTGATTCAACAAAATTAAGTTGCCATTCAAAACTGGGATCCCTTGATAGGTTCAGAAAATATTATGGGAATTTAAAAAGGAATGTATCAATAAAAGGTACAAAAACAAATAGTAATGAAGCACCAGTCTATTCCAAATCTATGGCTAGTGATAGAACAGATCTACAAAATATTTGTGAAACTCCAACAAAAGAATATATTGAGTCTAATAATAATCACTGTAATTGCCTCCTTCCCTTAGAAAAGTCTCAACATTCCCCAGAAGAAAATCTGTCTATCAGAAAAGCTTTTAGTTCAAGTACCATTACAGAATATTCTCAAAAAGTAAGGAAATCTCTATCTGGATCTAATTGCACAAGGACACTCGCCTCTAAAGTGTCAAGAATGAAAGAATGTGATCAGGATGTTATAAGTACAGAACCCATAGATAAATCTTCAGCTCAAACTGAAGTGTGTTCAGGCCCTGAAGTTAAAAATATACGTCTCATATCTAGAAGTACTTATTCACAAAATACCTATAAAAAATCTCAACATTGTCCTTCCATAAGACAGGAAGAAACAGAAAGTAATTGGTTTGCTACAGCCTCTGATAAACAAGTTAATTCAATGGGAACATTGAATGCAAGAGCAGATGTGGAAGAAACTGACAGTCATTGTTTCATTGACACTGATGGGGAATATACAATCTCCCCAAATAGACACTCAGTTATGTGCAACAAAGTGGATACTGACAGTTCTTGTGAAGACTCAAGCATTATGGGTGAATTTACAAAGCAAGCTGCTAAATGTAATGAGCTTCAAAGTGTAAATGTGCCTGGAAATATGGAAAAGAACACAGATGATTCAAGTGTGAGTGAGAAACCAAAATTCAATCCTTCTGAGTGGTTTTATAAGTTTGATGCATCATTGGGCAGAATGGTATTCATCAACAAAATGAGTGGGCTGAGTTCCTATACAGCTCCTCCTGAAGAAACTTCAGTAGCTTGTACTAAAGATCTAAGCACAATAGCTGTAAATGTCATAGAGAGTGGTAAGTACATGGTGTACAACTGTTTCATTGCCAATATAGCATTATGGAGAGAATGGTTGTATCAGGAGTTAAATCTCAATAATTCAGAGTAATCGCTTCCCCAATACACTCTGAGAGATTATGGAGAGGCTAGGAAAGGACATGGTGGCTAAGACATTGAGCTGGTCAGTCAGAAAGGTCAGCAGTTTGGCAGTTTGAATCCCTAGTGCCGTGAATGGAGTGAGCTCCTGTTACTTGTCCCAGCTTCTGCCAACTTAGCAGTTCAAAAACATGTAAAAATGCAAGTAAAAAAATGGGAACCACTTTGGTGGGAAGGTAACAGCGTTCCATGTACTTTCGGCATTTAGTCATGCCGGCCACATGACCACGGAGATGTCTTCAGACAGCGCTGGCTCTTCAACTTTGTAATGGAGATGAGCACTGCCCCCTAGAGCCAGAATGACTAGCACATATGTGGAGGGGAACCTTTACCTTTCGGAAAGGAACAGAGGAAAGAACAGACATCAATAATTAAGAGACAACAGAAAGTCAGTTCACAGCTTATCTCATAAATGACAGATTAGCCCAGGTGAAAATAAATATAAGCACTGAAAAAGAAATCATATATACTGTGATGTCATTTATATTTAAATTTCTGCTAGTCTTGATATACTATTAATGAGTTTTCAAATAAGTAATAATTTAAATGCACTGTGAATGTTTTAATAATTTCTTTATATTGTGTAAACTACCAAGAGCTGGCAGATTGTGCAAATCAATCAATCAAGCATGTTAAGTATGATTCTATCATACTTAACACACTATGAATAACACTACGAACAGGGGTGGGATTCTACCAGTTCGCACCTATTCGCTAGAACTGGTTGTTAATATTCTAAGCAGTTCGGAGAACCGGTTGTTAGAAGAAATTACGGGCCTAATCCTGCAAGGAAAGCAGGAAGGAAACATTCTGGTGTTGCTTACAGAAACTGCCTCTCTGTTAGCCCTTATTACATTCTTGGCAGGACTAGATTTCCTGTTTCAGGAACGTCTCTGGAGTCTCCCCCCTCCTTTGCTGGTACTTTGCTTCTGTGGAGTGACCATTCAGAGTTAGAGTGGCACTGAAAAAAGTGATTTATGACCATTTTTCACACTTACGACTGTTGCAGCATCCCTACAGTCATGAGAGGCCAGGTGAGGAGATGCATGCCTCGATGTGAGTGATATTGAGTTGGCCACGCCCAGCCAATAACATGACCACTAAACCACACCCACCAAGCCATGCCCACAGAACTGGTTCTTTAAAAAATTGAATCCTACCCCTGACTATGAATAATAAATTCCTCTTGTTTCCAAGACTATGTATTTAACCAACTAGTTAAATATATTCCTGAAATCTATATAGTAATTCCCTATTTAATCTTGCTCAGCTCTATGTCACTTATATGTATGTTCTTGACTTGCCACAATGTAACCCCAAATTTCTCTTGCTCAGTAGAACAGTTGTTCAGTGAGTCTTGTTTCATTTTTACAACCTTCCTTGCTACCTCTGTTAAATGAATCACTGCAATTTTTAAGTTAGTCACAGTTGTGAAGTAAATCTGACTTCCCCATTAACTTTGCATGTCAGAAGGTCACAAAAGGTGATCACATGCCCCTGGAGCACCACAGCAATCATAAATACATGACAGTTGCCAAGTGTCCAAATTTTGATCATGTGATCACGGGGATGCTGCAACAGTTGTAAATGTGAAAGATGATCATGTCACCTTTTTTCAATGCCATTGCAACTTTGAACAGTTGTTAAATGAATGGTTGTAAGTTGAGGACTACCTGTATATGGATAGAAATGTTAAATTAATTTATAGAATTCTTGTAAATTTGCCCAATTAGCAATGAAGACAATGATTTTCTCTTGAATCATCTGGCTTCATTCTGTACTTAAGAATTGTTTAAAACAATAAGCTTCAAGCAAATTGATTTGTCTTTTCTTCTTCAATCACAGCACAGATTACTATATCAAAAATTATGGGTATTGTTACAGAACATAGTCCTGTGATGGCGAACCTATGGCATGCATGCCAAAATGGCACGCAGAGCCATTTCTGCTGGCACGCAAGCCATCACCCGGAACTGATCCACTGTGCATGTGTACCTGCCCCCTGGCAGTCAGCTGATTGTCAGGTATCTACCACACATGCACAGGGGGGGCGGGAAGATGCAGGGGGGTCACACCGCATACACAGAAGTACGTGATGGGTCGTGTGCGCATGGGCAGGGGGGGTAAGGAGTCATGGGTGCATTGGATCATGGGTGCAGGCATGCGTGCGTGCGCGTACAGACTTTTGGCATGCGATAATGAAAAGATTATCCATCATTGTCATAGTCCAATTACCTGCATAATTAGAAGTGTACTTAAATGGAACTTCTGCATACAGTAGCTATGTTTAGCAACACAGTTTTAGGAATTAAATTATGTTGCAGCATTTCTCAAACTGCTTGAATCCTAGTTCTTTTTAAAATGTATACTATCTTCCTGACTGTTGTATTTGCAGCCATCTTTTTCATGGGGAAGAACATAGATTTTCTACACACAGCTGCATGCAATCTGAATGTAAGGCTCAGTAGTAGCATAAGAAGCAGACTAGACTGATAGTGGGCCCCAAAGCCTCACACTTCTGCTTCAGTATATACTTTCAAGCACAACACATCTGCTATTGAACGAAAACTCTCTTTGGCTCTACTTGTTTAGGATATTTTTTTCCCTGACATGTTCTATTTGTTCTGGGTTTCTAATGTGAAAGATTATAACACTGTTTGAGAACCACATCATTACTAACCTTACTAATGTCCAGTCTCACATAACTGCCCATGTTTATTTATTTGAAGATACCAAGATGTAATTCTGTTTAGTTTTATACCGTAGTATGACTTCCCTGTGAATGTATAACATGGGGACGACTGGGGATTGTAATAATATGCAGGAGCATATACAGAGGTAATTATAAGAGTACATATCGAAGTAACCTGTTAAATATTTAGGCCTTCAGTGCAGGTGCCATCCCTTTCGAAGTGAAGTTGTTGTGCCCTTCCTTCCAAACGCACAGAAGGAGAGGAGTTTGGAAAATCAGGATTACAGAGGTAGGCAGAGTTTATCAGGGGAAAAAATACTAATTCTGCAACTGTCCCAACAGAAATTGGGTGCAATTTGAGCTCGATTAACAGTTAAATTTGTCTGACTCCCATGATGTGTAGCTTCCATGATGTGTAGCAAATAGCTTTTCTAGATTCAAAGTCACCTGCAGTATTATGTCTGTAAAGATTCTCAATCATCCAGATCATGGTTGTCCCAAAGGTGCTTTTTCAGGTGGCAACTGGAGTTTCTTATTTTTTTTTTGACTTGGATGACTGAGAACCTCTTCAGACTTTTAGCTATGCAATTTGGGATGGAGACCCTTCGAATGGTGTAGGAATATGAACAGATTTCCAGAAAAATTGCAGACTACAGGAACCATTAGCATTATTCAAGTGACCCTGAAGACACAGATAAACCTGACCCTGAGGACACAGATAAACCTCCAAGTGCTTCAAGGACCCTCCAAAAGGATGCAGATGACCAGCTGTATGGAAGGAATATAAATCCTTCCATTCATAAATCCCAACCATTCAGTCAGAGCTGAAGAAGCTTTTTGGATGAGAAGCAAAACATCTTCAAAGAAAAAACAGTCCGATTGCCTTCTGAAAAAGCACCTTTGGGATTGCAGTATTGTAGATAGTGTAAAGTGTTCAATTCCATGTAAACAGTGTCAGTGGTTTGAAAAAGAATGATCGATCTGCTTTAATTGTTTTGTTCTAAAAACAGGTTAAATTTTTCAGATCTTTATCAGCCACAAAATATTAAACAATTGTTCTGTATGTTCTGCACTAAACAATTGTTTAGTATGTTTCCAGTTGAAAAAGAGGAGGCAATGATTTCTAACATTTTTTAAAGATCAGAGTACATGTATTATGTACTAAAATGTACACTAGATTGGAAGAAGATTCAGAATGTGTTCAGCACAAAATGTAAGGTTTTTGTAAAAAGAAATATATCTCATAATCTCTGAGAGCAGGCATAATTTTTCCTTGGATACACCTAGTTTTCATTTGGAATAACTTATTTTAATACACCCACGCACACATATACACACACACACATCAAACATGACACAATTCTTATAATTTCAAGATGTTGCATATTATTATTTTTCCTTAGATGCACAAGAAGAATCTCTTCAGGGTCTACTTTCAGAATGGGACAATCCTGTGTTTGCTCGATATCCAGAGGTAAGAAGTATTATGTAGCATTATTTATTTATTCATTCATTCATTTTAATTGTTGGTAATCATGAAGTATTTATTCATTTATTATTGTCTTTAATTTATTGGTGACCCATTTTACCACAAAGTAACACTGGATGGCTTATAGTATTAAAAGGATAAAACTATACAAAACCTATACAAATACAAATAAATTACTATAAAAACATAACTAAAAGATATGGAGGGGATAGGGTGAGTGGGGGGAGGAGTAAGATCTGTTATTAATATATCAATCATCCCCAATATGAAGTCCTCCCCATTGTAGCCCCAAGCCAACTGCAGAGCCACGTCTTTAAGCTCTTATAGCAAGTCAGGAGAGTTGAAGCCAATCTCAGTCCAGGGGACAAGATATTCCACAGGGCAGGAGTGATAACAGGGAAAGTTCTTATTTGTTCATAACTATTTGCATTGTATATTATAATATTAAAACTGATTAAACTTATCCATGCTATTATTTCCTGGTGTAGGTTTTAAAGCACATATTAATTATTCAAAGCAATTCAAAAGTGGAGGAAAATATATTTTAACATGTTCAGAAATAAACCCTCCCCCCAAAAAATCTTATTTTTACTATTGTATCTAGGATAAATTATGTTGTTTTAGTAGTCTTATCATTTAAAAGTTTATACTACTTTGACTCATAATTTTCCAAAAAGCTCCCCCCCCCCCAATTTACTCGATAACTGGGTTATTATAAGACCCATTTGTATTCTAAAATAACTGTGTAGCTCTCTCCAAATATTTTCAGTCCATTCTGGCAATTAAATAGATGTGTCTGGTCCCTATAGTAACTACATATGGTAACTGTACGTCTGTGTGCTAATTCTGTATGGCTACGCACATATTGTAAAGATGTATTGCTTCCTGGCTAAGCTTGGTGGAGTTTAAAAAAAAAGGTCTGCATTTGAATGGGAGATCAACAGGAGATCCTAATTGCCTTCTGGGTGCTGGCATGCAAGCACAGGCGTCCAAGAATACGCACAATTTTCGGCACAGGAGCCCAAAAAGGTTAGCTATCACTGACTGCCCTAAGTTCAAACTATGAATTCAAGGGAAAAAAAAACATCCTGGAAGAATGCAATGGCAAAACATTTTCATAACACTGGCAAGTAAATTGTGACTTTTGGGAAGGTCTGATGAACTGAAGATGACTCTTTGGAGCCAATGACTGTGGCAAAAACCAAGGGACCAGTGGCTAGATCAACTTCATGGAATCTCTTCGGAATGTGCATCTATGACTTGGTTTTAGAAGGATTTAATTGTTGAGCACACAGAAGGGGAAAAAAGAGGCTTAGCAAAATTGTAGCGGCTGAGTCTCAACCAGCTTTGCACTAAAAAAAGGAAACATTTACTTTTGAGAGGGAAGTTATTTTTTAAATTGTTACAAGGAGAATATTCCCAGCAAAAGTAGACCTTGTTTCCCAAGTCAGACTCCAGAACCATGAATAAATTGTGATCACCATTGGCTTAAGCCAGGATAATTGGGTTATTATTAAGGATAATTAATTCAAAAGCAGTTGAGAATCTCTGCAATCTGTTTTTAGAATGATACCTAATTACAATATAGTCTACTATAGTTTTGTTTGTCTTTATCCTCCATATCAGACATGTTGATATTAAAGTGGGGGTATAATTTTTTTTTTAGTCTGCCATTTTCTTATCTAGTAACAATTCTAAGAAGAGATTATTTATTTTACAGGTTGCTCTGGATGTTAGCAGTGGGCAGGCAGATACCCTTGCTGTGAAAATACATAACATCCTCTATCCTTATCGGTTCACTAAAAAGATGATTGATTCTCTGCAGGTGAATGTGTAAATAGCAGCATTGCAACTATCACTTGAAATAGAACATTTGAAATTAAACACTTGTACAGAATACTTATTCTGGGTTGTAACAATCTATGGTAAAATAGTGATATTGTTAGCAAATAATTTGCAGATCCTTATTAATAATATCAAAATCTAATGAAATCACATGTTTTCATTTATGCTCTAGAATTCTGTTTGTTTAAAAACTGCCATTATTTTTGAACAACTTATAGGTCCTCAATCAAGTGGACAATAAATTTATTGCATGTTTAATCAACACTAGGGAAGATGAGAATGAACATGCAGGTAAAATGCAATTTCTTCTTATAAAATAAATTTTCTGTAAAATTTAAAACTTTTTGTAAAACTTACTTATACATGAGATAATTCCATAGCTGCGAGAAAGATTAATTGAACAAAATCGTGCATGTTGTTTTCTAACCATTTTAAATCATTCCAAGTTACTCATTATTTTAAAAAATAAAACTGGAACAACTAATAATAATGCTTTACTAAATGATTATTCTGCCTAACTGCCAGCAACTCTTTTATACAGATTCTACTATTGAATTGCTAATACCTATATGTACCGTATATACTCGCATATAAGCCGATCTCGCATATAAGCCGACCCTTAAAAAACTGCCCCAAAATGAGGCATTTTGCAAAAACTCGCATATAGAGGGAAAAATACAGAAGGAAAAGTCGGCAGGGCAAAAGTTGCGGCTCATCGTCCATCCAGGGAGAAAGGCTGCAAAGGTCCATGCGAGGGCTGCATAGGTCCACGCGAGGGCTGCAAAGGGCCAGGCAAGGGCTGTAAAGGGCCAGGCAAGGGCTGCAGCAGCGACTTAGCGTGGCGACTTGCTCCAGCAAATCAGATTTATGCGTGTATAAGCTGACCCCCAAATTTGGGGGAAAAAAAAAGCGTTCTAAAGTCGGCTTATATGCAAGTATATACGGTATATATCTGTTCAGTACAATATTAACTGGAAAATAACTACCCACAGTGGCTTATGATGAAATGCAGAACAATATTGGTTACTCGACTGCATTGGTAATATTGATTCAAGGGGTTCAGTCTTACTTGAAATAATATAATTAGGTGAGTTCCAAAACATTTTCTTGCAACTGTTCTGTTCCCTCAAGGGAAGAAAAAAGCTGAACTGAAAGATTTCTAATTCAAATTTCTATTTGTTTGAAATGCTTCTCATATAAGCTTGATAAAATTGCTATCCTACATTCTAACCTACCTCACAAGCTGAGGATAAATTGAGGTTAAATTTAGAACTGGTGTTACATGTTAAGATGATGAAGATGCTATGTTTATGGCTCTAGATGGGAATCTTCTTGTACTTGTGGATCAGCATGCAGCCCATGAGCGTGTCCGTCTTGAGCAACTTATCACAGGTACAGCTTCAGATGGTCAAAGAAAATACTTTTACAGCTGCTAAATTTTGCTGGAAGCTGAAAAATCAAATTTATTGAGATACAAATATATATTTATAATTAAAATGAATGTATAATATTAATTCATCATTGATGATTAGGAATTCCTATATAGATTTTATTGGAGGTTCTGTAAATGTTTTAGTAGAATATGAATAATTTCCATTTTGTCTACCACAAAGAATGACATTTTTGAGCTTTACCAGAATCTGGTCATGGTTATGAAAGATAGCAGCAATTCTTGTAATTTATGATAGTTCACTGACCTCCAGATCAACAACAGCTATGAATTTCTTAAAGTGAAGACTCCCAAGAGAAAACTTGCTCCTATGGCCTGGCAGCAATAATTGGCCAAAAATGTGAAAAAATGTCTGGGATGTAAGAAGTGTATATTATAGGCTTTAAATGGAGTCATTTATAGTTATGACAGTTTGCTCTATTATTTCAGAGATAATAATTTGTTGATAAAAGTGTTATAATAATTGATGCCTTGGTTAATATTGACAGTTACAGTGCAACATTAACAAGATTGCTGCCAAGGTTAAATAATATTTCTTCTTTAATACTGTAGCATAGGTTGCCCATCAGTTGCTGGGTAGAATAATATTTAATTTCTTTGTGAATATATACTGTCTTCAAAACATCATGAACAATGGTTTTGTTGCTCTACTGTTAGATTCCTATGACAAGCAACATGAAGCGCTGGGCAAGAAGAAATTATTGGCTTCTACTTTGTCTCCCCCATTGGAGATTGACGTAACAGAGGATCAGAGAAGACTCTTATGGTTGGTACTACTCACAGCATCCAACATATTGACTGTTCTTTCAAAAATATAAGGGTGCTTTCAGATTAGACTTTTATTGTGAAATCATTATATTGATACTTATTCTTCTGAAATGAATTAAAAATAATCTGAATTGGATAAGATCCTATAAAATAAATTATATTTTATTGCTGAACTGATCAATGAGTAAACGGTCTGCAATAGATTCACTACAAACTTTGACTCAAGAAGTTATTGGTCTTTATTAATTGTCATACCTATTTGAAAATTTGAAGAAATTTGTAGCTCAGAAGTTTCAACATTGGAACAGAACTAGAGCAGGGGTTGTCTAGTGAAGTCTTTTGGACTTCAGGGACCACCAATCTCATAATTTTAGATCCCAGGGACCATTAACTGGTTCTGTGGGCATGGCCTAATTTGTGGGTGTGGCTTGGTGGTCATGTGACTGGCTAGACATGGCTTATATATAAATATTATAAATTTGTATAGAAATATTGATTTCTTTATTTAAAAAAGAACAACTTTTACTTAAAATCAGGCAAAGCAGGCAGATTGAGTTGCTTATAGATTCATTCAGAGATCTATCTATCTGCCATTGGCTAGCTCAGTCTGTCACATAAAATTTGCTTGCAAGCAAACTCACAAAATTAACTCACAATACACCATGCATGTAAATATTGAATATTTTATTTAAAAAAGAGCAACTTTTACCCAAAATCAGGCAAATCAGGCAGATTGAGTTGCTCACAGAATCATTCAGTGATCTAATTGCCATTGGCTAGCTCAGTCTCTCAAATGTGCTTGCTGTGAGTCTGCACTGAATTTGCTTACAAGCAAAGCTTCAGTCCTAAGGGAGGTTCAGCTGTGCTGAGCCGAAGATCTAAAGACTAGCTAGAAAGCAAGAAATCCAACCATTTCCTGCTTCCTAGTTAATCTAAATCTCCTGGCACAACAGAACAGAATAGCAATTCAGCAGGCAAGTTTACCGGGTAAGGAGTAAGTGGGCAGGGAGGTTTCCCGCGGGCCATGTGGGCGGCACAGCCTTGTGTTTCTGCGCAGCTTTGTGGGGGTGCTCTGGGGGTGAGATTTCTCTGCGGCTGACCAAAATTTTCTCACGGCCCCCAGTGGGCCATAGCCCACCGGTTGGCGACCGCTGAACTAGAGTATGTGAGCCTGCTCATTAGAATTTTTGTTTAACTTTGCAGGTGCTGTCATAAAAGTCTGGAGAACTTAGGGCTTGAATTGCTGTTTCCCGAAAACAATCTCTCTCAGATTCTAGTTGGGAAAGTGCCATTGTGTTTTATGGAGAAAGAGGCTAATGAATTGCGACGTGGAAGGCATACCGTGACAAAGAGAATTGTGCAGGTGAGATATGAATGTAGGTATTAAATGATGCTTGCCCTAATTCACTGTTCAACACAAAGTTTGGAATTTCTACTACATAAAAAACTATCTTCCAGTTTTTTTACTTTGAAGTCTGAATAAAACCCTGAATAAAAAAAATATTACAAAAAAATAACTGAGAACTTATCTTTTTTAAAATTTAAAGTATATATCATTGTATTCTGATACTTCTGTCATTATTATTTCATAATCTTTTTTTAGAGGATAACATTTCTTTGTAAACACAAAACAGAAACTGAATTCTGACATCATATTTTGTTTATTTTTTCAGGAGCTCATTCAAGAACAAATTGAGGTATGATCTTTGGAAGATTATGTATATAATTTGAAGAATGCTATAAAATGGAAATGTTTTACTAAATACACTTAAAATGAGAAAATGTACATTTGATTTTCTGTCTATCCATTTTAAAGTTTTGGTAGGTTCCCATTTTCATCAGCAGCCAAAATAGTTAGAGAAGAACTTTATTATGTTGCTGAGTATAATAAATATAAAACATATTAGCTAATTTTAAAAGAGCATATTTAGAGAGCAGGAATTTTCCAGAATAGTTTAATAAAAGTATTTAACTAGGGAATACATCTTTATTTGGAATCAAAGGGAATTTCTATAAGTGACGTGAAAAACTGTGACATGGTCCACATGGATTATTATTTTGTTGTGAGGATTTGGAAATGAATGGACTTACACTTATATATATATCCTCACTAAAAAATAATCAGGGAATCAGTTGATTCTCATTTTATAATGTGAATAATTATAAGGGGAAAACAATAGCAAAACTACCCTGTTTCTCCAACAATATGGCCTCCCCCAATAGAAAGTCCCAGCATGTTTTATAGGCATGAAATGAAATTAAGCCCCTCCCCCCAAATTAAGGCCTATATTAAAACATGCGGAATGGTGGGGAATGGTGGGGGGGCTTGCCGTTAGGAAGTACTTTTGTTGCACACCCGGATATGGTGCTGCCTGCATTGACCCTGATACGAAGTGCTCCACCAACGCCAAGGTCAACATTCAAACCGTCGCCACCTGCCCACCCGAAGATGCAAGGGGGTGGAGAATAAAGTCACCCCCGAAAAAACGGCCTAGCCATTTTTGGGGGGCTCAAAAAAAAAAAAAGACCTGGCCTTATTATATGAGAAACACGGTAGCATTTGGAATAAAAAGTTGTATCAAATTCATTTGTTTGCTGGTGTCAAACATGACTCCAGATCAGTGACTTTAATACATGCGTTAATACCATTTTTTACCTCAAGGGTTTTTAAATAACATGTTAGAAATAAGTTGATAGATCTGGGACAAACTCCATAAATTTAATGTAGGTATATTAAAATTATATATGTTATTCAATTCAAATTAAATACAATTAAGTACGGTTTAATTAAATACTTCCCATATATTTATTTTTTTTCTTCTTCTATCATATGAAAAAATAAAATTGAGCAGCAGCTTTTGGAGGAGCTCTGGCACTATAGCTAAGGTTTTCAAAGGCTACAGGTTGTAATTTGTACATCTCGTTATATCTAACAACTAGTACTTTTCATTCTTCATTCAATGTTTCTAGAAAATCAACCAATATCCTCCTATTTTTAGTTACTACAGACAACTGGTGGGTCACAAGCGACATTACCATTAACCATTATGAAAGTGCTAGCTTCCCAGGCCTGCCATGGTAAGAAAAAGCTTGTTTAATGCCTTTTTGTTCTGAAGCAACCATGCTGTCTTGCTGAAGAATTTGGGACATAATTTACACATTGGTTATGCTTTAGATGTATGTCAATTTTCTTAGTAATTCTGAATCAGGAGGCAAACAGAATCAGCTCTTATTCCCTGTATCACTTGCACTTGCGACTTTCTCCGATTCCCACCTAGGACTCATCAGGGTATAATTGCCCAAGTCATCATTTAGTTTTCAGCTATTTCAAGTGCCCCTGAGGAGATCCCTGATAATTTGAATTGGTATTTGATCATCTAGCACGTGAAAGACATTATAGCTCATTCTTCATGTAGGGATTGTTTCAGGGAAAGGAAGCTCTGCACGCTGGTCCCAACCCAGCATTCGGCCTTCTTTATATCCTGTATGATATACATTCTCTACTTTAGCAAAGCAGCAGCCAAAAGATGATGGTACCAAAATGGATATTCCAATTTGTAATCTGAGGCTACCTGAAATTTCAGAGACGAATCCAACATAATTTTCTGCCTTGCCCCACTTTGCGAATCATAAAGCTGCTTTTGCCATCAGAAATTTCTGACTTTCAAAAGAACCAAACAAAAGATGACAGGTGACTTGTCGGGTGAGCCTCAATACAATGAGAAGTTCAGAGGGAGAGAGATCCATTGGATCAAACAATTGTCCCCAGTATGGGAGGAAACCTAGGCCAGCCCTTGAATATATGTTATAGTTTTAGCAGGCTACATAGGTCTTTTAATTTCCTAGTGGCTGTGTTCATAGAACCAGATTAGTTAAGGACCTAGCAGATGCAGTTGCACATGTAGTATTTGGGTTTTTAACCTTTAATTTCTTTTTGCAATCTAGTATTTTTTCAAATAATTTTAAATTATAAATGAAATAAAAGCAAATACAAACTGTCAATCATTCCTTGCCAAGCAAAAGTCAAATAAGGGATTCCAGATATAACTGTTTTCCCTTTTTAGCCCTTTAGAATAAGCCATCTTTAAAACTATTTTCCTCTTTTAGCCATATAGAATAAACCAACTTTATAAACCTTCCCTGAATTTTTAAACTCTCACTTTTAAACCCTCTCAGAAAGAGACCCAGAACTACTTCTTTGTTCATCTGTTTTTGTAGTCACAAGTCTTTCAATACTTATCCTTTCATTTGTCCCTCTCAGTGAAATCTTTCTAGAGCTAGACCTTAACATAATATTTTATATATATCTAGTAAAAAAAATATCCAAATCCATTTCCTGGTATAATACTTGTACAATTCCTTGGGGAATAAATCATCAGTATGCACTATGTGTCCATATCTTTTTTCATATCACTGCTTATCACAAATCTTCCTTCAAAATAATTTCAGAATTACCAGTTAAAGCTTGTTCTGTAACTTCATTACAACATCTGTTCATTTTAGCATGAAGTTTGTCTATGTGCTCAAAAATATTAGCAAAAGGTGTTCAATAGCTTTTGTTATAGAATTCTGCTCCATTCTTTTTTTTAATCTTGTAATTGCCTCTAGTGTCCAGTCTTCAAAGGGCCCTTATCATAAAATCCCAAAACAAAACACTATTTTCTTACAAGAAAATTCATTCTAGTTAAATCAAAGCTAAAATTCCAAATGAATCTGGCCCTATAATTAACCATCATTAACCATCTGAAATCCATATTGTAAGTACCCTTTTCCTGTATTATCTACCCACCCCCTCTCCAACCCATACAGGTAGTCTTTAATTTACAACATAATTAGGACTGGAATGTCCATCACTAAGCAGTGAATCATTTTACAACTTTTGCTATGATCTTTAAATGACAGATGGTCATTAAGCAAATCAGGCTTCCACCATTGACTTTGCTTGTCAGAAGTGCCCTGTAATTATAAAAAATGGCAATTGCTTGTCTGGGTTGCTGCAACCATCGTACATACATGCCGGTTGCCAAGAAACTGAATTTTGATCATGTTATCACAGAGATGCTGCAATGCTTATAAATGCAAGTGTTATAGCCCCATTGCAATTTTGAAAAGTTGTTAAATAAATGTTCATAACTACCTGATTTGTTTTGGGGAAAAAAAGAGGAAAAGAGAGAGAGAAAAAAATCAGTTATTTTTTTTTAAAAGAAGGAATACTTTTTTTGGCAATAAAGAAAATAATATTTTTTTTGAAAATAAACTAAAGAAGAGGAAATAAATATTTACCATAAAACTCTCCTACTCTTCTTTCTTTTCAGGTGCTATTAAATTCAACGACAGCTTGACTTTTGATGAAAGTTGCCATCTTATGGCTTCTTTGTCATGTTGTCAACTGCCTTTCCAATGTGCTCACGGGAGACCTTCCATGTTGCCTCTCGCAGATGTGGATCATTTGCAGCAGGAAAGTCAGGTAAGCACAGAGCAAGTAAGAAGTACATTGTGTTGACTGTTACTCTGCTACCTGTGTGCCAGTTTCATTTACAATGGGATTTGGTAAAGTAGAATCATAGTTGTGAGATGAATGCCTCTATAAATTGTTTAAATAAATAAAGGAATAAAATCTCTTGTTGCAGTTGAATGTTTAAGTCTAAGATATTTAGTGTCAACTAAAGAACTTTAGTTTGTCCTATTCTTTTAATCTGAAAGAACTGAAAGAATGTCTAAATACTGTATGATGTTGTCCAAAGATCTTGTGTCCTGACAGCTTATATCCAAGTTATTTTTTCTATTTTTGTTCCTGCATACTGTGAAAATGTAAAGGTAAAAAGGTCCTTAAATCAAACACTATTCCTGACAAGTACATTCATTAAGTTTTTGCTGTCAATGTTATAGAAGCAATTTAGCTTCTAGTAGTAATCACGGCTGAGCTTGCATAGCTTGAGATCAGTCAAAATGGGCTAGGTGCTGCTATCTACTGAGACATAATATATCCTTATCTTTTTTTTATAGTATAAATTTAAGTGAAAATTCAAGATTAATTTCATAATAAAACCTTTGAGCTGGATATAGGTATGTCCAGAAATGAAAAGCTAAAAATAATATTGATTCATTGAGTAGTGTTTTGTACACCATATGCCTATCCCATGCAGACTATTAATGGGTCTATTGTGAACTAATATTCAGGTTTTACATGCAAAATCAACTAAGGAAAATGCCAAAATACCCATAAAAGTACAATTTTGGCAGTCTGTTAATTAAGAACTAAGTTAATTCATCATAATTTGTGCAGAACAAAAAAACCACGTAAGATAATAGTGAAAGTACTATGGCCTTATTTAAGAATTGGGACAATTGACACAATATTGTTATTATTTGTTATTATTTGTATAGGTATTTATGTGGGACTATACAACTTCTTTTTGTATAATCCCTGCAAAGGAAAAAAAAAGGAAATTGAAAGTGAACAAGGAGCAAACACATTATTCATAATAATTGGTGTTCAGTGTTAGCAAGCAACAAGAGTATAAGCATGACAAAACATTGTAGATATTCATTTCTTTGTTCCTTGATATCTTTAAGTTTCATTCCTTTTGTTACTTTTATCAAGGGTATCAGCAGTGGTCAAAAGTATCAAAATGGTGAGTGAAAGTAGATGATCAGTGCCTGAAGCATATGTCAGAAAGGATTGGGGCTTTGATCCAATCATATCTACCATTTTGATGCTGTTGAAAACCATTCAGACAATCCTATGATCATAATTATTGACATCACTAACAAGCTGAATATATATTAAGGGAGCTGGATTGGAAAAAAATGAATATGGTATTAAAATTGAAGGGAAAAAACATAAATAATATGCTGATGACCCTATTCTGATAGTTGAAATATGTGGTAGTAGTAATAAAAGTCAAGGAACAGTGAAAATGGGACTAAAAGTATATATAAAGAAAACCAAATTAGGTACAATAAGAATTAACATTGGAGATGTTGAAGAGAGCTTTTGCCTTTTAAGATCAACTATAAATGAACAGCAGCTAAGACATATGCTGCAGACTAGCATTCAGTAGAGTAGCAAAGTAGTCCTTGGAAAAGCTATTCAGATGCTGGGATTGTTGACATCTACTAAGAACAGAATAATGCAAACAATGGCATTCCATTCAACTTCTTTTAGAAGAAAAGTTGGACTTTGAAAAAGCAGGATATAAAGACAATTGTTGCTTTTGGTGTTGGGAGAATACAATGGACAGCCAAGAAAACAACCACATGCATCATTGAAGTAATGAATGCAGAGTTCTCACTTGAGGCACAAATGACCAGGCTCAAATTATTCTGCTTCAAACACATTATATTAAATCCTAGTTCTCTAGAGAAGTCTCTGAGAAAGGTGGAAGGAAAGAAAACTGGATAACCAACATCCAGATGGATAGACTTAGATATAGTGGCAATGGGTGTGCCATTGGAAGACCTGATGGACCCGGTTAGGGACAGATAGTCATAGAATTATTAAGAGTCAGCACTGACCTGATGGCACATAATCAATCAATATTGGTATTATTACCACTAACTACTGTCATCAACAACAGAACGCAGTATTCATTTTAAAATAATTTAAATTGCGTATCTCTGTTTCTATCTCTATCAGTCCAGCAATTATTGTTACAGAATAGATATAGCAATATTGTTAAAGGGCAAAATTTCCAAAGGATACTTTTTTAGTTTGGGGAAAATAATTATTTTTTGGGGGGGAGGATTACTTTAGACACTTATCTCAAACTGCAGTTGTTTACCATTAAAATTAAGCAGCAAACTGCATTAGTTTGCTGTGCAGACTACACAGACTAAACTGTGCAGACTACACAGCAATTTAAGGGTAAATTCTGTAGAAATCACAGAAAGGCTTAGGAAGGGCATACACAGCCCACAAGTTTTTGATCCCTGCTGTATTTCATTCTAAGTAATATGCAACAAATTTGAAAATTTGTTAATCCGAATGCCAATTAATAGAGGATTGTCTAGGTGATTGTCTTAATTATTGTCAATGAGTCATTGGCATTTTTTCCCTACAGCCGAAACCTAATCTGGCCAAATTAAGAAAAATGGTTAAAGCCTGGAAGCTCTTTGGGAAAGAAAAAGAATCTACTGCGAAAGTTGAAGCCTCAACAGTTCTATGAATACAGGTGCTATCTAAACACAAGATTTTTTCCATGGTATGAAGGAAAATGAAAATTCAGTATTTGGAAAGGTGTCTTTGGAACAACTATATGGTAGTCAGAATCAACTATTTTGTTCCTTTGGGGAACATGGAGTAATTTCATGTGCACTGGAACTGTTTTGGTAATTTGGAAAAAAAAAGTTTTTTTTTAAAAAAATGAATCCTTGCCTCTTTTTACCAAAGTAGTTTCACATATTTGCAAAATTCTGACTTAAATAATAATTCTGGTGTTTTGTATCTGATTTCTAGTGCAGTTTGTACTTTTTAATGAATTGCTATTTAAAAACAGTCTTCCATTTTTTTGTTATTGCTAATATGCAGCATAGATTACTTAACTTTCTTAAAGTATATATTACCTTTAGATGAAAGCAAAATGAGAATAGGTTAAGCAATGTTACTTCCATTTTATATTTAGTCAGTTTTCTATTTTATCTCCTTTTTGAAGCTTTTTCTATGTATTTTAGAAAACATTTTTCAATAATTTAAAAGCAATCTTTTTATGAGATAAAAATATGCAATTCTGATATCCAAATGTTTTAAATTACAGTATTCACAATTCCTTATCACTGACCATAAAGGCAGATGTTTATGGGAACTGAAATCCAAAGTACCTGGAGGACTAAGTTGGCTATTCCTGAATTAATATGGCACTGGCTTATGAAGACTTTCGAATTTTGTGGGATATTACTAATAAAGTTGTTGAAACATACCTAGAACACAAGTTCTCATGCTGACAGAGAAAGCATAGCTAAAAAATGCTTTTAAAGATAGCACTTTCATTTTCTGTAGTTTATTTATTTCCCCAATGAAAATATTGGTGTTTGTCATGTCACCCATTTATTCTGGAATAAATTAAGCCCATAGCACATAGTTTCAAAGTTCACGATCATCGGGATGATAAAGTTCGCTCATAAGACGATAGATATAAGAAGGAGCATTGCCTCCAATGTTTGAAATGAAGAGTGTGATAAGTTCTGGAGGAACGTAGTCAAAAACTGGACAGTAAACATTGACCTTTGATAGAATCTCTCCTGAAAGAAAAAGATTTACATGATTGGAAAATGACCAATATCACAAAAAGAGAGACAGAGTGACCAGCAGATATGTCTACCCAGGGCAAAAAATAATTTAGTCCCATATTATTTACAGTAAATTATTTGCACCACTGAAAAGTAGTTATGACTCATTAAGGAACTACTGATTTCAGTGTAAATGCATTCAGCTAACTGAGAACTTAGTTACATGCATACTGTAAATCTATGTGCGCTGATATTCTATCTTAAAACAAGGCATTGCTATGAGGAGGGGAAACTGCTGATCTAAAACTACTATTTCCCCTTGAGGCTCTGGGACGAGATGAAATATCTACCAGTCCCTTAGATTAGCATTGGGTATTTTCCTACCCACTGATTTACAGGTGTTGGGAGCATAAATACCAATGAAAACATCTACCTAGCTACTTTGTTCATGTAGTACAATAGTCCAGCTGCCAGAATGGTTTCATGATGAGAATTCCCATTAGAAAAGGTTAGATGCTAAATATCCTAAATTAATCATTAAAAAGTCCAAGTTGTAAGCAAGTGCCTCCAGCTTGAAGTAGACTAATTTTGCACAACATGCTGAAGATCACACTTGGAAAAATTGAACAGGGCCAGGATCCACATTTTTGTTGGCTCTTAAGTGATGAAATTTAACTCATTTCTCCATCCCTCTTAATAAAATAATTTACCTTCTGTAAAAGGGAGTACTTCCTGTGGAGACACAAACTTGTGGAATGAATCCTCTTCATTAAGAAACTGAAAATGAGAACAGGAGACAGAGAAGGATTAGACATAATCTCAACCACTCAATATTCCCCTGCTCTGTAACATACGTTAGAAGACCACAAACTTCATTATATTACAATCCCATGAAATGAGAAATAATTCTCTAAAATCTTCCTGTAAATAAAACTAATAAATGAATTCAAAAACCTGTTTCGACTGCCTAGTTTTTGACAGATGGTTAGAGCCCAAAATTTAGCCATTTCTGACTCATCCAGTTGAAACTGAAGAAAGTTTTTATAGCACTCCTACTTTGCCTCCACAAGACTGACCAGCCTTTTTAAAATAGCAGTCCTACCTTATAAATTGCTAGCAACCTGTGATGATCGGGAGATCACAACCACTGTTTAAAAATCCCTGCTGTGTACCATAAATTTTGTTAGAAAAATGCATCACAGAGCTCACTGTTTCAGAGACAAAGATATTCAGATTCTTCTCTGAAAAGTACACTGCTTGCTTGCAGACCACTAATGGGATTTCATTTTTCCAGTGCATTCTTCTTCATCTTTATGAAGTAGCATTTTTGTATTTCTCTCAACCAAGGTACAGTTCAACAATCACTACACTTGCCTGTGGTGTGAGTTTGAACATCGGTGCACAGACAATGAGAGGGGTAGAATGGTGTTTGGCTGCTAGTGCCAGAGTATGAGTTCCACTGACGGCTATTAATGCACCATTGGCCAAAATGGTTTTTGTTCCAATGATAACCTGCAAAATAGAAGTGGACAATGAAAACTGCTTATCATAACAAAATAAAAATTAATCTTCATACAATTAATAAATGTTTTCTTTCTACATCATAATCTAAATGTTGGTTGCCAGAAAACATGGTAAATTGTGGTCATATGACTGGGATGCTGCAGTCATAAATGTGAGTTGTCAGAAGCCCAAAATGCAATCACATGACCATGGGGTAGGTATGTGTGGCCATCAAAACTTTGAATGGTTGCTAAGCAACTAGTCAGAAGTCAGACCACCTGTAAAAATAAATTTGGATAAAGAAACAATTGGTAAGATACTGTATCATCAACAATACAACAGTGCAAGATATACATCTTTTTGTTTTTGTTTTTCTCTATGAAAATCTATGATTTGATTGATGTTTTACCAGCAACAAGAAAACATGTCAACTCTGAAGAGATAAACTCAACCCCAAGAAGCCCACCTTGTTGACTCGAGACATAACAGCGAAGATGGCTGCATCACTCATGACTGTGGTTTCTATATTTTCTTTAGACAAGCTGACAGCCATTTCATGGCCCTGCAAGAAAAAAATAAGATTTGGAAAGATTAATATTTGGGGAGATATAACAAGTAAACATTGTGAGCTATACATTCCAAAGGTTCTTGAATGCATATTATCAAGCTAGGCCACACAAGCAATTCCAATAAGTTCAGCAGAATAAAGAAAACCCAGTGAAATATCTGGCTGGGTAATTTTTAATTGAGTAAGCAACAATGCATTTCTGCTTCACAAAGTCTACTCATTTTATAATACATTTTTATTTAAAATGATGTTCCATGTTAAGGATCAACACCAAATAAGTGCAAAGAAGTGCTCACATAACAAGCCTTTACCTGGCAAAAAGGTGCACATTCAGCCACGATGACATGGAATTTCCTTTTACGTGCTGCCTCTTTCAGAAAAGCCTCCACTGTGCGTGAATAACCAATAGTCATAATCACCTCATTGGAATGGATGTGTTCTAAAGCCTGGGTGGAAATATTTTCAGTTGTGCTCTCTGCAAGGAAAAGAAATCTAGTCATGACAAAAAAGACAAGACATCGTTCAACGTTTCTCATAATTCCATGTACATAAACCTCTAAGTTAACTAATTTTAACTGACATGATTATGAAGTTTTACTTAATAGAATATCCTGTTAAGTCTACATTTCCTAGAATTCTCAACTTAGAGAATCAATAGTCATGAATAAGTGAAATATAGTAATAAAAATTGGGAGGAAAAGCCTAAAGTAGGATGTTGCAACTATGTTTTTAAAAGAGCACCTAAATATTTGCTGACAATGCATAGGAAAGGAAAAGGCCATTTTTTGACACTGATGGACACAAGAGAATATTATGATGTAGACTTTTTTAAAAAAATAGTTGTTGGGTGTTGCACATTTTAAAAACGTATTTGATTGAGCATGGCTAATCCTAAAGGATATTTTGACATGCATGGCATCTTAATACATACCTACCCTACCTCTGGAATGCTCTACATCAGTATTTTTCAATCTCAGCAACTTTTAAGATGCATGAATTTCAACTTCCAGAATTCCCAGCTGGCCAGAATTCCATAATTTATTTTCTAAGACTATTGTTGTGGTTTGTCGGCAGCTGGTGCAGACGACAGTGGAATCAGACAGTGGGGAAGAAAGGGGATCAATCCAGGAGTCTGGAAAGACTTGGATGAGAGTCCTGCGTCTGATGCAGAGATGGGGCCGGGACCATCTGAGAGTGGGGTGCTGCCTCTGGAGCCTTCGGAGTCTGGCAGCTGCGAGGCAGAGGACCCAGGGGAGCCAGTTCCCAGTGCGTGAGTTGCCAGAGCTGCTAGAAGGCAAAAGCAGCTGAAGCAAAAGACGCGACTCAGGAGTAAGGCTGGGAGGTGATTGCCCCTCCCATAAGGTATAAAGGACAGACAAAGATGATGAAACCTTTGCAGGAAGTAAAGTGGTTCGTTCGGTTCAGATTAATTCTTGAAGTTCTTTGTACTTCATTGGATACTTCTATTATTGGCAGCACTTCACAGAAAAGTAAGGTGGGTGCTTATCTCGAGGGACTGTTTGAGAATTCATTACCAGCTGGGTATGAAAGTAATTCCCAGTGTTGCAATAAAACAAGACTTGTTTTTAAAATAAGTGTGTGAATAATTATGAACTTGTTTTTAAAATAAGTGTGTGAGTAATTACGGTCTTGGAAGCCTTGGTCAGAACCAACTATCTGGATTCTGGAACACATAAGTATTTTTGGAAATGATGTAAATTTTGGATGCTAGTATTTCACAATATGCCAAAATCTTATTTAAAATCAGGTGAGAGTCTGCTGATTTTTAACAGATTCATTGCACATCTTAATTTGTCTTTTCAGTTAAAATTGGAGGAAAGGTTATTACGTACAACCTGCTTAATTTCTTAAAATTACATAGGCAAAATATTTACTTTAAGTGTTGTTCCATTCAAGGCAATTACTACTTAGCATTGTCCAGTTCACAAATCAGGCTACATGGCCTCTGCATCATTTAAAATATAACTAGCACTGAAGTCTTCCGACAGTATTTCCATTTAAATGGAAGAGATCTTTCTGCTGATTGGAAGGCAGCTTAATGCTGCAATTTAGGATGTAAATTAAAACGTATTATTTTACCAGGAATTGTTCAATTTCCAATTCCTTCTATTCTACCATCAGCTTCTCTTACCGAGTTCAAGTAACAGCTCTCTAATAGCATCGATAATATTGGCCCTTAGTGGCTGATAGCAGATCTTGAAATCTTCACTGAGACCTCCTGAGGTCAGAAGTTTGTGCAGAGATTCTTGCTGGTCACTCTCTTCACTACGTCCTCGGAGCCTGTGGAACAAATAATTTCAATACAGGCAAAGTGAAAAAATGTAATTCTGATGAAAGTCTATACTATTTGCTGGTCAGAGTAATATGGTCCCTTCAAAAGATTTAAGAACTTTAAAAGTCATGTCTCTGGAAAGAACATTGCTCAAGCTAAACAGTAAGAGAATATCGAGCAAACCAAATGGCCTTAAAACAGCTTTAGTACAGTTTTGATTCTTCAAAATTAATGTTAAACAGAAAATATCTTCTTAGAGGATGCCAAAATAGTCAAAATAAGACAAGCTAAAGCAAGCTTACCTGCTGTATTCTTCACGAATTATTTTCAGTACTCGTCTCACCATGTTACCTACAGTGGTTTCAGATGGTTGGGCTGCACTCATTCTCTTACCTTCTTTACGAATCAAGTTCATTAGCTCTCCTGAAATGAGAGGGAGATACATCTGGTAATTCATTATATAATTACAGTTCAATCCATTTCTTTCCTTAAGTACTTACTTAACTTACATTCTGTTCCTCTATCTTCTCAGTTAACGTAGAAGATTTTTTGGACTTTTTATCACTAAACTTTAACCCGGGACTTTTGCAGTATTACATGACATTATGTGTGTGCAATTATCTAAATAAGAATTTCCATGACTCGTTTGTTTAAACCAGACACTATTATTGCTATTTTTAATAAATTAAACTCAAGATTATACACTATGGGGCATAATGAATATGAGACTGATCCCATTTCTGTTAAACTTTCAACAGTCCCTCGAAAGACTTAGCTTATGTCATCAGGCTTGGGGGACCCAAGGGAATGGTGAGTTTTTGAGATGACTCCACTATTATGACTTACTTATAATTATTAATTACATATAATTACTAATATCTTCATTGATTTAATGTAACAAATAATTTATTAAATAACCAGTCCCTAATCTTAAATTGAGCCAAGGAGACAACTAATTGGCAATCATGAAAGGCTGTCAATATTCAGGTAATATGTATTTTCAAGAGTAGCCCTACCTAAAACTTGTACTGTGGTATTTTACATGCTGTACTTTACATACAGTAATCTACTTATAATTGCTGCTAAATCCAATTGTATCTACTGTGATAAATGTAATCATGAGCATGCAGTCTTTCCCACTGAGCAGCAAAGAATTCAGAAGCATTCCATGCTATGAAGTTATAAGTGAAAGCAGGGCTACTTCCAGATTAAACTGAATTTCAATATCCAAACCAGTTTTCTGCTGACCAAAACTTTTTCATCTTGCCTGGCAGCATCTATCACAAGATGCTCCTCAGAAAGTTTTATTCAACTTTGACAAACTTCCATATCAGCTATTTTTCCTTTTAACATTAGATAACATTAATGGCTCCTAGTTATGAACAATCTCTCCGAGAAACTTCATGGAGATCAGCAGAGCCTGCAGGAGATGTCAAGAAGCTAAAAATACTTTAAAAACATTATTTTATGCAGTCATTATGATGGTAAAAGAATAAGCATACTTTGCTATCTTCACTGCCTGGGAATAGTAGCATACTACTAACTAAATGGAATATACCTTGTTTTGAGAGTTTACCATTTCTTATGTTATCTTTCCCTAACTTAAACTAAAATTGAAAAAATATTTGGAAGGTGCAATATTCACATATTATCTTTAAACACATATTAGCAAGCTCATTATAGTTAACCGTAGCCCAGCCCATACTGGTTTGTATTTCAGCATGTAATAAAAATCCAAGCAATACATTAATTTGGAAAACCATCATTAAGAACACCATCTCTTCCATACTCAATAAAGGCGGAAGAAAATTTTGCAAGCTCATTTAAGAAAACATGAAGATACACTGGGTGCCTGGGGTGGGCTTTAAGATGTCCATCCTCATCTGTGCAAAAAGATGTTATTGGCACATAGTTTGAAACTCTTTAGAAATGAATGTTTCTTTTCAGAAACGGATCCATGCCAATGAAGTTACTGATAATTAGTAGGTAGGTAATCTTTCTTTGGAATCCATTGGCTGTTAAGGCTAGGTCCCACTGGCCGACGGACACAAAACGTATGCATAAAGGACACAGCGGACGAGCAAAATTTCGGGGGTGGCTTCATCTGTTGTCATCCGCTCCAAAAAGTGGCGAAAATTTGAATAAACAGAACGGAAAAGAACGGACGTGGGTAGTATGTAGCGGGGATGTTAAACGGATGTTCATAGGAAGCCTAGCGGATGGAAGCGGATGACACCTCTGAAGGGGTTCCGGGGGATAATTGCGAAGCGGACGCATAGCAGATGAAGCGGATGCATAACATACGCTGAAAGGAAAGAAAGGGGATTCCGCGCGGATGTATATTGGATGCAAGCTGTTCACTGCGCATCCTTTCTATTTCCGTGCTACTAACGCTGTGTAGACCTTCCGTGTACCTTTTGTTTCCTCCCTCTTTCCATTTTCAGCTGCAGCGGATGTGAGTTGCGAGGATGCCCAGAGGATGCAGAGAGGGTACAGCGGACGTTTAACGGATGATAAACAGACATAGAACGTTTGTTGTTCGTATGTCGCGGATGTACATCGTACACGGCGGAAAGTTCATCCATTCACAAAGTTTTGTGCAGCTCAAAACTTCTTGCGCAGATGAAATCGCAGTGGACGGATCCTCGACGGATAGAGCGTATGAAACACGTATGCAGTGAGTACACAACGGATGCATTGCGTTTTCCAACGGATGGCAAGCTTTTTTTAACGTTTTACATCCTCTTTGCATCCGTAGGTGCAGTGGGACCGGGCCTTAATATTGCAGAGCTTCCGTTCCAAATACCAGAGAGGGTTTTGACAGATACATTTTGTCATGGAGGAACTGGAGAAACAAAACGCTGGAATTTTACAATTAGCCTTTCTACAGAGCAGACTTCAGTCACAACTGCATATTCTAGGTGGGAAGAAAAATTATATGCTGTGCAGTTAAACAATAGCGTGCTTCACTGATGGAACCTATTACGGAGGGGCATCAAAGAAACCGAATGAATTAAGACTTGAGGAGTATCTTCATTTTTCCTGCCTTGGAAAGTAAGAGTTTTCCGTTTTATGCCAAGCCGGGGATAAAAGCTGGATCGAAGCAATGAGGCTGAATCCAGCAGCCCGCGAAGGCATATAATAAACCTGCGCCGAAGCCGCTTCCTCACCAGCATTGTCCCAGCGCCCGTTGGCCACGATCTTCCGCAGCAGCCCCACCGTCCGTCGGGCCACCTCCCCTGAACGCGGCAACTTTCCGCCTCTTTTCAGAAGCATCACGAAGTCTTCGATCTGGCCGGAAAGTTCGGACTCCTTCTTGGTGGTCACGACCGACATTTCGGCGATTGAAGCTGAAAGCTGAAGAGACAGCAACCACCCCAGCGGCGGAACGGGGGGAAAAAAAAAAAAAAAGGGGGGGGGGGGCTTGAGTTGCAGACCGGACCTTCGCAGTACATCAGACGCCTTTCCGGGGAGCTGCCATTGGACAGAACAGCTGGTTGGTCCCGCCTTTTTATATACACCGTAATTCGTGTCCAATCGCGAATTAAGTGTTCGTTGGGGGTGGGGAAACCGGGGCCGTTCCGATTTCGTCCGATCGTTCCCCAGAAATTCTGATTTCGGGGGGGCTTCTTCTTAAAACCCTTATCACCACAAAAGCTTTTTTCCTCAACATTTCAACGCGGAAAGAGCCAAACTCAGTCATCGGTTCCATAGGTGGACACCACCACCTTTTCAAATCTTGGGAATCTGAATAAACGTTAACCCTTGTATCTTGTCAAAGTCTCTGTGAGGGATGATGAGAAAACTCCAGTTGCGTGTAATCTCAGCGCTCCCCATGAATACGTTGGGGTCGGTTGTAGGAGGCTTGGCTGTTGTTGGTGTGCTTGAGAGGGAGGTTGTGGAAATAGGTGGCCGTCGTTTCCTTTCAAACCTGCGGTAAAACACATTCAGGTCATCTGCTAGTTGTTGATTTCCTTCTGCCTGCGAAGGAGGTTTGCTTGAAGCCAGTGATGTTTTTCTGAGTTTTCCACATATTTATTTGCTGGTTCATTTCTTGAGAACTGTTTCCTGAACTTTTCAGAATAGCTTCTTTTTGCTGCTCTGATCTCTCTTGTTAATGTTTCTGGCTTGATTGTACAGCATTCTGTCACCTTTATACAGCTTTATACAGCTGCCCATCTCATGTGAGGTGAACCACCCAGATCTCACACTCGAGGTAGCTCACAATGAAAACAAATGGTTCCTCTCAAAAAATAAAAATGAAGCAACTATACAAATAAAACATTAAAACAGGATCTCCACCTCTCTCCCCTCAAGCTCAGTCATCTTACAAGGACATAGACATTTTATGGGTTCAAAACTGCCCTCTTATGGAACATTAGGTGTGAGTAAACAAATAAGACACACATGGGTAATAAAGATTCTGTTCAGGATGTGGCAGCAGAGTGAAAGTGTATTTAAACAGTAAATTTGGACTGTTTATCCTAATTTCACTTTAAAGCTCTCAGCATATTTGCTATAATTTTCTTAAAGAAAGGAATTAAGGATACAAACTACACTAATACAAACCCCAACAATAGAACAAACAAAAGACCAGGAAGTGCAGAAAAGAGGAAAATAGAGGGGGGGGGAAATAATATGGTAAAGAAAAAAACAAGAAATATATAAAATGACATTCCCATCTTTATTATGTACAAACGTAATTTATTCTCTTAAAGTACAGCAAATAATCTCTTCTTCCCATATCCTATCTCTTATCTATAGACAAATTTATAATCAGCTTAATTTCAATCCTAATATCAGCAAAAATCCATTAAAGGTTAACAGAGATAACAACATACATATTTAACCTTTAATCAAAGAAACAAACTTAATATGCCTTCCATTTGTTTCTCAGTGTCATAGAACTTGGTTACTTTTATTTTTATCTCTTCTCACAAAATTCTTAAAAAGATGGCGGCACGCATGGTCACAGCGGCTCAATGCTCCCGACGACTGTTCTTCATTTTGTGTTTTTACTTGTTTTTGTTCCTGCATTTTACTCCATCCTGCAAAGGACTAACGTACTGTTGAGAAGACCTGAAAAGTATAGGACTTTGAGTATAGCAACTCAAAACTGAAGTCACCTATGCTTATACAGAGTCCCACAATATCCTATCAGAGCTAGCAAGATCTCCGGGAGCTCTGTGGATTGTTGTCGGATTAAGCAAGCATAGAAGACGGCGTAGGGAGAGAAAATAGAAACGGAGATGCAGAGCGGGTCTGCCAACTCAATTGAGGAAGAGACCACAGAAACCTGTATTACCATCTATGTTTCTCACAAACACCAGATCCCTTGTAAACAAAGTGGATGAACTACAGCTGCAGATCTCCCACAATCACACAATTCGTGAGTGCTGTCTATTAATTGTTCCGTCCAGAAAAGACGCTCGGTAGACCGGGTTCCAACAAATAACTCTTTATTTGTTAACAGCAAACAGTAACGGAACATTGGCTCAAGCCGCGGCAGCCCTTTTTATAGAGGCTTGCCTGCCGGCTTGTAGCCAATGACATTGTTTTAACTTTGCCGCCTTTGAACGGCTCCTTGGATTGGTTCCTAATGAACCAATCCACTACTGGCCTTTCTGGCCAATCAGAAAAGACTACTTGGAACCTTCCAAGTTCTACAGAACACCCCTCCCCCTTTAGTTCAGTCCTACGTGAGTGACGTAGTCGTGCAGGTAGGTGGGGCTTCTTCTGGTCCTAGTTGACCTGCGTGGCTCATTCTCGCCCAGGACTTCAAACGGTTCGGTCGGGATCGCTGTCTCTCCAGCTCGTCTCCATGGAACCACCTGGAAGGGTGAGTCAGCTTTGCCGCTACCGCTTGAGTTGCTCAGGCCGGTGTTTTTGCTGCTCCCTCCTGGTTCAACTGGGCTGGTTGAGCTGGCCTGGCTGGCCCCTTCCAGGACAGCTTCCCTTTCGCTTGGACTACCTCCGATGGTTTCATCTAACCATAAGTGCTCTTTTTGGTTGGTTAGATATTCTAGATTTAATTTCAATGGTTCATTTTCACACCCTTTTTTATTTGTTTGTGTTTTACTCCCGCTCCTTGGTTTTGTTTTCGTCGATTTTTATTATTTGAGGTTGCACGGTCGTTTTACGCTCGATGTTTCGGGAACGAAGCTGGTCTATGTGCCGCATCCATTCTCTTCCATCGTCCAGGGTTAGTCAGTAGGACCGGGGGCCTGTTATTTGTGTGATAGTGGCTGGAAGCCAGAGAGGGTCCCCGGTAAAATTCTTTGCAAAGACTAGGTCGCCGATTTCAAAAGAGCAGTATCGGCTGGACGAGTCGGGGGGTTTCTCACAAGTGTAATTTGGGTGCAGTCTATCTAAATGGGATCTGAGTTTCCTCCCCATTAACAATTCTGCCAGGCTCTTGTTTGTTGTATTACTGGGAGTGATGTGTTGTAGTGTAAGTAAGCGGTTCAGCTTGTCTTGGACATCCTCACGGTCCATTTTTTCTAGGCCTTCTTTGGTAACCCTGACCATTCGTTCGGCCCTATCATTCGCCACCGGGTGGGCCGGCGCGGTTAGTGCATGGCGTATATCCAGGGATACTAAGTACTTTTCGAATTGTATAGCCGTTAGTTGTGGCCCGTTGTCTGATACCAATACATCAGGTAAACCATGAGTTGCAAACAACTTGTTTAGCTGTTTTATAACAGCGTCGGTTGTTGTGGATGACATTACTATAACCTCCAACCAATTTGAATATACATCTACGACTATTAAGAACATGTTGCCCCTGGTGGTCCTGCAAAATCAATATGGATTCGAGACCAAGGGCCTCGTGGGGTCTCCCAGTCCCGTATGGGTGTTTGCGGTGGTGTGGGTCTAGCTCTCTGACACTTGTGGCATGTTGCAACCCAGCGGTCAATATCCTTGTCTATACCAGGCCACCAGACATAGCTCCTGGCCAGGCTTTTCATTTTTACTATGCCTGGGTGGCCCTCATGTAGCATACCCAACACCTCTTCCTGCAGTCTGGATGGAATTACCACCCGATCTCCCAACAGTAAACACCCTTCTGTATTGACAGTTCAGCCTGTCTGGTCCGAAAAGGTTTAAAACCTTCAGACTTTTGGCTTTCTGGCCAGCTTTTACCTACCCAAGTCAAAACGCAGGCAGTCACTGGGTCTTTCGCCGTGGCTCTGGCGACATCAATGGCAGACAATGGAAATTCAGGGCAAGTCTCAACTTGTAGGGCAGCGGTGGTTGGAGCTGGGTCATCCTCTATGGTTGGTAATGGTGCTCGGCTTAAAGCGTCTGCATGGGTGATTTGTTTCCCGGGTCGATGCAGCAAGGTATATGAATAGGCAGCCAGGAATTCTGACCACCTAGTCATCCGTGGGGATAGAATGTTCGGTGTGGGTTTGTTCCCTGCCAGAATCCCCAGTAACGGTTTATGGTCAGTCACAATGGAATATGTCCTCCCATAGAGGTATTTGTGAAAACGTTTAACTCCGGCGACGATTGCCAGGGCCTCCCTGTCCAGCTGACTATAGTTGTGTTCCTCTTTGGAGAGCATTTTCGAGTAAAAGGCGACGGGTGCCTCACTCCCGTCAGGTAATTGGTGGCACAGGATGGCACCGACTCCGAAAGGTGAGGCGTCACAGGCGACCGTCAATGGAAGTATATTACTAAACTGAATAAGAATGGTGTCTGAGGTTAATAAGTTTTATATGCTTTGGAATGCTTTTTGTTCTTTATGACCCCAAGTCCAGACAGTTATTTTATCCAGCAAACGGTGCAATGGTTCTGCTATCGTTGCTTTGTGGAGGAGGAATACGTTATAAAAGTTGATCAGACCCAAGAATGCCTGTAAGTCTGTTTTATTTCGAGGCCTGGGTGCGTCTTTAATTGCTTTGACTTTTTTGTCTGTTGGGTGAATACCTTGTTCGTCAATTAAAAACCCTAAAAATTTGACGCAGTCGGTAGCCAGGCAGCATTTTTCCTTTTTTACTTTGAGGTCGGATTCTCTAAATTTGGTTAGCACTTCTCTTAGTCTAGCTTCTAATTGGGTCGTGTTTTTTGCTGAAATTAGGACATCATCAAAGTATGGAACGACCCCTTTTATTCCATTTAATAAGCGTTCCATGAGACTTTGGAAAATGCCAGGGGCACCGCTTACTCCGAATTGAAGCCTGTTACATTTGAATGCCCCTCTATGCATTACTATTGTTTGTGCCTCGGCCGTTATTGGGTCTACTGGAAGCTGCTGATATGCCTGAGCCAAATCAAGTTTTGTAAAAAATTTTCCTCCCCCAAGTGAGTGCAGTAAGTGCTGCACAACTGGTACCGGGTATGCGCTTTGGTGCAGCACATGGTTCAGGGTAGGCTTGTAGTCTCCGCAGATGCGCACAGACCCATCTGGTTTTACAGGTGTTACTATTAGTGTCTCCCACCTAGCGTGGTCAATTGGTTCTATGACCCCTTGTGCAATCAATTTGTTTAATTGCTCATCTATTTTGGGCTTTAATGCAAAGGGGAGTCGTCTGGCTTTTAACCTTCTTGGTGCTATCTGGGGATCTAAGCTAAAGGAAATTGGGGTCTACCTGCCTAGAGTGCCGTCGAAGATCTCCTGGAATTCGTGTAGCAGGTTCTCTTCCCAATCGTTTGCAGCTATTCGGCTCACTCCGGTCATCCCGATGCCCAATGGTGTGAACCATTCGATGCTCAGAAGGCTGGGACGGTCTCGGTCAACTATAGTCAGCGGCAGGACTTTGGCGTGTTGTTTGTAAGTGACTTTGAAGTGTCCTAGACCTACCACAGGAATTCTATTTCCCTGGTAGTCTTTGAGAATTATTTTTTGTTTCTTGAGTTCTTTTTGTTTTATGTTTGGAACCAACCGCCTGATTGTGTTCCAAGACACCATTGATAGGAAAGATCCTGAGTCGACCTCATTTCACAAGGGCTTCCTTCAATGGTCACTACAATTTTGACTTTTCTCCCACTTTCCGTCTGTGCGCTTCTGATAATGACAGTCTGGTGAGTTTTTCCTCGGCTGCTGGTTCCCTTGCTGCGCTCCCATTTTCTATCGGCTTGCCTCGAGTCAGTTCTTTGTGGGGAATTACCTTGTCTGCGAGGACTGCTGTTCTTACGATTGCGGCAGACTTTTTCGATGTGTCCCCTCTTCTTGAAAGCCCGACAGATGGCATCAAGGAACCTACACACGGCTCGGGGGTGGTTTCCTCTGCAGCCAGCGCATTCCCGCCAATTTCTTCTTCTTTCGTGCCTTTTTTGATTCGCGTACAGGCAATGGACCTCATCATCATCTTCTTCCATTTCTGATAACTCGTCTAGGTCTTTGTGGTGTGTGGTTGTGGCAGCTTGCTTCTTCCCTCTGGGTAGGGTCGTCGTGTCAGTATTGGCATTCATCAGTTTCATTGTGGTCGCTGATTTCTTAGCGGCTTCTGCAGCGGTGGCTTCCGCGATTGCTTCTGCCACAGTTATGTTGGGTCTGTTTAATAGTTTGCTTTGTAAAGTAGAGTCCTTTAGACCTAACACGACACGATCTCGCATGGCCTCATCCATATTCTGGAACTCGCAGGCTCCTCCCAGATGGCGGAGAGCTGCCACAAAATCCGCAATGGTCTCGTCTTCCCTCTGGTCTCTTTTATAAAACTCATGTCTCTTAATAAGATTTGAAACAACCGGCGCATAGTGAGCCATTAGCATTCAGTTAAGTTCAGACCAGGTCATCTGTTTCATGTCTCTGGGCTTTGCCAATGTCTTTGCCATTTTGAACACAGCTGGCCCACAATGTGTTAGGAAGACAGCCCTCTTTCGCTGATCCGAAATTTCCTCCATTTTGTTGCTCTCTAGAAATATCAGGAAGCGATAGATATAAGACTCCCAATCCTCTTCATTGGGGTTAAAAGGTGCGGGCGGTGTGTTGCTACCAGCCATTTCGTCTAGCGTGGTTGTTTTCTCACTGTGTGCTCGGTCTCTGCTTTAGGACGATCCCATCCTCATCGCCAGTGTTCCATCCGGAAAAGACGCACGGTAGACCAGGTTCCAACAAATAACTCTATTAGTTAACAGCAAACAGTAACGGAACATTGGCTCAAACCGCGGCAACCCTTTTTATAGAGGCTTGCCTGCCGGCTTGTAGCCAATGACATTGTTTTAACTTTGCCACCTTTGAGCGGTTCCTTGGATTGGTTCCTAATGAACCAATCCACTACTGGCCTTTCTGGCCAATCAGAAAAGACTACTTGGAACCTTCCAAGTTATACAGAACACTAATTGTCACAGAATCCTGGCTGCACCCGCAAATCCCTGATGCTGCAATGGAGCTAGCGGACTGGACCTTGCACTGTCAAGATCGCAATATAGCCTCTGGTAAGAGAAGGGGAGGGGGCCTAATTATTTATGTACGTAAAGACTGGTGCACAAACAGCCATTGTTCACCAGATTTAAAGACCATGACTGTTCAATGTGGACCATTTTATCTGCCACAGGAGCTAATAGTAGTTACCATCACTGCTATACATTTACCTCCAGATGCTAATGTTAGAATGGCACTCAGTCACCTTCAGGACATAATTACCAGGCAACAGAGAGTTCATCCTGAGGGTGTTCACATCATTGCTAGGGATTTCAACAGACCATGCCTAAAAACTGTGCTCCCCAAACTTTACCAACATGTTAAGTGCCCAACCAGGGGAAAAAGAACACTTGATCATGTGTATTCAAATATTAAGCATGCAATCAGACCATTTCACCCTGATTTTACTACCAGCTTACACTCCCCTTAGGAAGAGAACAAAACCTAGCAGTCAAACTATTAGACGCTTGCCTGAAAATGCCCTCTCCCAGCTTCAGGATTGTTTTGCCCATACAGATTAGAGCATCATCAAACAACAGGACTTCGAGTTATACACAGAGACTGTGCTTTTCTACATGAAGACCTGTGTAGAAAATGTTACTGTGGACAAACGCAAACGGACCTTCCCAAACAGGAAACCCTGGATGACCAGCGTAGTCCAGACTCTGATCAGGGTTCGTGATCTGGCTTTTAGAGCAGGTGACACCTCACAGTACAGCACTGTCAGAGCTGAGCTGAGAAGGGGCATCAAACATGCTAAGGAGATGTTTAGGAGGAAGGTCGAGGGCCACTTTACTGACAGTGACCCATGGCAGATATGGAGGATATACAGGCCCTGACCAAGTCTCCTCAGGGGCATGAGGTGAGAAAAACACTGAGAGTAGTAAATCCCAGGAAAGCTGCAGGGCCTATGGCATTCCTGGTGCAGTAGTTAAAGCATGTGCTGACCAGTTGGCAGAAATATTTACAGAGCTGTTCAATCTATCTTTAACAAATGCCGTCATCCCACGATGCCTGAAGGTGCAACCATCATCCCCGTATAAACACTCTCAGTGACTACAGGCCCACAGCGTTAACAAGCTCCATTATGAAGGTTTTTGAGTGACTAGTTCCACAGCACATCAGAGACTGCCTCCCGCCCTCCTTTGATCAACATCAGTTTGCTTATAGAGCAAACCGGTCTACAGAGGATGCTGTGGCCATCACACTTCATAGAGCGCTGAGTCATCAGAACAAATAGAGCTATGTGAGGATGCTCTTTGTGGACTACAGCCCTGCATTTAACACTATCATCCCATATATACTAGTAACAAATGTACTAGTAACAAATATATAAGTATACCAGTGGCGAACCGTGAACACTACAGCTGGGCCTTCACCTCAGCCCTTACTCTGAAACGCAGAGCTGGGGAAGTTTTCTCTGTATGAGGCAAACTTCTTGGGGTCCAGAAGGCCAAGGAACATCAGTTTTTCATGGTCCTTGAACCTGTTCCTCAGCTGAGTGAGAATGTTGTCCAGGATTTCACTGTGCAGCTGCTGGTAGGACTTCACGAAGGTCTATGATCTTTTGTTTTTGTCCCACCCACTTAAAATCAAACCATGATTGGTCAGTTTTCCCATCACTCTCCAAACCAAAACACATAGCTTGGCCTTCCCCTGGATTCATGAAGTCCTAACCAATTAATGAGCCAGCTAACCGGGCTTTGATAGAGACGGACAATTCTGATTGGATAATATGTTTCAGGACAGTAACCCTTTCATTGCTGATGTGAACTTGACAGTAAACTTAACTTTAGAACATAGATTAGAGAAAATGTATTAAATGTATTGTATTAAATTAAATTAGATAGATTATATATAACAATTTAATACTTATATTTTTTGGTCCAGATTTTTTTAAGGCCTTCTCTGAAGGCGTAGAAGGCCCTGAAGGTTCCCCTCTGAAGTATACTAGTAACAAATATATAACTAGTATAATCTGCAGGTCCCTACCCCCCACATGCTCCTGGATTAAGAACTTTTTGACAGACCACAATCTGTTAGACCTGACCCCCACCATTTTTGCACTATTACACTCAGTACTGGTTCCCCCCAGGGTTGTGTCTTGAGCCCCCTGCTATATGCCTTGCACACCTTTAACTGCTGAACAAGCCATGCAACAAACACCATCATAAAGTTTGTGGATGACACAACCGTGATTGGTCTCATCTCTGGAGAAGATGAGATGGCATATAGGGCAGAAGTAGAGAACCTGTCTATCTGGTGTTCACAGAACAATCTGTCACTGAATGTTCATAAAACCAAAGAACTGAATATGGACTTCAGGAAACATGGACAGGACCATGCCCCAATCATCATCAACAGAGAACGAGTGGAAGCTGTTCCTATGATCAGATTCCTTGGCATCCATATTTCAGCTGATATCTCTTGGTCCCCTAAGGCCATAGTGAAGAAGGCTAAACAGCAGCTGCACTTCCTGCGGGTTCTCAGTCTGACATATTGTCTGGGTGTGTGGTATGCAGGCTCCTCAGCTGAGGACAGGAAAATTGTACAGAGGGTGATAAACACAGCTCAAAAGATCATTGGTTGACCTCTGCTC
Organism: Laticauda colubrina; assembly: GCA_015471245.1. NCBI lineage: Eukaryota > Metazoa > Chordata > Lepidosauria > Squamata > Elapidae > Laticauda > Laticauda colubrina. Next base: position 27,336,989 of record BLBF01000005.1, read on the forward strand.
TCCCTGGAGGACTTAGCCAGGTCCCACTGCCAAAGCAGAATCAAGGCCATCATAGAAGACCCCTCACACCCTGGCAATTATCTTTTTGATCTGCTGCCATCTGGATGGCGTTTTAGGTCAATAAAATCCCACACCACTAGACTAACAAATAGTTTCTTTCCCTGGGCCATCCGAACCGCAAATAAATACAAAGTCACTACCTTATTAAGATGTGAAAAGATGTGAAATCGCAATACCTCATTCAGATGTATCATAACATATTACAGTACAATCCATCTCTTGTGTATTACACTCGGCAAAGTATCACAGTCAGTGTTGGATGTATATTTTGTGTATATTCGTAGATATTGTACTCTCAAATTACAAATGGAGATGAGGGTACTCTATTTTTCTCATCTTCATTTTTAAGTGCTTTGGTTTTATTGTATTGTGAACAGTTGCTGGGGTGCATCCACAGTTTCATTGTTCTTGTAGAATGACAATAAAGTTGTTGTTGTTGTTGTTGTTGTTGTTGTTGTTGTTGTTGTTCTTCTTCTTCTTCTTCTTCTTCTTCTTCTTCTTCTTCTTCTTCTTCACAAGCATCTTTTGTAAATCCCACATAGGAAAATTATCTAGGTCACTCTCTTGGTTTATTGTTTGTACATCACATTTAATTATTAAGACATCAGCCAGTTTCTTTTGTATATTCAGGGTAACATCTTTTTCAATGTTATTATTGTTGTCTATCATTTGTAAATCCACTTTCAAGTCAGTCAAGTAGAACTTGTTCCTCTTTTAGACACACACAATATATATAGAGGTAGGAATTTTTCAAAATTAATTTGTGTGAATTGGTTGAAAAATATCTTTCATTATGTCCACTGTTAAATTATTTTGCTTCATTTTGTAATTGTAAATTGAATTTAAGTGTTCTCCTTTAATTGTAATCTTAGCTCCTTGTAGGTTCCCCTAGAGTCCAATTTTGAAGTCTTATATATTAAAAAAATGAATGCAAAATAATTTTTCCATGCTAAAGATTCTTTGTAATTAATTCCAAAATTTTGTTTCAATATTTGAAAATCTTATTTCATCCGAACCTTTAATCCATTTGTAGCTGTACTCTATTGCTGTTTATTCCAATATTTTTTAATTCTTAAACTTGTATTAAAATTTCTTTTTATTAAGGATTGAAGGAAACTCATGCAGTGCAGTAAAATGTTTTGATCTAAAGGTTCCTAATAGCAGAACAGTATTTAACAAGCAATTTCTGAAAGTGATTCGAAAAAGAAGTATATGAACTTAGTGTCCTTTCCAAGATGCTGATTGTTGTTTGAACCTCCCATGAGGTATAAAGGATGTGCAAAGGTAGGAAAACCTTTGCAGGAAGCAATGTTGTTCGCTCTGATCACTTTGGACTCTGAAAGCTCCATGGTGAATTTGTTCTCCGTTTTGGTTTTAAAAGACTAATTGGGACTTCAGAATTCTTCTGAAGAACTTTGGCAGACATTCCTGGGATTATTGAAACCAGTTGAAACTTATTCTGGGCTATGAATGACAATAATTCTCAGCCACTGAACTAAAAAGGAGTTTGGATTTTATGTGTGTTTGAAGCAGAGGTGGTATTCAGCAGGTTCTGACCAGTTCTGGAGAACCAGTAGCAGAAATTTTGAGTAGTTCAGAGAACCGGCAATTACCACCTCTGACTGGAGATTTTACAGTATCCTTACCCTGCCACACCCACCAAGCCACGTTCACAGAACCGGTAGTAAAAAATTTTGAATCCAACCACTGGTTTGTTGGTGTCTTAGGAAGCCTTGGTCAGAACATATCACCAGTTCACCATTTCTTCTCTAACCAGAAAGGAATTTTTTTGAAAGGACCTCATAGCTTAATGGAAACTATTTCTATTTGAAATGTTATTTCTTCAATTGTAATTAATAACAGTACATATGAAATCATGTATTCTAAGGAACTTCAAAGTTTTTGTAGACAGTCTAATAGTAGACAGTCTAATGTTAAAGTTTTTGGGGAAGAAACCATAGAGTCAGGTAGAGCAGCAGTCACCAACCGGTGGGCCACGGCCAATTGATGGGCCGTGAGAAAATTTTGGTGGGCTGCCGGGAAATCTCACCCCAGAGCACCCCCACAAAGCAATTAATCCAGGCTGCACAGAAACACAAGGCTGTGCCACCCACATGGCCCGCGGGAACCCTCCCCGCCCACTCACTCCTTACCTGGTAAACTTGCCTGCTAAATTGCTATTTTTCCTTTTTCCGGCCATCATCTGTTCTGCTGTGCTGGGAGATTTAGACTTTGAATGGTCACTTGACACAAGCAAAGTACCAGCAAAGGAGGAAAAAAAACCTCCAGAGAATTTCCTGAGACAGGAAGTCTAGTCCTGCCAAGAATGTAATAAGGGTTAACGGAGAGGCAGTTTCTGTAAGCAACTCCAGAGTATTTCCTTCCTGCCTTCCTTACAGGATTAAGCCAGTAATTTCTTCTAACAACCGGTTCTCCAAACTATGTATGTATGTATGTATGTATGTATGTATGTATGTATATATGTATGTATGGGCCTTATTTTTTTTTGACCCCCGAAAAAACTGCTAGGCCGTCTTTTCAGGGGTGACTTAATTTCTTCCCCCATCTAGAGCGGCCCATATGCACGAACCTCTCCACGAGGCCATTTGTGTTGGCCGACAAAAGATTCCCGAAGGCAGAGTCCCCAGCTGCTTCAGGGCAAGGCATGGCTGCCCGTGTCTCCTCGCCATTAGGAGTGTCTTTCGGGCAATGGAAGCTCCCCAAGGGCAGTCATCAGCCACTTTGATTGGCTGGTAGAAGTGGCCTCGCAGCAAGCGCACACACACACTTTCCTCGCCCCGAGACCATTCTATCGGCCGAGGAAAGCTCCCCAAAGGCAGAGTCCCCAGCCACTTCAGGCTGAGGCGTGGCTGCCCATGTCCCCTCACCATTAGGCAGTGTCTTTCGGGCGATGGAAGCTCCCCAAGGGCAGTCACCACCCACTTCGATTGGCTGGTAGAAACAGCCTCGGGGTGAGCATGCACACACACTCCCCTCGTCGCAAGGCCACTTCTACTGGCCGATCAAAATGGCTGGTGACTGCTCTTGGGGAGCCTCCATCGCCCGAAAGACACTGCCTAATGGTGAGGGAACACAGGCAGCCATGCCTCACCCTGAAGCGGCTGGGGACTCTGCCTTCAAGGGAGCTTTCGTTGGCTGATAGAAGCGGCCTCACGGAGCGACCTGTCTCCTGTGTGAGCAAGGAGACAGCAAGGAGCCTGGGCGTGGCTTAGCTCAACTGTTCTTTACTAATGTGAAACTAAAACTGAAACTCCTCTCCTCTGCTTGTGTTTTGCATCTGGAACAGATTTCTTTTCCTCGCCTCAATGGCGAGGCGGAGTAGAACTCCTTAGCATCAGAGCGTGTTAATAATAACATATAAAATACTAATGCTCTGATGGTCATTTTGAAAAATCCTTTCTTAGTGAGCTCCTAGAAGCCAAGGGGAACATATGTGCCAAATTTCAAGTTTGTAGGCTTTATGGTTCTGGAGATTTTGTCATGATGCATGAGTGGTATTTTGCTTTTACATATATAGATTTAATTTAAAACTATATCAACTGTATTACCAATTACAATTAACTTCAGACCATGTAAACCACAAGAAATATGCTAACAATTTTTGTTATATATAAATACATTCTGTGCCAGGTGTAAAAGGTCTCTGTTTGTTCAGGAAGCTGACAATTGGGGGAAGTGGCACGTGTTGTTATTCTCATTGCCACATTTTGGTCATCAACAGCAGGAAGTATGCAGGCTCTTATTCACCTCCAGCTGCACAGGGCCGGAACTATGTGGTTTATTTTTGTAGTTTAGAGCTCTAAGGTAAATGGGCTGGCACAAGAGCAATGTCAGCCCTGCCACAGGGCATATCAAAGTCCAAAAGAAAATAGACTATGTTTTGGGCAATTTTAAGAGGAAGGATGGTATATTATTGTAAATAATAAAAAAACAAGAATCATGTTACTTTTGATTTAATGTATACAACTCTGTCGTAGGCAGAGTGCGATTCTACCAGTTCACCTCTATTCGCTAGCACTGGTTGTTAACATTCTAAGCAGTTCGGAGAACTGGTTGTTAGAAGAAATTACTGGCCTAATCCTGTAAGGAAGGCAGGAAGGAAACATTCTGGAGTTGCTTACAGAAACTGCCTCTCCGTTAACCCTTATTACATTCTTGGCAGGACTAGACTTCCTGTTTCTGGAACTTCTCTGGAGTTTTTTCCCCTCCTTTGCTAGTACTTTGCTTCTGTGGGGTTACAAAGTTACAATGGCACTGAAAAAAGTGATTTATGATCATTTTTCACACTTACGACTGTTGCAGCATCCCCACAGTCATGAGAGACCAGGCGAAGAGATGTGTGCCTCAATGTGAGTGATATTGAGTTGGCCAAGCCCAGCCAATAACATGACCACCAAGCCACGCCTACCAACTAAGCCATGCCCACAGAACCAGTTGTTAAAAAATATAAATCCCATCCCTGGTCATAGGTACTGCGTCCAAGTTACACTGTTCTCAGTCTCATGTCTATATCTGTTAGGAGACTTTGCCCCAGGCTTTCAGGAATAAAAGATGCCTTTTATTAGTTTTACTATCTGCTCTATTCTTTAAACTTGTAACTCAGAAAAATTTCTGTGGAGCACTGTGCATATGTTGGATCATAGTACAAATTAAAGTTGCACTCCTAGTAACTGGAAGACATCAGGAGCAGGAAGGATATTTTCAAACAATTAAATCTATCTTTAATGTAACAGTTCTTGTCAAACATACCACTTTTTAAAGATAATTGAACCTGGGAAATAATTAGCATAGGCAATTCTACACTATATGTACTTATATTTATACAAAGGCAAAGTTGATAAAAACTAGAGTTCATTTCTATAACTCCGCAAGGATAAATAGGAATGAGAGTTTAGGTAATACTTGATTTGCTACTGAGACAAAAGGCATCATAACTGGAGGGTTATGATTAGGCATAGCAACAATTTGTCTCTCCCAAAAGAGTGACTTTCATTTATTTCCCAGCCCCGATTCTGTACAACTGGAGGAAAGTGTTTAGAAGAGAAGAGAAAAAAGGAATAAGAAGGACTTACAGAAAACCCAGACAATTTTCTCAAAGCATCTTCTCTAATTAATATGTGCTGACCATGGGACATTAGGAATGGCCATAAAGGTAAGTCAGTTTCCAAGGGCCCAAAATGTGATCATATGATATGGGGGGGGGTGTAATCATCTTAACTTCAAAAACAAGTTGTCAAGTAGCTTTTTAAAAGTCCATTGTAACTTTAAATTTTCACTGGTCATAAGTCAAAGATTACCTGTAATAATTCATTTTCAACACTGCATATAGCAATTAAATGTTAGCAAGTTGAATGTTACTGGAATTAATAGTGCCTAGTAATATTGCCTTCCTGCTCCAGTGTTGAAGTTCAAATGAAATCTTTAGGGATTCAAAGAATTTTAAAAGAAAGTGGGACAGTGGGACAGTGGGACTATCTGTCATGCCCTCAACACAATACAAAAAATACCTGAGCTTCTGGCTGGCAACAGCATCACTGTAGCATCACTCACATGTATATTTGAATATCCCAGTATAGAGAATAACAGACATACTTACAATCCCTTCACAATCATGATGAAGGAATAGTTGGCAGGGGTATAACTGGCATCCACATCACATGTGTATGGAAGTGCCCAGTGCCCAGGCATAGTTCCACCCGATCATCTGAACATCTCCTTCCTAGCAAAAAAAGGGGATATCAGGATAATACCTAATTTATCCTCAGGAAAAAAAATCTGTATTTTTGGATTTCCATGCTTATTTATAGTCTTAGAAGGATATAGCAGATAACAGATAATCAGAGTTGGGAGGAACCTTGTAGGTCATCTTGTCCAACCCCCTGCACAAGCAGGAGATCCTATCTGACAGATGGGACTCCAATCTATTCTTGAAAGTCTCAAGTGATGAAGTTCCCACAACTTTTGAAGGCAAGCTATCCGATTGATTGATCGTTCTCATGGTCAGAAAATTTCTCCTTATTTCTAGGTTGAATCTCTCCTTGTTCAGTTTCTATCCATTATTCCTTGTCTGGTCTTTGGCTGCCTTGGAAAATAGCTTGACCCTCTTCCTCTTTGTGGCAGCCCCTCAAATATTGGAACACTGCTATCATGTCTCCTCTGGTCCTTCTCTTCACTAAAGGCTAGGTCCCACTGGCCGACGGATGCAAAATATATGCAAAAAGGACATAGCGGACGGGCAAAATTTTGAGGGTGGCTCCATCTGTTGTTATCCGCTCCAAAAAGTGCCCCAAATTTGCATAAACAGAATGGAAAAGAACGGAAAGGAACGGACGTGGGTAGTATGTAGCGGGGATGTTAAACAGATGTTCGTAGGAAGCCTAGCGGATGACAGTGGATGGAAGCGGATGACACATCCGAAGGGCTTCTGGGGGAGAATTGCGAAGCGGACGCATAGCGGAAGGGGCGGATGCGTAGCGGATGACACGGATGCATCACGGACACCTATAGGAAGCAAAGCAGATGCATAGCGGATGCATAGCAGATGCAAAGCGTTCACTGCACATGTGGGGAGTATGAATTGCGTCAGCTCTGCGGATATAAAAGGATGCAGTTTGCAAACAGTCAGCATTCAGAGGAAAGACGTGCTGCCACATACATCTTGAAAGAACACCATGGTTCGTCAGTCAGGGAAGAAGAGGAAGCCGGTGCCTACTCGTGCCAGCCCTGGCAAGAAGGTCAGAACCACCATCCCACCCCCTGGCACTGACTCTGAAGCTGCTGGTGCTTCTCCTGCTGCTGCTGTTGCTGGTGGTGGTGCTGCTGGTGTTGCTTGTGCTGCTGGTGTTGCTGCTGCTGGTGCTTCTCCTGCTGCTGCTGGTGCTGCTGCTGTGGTGAACCAGCCCCAAGGCCCTCAAAGCCCTGCTGCTCAAGCCCCTGAAGGCCCTGCTGCTCAAGCCCCTGCCAGAGGGAGGAAGAGGCAAGGGAAGGAGAAGGGAGAGAGGAAACAGTACACCCTTTCCGAGGAGCATGAGGAGGAGGTGCTGGAATGGCTGAGGGAGAATGAGTACCTCTGGAGAAAGGGCCACAGACTCTATCGCGACACCAAGAAAAAACAGGCAGCTTGGAGAGACAAGGTAGAGAGCCTGGGCTACACTGCAGATGTACTCCTGGGATGGTGGAAGCACATGCACACCTGGTATGGCAAGCTACACCTGAAGAAATCTGGGTAGGCCACTGTCAAGCTCACTGACCAGGAGATGTACGTCATGGCCAAGTGCAGCTTCCTGGAGGGTGAGATCCACCACCGAGGAGCAGCCCCTCTGACAACCCTCTCCCTCAGACAGCCCACAGACAGCCAGTCCTCTTCCATCCAGGAGACAGCTACACTATCCAGGCAGGTGTCTTCGGAGGGCCTCATGGCAGAGACCCCACCAACAGCTGCACTCCCCATGCCGGAGGACGTGGAGGATCCCCTGTCACAAATGGAGCAAGAAGTGGCAGCCACCAGAGACCAACCCACACCCACACCCACATCCAGCTCCACAGGATGCAGGCAGAGAGGCAGACTGGAGGGGCAGCGCCACACTGTCCTGTTGGAGATCAGGGACACAATCAAGACCAGCACAGATCTTCTCAGCTGGTCCACAGCGACATACCATCCTCGAATCGGAAGCCCTTCATCACCTACGTGAGCCAGACCCTCATGGACCTGCCCAAGGCCCAGTACCAGGTGATGAAGGAGAAGATAACAGCACTGCTGCACCACCCTCCAGGCCCAGCTGAACCTGCTCTGACCCACTCCAGGACTGCTCCTCCACCCCAGACGATGTCACAGCCCTTCCACGGCTTTCAACAGCCCATCACCTACCAAGGCTACCACTACCAGGACTTCCCACAGCAGAGGCAGCCCTTTCCAGTCCAGGCCCAGGTACATCGCACGCCACAGATGCCTCACCTCGCCCAGCTGCAGACCAGACAGCCCCACCACACTCCTCCTTCCTCCACCCCACAGCCAAGCCCGTCAACGGACAATTTGTCATTAGTCTTGGGCCTGACATCCCAGGTCCTTGATGAAGGGCTTCTCAACCTCATAGGACTGAGTCAGCTCTCTGAGAGCTTCCTGAACACACCATCCCCTGTTGTACTCTCAGGGCCAAGCACCCCAATGGCGCCTCAGACCAGCACTCCAGCCACAGCCACCTCCACAGTCCCTGCCCGCTTAACAGCTGAGACCATGGACATGCCTCAGAGTGACTGAGAATAGTGCCAGAGACTGAGTTGTTACTTGTTCACTTTACCTTTGCTTAAGACACTTTACTTGGTTCATTTTGCTTTTTTAATAAAGTCATACAGTTTACTTAAGACAGTTATTAATAAAGGTTATCTTTGCTTCACACACTGGGTTCATTTTTTTTTACTTAATAAAGTGTTGGTGAAAACTTTGAAAAAATGGTTAAGCCTTTGCATGCTTGTGGGATGGATAAGGATAGTTTTGGGATGGGTAAGGATAGTTGTGGGATAGGTAAGAATAGTTGTGGGATAGGTAAGGATACCTGTGGGATAGATAAACCTCCAGTGCAAGCATAGTGGGACTGTATGGTCCACTCTCCCAGCTGTCACACATATGGCCCTTTTTTTATCAATAACAATTTATACATTGATCAACACATTTCAAAATAAACAAAGGTCTTTATTAATGCCCTATTCATTGTAGGGCCACTCAACGTACATGGCACAATCTCATCAGTGTTATGAGACAGGCTCAAGGAAGCATCCATTAACCGTCTATCATCCTGTCTTGCCACTCCACTGCTCCAGCTGGGGAGTTGCACCAGTGTCTCAGTAGGTTGCGCTGCTTCTTCCCTTCACGTGAAGCTCTGTTGGGGCCTTGTACATCCACAGTGTCTATCGGGTTTCGTCCTTGCCTCCATTCACCAGGCTCCATGTCCCCATTCCCTTGTTGATGGTCCACAAGCCTGTTCTGCAACACTGGGTAGCGGGTGCGCATGAGATTGTGCAGGATGCAGCAAGCTTCCACGATGCTCCTCACAGTCTCTGGGTGATGCTGCATGGTGGTACCTGGAACCTGTTGGCCAGGATGCCAAAGGCATTCTCCACCACCTGTCTTGCCCTGGACAGCCTGTAGTTGAAAATCCTCTCTTCACGGGTGAGGCATCTGGAAGTGTAGGGCTTCATGAGGTAGGTTTTGAGGGAGAAGGCGTCATCCCGCACGATGAAGTAGGGTACATCTTGTGTGTCGTTGGGCAGGGGGTCTGGATCCGGGAAGCCCATGATGAGGTTGCGTTCCAGCTCCTCCTTGAGGTGATTGGCGTTGTATACCTGGGCATCTGAAGCTGACCCATTGCCTGAAGCATCGATGTACATGAACTTGTAGTCAGCATCAACCATAGGAAAGAGGATGATACTGAAGAAGCCCTTGTAGTTGTAATAAGAGGACCCTGAGTTGGCTGGAGTTTTGCAGACCACGTGCTTCCCATCTTTGGCTCCAACGGTGTGGGGAAAGTTCCACCTCTGATACCACTGTTCTACAACTTTCCTCCAGCCTTCTTCAGTGGTGGGACAGTGGAGGAGCTCCTCTACGTATTCTTTGATGATGGCCTGCACCACTTCTCTGACCACTTTGCTGATGGTGTTATGTGGCACCCTCCATGCATACTGCATGTTTCTGTATGTGGTCCCAGAGGCCAGGTGCCGCAGAGTCAGTGCCACCTTCAGTCCAGGGTCCAGGTTGGGATGGAAGTTGGTGCTCGGCTTGGTCAACCTGAGTCTCAGACGCTCTACAATTTCATCAAACATGGCTGGTGGCATCCTCATGAAGTGCTGGAATGCACGAGTGTCTTCATTCCTCAGCTCCACCATCAGCTTGTCATAGAGTCCAAACTCCATTCTTCTCCCGATCCATCCTTGGACCCAGACAGCTCTTGAACGACTCCTTCTTCTCCTTGTGTAGAAAAGGTGAAACTGTCTGAACAGGGCTTGGTTCTGGTGTTGAATGATCGCAGCTACCATAAGGACTGTGTGATGATCCATGGTGGAGAACAATGGAGCAAGACCAAGGGTGAAGAGGTCTGTACACCACGGCTGCTGGACTAATACTGAGATCCAGATGATTTCCTCCCCCTTTTTATAGGAAATGTCGGTTTTCCGCTAGGTGTCCTTCCATATACTCTAGACATACTGCAGACATCCTAAATATCCGAGGTACATCCCATATACAAACGTTTTGTCCGTTTTAATGCTTTATATATGAGATGCATCCGCTTACATCCTTTCTATGTCCATGCTACTAACGCTGTGTGGACGTTCCATGCACCTTTCATTTCCTCCCTCTTTCCGTTTTCAGCTGGAGCGGATGTGAGTTGAGGGGATGTCCAGAGTATGCCAAGAGGATACAGCGGATGTTTAACGGATGATTACGGACATAGAATGTTTGTTGCCCGTATATGTCGCGGATGTACATCGTACGCGGCGGAAAGTTCATCCGCTCAAAAAGTTTTGTGCAGCTCAAAACTTCTTGCGTGGATGAAATCTCAGTGGACGGATGCTCGACGGATAGAGCGTATGAAACACGTATGCAATGAGTAGACAACAGATGCATAGCGTTTTCCAATGGATGGCAAGCTTTTTTGTCCATTTTACATCCTCTTTGCATCTGTTGGTGCAATGGGACATGGGCTTAACTAGCTATGCCCATATTTTGAAGCATCATGAAAGTCCTAGGTAGTGTCATCAATTTTGCCTCTTCTTTCAAAGGACAGATTTCATAGGACAGGTTGTCCATACAGTGGTCCAATTTATGACAACTGAGCCCAAAATTTATGTTGCTAAGTGAGAAATTTGTTAAGTGAGTTTTGTCCTATTTGATGACTTTTCTTGCCACATTTGTTAAGAGAATCACTGCAGTTATTAAACTAATAACACGGTTAATAAGTGAAACTGGTCTCCCCACTGACTTTGCTTGTCAAAAGGTTGCAAAAGGGGATCACATGATTCCAGGACACTGTAAACCGTCATAAATGTGAGTCAGTTGTCAAGCAACTAGTGCTGTTGTAACTTTGAATGGTCATTAAGCAAACTGTTGTAAGTCAAGGACTACTTGTAAAGGGGATTCTCAGTCAAGCAGATCAATTCACTCAATATTGTACCACCTTCCCCTTTTTAGAAAAACCTCTACCTGCTAATCACGTTCTTGGAGATGAATTCTTCTCTCGGGCTCAGAGCTTTGCATCCAAGAATCTGGGGAATGTAAACAGTAACAATTTCTCTGCTGCAGTCTTGATCAATGAAAGCTTGCCTTGATTGCATCTGGTTTCCAAGTTGTGCTGGCCACAATGGCTTGGTATGCAGATTAAACTTCTCTGCCAGCTAATTTCCCCATGTTTTGAAAAGCTTCAGTCACTGATATTTACAGATATAGCTGCTAATAGAGACAGAACAGCAGCCAGGTCTAGCTTCAATTTGAGCTTATTCTCCCACTCTCAGACATATAAACTCAAGATTTACATCAATATTTTACCTCCTGGGTTTATCTCATGACTGCGCTTGCCAGGGTTTAAGTTCCCAGAGCAAATTGGTGCACAAGGAGAGTTGTTTACATGAATCTCTCCCACACATCCACCTACCCCACTGTTTCTAATCTACCTATTCTCCAAACTGCAACAGAAAAAGATCTTGCCATTATTATGGACCACATGAAGAGAGTCTGGCAGCCCCAGACATTCTTGTTCCCATGGCGATTTTGCTTAATGGGCTGCAGAGTCCCCAGCCTAGATGAAAGCAAAGAGCAAATGACTGAGGCCAGCTAGCAAAGCATGTGGAGGAAAGATGGCGACATCTATTTATTTATTTATTTATTTATTTAGTCAAGTAATTATAAGATAACAGGTATAAGTAGAAACATAGTTATGGATACATGAAATGGATACATATAAGAAAAATAAAAGAAATAAAAATAAAAATAACACTTGCATTTGTGCCTCCTTTAAACAATGGTTTATATTGCAGGCCTATAATCTGAACATGCATTCTGCACCTGATGCAGTAGAAAACTGTTGGGATTATGCTTAGATGGTACCATCCAAAACATATTCATTCAGTCAAGAGAGAGAGAAGCCTCTGTTTCACTGCAAAGGGAAAATTGGGGGATGGGTGTCCCTGGCATAAAAGGCTCCCTTCCAATGGTGGGATTCAAAAATTTTTACTACCGGTTCTGTGGGCATGGCTCGGTGGGTGTGGTATGGTTTGGTGGGCGTGGCTTGGTGGGCATGGTGGGGGAAGGATACTGCAAAATCTCCATTTCCTCCCCACCCCACTAACCTGCTTTCCAGCACCATTCTCCTGTGCAGGGCAACAAAGAAGACCCAGCCGATCAACTGGGACTCAGGAGGCAGACAGTAGATGGGACAGGGCCAGTCAGAGGTGGAATTGCCGGTTCTCTGAACTACTCAAAATTTCCACAACTGATTCTCCAGAACTGGTCAGCACCTGCTGAATACCATATCTGCAACCTTCCTGGGACCCACTTCATGATGCTTCCTAGCTGATGAAAGCCACAGCATGACTGTTGTGTATAGAACTTGGTAGACTCCAAATACCTTAAACTGATTGGCCGAGAAGGCCGTTCTCGGATTGGTTACTTGGGAGCCATTCCAATTGGCCCGCCGGATGGTGGGAACACTTGAACTACTGTCATTGGCCACAAGCCGCGAGCAAGCCACTATAAGAAGGGCTGCCACGGCTTGGGGAAATGTTCCATTACCAGTTGCTTTACTGTTTAATAAAAGAGCTGATTGTTGGAACCCGGTCTCGTGCACTTTAATTCCAAATGGAACACTGGTGACGAGGATGGGATCATTGTAGAAGAGCGAGACTGAAGCACGCAGCAACCAGAACCAAGTGATAGAGATGGCCAGTAACAATGTGCCGCCCGCACTATTCAACCCAGCGAGGAAGATTGGGAGTCGTACATTGATCACTTTCTGATGTTTTTAGAAAGCAACGAGCTGCAGGAGATAACTGACCAGAGGAAGAGGGCTGTATTCCTCACGCATTGTGGACCAGCCGTTTTTAAAATGGCAAAGGTGCTTGCCAAACTGAGAGACATTAAGCAAATGGCTTGGCCTGAGCTGAACAGAATGCTCCAAGCACATTACGCGCCTGTGGTCTCCAACCTGATCAAAAGACACAAGTTTTACAAAAGAGACCAAAGAGAAGACGAGAGCGTTGGAGATTTTGTAGCAGCCCTAAGACACATCGGAGGAGCCTGTGAGTTCCAGAACATGGACAAGGCCATGAGGGACCGCGTGGTCCTCGGATTGAGGGACGCTACACTCCAAAGCAAGCTGCTAAACAGACCGAATATCACAGTGGCCGAGGCCATCACAGAAGCCACCACCGCTGAAGCAGCCAAGAAATCTGCAGCCACTATGCGCCTGATGAACTCAATTCCAGATCTGCCGAATCAACCCAGAGAAAAGAAGGCAGAGGGAATCAAGAAACAGCCCACAGCGACCACTATGAAGATCTCGACTCCCCGAGCGACACTGATGATGACAATGAAGATATACATAGGCTTCAGTCAGACAGAAAATGGCGGGAAAAAAAAAGAAGCAGGCAGGAATTCCAGTGTTCTGGATGCGGAGGCAACCACCTGCAATCAGAATGCAGGTTCCTAGATGCAATCTGCAGAGCTTGTGAAAAACAGGTGCACATCGCAAGGGTCTGCCGAAACAAAAAGAGCAATAGTTCTAAAAGACGCAGCAGTACCCCCCCCCCCCCGCAGAAATGAAGAGAGACAAGCCGGAAGCAGATGGAACCGAGAAAACAGCAACCGACGAACGAGCGACAGAGAGGAAACGCACCAGACAATAACTATCGGAAATGCCAGGGCAGCAAACGTAAAAAAGGTCCTGATAAAGGTGAACATTGAAGGGAAGCCCTGTGAGATGGAAGTAGACTCTGAATCATACTTATCAATTGTATCTTGGAATACTATCAGACGCCTGATACCAGACATCAAGCAAAGAGAACTTGAACAACAAAAGTTAATATTAAAAGACTACCAGGGAAACCGAATCCTGGTAGTGGGCCTTGGACATTTCCTCGCAGAATTTAAAAATCATGCTGAAATCCTGCCTCTGACAATCGTCGACTATGATCACCCTAGCCTGCTGGGAATCGAATGGTTCGTGCCCCTGGGAATCGGGATGATCGGGATCAACAGCATCGTTGTGGCCAACTGGGAAGAGAGCCTGTTGCAAGAGTTCCAGGATGTATTCGATGGGACCCTAGGCAAGTACAAGGGGACCCAAATATCATTTAGCCTAAACCCAAAAATAGCCCCCATCCGGCTTTTGCCTTAAAACCAAAAATAGATGAACAACTAAACAAACTAACAGCACAAGGGGTGTTAAAGCCAATCGACCATGCCAGGTGGGAAACACCCATCGTGGCTCCTGTCAAACCAGATGGGTCAGTGCGCAGACTATAAGGTAACCTTAAATCTGTGGAGACTATAAGGTAACCCTAAATCATGCGCTCCAACAAAGCGCATACCCAGTACTGGTAGTGCAACACTTATTGCACTCACTAGAGGGAGGAAAATTTTTTGTGAAACTTGATCTCGCACAAGCGTATCAACAACTACCAGTTGACCCTGCAACCGCAGAGGCACAGACTTTAGTTACACACAGAGGGGCATTGAAATGCAGCCGACTTCAGTTCAGCGTTAGCGTTGCCCCAGGCATTTTCCAAAGCCTCATGGAGTGCCTTCTAAATGGAATCAAGGGAGTCGTCCCCTATTTTGATGATGTACTAGTGTCAGCAAAAAACGCAAACCAATTAGAAAGTAGACTAAAAGAGGTATTGCAAAGATTCAGAGATGCAGGCCTTAAAATAAAGCAAGAAAAATGTAAGCCACTGACCAGGTCGAATTTCTAGGCTATCTCATAGATGAGCAAGGGATACACCCCACCGAAAAGAAGATAAAGGCAATCAAAGATGCACCTAGACCTAGGAACAAAACTGACTTACAAGCATTCCTAGGTCTCATAAATTTCTACAATGTCTTCCTGCCCCAAAAAGCAACTGTGGCAGAACCCTTACATCGGTTGTTAGACAAAAAAACTATCTGGAAATGGGGCCACTGGGAACAAGCAGCATTCCAAAATATCAAGGACTTATTAACTTCTAATACCGTTTTGATCCAGTATAGAAATACCCTGCCTTTGACGGTCACCTGTGATGCATCGCTTTTCGGAATCGGCGCCATCCTGAGCCACAAGCTACCAGATGGCAGAGAGGCACCAGTCGCCTTCTATTCCAAAACACTGTCAAAATCGGAGATAAATTACAGCCAACTCAATCGAGAAGCTCTCGCAATCATAGTTAGTGTCAAAAGATTCCACTAGTACCTTTATGGTAGGACTTTTTCAATCATCACTGACCACAAACCCCTGCTAGGTATCCTAGCGGGAAACAAACCAACCCCGAACATTCTATCACCAAGAATGATGAGGTGGTCTGAATTCCTCACTGCATACAACTACACGCTCATCCATCGCCCAGGAAAGACCATCACCCATGCAGACGCCTTGAGCCATTCCCCGCTGCCCATCACAGAAGATGACCCAGCTCCCACCGTCTCCACTCTCAAAATCGAGTCCTGGCCGAATCTGCCACTAACAGCAGCAGACGTCGCTAAAGCTACCGGGAAAGACCCGCTGACAGCACGCATTCTGCATTGGGTAGGTAAGGGCTGGCCGGATGAAAACAAAAGCAAGACTTTTAAACCTTTTCGCACCCAACAGACTGAACTGTCTATTGAAAAAGGCTGTATATTGTGGGGGGACAGGGTGGTAATCCCAGAAAAATTACAGGAAGAAGTGTTGTGCATGTTGCACGAGGGGCACCCGGGCATAGTTAAGATAAAAGCCTTGGCCAGGAGTTACATCTGGTGGCCAGGACTGGACAAGGATATTGAACGTTGGGTGGCCACATGCCATGACTGCCAAAAATCAAGGCCTACACCCCCACTGGCACCAGTAATAGAATGGGAAACTCCCAGAGGCCCATGGTCGAGACTGCATATTGACTTTGCTGGGCCGACAAAAGGGAACACCTATTTGGTAATCGTGGACACCTACTCGAACTGGTTGAAAAGTCATACTTATGGCATCCACTACCACCGAGGCAGTCATGAAACAGTTAAACAAACTTTTCGCCACACATGGACTGCCTGATGTTATAGTCTCGGACAATGGGCCCCAGTTTACTGCTCTGGCGTTCAAGCAGTACTTGGCTGCACAGGGCATCTGACATGCCCTGACAGCGCCAGCTCATCTGGCTTCAAATAGACGGGCTGAACACATGGTTCGTTATACTAAGGAGGGGCTAGAAAAAATAGACACAGGGGACGTGCAAGATAAACTTAACAGATTGTTAACCATGCAACATATCACCCCTAGCACAACCACTAACAAGAGCCCAGCAGAACTCCTCATGGCTAGGAAATTGTGCTCCTAGCTCAATAGACTGCACCCCACCTATACCTGGGACAACCCCCCTGACTCCTCCAGTAGATATCGATCATTTGAAATAGGCGATCTGGTTTACGCTAAAAACCTTACTGGGGACCTGTTATGGCTTCCAGCCACAATTACCCAAATCACAAGCCCCCGGTCTTACCAACTTGTGTTGGACGATGGAAGAGCATGGAAGCAGCACATCGACCAGCTTTGCTCTCGAACACTAGAACGCAACACCACACCAGCGCCGAAAATAAACGAACCAAAAACAACCGAGGAAGGGAGGGGAAACACAAAATAATAAAAAAGGGAGAGACGAACCTCCAATAACACGACAACAATCACTACACAAAGAAACCCAAATAAAACAAAAAGAGCACTCACAATTAGATTACCTCCAGAGAAGAAGTCCAGGAGCAGGAGAACGAGGCGAGGCCTCCCTGGAAGGAAACAGCCAGGCCAGCTCGACCAGCCCGGACAAACCAGGAGGGAGCAGCGGAGCCACCTCAACCAGCCCGAGAAACTCAGGCAGGAGCAGCAAGGCTGACTCACCCTTCCAGGAGGTCCCATGGAGAAGACGCAGAGAGAAAGTGATCCTGTCCGAACCGCTTAAGGACCATGCTGAGACTGAGCTGCACAGGTCAACCAGGTCTCGAAAAAGCCCCACCTACCTGCATGACTACGTGATGCATGTTGGACGAAACCAAGGGGGGAGTTGTGTATAGAACTTGGTAGACTCCAAATACCTTAAACTGATTGGCCGAGAAGGCCGTTCTCGGATTGGCTACTTGGGAGCCATTCCGATTGGCCCACCGGATGGTAGGAACACTTGAACTACTGTCATTGGCCACAACCTGCGAGCAAGCCACTATAAGAAGGGCTGCCGCGGCTTGGGGAAATGTTCCATTACCAGTTGCTTTACTGTTTAATAAAAGAGCTGTTTGTTGGAACCCGGTCTCGCGCACCTAAATTCCTAATGGAACAATGACCTTGCTGCCAAATCTGATGAGATGTAATTGGGGAGAGGCAATTCCTCAAGAAACCAGGTCCCATGCCATGTAGATCTTTATAGACCATTACCAGCACCTTGAACTGAACTAAGCAAAGTGACAACCAACACAGCTCATAAAAAAGGTATAACTTGGGCTAATTGTGAGACTAACACAGCTGACTGTACAATAGCATTTTGTACCAGTTGAAGTTCTCTCAAGTGTGTTTCAAGCACAGTGCGTTGCACTAATCAATATGAGAGATGACTAAAGCCTGAGTGACCACAATCTCTTGGTTCAAGAATGAGCACAACTGGTTCATTCCAGTACAGCTGGAAGCTGAGTAGGAAGGGCTGAGGATCGAAGGCAAGGGTGGCGTAGAGAAAGCAGCAGAGAACATGGCAAGGAGGGAAGGAAGGAAGAATTCAGGGGGCACAAGTATAGCTAAGCAACCCAAGCAGAGACTATTTCAAGGATGTTATATGAGAGGAGACTGCCAGTCTCAAGTCTGCCTGGATGTTTATTTTGAGCCCCTCGGGGTGCACGAAGGCTGAGACTGAACAAAATCCAATGCTTTTGCAAACTACTAGAAATTCCCTTAGGAATTTAATGTCAATTGGAGTATTTCTGGATCTTCAAAAAAAAAAAATCCAAAAGGAAGACTGGGAACCATTTTTACCGGTAATTGTTGATGAATGTAAATGACTAACAGTGAAAAAGGTTATTTAACTTGGAGCGATTAGGCTGCCTGGTCCCTTATATCTCTCACAATATGAGGCAAGATTTTGGCAAAATCTAAAGTTGTTATTACCAAATGTAGTTTGTTCCTGGCAATGATCTAGTAGATAGGTTTCATTAACCAAAAATGCATAGGTTAAAGTTTATAATAATAGTATATTCAGAAAAGGATTTGGAATGTAAAACAACTGAGTTCTCATTTCACTTTTTCTTCAAAGATATATTCTATGTTAATAGAAATCAGTTCTAGATTATTAATTTAGTTATAGATCATGCAGCAGTAACACTTGATAAAGAGCAAAAGTACAGTATCTGCTGATATAAAAATTAGCTATAGTTCAGTATATAGGTAGTTCTGGACTTACAACCACACATTTAAGAACCATTCAAAGTTATGATAGTACTGAAAAAAGCGACTTAATATTTTCCCTCACACTTACAATCTTTGTGGCATTTCCACAATCACATGATCAAAATTCAGGCACTTGCAACTGGCAAGTATTTATGGTGGAAGAAGATGGCATTTGAATTCCAGCTTGGTAAGGATTCTGTGCATAGTATGCGATGAAATACTTTCCTATTATTCTGTTATATATTCCATAGTGGCCATTTTTGAGCTTGACTATACCTTTCCTAATCAGAATCCATCATCTTCATAACATGTTCATAACACAGAGGTAGTTCCACTAACTCCTTAAAAGTCAGCCAGATTTAACAATTCCTCAGATCTAAAGAAAAAGAAATCAATTATCCTGGTAGCCTAATCCCATGCATTAGCTTTGGTTACAACATCCTGTGTTATGAGAAGCAGCCGCAGATGTTTGACTTATTCCTGCTCTGGTATAAACCAAGATGAAGCAAAAGTATAAATAAATATTAAAATATATACAAACTACATATTAATTCAAAACATTAAAATCAGGTGATTTAAACACAATTTAATCAATAATACTATATTTTAAATTTAAAATATGCATTGGTGATAGATTTTCTGAAAACCTGATTGCATTTAATAATATCTAACAATTAAGTTCTATATGTCTATGATGTATAGTCTACATATCACAGGGACACTTTCATCTGCTAAAAAACTTTTTAAAACTTTATGGCAAGCACACACATGCACTCACAACATTTTCTTGTTTATTTGATGCATTTGTATATTTTTGAGATCCTGAACTAAGTATTATTGTCAGTGGTATAATATCGCTTGCTCAAAAGCAAGAACAAGAAGAAACACATTGAACTGGTAGATAATAGGGAGAAAAATTGGCATGAGAAAATATGTGCTCTTTATCATACTCCAACTCCCTCTCTGTTTCAAAGGAATACTTCTCCATCAAAGGAATACTAGGAATTAAACAATTAATAAGAGATGGGCACATAGTATTTTTTCTTATACCAGTTTTCCTCTTATTTTCCACAATAGTGCTCCTGGGATAATTAATTTGGAAAAACTAGCTTTTGCTGCCAGATAGCTAGTGTTATAAGATAAACTTTCTATGGGCATCATGCTATTTCCTTGCACTATCTTAACAGGAGAAAAAATCCCTCACTGTTCCAGAGAGTGTAGAACAGGAGTATGCAACTAAATCCCATTCAAACGCTTTGGATTGACTTCAATCACTTCCAACCAGCACAACCAATATGAAGGCACTATGGAAACTGTGCTCTCAAATATTTGGAGGGCACCAGATTGCTTGCCCAAGATGTGAAGTGAGTCTGCCAGCTCTAACAAGCTTTCCCCAAACACAGTTCACTACAACAGCTTGTTGAAAATTAACACCACAATGTTAAAAAGAAGGAAAAACAGTTGAATATGGTGAAAAAAAGATGAAACAGATACACAAAGTTGACAGGAAGTAAAAAAAGACTATTATAGTGATAACAACAATGAACTTTATTATGATGAATTATCAGTACAAAAAAAGAATATTGCAAAATAAAATACTGTTATAATTGTGTCCATATAATTCCTGGGATCTTCTTCATAGGAAGGATATTGTAGGCAGAAGTTAGATGGCTTGATCATTCAGTTTTCCGCTGAAAAGACAATAAATGGTCCTTTGAAAAGCTGAGACAAACAATTCAGGAAAGGCCTCCATTTCATAACCAGTAAACTCTGTCAAAGGTCTCTATCAACGTTATGGCTAGTGTGCTAACCCAGCAAAGTGAAGAGTTTTACAGCTATGGTCCTCTAGGCCTGGTATTTATTTTATGATTTGTATATAGCTTTAACAGAATTGAAAATTTATTTACTGAAAGGATGGCAATTTTACTTCCAAATAATTTATCTTAACAAAAAATTTGCTTAGATTTGCTGAAATATGGTAGTGTCGGTTTTGAGGGGAAGAGGGGAATTGTCTTCCTTTTGAGTAAATATAATATTTTTTAGTCATTTTTTCACTCACATGTTTTAAGTGGCTTGCAGGAGAAAAATACCTGCCAATAAAAAACATAACTGAAAAATAACCCAAGCAGAATTCTACACAGAATGCAGTGGAACATCTCAGATACATTCTATCTCTAAAAAAATAATACAGAGCTAAAATAGCTAATGGAAGAATACTGTCCACTGAAAAAGAGTTTCAAGAAGAAACACAAATAGTCAATCATAATTTTATGATGTACAGGTTATAACTGTCAACTCATGAACCATTTCATATGCACGTTTTATAGTTGACAACAGAAAGAAGGGGGGACTTTCAAAGAGCAGGCGGCAGTGTTGAATCTAAAGTACATTCCATTCATATTTTCTTTGAACACTGATTAGATGACTGAAGCTTCTGCCACACAAAAATCTAATTGGAGAGCATGATTGATGACTCTTGGCTATGGACATTTTTCATTGGATGATACACCCAGAGGGTGGGGGGGAAAGCAGGATCAAGGGTGACATTACATATCTCAGAGTTGGCTACACCCAGGTAAATGCCGGACATAGAATGTTACCTTCAAATAAATCTTTTTTAGTTTTGGGAGTATGGCTTGAGGCTCATGATTTAATTGGAGTAACTGCCGGAATCCTGACTATAACATTGCATTGAATGTATTATTGGAACAGAACTATTTAATGAGAAAATATGTGCTAGAAAAATGAAATAGAAACGTAACTTTGAGAAAATATTTATCTGATGCTTAATAAATCAGTAATTAAAACTTCATGTGCCTGGGCCAGCTCTTCTTTTAATTTGGACATGGAGGTCTCCACAGCAACATTTCAGGAAAAAGTTGTTTTACTCATTTAAAGTTGTTTTACTCATTACTCATTTACCTGTCTGAGGTGCCAAAATAATTTGATTAGTCTGGGTTCTATGGACTTTAATTGGAGTGGGAATTGTGCTATTTGCTACCTTGTCTCAGCAGGCAGTAAATGTATCCAAAGCCTAGTGAATAGTTCTTACAAAAGGAGCTGTAAACCCATTCTGTTTTTTCTTTGCAATAAGAGTTGTTGTGAGACAATGAAAGGTGACATCTGAACCCCATTTCAAGTTCTCTGAAGAATGCAGGACAATTTCTAGAGCTGTGCAGATTCTTTGAAAAGGAACCTCAGATGTATTTGATGTCCTACAAAGGACCTCCTTTCAAATTGTCAGAGTTAGGGCAGAAGTATTTACAAAAGCAAGCACATCTTACCAAAAACATATTATTGGATAAATCTGGTAGTGCCACTCTGGTAGTGCCACTTTTTTTTTCCTGAGTGAGCCATGCCAGTACAGCAGACAGTCCAGCCTGGGAAAAAAATAAAACCACTTTTAAAACTGACCTTTACAGGCATTGCCACTATAACCAGTTACAGAAAGACTCTTGGGACACAGGCTTGGACTGTGGGAAGCAGCCTTTTAGCTGTGACTAGAAAATAGCTCCTTTTGCGTATTAGAAAGGGCTGCCTAATTCCAACTAAGTATCCATTAGGAAAGGCAATGATATTTTGAAATGAAGGAAGAAGTTTAGGAGTTTGAACTATCACTTCAACCATCTCCCTTCAATTTATTTGCAACAAACTCCTTATTCAAAAGTGTTCTTCCCTTAAATGTGACTAACTTGTATCATCCCAAACAGATTTATTATAAACTAGGATACCCATCCGTGAGTTGCAAATATGAGAAAAACCTGATTTCTCCCAGCAAGTTTTAGCTTTCACCATTCTCACAACTTTGGCTTCACCAATCTAGGAATTCTCTTAAGACTTCTCATTTCATTTATTTTGGCTCTGTGTTTTTCAGATACTAATGTATGCAAAATAAATCCAACATTTCTCTGTTGCTTAGCAATATTCTCTCTAGCTTCCATCTTATCACAATTCCTTGAGTTGATATGGCTTCCTCAGTTCTCATAGCAGTGGTGGGATTCAAAAAAATTTACGACAGGTTCTGTGGCATGGTTTGGTGGGCATGGCAGGGGAAGGATACTGTAAAATCTCCAGTCAGAGGTGGTATTTGTTGGTTCTCTGAACTACTCAAAATTTCCGCTGAATACCACCACTGTCTCATGTTGTTATTTCTATCTAGAACAGATAAAATTTCCTCAGCATTTTAATAACAATAAAATTGTTAACAATAAAATGCACCCAAAAAGCATGGAGGAGAATGGTAAGCAGAAAGAAATACAGTTAAGCAAATAAATTAACAAAGTTAAAAATTGTTTCTTAAGCATAATGAAGAGACAAATTATAACAAAGTGATTGAGTGTCTTGAACAAACCACCTTCAACTTTATTAAAAACAACATACTTACCGGATCTTGACTTAAATAATACTTTAAGAAAATTCATCAAAAATGAATGGGAAAAGTAAATTATGATTAAGCTTTTCTCACTGCTTTTGTGATTTCATAAAGATGAATAATCTGAAGTTGAGACTAAGAATAATTTATCGTTACTTATTACCTCATCACAATACTCTCTTTTTTCTAAAGATAAATTTAGAATGTGGAGTCCAGATCCAAGATTGTGCAAAGGGTAATCCTATTTATGAGGTCAAGAAAATGAATAAATCCTACCAATCAGCATCATGTTCCTGATAACCAGAAGCTGTACGAGAAGCTTTCCATGGACATGTGTAGGAAGCAATATGACCTCTGAAAATCTAATTAAAATGAGAAATCGTGGGATTGTTGCTGTCTAGATCAAGGAATACCAAAGAGACTTATGGGTAAAAAAAACAAAGTTCCTGAGAATTGCCAATATTAAACTATGGGAAGAGATACAATTTAAGACTCATCCCACGGTTTCCAAATTATCCTTGTAATAACCTATGTTACTGAACAAAACATCATTATTTTATTTCAGGGCAATAGATATTTGCTTTATTAGTTTTGAAATATCTGAACTGCAGATGAACTGGAAAACGTGATAAAGAACAGCAATTTATATGATGATTTCAGGAGGGGGAGAGAGGGAGATATATATATATATATACTGTTCAGCTTCCTTCGGGTATTATCCCACGTCATTGTAGTGCTTTCAAATTTGTAGCAACATTTCAGCAGAATCTCATCTGCCATCATCAGGCTTCTGTATGAATGTGGGTCTCACAGCTTTTGATTTCAAATTCGAGGCTGGCCTATTCTGATTTGCTGGGAGTTTTGGTCTGTGTTCACTGGACTTGGAGTTTGATTGATTGATGTTTCTGGTTTCTTCTGTCTGTTTTGTGGCTTTGATTGACTGGCAACACTCTGTTCCTGCGTTGGAGGCTTTCAGTGCAGCTTGGCTTCATGTGAAAGGACGGCTGCTATCCATTAGGAAGCCAGGTTTCACCTGGGTGCCTGGTGGGGGGGTATTTTTTGTCTGTTTTGAAGGCAGTCTTGATGTGATGCCT
>BLBF01000005.1:27390207-27401845 GCA_015471245.1 Laticauda colubrina
AATAATAATAATAATAATAATAATAATAATAATAATAATAATAATAATAATAATAATAATATAGTAGAAGATAATAATAATCCCCAGCGATCGGTGCTGTCTTTCTTTACTAAAACGAGAAGAACCAAAAAGAAAGGGGAACGAACCTCGGAGACGTTTTGATCAGGTCTCAGAATTGTAGGAGCTACACTGGGCAAGTGTTTCTTTCATAGATGAAGAGCAGAACATCAAGGCACAAATTAAACTCTCCATCCTCATGATCATCTGACCTGAAAGCTTAATTGTGTAGGTTAATTAATTGGTTAAAAATGTTAATTGGTTAGAAATGTTTAATAGAAGAAAGGTAAGATCTGCACCTGCCCAGAAGCTGTAAGGTAAGAACTTCAGCCTTGAAGAGCAGCAGACAGTGAGGACTTGGAGAAAACTTTTGATGTGGTAGAGCAGGATGTAGAATCTACCCGGATTGGAGAAAGGGATGGAGGGAATTCCCAACACATCTTTCCATTTAGAAAATATTGATACAGTAATTTTAATATAGATCAGGGTACAACTTGGATGGAGAACCAAATTTCAAGTTTAAATTCAGTAGTGTTTTGTTAACGTTCTTTAATTGCCCCAATCATTCTGACATACAGTATGATATTCTATTTTCCAACCTCCTCTACACTTTCTTATGAGTGAAATGCAAGTTCCAGACCCATACAATAATCCAAGGACCATATTGCTGTGCAAAACATGGAATTCTCTTTTCATTTAAGTTTGTCAAGCTTTTGCAAAAGAGAAATTCAGTTATTTCTATTCTGTGGTTGATGCTTTGCTATCTCCCCAAAGTATCTCTTTTTAACTCTTAACAACTTAAAGTTGTTATGTCCACACACAAACAATTGGAGCCAGAGGAGTCCTGTGTAATGAGGTCATGGAGGTCAAGAACAGTCTTGCTAAAAGCACCCCAGGGTAAAGAGTTTTCAGGAATAGGCTTGCATATGCTTCACAAATGATTTGGAAGAAGTGCTCTAAAAAATAAAAGAAGGTTACTTGAGGGTTATTTGAGTGGAGCTGGCTGGGGAATTCTGGGAGTTGAAATCTACCAGGCTTAAAGTTGCCAAGATTGGAGACCCCTGACCTGGTAGACATGATAAAAAAAAATAAAACTTTTTTCAAGTTGAACTAGACTCCTGACCTGGACACATCCATGCTGTTTTCATGGCAATGATACAGAAGTGATTTGCCACTGCTGCCTTTATTTTAGTGTTACTCTTCAGGACAGTTTACAGCCCTGACATTTCTAGCTGATGTCCTATCTACTAAATAGTAACGTGGTTGGAGCCTACTTAGTGGGTTCTACATCAGGCCTAATACAATATGAAAAGGGAAGGAAAGAAGGAAAAAAGTAAGTTAAGAAAAATTGAGAAAGAAGAGGTGACTTGTTTTTCTGCTCACTTAAAAAATAAATAAATCTGTTGCTGGGTGCCTTCTGGTCTTGGTTTGCTCCTTGACACTAGATTGGCTTTCTTTAGCTCAACACCCTCTCTGGTGTTACACTACAATATCCAACATTCCAGCCGGCCTGGTCCCAGAGACTGAGAACATGGAGATTGTAATCTAACGCATCTGGACAGCATCAGATTGCAAAAAAAAAAAAATCCATTAGGTTTGGAATAAATTCAGCCCATCTGCTAAAAGTGGTATCCAATATTAGCCAGTAGAAACTTAGATTTTAGTAGCTCAGTACAATCATTCATTGGGTCAAACTTCAGTTGACTACAAAAACTTTCAAAAGCAGAAATATTGGACGGCTAGCCCATTCATAGTGCTACTCAATATATACAAACAATCTACAGATTTATTCATTGACTAAAGCAAAATAATGTATATATAAAACTGGTAGTGATGGATTATTGCTGTCAACCTTTGTTATTTACTGTAAATGACTGATCATTTTTCATTTTTATGCAGGGCAGGGGATCAAATCATTAAATTTCAACTATATACAATTGTATTTGTGCTTATGTAAGCATTTCTTAGTGAACATAGTTATGAATTAGTATTTTAAAGTTCTAACAATCAAATTCATTAACTGACAATAAAATTTGAGGAAAAACTCACCTTTCTTTATGTAGAGGCTAAGTCAAAGTATGTTTTTCTTTCACCATACTCTTTTCACATTGCTGTTTTCATGCCTAATTTTAGGACTACCAAGCTGCATCTCCAGCATTTAATTTTATTTTGTCCCTTTCGCTTCTTTTCTTCCATTCCATCTAATCATTAAAAACTCTTCAAATCTTTCTCCACTTATATAAATGTTAGAATGGTCAGATATGGGGAACTATGTGTTAGACTGACACCTTGTGTTTCTAACACAAAGTTGGGAATTTCAGGAAGACAGGATAACAGCATCAAATGAATCATATCAAGATTACTGTTAGAAATGACAGTTCCTGAATCTATAAGTTTTCTTCTATATTTGATTGGGTAGTATTTTTCTCTTCTTCTATGTAAGTATGTGTCAGGGAGAAATCAAGACATTTTGCTGTTTCTCATGAAGGACAACTGCATACACAGAAGGAAATCTGACTAGTAGTTAAAACTTCTTTCTATGCTGGCAAGGGAACAGCATCCTTCATCACATTTGAGACAGTAAATAGTTTTAGAATATTCAATCAGATTACAAACAGAAGTAGAATTCTGCTGTACATGTAGACTATTGCAACATGCTCTATATGGGGCTACCTTTGAAAAGCATCTGGAAGTTCATTCAAAATGCAGCAGCCTACAGTTTTGTGCAGACCTCAGTATGCATATGTGTCATCACTCCTATGGGAGTTGCATTGGTTGTCTCTTTACTTTCAGGTGCAATTTAAGGTGCAGTGGTCACTTTTAAAGTTCTTCGTGGCTTGAGATCAGGTTATCTGAGGGGTCATTTCTTGCTGGTCACATCCACCCAACCCACTAGAGTGGGGAAGCAAGAAATGTTGTGGGTCCCGACTCTAAGGAGGTATCCAGAAGAAGGGGCTAGAAGAAGGGCTTTCTCTGTGGTAGCTCCCTGCCTGTGGAACATCATCCCTCCAGAAATTAGACTGGCTCCAACTCTGACACTCTTTTGGAAGGCCTGGTTTTGCCAGTGGGCCTGGGGAACCCAGAGTGGGATGGAGCCCATTAAATGACTGATATGAGTGTGTGTTGCCACTGAGGAGGGTGGTGAGTGATTATTATTTTATAATTTTTTTATTACTTTTATTTTTTCTATGTTGTGTTTTATTTTCTGGAAGCTGCCTAGAATCGCCATGAGCGAGTAGATGCTATATAAAATTTCCAAAATAAATAAAAATAAATAAATAAATCAGGGTGATCTGACGTAGCAACTTTTGCTACTATCTCCCCATCCATATTTTAACTAGTCACCAAAAGGCATCCAGTAAATCCATAGAGTATTTTATGTCTTCCATTCTGAAGGTGAAAAGAGCTGATTTGTCTTAGATACAGTCTTAGAAACCCTCTTGCAGCTATCCTAGAAATGTCTAGGACCTTTTTCTCAGATCTTGATAATGTATTAAAAAGCAATTTCCATGGATATGTTGGGATTCAGCTTGTGGGACGATTGAATCATATTTTCTTAATCCATTCCCAGTACTCAGAGAAATGTTTGCTGCTAGAATGAATTTCTTCCCAAGACGAAAAACATAAAAGTATATAAGAAGAGTATGACAATTATCATTCTTCCTACTCATTCTCTGCTGGAATGAGCTTGCCAAAACTTTGGAAGGCATTGTCTTTACTTTTAGATCTTTTACCAACCCATAGGTAGACTTCTGTTATTAATGGATGAATGAATGTTTGAACTCTAGAAAACTCTGAGATGAAGTTAGTGGACGCTTCTCTTGTCTTATCATTTGTTTAATGAAATACAGTAACAATGTCACATATCTCTGAATTCAGTTTTGTGGACATGGAGTTTGCTACTCCCAGGATTCTCAGTGGTAAGCCATTTATAATTAAAAGTCTGGTTGTTACAGTTCCCAAATGTCTTGGAGAAGGGTTGCGGGGCATGTTATGTCAGCCTTTTTACCTTTTTGGGTCTGGGATGTATTGGGAAAATTACCCTTCCCCCTTTTCTCCTTTATTCCCAGATGAAAGATGTGGTTCTTCAGAACAGCACTACTGAAGGACCAGGTGAGTATAAAATATGTGAAGCATGACCTTCTCTTATAGTGTGGATTTAGACTATATATGTCTGTCTGTCTGTCTGTCTAATCTATAATGGGAAGAATCTTGGAGGCTGCTATCCTTTGGATTTCTTTTAAAGACCCTCCACCCTTTTTGAGAATCTCTTCACACTTGATTGTAACTTCTCATGTTCCAATCCCCTACAAGTTTATCCTTTCCATTTTTCAATTACTACTTTGTTTACTTAGATTATAAGGATGAAAATAGTTGAAATCTGTAGAAATTGATTTAATAAAGAAGGGGAGACACTATGGTTCAACTAGTGTTTTCTTTATAACATGAACACAGTCCAAGGTTGTCTTCCATTTTTCACCCAATAATTTTCACATTCCCACCAAGTACTGTTTGTATATTTTTTAAATCTTGCTAACTGCAAAGAATCAGTTTACTGTTACTTTTAATATAACTGATCTTGCATTAGTTCACAATTTCCAGTGAAATGATTACAGTTCAAAGTTTTAATGGAAAAGATCTTTGTTCAACATTTTGAAGAACCGTAGCTATTCAGTAAATGCAAATTCAGTATTATTATTTACTTGGCAGACATTATTGTGCAATGAGTAATGATTCTTGCCCTTCAAAAAAAAAGTATGTTGGGTGAGGCCAAGGAATGAGATCTCATAAAAGCTCTGAAATTTTTCAATTTTTCATCCATTTTGGGAAGAATTTTGATTGGACTCAAAATGATTGCAATTTAACCTGTGGGGTTGTAGGCATTGTTTTTAAGGGACACTGAATCCCTAATACTTATGAGTAATGTGTTGCTTGCCTCGAGGGAGACAGTACTAAAACAGAGGCAAGAGAATGTCCTAGAGTCATAAGATGTAAGTGATGGAAGGGATGATGGAGAACATCTTGTTTAACTCCCTACATAGTGCAGGAATCTATTGCTATAGTATTCCCAGCAGGTGACTGTCCAGCCACTGTTTAAACTTTTTCAGCAGCGGAGACCCTACCACCTCTGGAGAAAGTCTTGCCGACTGAATGTTTTTCCAGATGTTTGACTAAAATCTACACCCATGTAATTTAAGGCCATTATTTTTGTCCTCTTCTTTGGAACAACTCTGAAAAATTCTGTCCCATCTTCTGTATTATAATCCTTTACACATTTGAAGCAGCTATCAAGTCTCCCCCACAGTCTTTTCTCCAGCCCACACCTACGCACCAGCTCCAAATGTTCTCCAAAGATTTTTCCTTTCAGATTCCCTATCTTTTGGTTTCCTGTTGTCTGGAGACACTCCAGCTTGTCAAAATCTGGACAAGAACTGGGCACAATATTCTGGTGCAGTCTGAAAAACAAACAAGAGAAAGACACAATGGCTTCCTACATG
The DNA here is from genome assembly GCA_015471245.1 of Laticauda colubrina. NCBI lineage: Eukaryota > Metazoa > Chordata > Lepidosauria > Squamata > Elapidae > Laticauda > Laticauda colubrina. Next base: position 27,395,763 of record BLBF01000005.1, read on the forward strand.
TACTTCCTGCATTGGATATATGAAAAAAAAACCAAAAACTGCCAACTAAGTACTTTACTTTCATACTTCTTTTCTTTTTTAGTGGTATCCTTTTTTGATGTTTGGAATCGCAGCTCCTGCCAGCCATTGGAGAAACTGGTCAGTGTTGTATCAGAATACCCACATGAAGTGGAGCATGTGTTCAAACCATCCTGTGTTTCTCTGCGTCGCTGCTGTGGATGTTGTAGAGATGAGGCACTGCAATGTGTCCCAGTGGAAATGGCCAATATCACTATGGAGGTAGGTGAGAATACTGTATTTCCATTTATCCTGGAGCACAGGGTCACTTCCTCACTTTCTCTGCAGTTAGCTGTCAAGGCTGGTTTGCTTCATGTAAATGCAATTCAGAGTTTGCTCCCAAGAAGCTAATGTCCATTGCTGAGGTTCCCCTAGAACTGGAACTGTTCTTAATATTTTGATTAAAAGCAGTATATTATTTTCCCATCTTTTCAAAACTCTACAGCTCCATTGTATAGGACAGTTGGATGGTATGCTTCAATTCCCAGAATTCCTCAGCTAGTATACTGTCTGAGGAATTCTGGGAGATGAAGTCTACACATTTTAAGATTGCTAAGGTTGAGAAATGTTTTCTTTAGAGAAACAAGGCAGTTCTGCCATGGAGTCAGATGAAGGAATTGCCTTAGAACCACACTGGGTAACACATTACGTTTATGTATGAATTTGTATAGTATTCTTTTTACTTTAACTATATGTATGTCTGTTTATATAAAATTGCTTACCAACTACAATTGGGAACAGCAACTCTCTCATTAAGAACAGCAGTGCTTAAAGGAGAGGTCATATGACCATGACTTATAATTTCATTTCTGTCTTTTGCATTAATTCTGCTTGTTAGAAGCCAGTTGTGAAGCTTGCAAATTGTGATCATGGGGTGCTGTGACGGTCGTAAATGTACACAAGTCACAAAGCACTTGAATAGCAATCACATGACCGCAGGACTATGCAACAGACATAAATGCAAGGATTGGTAGGTATTTTTTTTCCAATCGTTGTAACTTGGAACAGTTACTAAACAAAGAGTTGGTGAGTGAGGACTGCCTGTAGAAGGTGTGGATAGGTGAGTCCAATCTGCCTCATGGTAAGAATTGCTTACCCTGAGTCTGCTACTTGCCTAAAAGGGGATATGAGCTGTTTATCTAAATAACTATTTGCCCCATTGGAAAACAGCAACTTCAGAGTGGTTATTTTCCCTGGAAGTCTGATGCAATGATAAAAAATGAAAAACAACTCTCCCAACATTGCCCAAATTCTGTTTATTATTGTTCCTCCTGGATTGGTATTTTTAAAAATAAATCTCAGAGGCATCACATGGCTCCATATGTAATGGAGTACTTGCAGTGGTGTTTCTGGAGCCAGCTCTCATTGGCTTGTGAGAGCTGGTTATTAAATTTTCTGGAATTTTATGGAATAAAAGCAGAGCTGAGCCTTGTCGCCTTCTGTGCCAATCAGCTGTTCTGTGGTGGAATGGTAGTAGTGGAGCCAGTGTAGCTGGTTATTAAATATTTCTCATCCTACCACTGTTTACATGTGTACATTATTTTTGACTTGTCTCATCTGGCCAATAGATACAGGTGGCCAAGAAAGCTTCCCTTTGATGTGAAAGAAAAACAGATTGCTCTTTGTTAATCTATGGCTCTGGGGAACAGAGTCATACTTAAAAAAAGCCTGCTCTTTGATCAGGTGGGAGAAGTGAAAAGAGATAAAGATGCTCAACAAATCACTTAGATTTTACCCTTTCAGCTCAAGAAGATCAACCTAGAGAATCAGGTACCTTTCGTGGAGTTGTCATTTACTGAACACAGGAAATGTGAATGCAGGTGAGCAACTTTGCTGTGGCATTTGGTAAGTGCATCCAGTGCTTTGCAGTGTCCAAATTAGGGAATAAGGGAAGGCAGGCTTTTAATAAACTCTTCTCCTTGAGAGTCTGCCTCTTCGTTGAGGTCTTTGCTATTATGCTTCAGAAACTGGTGCTTCAGATCTCCTCTTAATGTCACATGATATTATGCACATGAAGGCACATGAATTGTATTAGAGAATGGCTGACTTTAGAACCACAGGGTCAAGTTGTCATTGGAACCCAGCTCCAGTGACTGCAACTGTTTAGATAACTGTTATAAATTTAAAAACACATATATGGTTTTGTGATTAGCACCAGTATCAAGTTTATCTTTCTGTTCATACAAACATCTGGTTTTCCATTGGAGATACTTTTCCCATAATCATGGTGTAAGAGAGAAAGAAAATATACTTTTATATTGTTAATGTTAATTAATATAGAGTCAGAAAACCTGACTTCAAGTTTATAACAGATCACCCAAATATACATCAATGTTCTGAAATAAATTCTGCTCACAGTTATTATAACTGGGGTAGTGTTTTGGTTGACATGTTACTGAGATTTACCAATCCCCACCATATTTCATCTTCTGTATTAAAAGGAGTATATTTTCATTGGGTTCTTCAAACCCTAGTTTTGTTTTTTTTCCATATCCAAATCAGCAGTTGTAAAATTAAATTAAGATTTCCAAGAGATTATAGTGTTGACTTATTTCTTTCTTTGCTTCATGAGCCCAAATATGCAATTCTTATATGATTTTTCAGAAAGAAGATTTTGTTGGTTTCATTGGAACTAAGCCTGGCAGTATCATTACACCTCTTACTCTGCCATTCCTTAAAGTCATTAGAATTTAGCATGCAAACAAATCTGAACTGGATAAAAAGTTTTCATAATTCTGCTAAACAGTTAAGGAATGTGTTTTTTAAAAAACAAACTAATAAAGAATTAAGGCAAAATTCTCAGGAATTGAATTCAGTACCAAGTGCTACATTCTGGGTATTTTTTGTGCTTTAGTAGATCAGCATGTAGACAGTCCTGCAATTCTCATGCATGGTTATTGCTTAATAAACAGGACACTATGTGATGAAATGTGGCAGAGGTAGCAGCTGTTCCAATTCAGCTGTTCTCCATGACATTTGGGACCTTTACAGATATCTCATCTTTGCTAAAGAAAGGAAGGAGCAGCTTGTATCCTGCTCATGTTCTGGTATTCAGAGATAATTATGCATGAAAATTGATCAAACCTCTGGAACAGTGTTTCTCAACTTGCAACTTTAAGATGGGTGGGATTTAGCTCCCAGAATTCCTTAGCCAGCTATGGGGAGTTGAAGTTCACACATACCAAAGTTATCAAAGTTGAGAAACACTGCTCCAGAATGGAAGAGCTCCTCGTCATATATGAGTACTGATATGCACTATTAATTCTTCTTGTCCTCTGATGACTATGTGCGTTCTTTGCCTTTTTAACAAAAGGTCTTTTTTTGAAACTTTCATTGTTTGGAGTCCTTCTCCCTCCTCCGATCCTATGAAGATATAATCATCCTATATAACCCAATTCTTTAGAGTGGCATTATTAGGTATTTGTTGGGGTTCCTGGAAGACCCATTGTAAACCTGACATATCCGGCTCCAGACATGTCATCTCACACTTCATTTGTTACTTTAAAGCAGGCTGAACAAACAAAGCCTTCTTATACTTGAGGCTTTGGGGGGATCCCTTAGTGCCTTCTCTAATTACTCCTGTTGAAAATAAACAGGATTTTCTCTTGCTTAAGGAGTTTGAACAGAAGTTGATAAAGAAGAAGCCCAGTAAAAATAAGAAAATCCAGACCCTGCTTTCTTGAATAATATGGTGTTATCGTAGTTCTGGTCTTAGAAAATGTCAAAAGCTTCCCCATTTCTGTGCTAGATTTCAGCCTTTCTGTCCACTGTTGTCATCATCAAAGTTTCTGGAGATTTCTGAATCATCTGGCACACAGCCAGCATGATGGTAAAGGCAGTATAGCATGAACTATATTTAAAGAGCTCAGACTATGCTACACTCTTTTAGGGAATCTGCCTTTTCCCTTGACTGGGTCTGTAGCACCACATCTCCAAGGTGCTCTGTATATGTGTGGAGCAGACACCACCATAAACTAAAAGTGACTAATTCTGTTCCCCCAGGCCCCGACAAGATGCTCTGAAGTCAGGGAGGTAAGTAGCATTACGAAAGATTCTGGAGACTGGAACTCTGCAATGTCTTATCTCCCATCCACTCTTTTCCCCACCTTTCCTCCAAAAGGAGGAGGAGACTCAAGGGACGCAGCAAGAAGAAGCGGGCAAAGCAGAGACCCAAAAATTGATCTCTATGTGAGTATCAACAGCAGGGAGAGGAAAAAGAATACTATGGTACATGAGTCATAATATCTTTCCTTCCATCAGTACCTGATTTGGCTTCTGGATCATGCAAAGCCAGTGGGGCGGCGGGGGGGGGGGGAATCTTGGTCTGGAAATCTCATCTTACTTTATAAATAAGCATTGCATCAGTGTGGATTCAGTTGCACCCATTTCCCCATTCCTTGATTTTGATTTTGGGAGGGGGTGATTGTAAGTATCTGACTAGACAGCCATAGTTTTCTTTGCTCTGCTCTGTGCTCTTTTTTTTCATGGCTACTTAGATAATGTTTCTGTCAAACGATCTGAATGAGTGGCTATTAGTTTAGGGCCATAGCAGCCAATGAACATGTGAGCATAAAAATAGTGTTAAACCCACGTTTAGTAACACCTGCCACCAAATTCTTTTAAAAAAGGGAATAGCCTAGTTTAAAGACAATTACTTTTAAGGAAGGTGCAGAACCAATGAAGGTCCAGGCACAGAGGGGAGGGAGAATTCCAATGCTGGGCAAAATAAATGAAACTTGATTCTTCAGGATCTGCCTGTGGCAGAGTGCAGGAACGGAGCTCAGATCTGTGCTTGGCTGGAGAAAGAAAACTCAGATTCCAAAGATCCACATTTTGTTTTCCCAGCTCAGCATAGAAATGTTCTTCCACTGGAGAGGAGAACTCATGTGGCTAGCTGGAGAAATGAAGCTTGAATATTTAGGATCTGAGCGTTGCTTCTCCAGCCCATTGCAGGAGTTCCTTTCCATGCACAGGTGGGAGGGGAAATCTCTGGACTCCATTTCTACATCCCAGGAGTTCCCTTCCTTCAGTTGTATTGACTGTTTCCTCGTATGATTTGATTGCTTATTGTACCCTATGACTATCATTAAGTATTGTACCTTATGATTCTTGATGAATGTATCTTATGCATACTGAGAGTATTTGCACCAAGACAAATTCCTTGTGTGTCCAACCACACTTGGCCAATAAAGAATTCTATCCTATCCTATCTTCTATTCTAGGCAGTTCTTTCACTCCATATGCGAAACAATTCACATAATTATTAATGATCACAACTGAAGAGCCAGGATTGTAATCATTGAGTGAAGTAGTCATATGGGCTATTTACTTAACAATCACTTTGTTCAATGACCAAGACTGTGGTTGCATGTCAAAGACTACCTGTAATTGCCATATCCTTTGGCTAATAATTTTGCCTTATTCTTTTGAAAGGGAAAAATAATTCTGTTTTGAGATTGTCAACATAAAAGCATTGTACTACAATATTTTAAGACAACCTCAATATATTCCTTACAAATTTAGCTTGGAATAATAAACTAATGTTTGCAGCTTAAAGAAGAATTCAGCCAATAGGAGAAATTCATGGAGGTTTTACACCCAGCGGAATGTTATTTTATTTTCTGTATCTGGGTGTTTATTTTAGATTTTTAATGTAGATAGTGGTATTAGCATAAATTTCACCTTCTGTTATAATGCATTTATTACAGCAGAGCAGAAACCAGAGTTTGCACATAGAGTAGGAAATATAGTTCTAGCTGTCCATTTCCATATTAACATCTTTGGGTATTTATTTATTTGATGCTGAGCCTCCTCTGTGCTTTTTTTCCAGGTGTGCCATTTGATGATAGTTGTTGCTTTCTCAGCCAAGGGCAGTGCGCAATGCCTCTTTTTAAATGCTAAGTCCTCTTCAACATTCCTCTGAAGTTACAATTTTGACTGATGAATTCAGGGGTCTGATAACAGCTTGCTCACTTGAAGTGCCAGAGCAAAAAGGGAGGAGTAAAGAATATATAATATATATATAT
>BLBF01000005.1:27402245-27543477 GCA_015471245.1 Laticauda colubrina
ATATATATATATATATATATATTTGCATCAGAGGACTGCTGCCAGGATCAAATGAAGACCTGTTTATCTCAGTCCATTCCCTTTCTACATAGAGCTAATTTTTCACTCTGATTTCTGCAGAATTGAGAGTAAAATGGAAATATAAGAAAACAACAGCAGGTTTATGTTTCAAATATTTGGAATTTAGAGAACTTAAACTATTAAGACAAATGTGAATATTCCCTCCTGGATATTTTCTGGATATTCTCTCTCAGTTGGGAATTGAGAAATGAAAGGGAAGAAAAGTTTGAGCTAAACCTTACCAATCCTAAGTCTTGTTTTTCACCAGGGCTAATATCTAGAGAACACGCCTTCCTATAAAACATGTCTAAAGCAGCAAGTTAACCTTGATAAATAAGAGCGATAACTTCTTATCAAATAATATTCTAGAAGTCAGTATTTCAGAAATCAGAGCCCCAGGCAAGGAAATGAGAGAGCAGAGAACATGGTTCCTGCTCAAGTTACTGTCAATTTAGTGTACATGTAGGCCTTTGTTCCCCTAGCAAAATTAGTTCTGGATTATCCCTGCAAAATCATTTTTCTCAAGAAAATATAATGTTGTGCTTGACGTGTTTTGCAAGCTCTTCTGCATATCTTACAGTGGAAATCATAGTAACTGCTTATCAGTCTACTGGATTTTATTTATACATGTACTCCTTGATTTTCAAACACAACCGAAACCATCATTTCCATTGCTAAGCAAGACATTTGTGAAGTGAGTTTTGTCACATTTTACAACTTTTCTTGCCATAGTTGTTAAGTTAGTAACATAGTTGTTAATGGAATCTGGCTTCCCTGTTGACTTTGTTTATCAGAAAATTGCAAAAAAGGTGATCACATGACCCCAGGATGCTGCAACCATCATAAATACATGCCAATTGCCAAGCATCCAAATTCTGATCATGGAGATGCTGCAACAGTCGCAAGTGTGAAAAATGGTCACAAGCAGTGGTAGGATTCAAATGATTTAAGAACCGGTTTGCCCAGGGTCAAGTTGGCTGTCTTGGGAGGCGTGGCCCATTCCCATCTTCCAGCTCCGCTGCATGTGTGGGACGAGCCTCCTGCAATGGCCAACCTGACTGGGCGAGCCAGATTGACCATTGCCCAAACTCTCCGCTGTCGACGTGGTTCCTGGGCGGTGTGCTGCAATGGAGAAATAGGAATTGGAGTGGCCAGCATGAGGGAAGGAGGAGGCTGCTTTTCCTCATTCTTCTCTCTGCTCATCGTCCTTCTCACGCACTGGCTGCTCCATTTCCTGTTTCTCCATTACCCTGCAGTGCTGCAGCACTTGCCCCACCTACCACCAACCAGATGCCCTCACTTGACCCAAGTATTTCTTTGTTAACCTGATTTTCAGCTCTGTCACATTTCTCCATTGTGTTTCTCGCCATTGTGTGCAAACATTTGTGGGACTGAAAAAAAAAATTCAATCAATCAATTACAATTTCGTGAGATTTTTTTTTTCCGCAAGAAGTTGATATTGATTAATTAAACTATTTTTTTGTCCCACAAACTTTTGTTTCCCTGCACATGACAATGAGATATGTGATGAAGCTTGAAATCAGGTTAGCAAAGAAATGCTTGGGGGAAGCGAGGGCATCTGGGCACCAAGCACTGAAATGGACCTATCTGCTGGCACTTAAATGCGGCAGCATTCCAGCTCTGGCCAGGAAGGGGCAGCCAGCATGGGTGCTACAGGCAGGACACCCGCTCACTTCAGCATCCTCCCAACTCCCTGGCGCTCCGCTGGCACTTTGGCCCTGGACTGTTGCCTTATGTGCAGGCCCCTCCCCACCCCTGACTTTGGGGTTTTTTTTCCCCTCGCTTGGAAGGAAGTTGAACAAAAACCAGAAATGTTTTGGAAAATACAGATTTTCCGGAACATGTCGAACCAGTTCACCAAACTCAACAAAAAATTAGGTATCGGTTCTACCAAACCAGTGCGAACCGTCTGAATCCCATCACTGGTCATAAGTCACTTTTTTCAGTGCCATTGTAACTTTGAACAATTATTAAATAAACAGTTGTCAGTCAAGGACTACTTCTATAGCTGGTTTTGGGGAAGGGAGAATGGTTATTGAAAAACAAAGTTCACAAAGTAGATAAATTCTCTGGTCAGCCACATTCTAGACCAGGGGTCTCCAACCATGGCAACTTTAAAAAACTTGTGAACTTCAACTCCCAGAGTTCCTCAGCCAGCTTTGCTCTAGACAACCTCACAGCTGATTTATGCAGGTTCAGATAACAAATGTATTCCTGCCTGTCCATCTCATTGTACAATAGTTCAGGTTTACAATCAACCATAAAAGAAAAGTAAGTTCCAGTGAGCTTTAAAATGATAGTGGACCTGAACACAGAAACAGATCTTGTTTTACCCTGAGATATAAGTACATATCCAATAAAAATACTAACCTTAATAATTGTAAGAAAGTGCAAGATCACGGCTAGATTTTGAATTAGCTTCTGTGACCAATTTATGGGAAACTTTTTAGAGACTGTTGCTATCCAAAAAGCACAGGTAACAAAAAGAACAGATAAAGACAGGTACTATGCCCATCTTATATAAATTTCCTGAGGTTTGAATAAACTTGGAAGAGAATTATGACATGCAAGATAAGAACTTGAATGATGGGAAATTGAAATATAAGAAGTTTGTAAAAAGTATAATGGCATACCTTTTGAATACAACTCTTGCAATAATTTGCTATGAGATGCTGTGTGTGTTTGTGTGTCTGTGTATAGTATGAACTCATAGCGAAATAGATGTTTGGGAAATAGTAACTGTTGGTCAAGAAAGGACTAGCAAGCTTCATTATGTCTTAATTATTTCTGTATCTGCAGCTGTTAACTGATTCATACAAAAACAAGATGGAATTTTCCCAAGATTTTACATTTGTGAACAAGGTGGAATTTTCCCAAGATTCTACATTTGTGAACTATTATATTCAACAAAATCCATAAAAGGAAAGAACTAAACAGACCATGAATTTAACCCAATGAAGAATATTGCTTCTTATATCATAGTAACTTAATGGCAATATATTCTTGGTCCTCTTGGATTGAAATCTTTTCTTTTATGTAGTAAAGTAGCACACACGTTCCTGCTTTTTCAGTCAACGCAGTGCAACAACATTCCAAATAAATGACTCTAAATAAAAACTGCTCTATAGTCAAAACCCAAATGCAGATTCTGAAAATATTTTTATTGGCTCACCCTGGTCCCTCTTCTAAAAAAGAATTTGTCTTCTCTGGATTGTATGAGAGATAAATTCCAGTTGTGATCCTTCTGAATTGCTGAATGATTTACCAGAGATAAAGAAAACACAATCCAATATGCTGGCCTGTTAAAGAAGAAAGCCAGCATGATTCCTACCGTTTTTCTCATATAATAAGGCTGGGTCTTTTTTTTTTTTTTTGAGCCCTGAATAATAAGGCTGGTTCTTTTTTTTTTTTTTTGAGCCCTGAAAAAAAAAGGCTGTCTTTTCAGGGGTGACTTAATTCCCCCCCCCTTGCATCTTTGGGCGGGCAGGTGGTGACGGCTTGGATGTTGACCTTGGCATTGGTGGGGCACTTCATATCCGGGTCAACGCAGGCAGCACCATATTTGGGTGTGCAACAAAAGTACTTCCTAACGGCAAGCCCCCCACACCATTCCCCCCCATTTCATGTGTTTTAATATAGGCCTTAATATGGGGGGAGGGGCTTAATTTCATTTTATGCCTATAAAACATGCTGGGATTTCCTATTGGGGGAGGCCATATTGTTGGAGAAACAGGGTACATGACTTGGGATGTGAGTGTGATAGACTAGTAAACTTGTAAAAATAAATGCAGTATGACTCTTGGAATACTTTTTTTTATAGTAGCAGTGATAACTAGATATTTTGTGAGAGGTTGCCAAATTTTTCTTTGTAGGCAATTATTTTCTGACTTGTAGTTTCACTGACTGGGACTTAGACATGTCAACAATTCAGTTGTTTAGATTGGCTATGACCTGTCTGAATTCTTGATCTGGAATATAGCTTTGTGCTTGATAGAGAGTTCCAAATCTGAAGGAAACTTCTTACCCATTTTCATAAGAATGCAGAAATTTCATACAGGATATTGTTAGGATAGGAACTATAAAACTTGTTTCTTTTTCTTTTTTTTGCTACTTTCTGTGATTGACAGCCTTTTTCCTTTTGGGTTGGAAATTTCCCCTAAGTTTTTTTTTGAATTGTCAAGCCAAATCTAATATTAGATATTTCTTGGGTTTAAAATTGTAGCAATGGGCACCCAAAAGAATAGCAATAACAATAGCACTTAGACTTACATACTGCTTCACAAACCCCCTCTAAGGGGTTTACAGAGTCAGCACATTGCCCCCAACAATCTGGGTCCTCATTTTATTGACCTTAGATGGATGGAAGGCTGAGTCAACCTTGAGCCCGTGAGATTCAAACTTTTAAACTGCTGGCAGCAGAAGTAACCTGCAGTACTAACCATTCTAACCATCATTCATTCAAGAAGCTTTTTCAGCTCTGACTGGATCCTACAATTCCTCACCATCTAGTCAGAGCTGAGAAAGCTTCTTGGATGAGAAGCAAAACGTTTTCAAAGAAAAAACAAAGTACAGTTGTAGCTTGAAAAAGAATTTCTTGAGCTTGGTTATTTTGTTGCAGACATGTCATTACACAAACTAGGTAACGTCATCAGTGACTAGCACTGACCATTAGCATGGATGATGTTATGTAGCATTTTCTCATCACTGGGTAATGAAATGCATGTAAGAAAACAATCAAGCTCAGAGACAAAGAAAGACCCTTCATTTCCACTCTGATATTTCCACTACTATTTTCCCAACGATACTGTCAATCTGTGGTAATCCTTGATGGGCTTTTGCTGATCAGGACTGAAATAATTAGGTTTCAAGTACGCTATTTGCTTATGGATAAAACATGAGATGTGGGAAGAATTGGTTGTATTTTAAGAGAAAATGATGTTACTAAAATTGTTCACACTTCTTGTGATGAAGGGGGGAAGTAATTTTTTTTATTATATTTTTTTTTATTTTTTCTTTATTTTATTTTTTTACTTCTTTGTATCTTCTACTTTTACTTATTTTATTTTGCATTAGCAATTGTAATTTTTAACACAAATGTATTATTTATTAAAAGAGAGAGAGAGAGAGAGAGAGAGAGAGAGAGAGAAAATGACCCCCAAAACGCACTTTCCAAAGTTTGCAAGGATGGCTCTTCGAGGCAGAATACAACACTATAGATCCAGAAGGCACCCCTTTGCCTGAAACGGAGGCACCCCCAATCAAATTAGAAAACCGAGATAAAAGACAGCTGCTTCTGTGATCACTCCAGACTTTTAGGTTTTTTTTTTTTTTTTTTTGTTTTTTTTTTAATACGACGTCAATTTGTACAGCCACGCTCCAGGCATGAAACGAGAAGGAAGTGCTGCAGTCATTCGAGATGCTTAATTGGTCAAGCATGCTTTCCTTTTCAAGTCGGGATGCTTACTTCGACATGATATCGCAGAGGTGCAGCATAGGCTGTCAGAATTAATAGTTGGTTCCCCACCCCACTTTTCATGGAATCCCACGTGACCGTTTGGAGAGCCGGAGCTCGGCTTTGCAAAAGAAAGGCTTGCGCTCTGGTTTCCCGCAGACGAGGAGTTCGTCACGATTGCGCTGAAAGGGGTGTGTGCGTGTGTTGGAGGGAAAGAGTCAACAAGAAACCCAACCCGTTTCCTGAGAAGACACCCCAATTTCCAATCTCGGTGGGGAGGGGGGGGCCAACCGATCGTGCCTCCTCCTCCTCCTCCTCCTCCTGCCTTTACTATCCCTCCTGCAGTTCATCCCTCTCCAAGCCCAGCACGTCCCTTCCTGAAGCTTTGAACTCCTGCGTGTCCACCCGCGCTCCTCCCGGCCAGCCCCTCCCGTCTGTCCGTGGCCCGACCCGAGCTCGTGGGACCCCGCAGCCCGGCTCCGCAAACGCCGGAGGACCCCGCCGATTGGAGCTCGATCCTAAAAGGCGAGCGGATGAGCTCATCCTCAACCAATGGGAGACCACCACCGCGGACGGCGGCCACAGCCTCCACCTGATTCCTCGGGCCGTTGCAGCTTTTTACCCGGGCTGAGATGGAGGCGGGCGCGGCAGGTCCCGTCTACCTCATCTCCGCTCTTACCAGCCTCTCGGGGCCCTCAGGCCTGGAAGGTCTTGCCGGCACCCGTGGATATCTGTGAGGCCCACGTCCCTTTTTCCTGCGCCTTTTTCCTTGTGGGCCCCCTGTCTCCCTTGCCGGTCCAGTTGCTCCGTCACGGATTTGCATCATCTCCGGGATGATGCCAGGAACTTGCATGCGGCGCTATTTCCTTGGTAATTTGCACTCGGGGTGGAGTCGGCAGGGCTAGGCGAGGTCAGTGCCTCGTGCCCCGCTCGATGGCGAAGCTCACACAGGGCCGCCGGGTTGCTTAAACTTAGGCCCGTGATTCTGCAGTGCTTGCAATGGATGCTTCCTTCTAGCGGCGTCTGACTTAAAGTCTCCTTGGGATGCCTGCAGTAGGTCGAGCCAGAAGGAATTTCTCCATGAGAGCATCTGTGTCTGCAACCGCGGGAACCGAGACCGTGGTACACCTGCTCCATCTTTGTCTGGGGCGTCCAGCATGAAAAGCAGCCTTTACCATTTTAAGACTGGTCTCGAGCCGTTAGCGGCTCCCGTTTCGTGTCCACCTGATCCCGGTACAGGAATCCAAAGTAGTTGCTGCGTTTGCTTCAGCCTCCTGACACCGACTAGGGTGGTGTCAGTATCTGGGCTGAGGTCATTCAGATAACCCCTGGCTGGCAGCAAAGAGTTAAACTTCCTCTTATTTCTTCGGGCTGCTTAGTGGTGGTTTGGGGTTTTCCTATGCCAATCCTAGAGCCCATAATAAGTCAATAAATAAAAGTCCGTTTATTTTTATTGCTACTTTGGGCCATTCGGCCAAGCGAATTTAAGTAGCCTGATTCTTAACCAACCCCACCCAATCAATAGTCCCAGATATCAGATCCTGGTCACTTGTTGCTGCTTTCTCTAAAGCAGCGCTGTAGCTTTTAGTTTAGTATCATGGATTGAAAAGTTGATTAACAACGGCCCTTATTACAATAATTCTTTACAATGAATAATTGTATGTAATAATCCTTTACAATGGCCCTTATTACAATAATTCTTTGTAATATTTGCAAATGCTGCAGATTTTAGTTGCATAAAATATCCGAGTTTGATATAATAACAGAGTTGGAATAGCTTTAGATCTGGATTTAATTACTCTTCTTTCTTTTTCCTTGCCTTTGGAGGACTTGTTCATTTTGCCCTGACAGCACCACTGAGTTCAGTTTATAGAAGAAAAGTCCGCTATTTTTTTCAATCTGCAAAAGGGAATCTTTCTTAGAAGATTCCCTTTTGCAAATGTTGCTGTTGTGACATGCAAAGTACCTATGTTGACAGTCATAGGTATATCTGTGGCCTTTCAGAGGTAATTAAGTCACATCTTTCATCATTTCTACCCTGTATATGGCTGATGCTCGGAGTAATTGTGCCTTTGTCTCATGCATTGCAGGATGTGGATGGTGACAATCTCTTGAGAACGGCTACTTCTTAAGGAGAGTGTCCTTAGGATATTTTTTAGGAAATGGATTCAGAGTCCTGTAACCGAGCTTTCTCCCAGGCCCGCGTATATCTTGAACAAATTCGAAGCCGGGTTGCACCAGGGAGTATTGACATACATGGTCCTGGGAAGCGTGACTACTTGGTGGATGCAGCTAAGCAGATCCGCCTGGCTCTGGAACGGGATGTAAGTGAGGACTATGAAGAAGCATTTAACCACTACAAGAACAGTGTAGATGTGCTGCTCAATGGGGTGCAAGGTAAGATGGAGTTGTGAACTATCCTGGAGAAGATGAATTGTACTTGGTGACTTACAGGATCGTCAAGGGTGATTTTCTTCTGTTGATTAACCTACATTTTTAGGATAGGTTCCAAATGATTCATCCAGGCAATGAATGTTATACTACTTTAAAGCACGAAGTGATCTAGATGAGCTATCGCCAGCCAGTGGGCCACAAGAAAATTTTGGTGGGCCACAGAGAAATCTCACTCCCAGAGCATCCCCCCCAAAGCAATTAATCCAGGCTGAGCAGAAACATAGGACTGCCAAGCTCACATGGCTTGCGGGAACTCCCCCCGTCCACTTACTCCTTACCTGGCAAAGTTGTCTGCTAAGTTGCTATTTTTCCTTTTTTCGACCATCATCTGTTCTGCTGTGCCGGGAGATTTAGATTAGTTAAGAAGCAGGAAATGGTTGGATTTCTTGTTTTCTAACTAAGCACAGCCGAACCTCCCTTAGGACTGAAGGTTTGCTTGCAAGCAAATTCAGTGCAGACTCACAGCAAGCAAATTTGAGAGACTAAGCTAGCTGATGACAGATAGATAGATCACTGAATGATTCTGTGAGCAACTCAATCTGCCTGCTTTGCTTGATTTTGGGTAAAAGTTGCTCTTTTTTATAAAAAATTCAATATTTATATAAATATTTATAATATTTACATACAAGCCATGCCCAGCCAGTCACATGACCACCAAGCCACACCCACAAATTAAGCCATGCCCACAGAACCAGTTAATGGTCCCTGGGATCTAAAATTATGAGTTTGGTAGTTCCTGAGGTCCAAAAGGTTGGCGACCCCTGTTCTAGATTGCTCTGGATGGCACTTTGGGGTATTCTAGCTCACATAATTATAGAAATGAGGAAAATTAAGCAGTACAATAAAAGGAAAACGAGTAGACATATTGAAAACAAGCATATGTCTACTCTTCCTATTTGTTAGGAGTTTATTTTGTAAACTCAAGGGAACTTATACAATGCTCTCTCCTCTTTTTTTTTTTTTTTGCACAACAATCCTATGAAGTGAGTTGTGCTGAAACATTTGATCCAAAGTCACTCAGGCAACTTTGCTGCTTAAAGAAAGCCTAGAATTCACAGGCTTCTGATTTCTAGGCCAGCGCCTTAACCACTACACCATTTAGAGAATTTTGATTGTTTCTCAGTGGGGAAGTGTAATTTGTTGCTGACTTTTTTTTATACTTTATTTATTCAATTTCTATATCTGCCCAACTCAACCAAGTGACTCTTGGTTATGGAATAGGAGGTATAAGTGACTCAGAATTCAACTTGGCACAAAAGCCAAATAAATAAACAAAGAAGGCCTCAACATAAATTAATGCACATAACTCTTGACAGTGGATCCTAACAAGGAGCGCCGTGAAGCCGTGAAGAGGAAGATAACCCAATATCTAAAGCGGGCAGAGGAGATCTTCAACTGCCACCTACAGCGTAATTTGGGGAGTGGCAATTCCACTGAAACGGTGAGAAACTGTAGTTGTAGAGAGTTAAAGGACTCTAGGTCGATCCTTTTGTGTAGAATTCCCCAACCTTTCCGGCTTTGTGGACCAGTGGGGTGGGGGAAGAGGGGATGGTTCTGCATAAGGGGCTGGCAAGTGTGCAAATGTGCGTCCAGCTCCATTTGCGTGAGTGGTGGGCACATATGCTCGGCTGCTGCTTGCGCATCTGGGGGTGTGCATGCCTACACTTGTCCACCACTTCCATGGCCCTGTTCCAAACTGCTCATGGCCCAGTAATGGGCTGCAGCCCAGGGAATTGGGACCCCTGCTTTAGTGAGTCCAGTGTTGGAAACATTTCTGGATGCACAGAGGATTAAAGCAGAGCATTTGTGGAAGAGAACAGGCATGCCTTCAGAATGAAGGGCTTTCTAGCATGAAAAGATGCTAGCCTTGATTTGAAAACGGAAGGGGTTTTAGCTTAAATCACTTGCCAGTTCAGTGCCTCACAGAATAATCTGGTTAAATTGCAGGTCCTTTAGTCCAACATCCTGCCCAAAGCAAAATTTGTATACTCTCCCAGACAAATGGTTACCTTATCTTTGCTTAAAAACTTTTCTGCTTTATTTTGAGTGCACCCAGAAGTGTGAGAAAGCAATCGTTTAAAATATTTTAAAATAAAATTAATGTGTAGTTAGATACAGTATTTTAAACCACAAGGTTGCATGGAGAGCTGGTGGAAATGACTTTTATTTTCTTACTTACATCCCACCTTTATTATTTTTATAAATAACTCAAGGCAGCAAATATATCCATCACACCTTCCTTCTATTTCCTCCACAATATCAAACCTGTGAGATGGGTTGGGCTGAGAGAGAGTGACTGATCCAGCGTCGCAGTGGTGGGATTCATTTTTTTTTTTAATACCAGTTCTGTGGGCATGGCTTGGTGGGCGTGGCAGGGGAAGGATACTGTAAAATCTCCAGTCAGAGGTGGCATTTGCCGGATCTCTGAACTACTCAAAATTTCTGCTACAGAAAATTTCTCCAGAACTGGTCAGAACCTGCTGAATACCACCTTTGCGTTGCCCAGCTGGCTTTCATGGTCAGAGTGGGCCTTGAAAACTCAGGAGCTCTTGTCTTCTAGCCTGGTGCCAAAATCTCTAGACCAAACCAGCTCTCCCTAATAATTAATGTCACTGTCCTTTTTTTTTTTTTTTGCTTGTACAATTCCAATCTCTTCTTTATAGATACTTCCAATTTCATTAAATGTTGAATCCTGGACAGCACAACACAATATAATATTTCCCCTAAATTATTCTGGATCCCTAAATTCAGTTTGGAATGTTTCTATTCATTTCTGTTTCATCAGAATTCTCAGATGTAAAGAAACTTCTTACTTGAATTCATGAATATGACTTTTCCCCTTAAACAAACTTTGTTAATACTGGGGCTGGAATTTTTATATTCAGTTATTTTCTCTTACATTTTTAATCCATGATAGGAAGTCAAAAGCTTGCATAGGTGTGCTCACCTTATATTGATTTGTGTGTCTGTGTCACATAACGATATTATAAAGAAATCCTTGAGTTGAGGTTGACTCCTGTTCATGTCATCCACGCAGTTTCCTTGGCAGACGCTTGAAAAATCAACATTTCTGGGATTAAACAAGTATAATGTTTTTGACTCGCTTGTTTAATTGGATTCTCTTTGTCTAGTTCTAGGACTTGTGTGAAGAACAGACGTTTTAGGTCATATTTATGCAGAAATATTTTAAAAATGTATTTCCTAAACTTTTAAGCACCACTGTAAATTTCAAAAATATATATAATTGTTAAGAATTTTGATTATAATAATAAAATCTGATATGAACTAAACTTAAAGAAAAAAGAATAGGATTAAAAAATGCAAGGAAAAAAGAGGAAAAAGAAAAATAAGAATATAATAATAAAAAAAGAAAAATATATAAAAAAGTGACTTCCAACTAAATCAACAGATTTAGTGACTTCACCCCCTCTAAGTTACAAACATTTATTTCTTCACCCCATATCCCATCTCTTACCTATCAACAAATCCATAAAATATCATATTTTTGGTTCTCCCAAAGGTGTTTGTTCAAGAGGCAACTGGACTTTCTGGGTTTTTTTTTTCTCATCCAAGAAACTTTTTCAGAGCTAATGAGTCTAGTGAAGAGAAGGACCAGGGGAGACATGATAGCGGTGTTCCAATATTTGAGGAGCTGCCACAGAGAGGAGGGGGTCAAGCTATTTTCCAAGGCATCCAAAGGCCAGACAAAAAATAATGGATGGAAACTGATCAATGAGAAATTCAACCTAGAAATAAGGAGAATTTCTGACAGTGAGAACAATCAACCAATGGAACAGAAGTTGTCTTGGGAAGTTGTGGGAGTTCATCACTGGAGGCGTTCAAGAAGAGATTGAACTGCCATTTGTCAGAAATGGTGTAGTGTCTCCTACTTGGGCAAGGGGTTGGACTAGATAACCTACAAGATCCCTTTCAACTCTGTTAATCCGTTTAAAAACCAAAAAGTCTAGTTGGCTCTTGAAAAAGCACCTTGGGGACAACCATGATCTGGATGACTGAGAATCTCAATAGACTTTTCAGTTCTTGTGTCTGCAGAAAGTCCATAATGGATTTCCAGAAATAACTACATATCTTGTTTTAACCATAAGCCAAGTTTATATTCCTTTTTACTTCTAAAAATTTTAATTCATTCAAATATCATTGATTTTTCTTCATTCCTTCTTTGTCCCATCTCACAGAGTTCTTCAAGGCCTTAACAAGCTTCTTTTGTAAATCCAGTAAGAAATAATTATCTAGATCCCTTTGTTTGTAATTTTCCCCTTATACTTTAAAACCTCAGTCAAGTTCTTTTGTGGGTCCTTTTCTAAGCCATTGTTTTGAACCACTTTTAAATATATTGCTTTGGAGTAAGGTATCATCCCTACTCATAGCATAAAGTTTCACTATATGCTTTTTAAACTGTTAAATTGGGGAGGAATGGAATACTAGAGGTAGAGAAGATGACAGGAAGTTTGTCCTGATGTTAATGGAACCTAACACATGGCCACAGTCTTTTCCATGCGAATCCTAGAATGCTTTTAACATTATGATTGATCTGTAATATTTGCAGTGCATTTGGGCTTGGACAGGTCAGTAAAGTTTAATTGCTATTAATGGTCTGACTCCATTTTGTACCACTTCAAATGAAGATGTGCTTCCTTCCTTATTGGTTGTAGGGTTACAGCAGTCTTCGCTTTCGTCCGATAAGGACGCTCTGCACTCCAGTGGAGAATCTCAAGCACTGTAAAGTAGTCGGAATAATTGATAAGGTAACTCACTGTTTATGCTGGAGATATGTAGCTTCAGACCAGTGGTGGGATTCAGATTTTTTTACTACCGTTTCTGTGGGCATGGTGTGGCTTGGTGGGCGTGGTAGGGGAACGATACTATAAAATCTCCAATCCCACCCCACTTCAGGGAAAAGATACTGAAAAATCCCCATTCTCTCCCCACCCCACTAACCTGATTTCCAGCTCTGTTCTCCTGTGCAGGGCAACAAAAGAAGACCCAGCCAATCAGCTGAGAATAGATGGGGGTGGGGCCAGTCAGAGGTGGTATTCCAAACTACTCAAAATTTCCACGACTGGTTCTCCAGAATTGGTCAGAACCTGCTGAAAACCACCTCTGCTTCAGACCATACAAATGTTCCAGAAGAGGAGCTGTAACATGGTTGGGACAGAAGCAAAGATGAATGGTCCTAGAGAACCAACGAGCCGTCCTAGAGAATTAGAAAAACTAATCTGCCTATTGTAGTAAATGTCATGTTTTCACACTGGAGCCTCTTTAAAGCAAACTTTATCTTTGATGAAGACAGTCTAAGAAATAATCAGCAACTGATCATAGATAGTAAACTCAACATCTGGAACGTGAAGGAATTTTCGTTAGAGATTACCTGTATGTCCAACATAAAAAGCTCAATAAGACCGAGCAATTCTGAAATTGGTTTGAAAAATCTAAGAATTAAGAGAAGCATGAGGATGAAATCTAAAGAGGAAGTAATTAGTAGTGTTCTAGGGTCTAAAGGCAGATATGTTAACCCAGTTATTGCACTGTCCACAAAAAATGCTGGTTGTTAAAGGAAAAACTGCAAATAAAGCATACAAAAAATATATCTCCAGTTGATTTCAGGTAGTCCTCAACTTATGAGCTCAGTTGAGCTCAAAATTTCCATCGCTAAGCAAGGTTCCATTGCTAAGCCCCATTGTACAGCCTTTTTTGCCATGATTAAGCAAATCATTACTGTTGTGAATCATGCGGTTGTTTAATGAATTTAGCTTCCCCCATTGCCTTTGTCAGAAGCTCTCTAGGAAGGTTGCAAATGATAATCTCACAACCTCGGGATGCTGCAACCATTTTAATATATGCTGTTTTCCAAGCACTCAAACGTTTGATCACGTGACCGGAGAGGGGGGAAATGCGACATCATAAGTGTGAGAATTTGTCACAAGTCGCCTTTTTCAGTGCCGTTGTAATGTTAGTCATTCAGAGAATGGTGGTAACAGAACAACCTATACCAACAGATTAATATAAGAACAGGCCCATCCTGAGATGTTGACATATGTTGTGTTGCTTATAGGTGCAAATAGTGCAGGATCCAGCTTCTGGGAACACCTTTATATTGAAGGTATGTGGCGTTCCCTTTACCTGTTCTCTTTTATGGTTCTAGATATGATATCACTGTGTAAGTAACATTGAATTGTTTTCCTCTGAATCTGTGTTTCTGGGAGCATTGCAGAACAGGAGGATACTAAATGTTTTTTAAATGTGACCGTTTGGGCAGCCTGGATTGTTCTGAGCACTGTGTCTGAACCTTTGGATTTGAAGGGTTTTTTTTTTGTTTTTTGTTTTAATCCAGCAATGACAGTATGGTAGCAGGAACTAATTGCGGGAGGGTTGAGAATTTGGACCCAATTTATTTAATTTGGGCCTATTTTATTGGCCCACAGCAATTTTGCATAATGCAAAAAAAGTCATTGACATCTCTTGTTTTGAAGGAAATTTTATTTTTTTTTATTTTAATTTGATTTGCCAATCGCTTACAAGATGATAGGGTATAAGAATAAACATAGTTATGAACACATGAAATGGACACACATGAGAAAAATAAAAGAAATAACAGGACAAGGATGGTAGGCACATTGGTGCGCTTATGCACGCCCCCTACAGACCTCTTAGGAAAGGGGTGAGGTCAATAGTAGACAATCTAAGGTTAAAGTTTTTGGGGTTTGGGGAAGAAACTACATTGTCAGGTAGAGTGTTCCAGACATTGACCACTCTGTTGCTGAAGTCGTATTTCCTGCAATCAAATTTGGTGCGGTTAACCTCGAGTTTGTATCTATTGTTTGCTCTTGTATTGTTATGGTTGAAGCTGAAGTATTCATTTACAGGTAGGACATTGCAATGTATTATTTTATACACTATACTTAGATCGGACCGAAGGTGGTGTCGTTCTAGCTTTTCTCGGTCTAGAATTTCAAGTCTGGTGGCATAAGGTATTCTGCAACGAGTAGAGGAGTGGAGAACTCTTCTTGTGAAATATTTCTGGACTTTCTCAACTGTGCTAATATCAGATACGTAATGTGGGTTCCAGACTGATGAGCTGTATTTGAGTATTGGTCTAGCAAATGTTTTGTATGCTCTAGTTAGTAGTGTGATATTACCAGACAAAAAGCTATGTAGGATTAGGTTAACAACTCTTAATGCTTTTTTGGCTATGTAGTTACAGTGGGCTCTAGCACTTGGATCATTTGAGATGAGTACTCCAAGGTCCTTGACAGAGTTTGGATCATCAAAAAGGTCTTAACTATTCAGCTTGTATTTTATTTTCTGATTTTTTTATTTTTAGATTGGCTTTTTGTCATATCAACAGATATATTCAACCTTAGTAATAGTATTGATTATATTAACTTAATATGTTAAACCATTCACCTTGAATATTGTTCATTAAAACTCATTGGTGCTGATTTCATATATGGCACCTCTCTTTATCAGGGATTGCTTAATTGGAGGAAAGGGGCAGGAAGGGACATTTCTTGTTTTTCTTTCCCCCTTTACGATCTTTTGTTCTTCTGATATTGTCCTGAAAGTTCCTTTAGCTCTCTAGAGCAGTTTTGAAGGGGGAAACGGGAGCTGTGAAGAACAATTCCTCTACAGCAGGCCTGTCAAAAGTGGCGGCCCGCAGGCTGGATGCATCAGGCCATGCCCACCCAGCTCTGCAAAGGCAAAAACCACCCTGATATGTCACGATACATCATGTGACAAGATCGAGCTTCACACCTGTGCTCGAGAGCTCACCACGTCATATTGTTGCGTGACGTTTCGTGATGTTTTTCCAATTTGCGGAGCTGGGATGGGCATGGCCTACGTGTGATGTATCTGGCCCATGGGCTGCCAGTTTGACACCCCTGCTCTAGAGTAAGCCAAATTTCCTCTAAGTGCTAGATATATCCCTGTGAGAATATGGAAGAGGGCATGTATGTATGTATGCATGTATATACTTATTTATATGCTGATTGAGATAGTAGACTATATAAAAAGGTTTGTTTATGAGAAGAAAGGTCCATGATTTGTAATATGGGCAAGTTAAGACGGTAATTGTTTGTAACTGCTGTGAAGAAGATTAGAAGTAACTTTTTAAAATATAGGTAGTTCTCTATTTACAACCATAATTGGGACTAGAGTTACTGTTGCCAAGCAAAGTGATTTTGAAGTGGGTCACACCTGACTTTACAATCTTTTTTGATATGGTTTTTAGGCAAACCACTGCAGTTGTAAAACAGGTGATCGTAAAGCAAATCCAGTTTTTCCCATAAACTTTGTTGAAAGTAGGCTGGGAAAGTTGCATGCAGTGATCACATGATCCTGGAACATGTAGTCGTTGTTAATATATGCCAATTGCTGAATGCCTGAATTTTGACTGTGGGAATGCTGCGATGGTCATAAGCCACTTTTTGCAACCCCCTTGTAACTTAGTATGGTAGTTAGACAAATATGATGAGGACTATCTGTACCTTCCTTTTTCTTTTTCTTTTTCTTTTCCTTTTTCTTTTTCATACACCTCTTTCATACAGCAATATGCCTCTGTATATTAATGACTAGCTCACTACTGTGCTTCGCTACGAAACTATGTGGTCGGGCTTAGTTTTTGGGGAGAAAAATAAGGGGCATAAAATTGTGCCTCTGCCTACCAGCATCCATCAATATTCATTTGGCTAGTGTCCTGTCTGTGTGTGAGAGAGTTGAGGGCTGTTAGGAAACTGAAAGAGTATTTGCTCTGTGAGTAAGGAGACAGCAAGGAGCCTGGATGTGGCTTAGCTCAACTGTTCTGTACTAAAGCTGCTTGGTGCTGTGAAACTGAAACTCTTCTCCTCTGCTTGTGTTTTGCATTTGGAACAGATTTCTTTTCAGGTGGGGAGGGGGAGTAGAATGCCTTAGCATCAGAACGTGTTAATAATACATGAAATACTCATGCTCTGATGGTCATTTTGAAAAATCCTTTCTTAGTGAGCACCTAGAAGCCAAGGGGAACATACGTGCCAAATTTCAAGTTTGTAGGCTTTACAGTTCTGGAGATTTTGTGATGATGCCTGAGTGGTATTTCGCTTTTATATATAATGACTCAGCTGTGGAGGTGGTTAGCATCATCAAGTTTCTAGGTGTGCAGCTGATGAGTAGGTTAGCCTGGTCGCTCAACATTGAGATACTGGTGAAGCAAACAGCAGCGCCTGCATTTTCTGTGTGTCGCATGAGAAAAGTACATCTTCCTTCCCCTATCCTTACCACTTTCTATAGAGGGATGATTGAGGGCATCCTGTAATATTGCATTACGTCTGATTTGGAAACTTTACTGCTTCAGACAAGAACATGCGGAGAGTGGTGAGGACAGCAGAAGAAAATATTGGTAGTTCACTTCTGTCTGTCCAGGACATATAAGCACTGTTTGATCAGAGTCTGCAGAATTGTCAGAGGTGCTACACGTCCTCTCCATGATCAGTTTTCCTTGTAACCTTCTGGGAGGAGGCTTCATGGCCTTTGAAGCAGAACATCTAGATTCACAGCTTTGTTCCGTATAGCATCAATCTTGTGAACTCTCAAGTTTGTTTTTTTCTACTATGTATTCAAAATGGACAGGGATTAATGTGTGTGTGTGTGTGTATTCTTTTGAAAGTGGGCAATATAATTTCATTTTTAATATGTGCCAGCATGCTCACCAAAAGTGACAATAAAGGTTATCAATCTTATCTTTTACTTTAACTATTATTCTTCTATAATTTCTTTTTTATTTGTTCTTTTATTCTTTTGAAATTTTTAAAATATTTGGAAAATTTTCTTTTAATGAAAATTATTTTTTAAAAGGAGATAATATATTAGACAAATTATGAAGGAATTCTGTGGTCTATGTGGAATGGTGCCTGTAAAGGTCAACTTTCATCTATGTTTTTTGAAGAAGAAACAGTAAGAACAAGGGTGGACTTTTAGCCCCACTGGTAAGCTACTGGCCTCTTCTGGCCCAAGAATATCCTGAGCTTATTTTTTTCTGATACCATTTTATTTTTATCAGAGTATCCCAAAATCCTATGTAGAGACCCGGGAAAGACAGACCATCATCCCTCATGGAATCCCCTTTATGACAGAATTATTGCGCTATTCTGTAAGTAAGGATTCCATCTTCCTCCACTTGGAACATGTGAAAGGTGAGTATTTATTGCTAGATACGTTGGATTCCTGATTCCATCTCCCAGACCTGTCTTCTGTAAAAATCCATGCGTGAGAAATATGTCATATCATCTTTTCTGATTAATAAAAAAAAGGCTGTCAGGCTGCTTAAATTTTTTTGCTAGCATAGATTAACAGTTCTCCTCCAATAAATATAAAAGAAGCTATGCAAGAAATTGAACCATAGAGAGACCACAAGAAGATCCCATTGACAGCTCAGCCAATAGCAGAAAGCAAAGTTGCAACTCACGTACAGGAAGATAATTACTTGTTTGTGATTCAGCAAAAAGGAATTCTAGTGAGCCACCTGATTTCTGAGTAATAATATTGGCAAGAATAATAGGCAAAGCGAATAGATATCTGGGGTTGCAGTGTTTCCAACTATTTCTAGCTTTTACTTTTTTTTTTTTACAGGAGGAAACCTCTGGTCATATCTTCGCTCCCATCATGGTTCTGCCTCTGTCCGTTCTCCCTTGCTGAGTCCAAAGCTCACTTTGGATTTTGGGTATATCAGGGAAGAGGAACACATAGAAAACCTTCATGAAACTGGTTCTGACTCCCAGCAGAGCTGCAAGATCTATCCCGAAAACAGTAACGGCACAATTCCTGTATCTGTAAATCGTCCCCTGTTAAAAAAAATGGATTGTTTGATGTCTGTGAAACATTCATCCAGCCACCTTTCTTCTAGAACCTCAAGTGACCACAGATGGCATACTGAAAAAGCAGGTGGACCATGGAAGAAGAATCTAAGCACAGCCCATCCCTTTCCTGGTGCTACAGAATCTATAAGCAAAACAGTACCTCAAGAACCTAATCACTCAGGCAGTCAGAGACTGACTTTCAGATCCTGTGATTCATTTATGACAATTTATGGCACTGGAAATGCGTCTGGAAAAGAGACTCTTCAGCCAGAACCAAAGCCACAAACAGGTGAAAGATTTAGTCACACTGCCCTAGAGGTAACAAGAGGATACAACAAATCAAAGGCAGAAAATCCATGGCAACACCAGTTGTATCCTGGAACTCTTGAAGAGGACAACAGAGAGAAGATAGAAGCAAGAGAAGAAGACACTTTTATGCAGAGGTTCCCAATTCTTCATCACAAAGATTTCAAAACCCAATCAACAATAGGATGGCATGGATCTTCAGTGGAACCAGTTGCCCAAAGCCATACCCCTGTCAGTTGGGTCATAAATGAGGAGCAGATCCAAGTCTGGGCAGCTGAATT
Organism: Laticauda colubrina; assembly: GCA_015471245.1. Taxonomy (NCBI): domain Eukaryota; kingdom Metazoa; phylum Chordata; class Lepidosauria; order Squamata; family Elapidae; genus Laticauda; species Laticauda colubrina. The sequence continues at coordinate 27,421,673 of BLBF01000005.1, forward strand.
GATTTTGGCTCTGGAAGGTCTCCACCAACAGGGAATCTTGTGCCAGGATCTTAACCCACGAAATTTGCTTTTAGACGATACTGGTAGGGTTTTTCTTAAGATAGAACTGAAGGAAAACTTTAGTCAATCTTGAGGGGCAGTGAAATGTGATTTTTTTTTAAAGTCACTTTCACTTTTCCTTGAGCTTCATAATATGATGTAAAATAAATATTCTTTCATTATGATATAATATGGTCAAAATATTGGGAGGACAATGCTTTTTAGAGTCATTTGACCCATCTTTGTCTTTTTTCCTCTGACTTAAAGGGAAACAATGATGGACTGCATATATCATTGTATAGTCAAATGGGGGCTTCAGATGTGCACCTGGGATAAAATGAGTCATTGAATTTAAGAAATGAAAAAGGGTTGCTTGGCTTTGCAGAGCTAACTGTTGTTAACATTCTTCATAGGTCATCTCCGTCTCACATTCTTTGGCCAGTGGAGTGAGGTTGAGCCACAGTGCAGCAGCCAAGCAGTAGATGATTTGTATTGTGCTCCAGGTATGGCTAAGGACTGTTATAACCCTGCCTTCTATATCTGGGGAGGTTCATATACAAGTTGTTACCTGGGGGAATGGGATGAACAATAGTGCAGTGGGACCGCTTTTATAACAGCGGTCCCCAATCTTTTGGGCACCAGGGACCGGTTCTGTGGAGAGAGTTTTTTCCATGGGCCGGAGGGGGCATAGTTTTGTGTGCTGCCTGCATCCTGCGGATGGGGCTTCGCTTGTTTGCATGGTCCGGCTTCTGGTAAGCCCAGGGCTGGTTCACGGACCAGGAGATGGGGACTCCTCTTCATAGGGCTGCTCCAAAAAATATTCAGAACAGCTCTAAAAATATTTTTACCTACTATAAGATGGCTCCCAAAATAGTTAAAGGTTTTGACACTGTCGTTTGTTTTTTTTTTACATCTCAAGATTTTAATTTAAGTTGATGTGCTTGGTGATTTTTGCAGAAGTGGGTGGAATTTCTGAACTGACAGAAGCCTGTGATTGGTGGAGTTTTGGAGCACTGCTTTATGAATTATTGACTGGAGTGGTAAGTAGTCTGAAGACATTGAATCTATATGTGTAATCTAATCCAGTATTAAGATCACAGAAAAATGGCTACCAATGGTACAAGCTAGAAATGTAACTTCAATAGCTCAGTTCTAGGACAAGGTGGGGAGCCTTTTTTTGGACTGTTCTTCCTCCCTGCCTGAGATGCTGGATCTTATTGCTGGATTGGTGGTGGAGTTCCTGAAACTGACTGTTCTGGAGGATTTCCATTTGCCCTCCCTGGAAGGTGGATCATAAGTGGCTCAGGCATTCATGGTGACGATGGTCCATGACTTTGACCCCAGTCATTCAGAGCCTGGTGCACATTGAGGCATCAGGCTGAGGCCAGTCATTAAGTCGGGTTTGACTAAATAATTAAATTACACGTCGGCAAAAGAGCAACACACCTACATAGGGCTGCTTCAGAATCTCTTCTGTATAGCATTGCCTTTGAAGATTGCCCTCTAAAGACAACTGATACAAAATGCAGTGGCCTCCATACTGACATAACATCTATAGCCATTGCACTGTTTCTCGGTCACTGCAATTCATCTTTAAAATTCAGTTTAGCTTAGGACCAAAGTACCTATAATATTGCCTCCACATAGAAGCAAATCAACCATTATGGTGATTCAGTTAGTTCAGCTAATTAAACTCCAGTTTTTTGAGACAAAAGGAAGAGTTGTAAAGAGTTTTCATTAGCAGCTCCTGAACCTTGGAATCTTCTTTCATGGATTTAGGACAGCTTTTTCATTGTGGGCTTCCCAGAAGAGAGTGAAAACGGAATTGTTCTGGAGGGGATTTAATCTTTTTGGATGATATCACTATGTAGATAGTAGATATTTAGATATTTGTATTTTATCTACTATCTATAGTAGATAGTAGATATTGTGTTTTAAGGTATGTAATGTGTTCTATGTGAGGTGGTTCAGTTATGACAGAAGTAGGTTTTAATTAGTGCCGATACTGAATCCCATGAAGTTTTTTACTATTTGAATGTGCGCTATGTAGAATTCTAGAATAATTGTATGTAAAATATGGTAATTGGAATTTAGAATATAATTGTATGTAAAATATGGTAATTGGGTTCAGCTCAGTGGAAATAACAGTGGAAAAAGAGGTAATGAGCCCCATCTTTTTTGTACTTGTAGTGTTTTTATGTGAAAAAAGTCTCCTTTTGCTCATTAAAAGCACTTCTTAAAACAAATGAAAACTAATCACAAAAATGATAGGCATCAGCACATAAAGTATATGCATACGTGAAGATTAGTACATGCATACATGAAGATAAGTGCAGATTGAAGTACTGTAACAACATCTAAAACTAATGCTAGACTCTCAACTGCTCATTATTATTTTTATTTATTAAATTTTGATGCCACCCCCATCTCCTCTGTAAGGTGACTCTGGATGGCACATGCACTAACCTTGCATAAACTGAATTTTTGTTTGCATTAAACATGACCTGATATTGTTGTACGATTTGCACTAAACAGAATGTTGCATTATTTAAACTCACATTAATCATGAACTATGCTTACCAAGCGTACCAAGTGTCTGCACTTGAAACCTACTTACTGGTAGTTGTCAAATTTTGTGAATACATTGTCACCTTTAGTGAGTGCTTCGGTAAAGATATTGCCTTATAAGCAAAGGCAGCTAATAATCTAATTTCTAAATACCACTTCTTTTTCAGTCTTTATCACAGAATCATCCCTCAGGGATTCATCCATACACCCAGATCTATCTTCCAGAAAAGCTCAGCCAGTCTGCTTCATCGCTGCTCTCAGAGGTGAGATGGCTATTCAAGCAAGGGAAGTGCAAGATTAGCAAGAAAAAATGTTTTGCATGCAGTGCAATTCTGAATTACAATTTTTTTTTTTTTTAGCTGCTGCAGTATGATCCTAAGCAACGTTTGAGCTCTGGTGAAAATGGTGCAAGCAAGATTAAGTCACACATTTTTTTCAGTTCGATTCAATGGAATAAGATGGTTGCAAACTAAGTTCTAAATGCAAGGGATGGTGGAAGAAATATGCTTGGTGGACCAAATAGAACCAAATTAAGGAGTTCATCTGTCGAATTGTGCTCCAGATAATCCACATCCATTGAAAAGCACTTGCTCCTATAAGCTGAATGAATCTGAGACACGAGCACTGCTGTCGCTTAGGGAAGAAACCACACAATTGACTGGGAACTCCGTGCTCAAAAGAACAGTTCTGCTCTTTTTTTTTCCCTACTTGTGTGCCAGCAGCAGTGTCATAAAAATCATAGGCACTTCAAGTTTCCTCTAAGGCAGTGATGATCAATTTGGAGCCATAAAGATGTCCAATGTAACCCAAATAGAAATTAAAGTCAAGCATCCTACCCTTGCAAGTTCTGGTACTTCAAAGACAAAATCTGATGTGCCTTCACAATAGTATAAATAGGATCTTCTTGTTTTATCCTACTTGATAGATTCCCCTCCCAACCAGATATGAGTAGGAGATAAACTTTCTCCTGTATTTTCTCTTTCCATATCTCATGTTTAGTTCAACTTTCAGAGGATTCTCTTAACTTTCTCTTGCATAAATTTGTCTGATAAAATTTTCATATTTTTCACCCCATTTTTTATTTGAAGCATGTTACAACTTTTACAGGTTGGTTATGCATTTTCATGAATGTACCACTAGATGGATATTTTCAGTAACTTTTATGTACCATGTATTTCCCCTTCAAAAATGTGACTTCTTTATAGATTTGACACCACCTTTTACCTGGCAAGAAAATGAGCAAAAGACTATTCTTTTTAGACTTCTGTGGATTATCCCTTGTTTTGTCTCTAACTATTGTAATATCAATAAAACAACTGGAGCACAAGGACTTGTGTGAATCTTTAGAAATGTTGCCACCTGCCACAAATAACTAAGCAAGGCCTAGGCTGGGCAGTTCCAGAAAAGCCACACTGATGCTACAGTTCTAGCAATGCTCTTTGTCTAAGGAATGGCTAATTTTGGCACATGTATGAAGGTGGTCATAGTGGCTGACCAGGCCCCAGGTACATGGCATACAGGAATGTTGAATGGACAAATTATACTTCATTTGAATCAAGGGAAAAATCTTCTCCCTCAGAAAATGGAAAGAAGTTCTGGTTAATCTTGGAAAATATTTTTGCAATATGATTGATTCACTAAATACTAAGTGAATTTAGATACAGTACATGCTAAATAGTGCCTAGAGAAGGTGGTATCTTATTTTTCTAATCATATTTTTCTTCATGCACATATACAGTTCTTTAACAGTAACTTGTTGGACCGGTAGCTGAGGGTTAGCACACATAAGTCAAACACATTACAGTTTATTTGTTCGTGTTAAACAGAACACATTAATTAGGTCATATTTAAATCCTTGGGGGAAAAAAACCTAATCTGGTCTCAAGCCCAAGTCAATGGCTTACATCTCATGAAAACCCCAAATCCACAATCTCAGAAAATTAGAATATTGTGAAAAGGCTCAATATTCTAGGCTCAAAGTGTCCCACTAATCAGCTAATTAAGCCATAATTGCCGCAAAGCGTTCCTGAGCCTTTAAATGGTCTCTCAGTCTGGTTCAGTAGGAATCACAATCATGGGAAAGACTGCTGACCTGACTGTTGTGCAGAAAACCATCCTTGACACTCTCTACAAGGAGGGAAAGCTTCAAAAGGGAATTGCAAAAGAAGTTTGGCTGTTCCAAAGTGCTGTATCAAAGCACACTAATAGAAAGTTATGTGGAAGGAAAAAGTGTGGAAGAAAAAGGTGCGCAAGCAGCAGGGATGAGCGCAGCCTGGAGAGGATTGTCAGGAAAAGGCCATTCAAAAGTGTTGGGGACTTTCACAAGGAGTGGACTGAGACTGGAGTCAGTGCATCAAGAGCCACCACACACAGACGGATCCTGGACGTGGGCTTCAAATGTCGTATTCCTCTTGTCAAGCCGCTCCTGAACAACAAACAACATCAGAAGCGTCTTACCTGGGCTAAAGAAAAACAGACCTGGTCTGTTGCTCAGTGGTCCAAAATCCTCTTTTCTGATGAGAGCAACTTTTGCATCTCATTTGGAAACCAAGGACCCAGAGTCTGAAGGAAGAATGGAGAGGCACACACTGCAAGATGCTTGAAGTCCAGTGTGGAGTTTCCAGAGTATGTTGATTTGGGGAGCCATGTCATCTGCTGGTGTTGGTCCATTGTGTTTCATTAAGTCCAGGGTCAACGCAGCTGTGTACCAGGAAATTTTGGAGCATTTCATGCTTCCTTCCACAGATGAGCTTTATGGGGATGCTGACTCCATGTGGAACATTTCATTTCTCTTCTATGAAAGGCTGGAAAAACTTTTCTAATCATCAAAGTGATAATCAGAAACAACACTCATGCATAATTTCTTTCTTTTATTTTGTTTTAAAATCTGTTGTTAAATATTTTAATTACAAGTTCTGTGCAGTGGGCAAGAGTAATAAACCCTGCAGGCACTTGCAACCCTCTTACTCAACAATTCATGTGCACACTATTGTACTAAGGATATGTCCCCATGAACCAGCAGTCTTTATGTCAGGATATATGCCAGAGACACTCTAGTCCCAACTCACAATACCACACAATCAGGCGAAACCACTGTAGACTTAGTTGAAGAAGTCAATCAAGGAGAATTGGATGGAATTTAGGACAGTTGTGGAGATAACCCAGTTTGAACTGGTCCCAATTGTAAGGGACACCAATTCTGCCTTATTCAAGTTTTAAAAGTAGCTCTTACGTTTTCCCAATCTGAGTTATACTATGATCATGTTTTTAAAGAACTGGGGCAAAGAAAAATTATTGAAAGTCATCTTTAAGTTGCCTGATGCCAATACAGGCTATAAAAAGTTCTTTGGATTATGGTCTTACCACCAGAAGTGCCTGTAAAAGCCAAAAAAATTGGGTGGGAGGGGGTACAATAAATATATTTCTATTATGGAGGTGGTAAGGCCAGGCACTGTGTAAAAAATAATGGTAGACAACTGGTCCCTCAGCCCCACCTCTGTTAACTTTGCAAAATATAAGTTATCATGTTAAAACAGAGACCCAGCAGCAATTTATCTCTTTTCTGGCATCTTGCTCCAGATAATGAATTGAAGCTGAAATTTTGTGCAAGACCAGGTTGGGAGGGAAACCCTAGCCAAGAAGCAAGCAATTTCTCATCCTGCAATAACCTTCAGGAATGAGGCAAGGTTAGACCTAATTGGATTGGATGAGGTGGGTAGGAAGGATAGGTTATACATGAATAGACCAGGACAGCCTTTGATTTATTCTGGGAATAAAGTCAACTCTTCTGAAGAGAGCGTATCTCTTAAATTTCCTTTTAAAACACCTCTTGCAACTAGGGAAGAAAAGACTGGAATGAAGCCCTGCTGATTCCTCAGTGTCCTCTGTTTTATCTGCTGGTGCTGTATCCTTAGTCTACTGGATGGGGTGAGATAGGACGTGCTGTAACCCTTTATAGGTCAAGCAGCAGAACTCGAGGATCTTCTACCACAGCCTTGATCTTGCGCAGGAAAGTCACTGCCTCCCTCCCATCAATCAACCGGTGATCATACGTCAGCGCCACAAACATCATTGGTCGCACCTCAACCTAAATTAAGAGAAGTCTCACTGTTAAAATGAACATCATCTTAGGCAGTTATTCTCTGCCTCAATTTGTTTCACTTACTGTACTTTCTCTACACTACCCAAGAACGTCAAGTGCCCTATGAATCAGCCCCCTTCCCAAAAGTTTGTTTAGCCCTTTAAGAAAATCTCAAAGGTCTGATTCTTCTCCCAGGCACCTGATCCTTGGGAAAAGAATCAGGTCTTTTTAATTCTTAATTCTTTGTAATTAGGTGAGTTTTGTAACTTGCCCCCAAGGCACTGCTTCATCATTTTTCCTTTGCTTTTTTTTTTGTTTTTAGCTCTTAGTAGGTAAATAATCCCTGGTTTTTAATCTTTACCTGAATTGCCTGGTAAGTAGAGGGCTATATAAACTGAATAAATGTATTTCTGACTTCTTGGCAAAGAATTTAAGATATTAGACCCAAATCCTTTTAAAAATCACTTATAGCTCAAAAGAATTCTCTGAACACTGGTTTTGTTTTCTGAAATAAGTCAAAAAAATCAAGGTTTACAGTTATGATGTCTTTTATACTGTTTGATTAAAGGAAACCAATTTTTCCCTTCTTCTCAACTAAAGAATCTTATCAACATTAACATAACCAAATAGGATGTGCTTTTCTATGAGCAGCATTGAGGAGTTTGATATTCATTTAGATGGCCATTTAAGAAACCTCTGCTGAAAAGAGCTACATAAGAGCTAATCATGGAAAAGTGGTTTTCACTAATCATGGAAAAGTGGTTTTCATTCGAGTAATGTTAAGAGATCCCTTAAACTTTCAGTGTCATCTCCATGGAGCATACCTTGCCTCCAATAGCAACAGGCCTGTCAAAGATGCCATGCATGCCCAAGATAGCAGACTGAGGAGGGTTGATGATGGGTGTTCCAAAAAGAGATCCAAATACTCCACCATTGCTGATGGTGAATGTACCACCATCCATATCCTCAATGGCAAGCTCATTCTTGCGAGCCTGAAATGAGATTTAAAAAATGACTTATGCTGGAATATTACAAAGAAAATCAGAAAACAATAGTATCTGGGTGTCAACTCTCAGCAGAACAAACATGGACATTACAAATACGAGACCTTATCAGAGCAAAGGCAATGTGTTACTGTCCTGCTTCGATCACTAGTAAAAGATAGCAGTCCCTTCAAAGTTCACAGAGGCAGAGAATTGTGAAAGCAATGTATTCAAAAACAACAAAAAGTTCAGAAAACTCCTACTTAGGTTCTGCAAGCTAAGCTGTATGAAGAACAGTGTCAGCTCTGGAGCCATTTTCCTTGGCGCCTTCAGGGTTGCCACAGCAGTGGCTGGGCAAGCTGTGGGAATGGGAGGTAGAGATAGCAAGGGCTTTGTAACCAAAATAAATTTTTTTCCTCTGAGAACCAAGAATGTTCCCACCAGGTGTGAGGAGGCAGGACGTGAATCTGGACTAACTTTGGACTGTGACCTGATTGGGCCATGTGATGGTTGCTGGGGGCAGGAGGAAAAAATGTATTTTTAACTGAGGGACTTTATAGTCTGGTTTCCCCAGATGTGCCAATATGACATGCCTAATAAATATATACTTTGAGGAATATGCCTGCCTCAGAGTTTTGATTCTGTTGGCAGTGTTACTTGGAACCCTGACAAATAGTTAAGGATCAGGGCATGTTCAGCATATATATGAGATGACTGAGAGGAAATTTAGCAATTTTTAGTTTCATGGCCAGATCCAGTGGGTTGGAACTCGATCTCAAGAAGAACTTCCTGACTGTGTAAACAGCCAAGGGAATGGGGTGCCATATGAAGTAGTGAGTTTTCTTTGATCAAGTTATTAGTGCTTGATGATAATCTGTTAGAGATGTTATGAGTGGTTCCTGCACTGAGCAGAGGGCTGATTTGTGGGACATGATTTTTCCTAGTACAGAGCATACACACATGCTATTAAGAATGATAAGGATTAACCTGTTCTGCCACAGCGCTGAGATAACCTTTCTGGATGTTTAAAAAAACCCCATAAGTACATATGGTTCTACTATCTGGAAGAAAATTACCTGTTCCTGATATGGGTATAGTTTTTGAATAGTTAGGCAAGATCAGTCTGGCACCAGGCTAGTAACCAGAAAATCAGTAAATAACTATGAAACTCAGCTGAGTCATCTTTGGCCAGTTGTGGTGAAAATGGGAGGAAGAAGGAGTATTAGATAAGGTAACCACCTTGAATTGTTTATAAAAAATTAATAAAGGTGGCTTATAAATAAATAAGAATAAAATAAAATCAGTTTTATACTGGGTAAGAAGAAGACAAAAGTTATCCTCCACAGTTGCAGACTTTCTGGAGACATCTTTCTGGCTAGTCTTCAAAACAAAATGCTGAACTACCCACATGCTTATTGGATCAATTAACAGTGAAGGAATGTCTTATGTTAAACTGTTAAGGTTAATGACAGTAGAGAATACCCAGATACCGTTTATCTTGTCCTCAACTTGCTGAATGGGAATTTTGATTCTGTTACTTTCAATTTCTGCAAGCTACATTTTATTTTTTATTTCTAAAACATGTGGATTCTACTGTCTCTTTTGAAGATCCCTTCAGAGTGATTACCTTCTCTCCCAGTTCATTGATTGCACGCTCAATGTCAGCAAAATTCATTGTTTCTACATTTCTGATGACAGGGACCACTAGACCCTATGGGAAATAAAAACAACTGAATAACCAACAATATTAACATTTTCAAGAAATATAGAAAAAGCTAATTAAGGAACAGCATTCATTGAGTCAAATAGCTTTTTTAAAATGATCTCAAACTATAACAGCTCATTCATTTTCTTAGTATGTGTAAGACATGTTTAATATTTTGAGTTTATCATTGAATATTTGTCATGTTAGACCATGACTACATTCATCTGTAAAGATAAGACAGAATTATAGCTTATACCATGAATGAGCAAAATGCTGGCGCATACTGCTAGACTGCTCCCAAGAGCAAATGAGTCATGGATTTGAACAACTGCCCCATGAATTTACTGTGAAACACACACTGGATATTGGGGCTTGTTAAGCCAGAGAGGAGGAGTTAAGTGGGGAATAGTCAGAGTGCAAAACTATGAGGAATCAGAATTCTGCTAACTGTTGTACATAGACACACACAGTATGAAACAGGTAGATGCCCATAGATCTAGTAGCACTAGGACGTGGGACTTCAAAAAGACAAGCCTTCAGAAGTAGTTCACCTTCAGAAGCAGAAAAATGAAAGTGGATTTAACTTATTTGCTCCAAAAGTAAAATAGGAAACAAATGCAGGAGACAAGGACTTTTATTCCGCTACCTAGGATTACATTTAAGATTAAATAGAAATAGTTTCTACCACCATGGAGTTTTGTCCAAAAAGTACTACAGGTAGTCTTCAAGTTACAAATATAATGGAGCCTGCGAATTACATTTGTAACATGAGGATTTGTAGGAGTGAATCACGTAACTTGACCATGATCACTCCCTGCTTTCACCCATGTATTCCCTCATTGAATGTGTGAGTCATTAAGTGCACAAGGTATCTCAGGGTGGGGAAGGCCATGGGGGCTAGTGATGGAATAGACCACCTGCTTCAGACCACCTAAGGTCTTTCCTAACCCACTGAGACACCTCATGCTCCCTCCCTTGGGGTCTCCACAATTACTCCCCCCACCCCTCCTGTGCTGGGTCACTTACCTTGTGAAGATCTGTCTCCTCTCCAGCCTCTCTGCTGTGGTTTCTTTGCCCTGCTTGCAGTCTTGGCACAAAAAGCATTTGCAAGCCAACAAGATTTTGGGGCAGCGAAATTGCATTGCTTCAAGTCTCCCATCAGCTTGCAACTGCTCTTCCTGCAGAAACTGGAATGGCACAAAAAGCATTTGCAAGCCAACCGGAGGCTTGAAACAAGGTAATTTTGTTGCCCCAAAGTTTCGTTGGCTTGCAAGCGCTCTTCAGCCGGATCTGGTACAGGCCTCGGTTTTCAAAGAACAGAGGTCTACACTACCGTAGTGCAAGATCTCGTACTACTGATCTCATGTGATCTCGGACTACAGTACTTTAGGCCTCTGTTCTCTATGGCAGGGGTCCCCAACCACCGGGCCCTGGACCGGTACCGGTCCATGGATCATTTTGTACCGGGCTGCAAAGAATGAATAATCATGATTAAAATATATGTATAAAAATATGTTTTTAGTAAAGAAATAGTAAAGAAGCCCTTTACTATTGGGGAAGAATTGATTTTGCCGGTTCTTGAAAAAGTGTTTCTGCATGAAACTGGTCCCTGGTACAAAAAAGGTTGGGGACCACTGCTCTATGGGACAAAAAGCTTCCCTGTTTGCAAAGAGGACTTCCCTGTTTGCAAAGTTTTTTGTAACAGATTTCATGTAGGCCTAGGTTCATAGATAACAGAGGCCTAAAGTATTGCAATGTGAGATCTTGCATGATCTCTCACTACTTTAAGCCTTTGTTTTCTGCAAATACACCGAAGCAGGCAAAGGAACCGACGGCTCACTAGATCATCGCAAGGTGAGTGAATCTCCACAGACGAAATGCTGGAGGGGGGAATAGGCAGGGCAAATGTTGAAGTGCCTCTGCTATTGTTTGTTTGTTTGAATGTTGGTGCTGCAACATTTGTAACTTTGGGACTGGGTTGTAAGAACATGGGGAGAGGGCTATGTCATATGGTGAACTGTTGTGACTCAGGGATTACCTGTATGCAGTTTTTGAGCAGGAGTAACCCTCCTTCATCTGCCACTACAGAGTAAGAAAACATCAACATCTTCCATTTCATAAAGCCATCCGTGGTGTACTTCAATCCCCAGCAACCCTTTTTTCATAAATGTGAGCAATCAACTGGCAAGGTGAAAACTGTCTTCATAATACCTACCCTAGGAGTTGCCACCGCAACACTGATATCCACATATTCTCTGTATACAATTTCTTTGGTTGTATCATCAATCACTAAATTGAAAAAAGAAAGTAGGCGTTACACAGAGCAACACCAACAGTCAAGACTCAATTTAGAATAACTATATAACAATAGGAATCAAGACCTATCCAGTACCTTCCTATTTGCTGCAAATTAGTTTCTTCAGTTTACTTGAAATACTTGAAAGACATATCTGTGAGTTTTTATTTCACTCAGTTTCTAATTTTTTTCAGCTGAATTTCAAATCAGATTTCTATATTGCTTATCAAAAATGTGTATGTATTTCTGGGTATATTTTTCTTAACAGATTGTATATACTTTCTACAACATATTTTTGCAATATTCCCTAATGCAAACTTGTTTGTGTATGCCAAATAATCTTTTGGGGCCGATGAATATAATTAGAATTTTGACAGTATGTTATAATGCTCTTACATATACTTACTTTTGGAGTGTGGTTTATTGGTTCATACAATACTTTCCATAATGGCTGTGTCCCACTCATAAAAAAATCTGCTTACCAACTAGTAAGGTACTGATTTTGATAATTTCAATATCAATATAAAACTACATCTCAATGCATTTCTTCTAGACTCTAAGATGATCTCTACCACTCAGGACTACTTTTGTCTTTTTTTTTTAACAGTATGTATATATGTGCTACACTTTCTGGCATTATTCTTATCTAACAATGACTCTTAAGGAAGACCCAGAAGCATTTTTGTAAAGATGGTGCTGCATACCATCTTTCTGTGTTGTTTTCAAAAACAAGCAGCCTGATAGATAGCAAGGGATACAGTGTGAGCATACTAGTATCCCTACTGTTGCAGATCCCCTCCCCTCTGTGAGTATGTGTGTGTGTGTCTGTGTGTATCCTAAGTGTGTAGATAAGTTGAAATTGGACTGGGAAGTGGAAAACACATCCTGGAAAAAGGCAGGTTAAACTGCTTTTTTGTTTTTTTGTGTGTGTGTTGTTACCAAAAATATCTACAAGGGTGAGCTCATATAGTCAATTTTTTTTTTAAAAGTCTTGCAAAATCTGAAAAAAAATTATGATTTAAACAATTTTTTCCCATCTTTCGTACTGGATGAATATTACCAGTCTTTAATTTGGGAATGGTAGCTATCCCAAATCTCAAAAAAGAGAATTTGAGGCAACACATAAAATAATTTTATTCCAATCTGAAAAATAGATTGTAGCTTAAATGTATCCTGCTCCTTCTTTTAAATTGGTTCACATGTTTCCCAAGCTCTCTGATAAGATAAAGCATAAAGTTTTGTCTTATTTAAACAATGTTTGAATAAAGTAAGGAAGACCAGCATGGAGCCGACTGGCATTCATTATTTCTCATCTTATTCAAATCATCAGCCAAGTAAGACAAACCTTTATTCTTCTTCTAAGCCTTTGGTACTTGCTAGAGGGCTTAGAAGAGAAGTAGGGTTTTTTTTCACTCCTGCAGCAGTTTTGGAAGAAAGAGCAGAACAACATTTAAAAATATATGCTTATTATCATACATCTTGCCCTTTTGTTGGAGCCCTCAGTAGTCTCCCATTCCAGTTATTGAAAAGAGGCTGCAAAAGAAAGTCTGATTCATTATTTCCCCATACTATAGTACAAATGATAGAAATTTCTGCCTCTTTTCCAAAGTTGAACTTTCAAATTAGAAGTCAAGAGCGTAAAGCCCTACAGAAAAGAAAAATAGAGGCAAGGTAGGAAGCCAAGTTAGGACTGCTGCAAATCATGGTGAAAAAAAATACGTTTCCACAAATCATGGAAAAGAAATCAGTTTCTGCATATCATAGTGCAAAAGTTAAGTTTGGATTTTCTCAAAGTGGGAGAGTATTCTCTCAGAGGATATACTAGCAGCTTTGGCAAACTATCATTTTCTAATAAAACCATATTTATTATTATTGATGAAATGTTCCCAGATGCAAATCAGAGGGTCTTTTTCATCTGCACTTTGATTACTTTTTTACTGAAAAAGGCTGTATTTCAGCACAGGGATTTTTACCTAACAAGTCCAGATGACACAATCAGTAATACAGTAGACCTTCTCAGCAGCAAAAGATTTAATGTCAAAGAGGGCTAATTCCAGTTACACATATACTTAGTCTGTCTTCTCAGAAATATAAGCCCTGGCTTCTTACCTCCATTCACAACAGGCTGCTCTTGCAAAGCAAAGGCTGCAGCTTTCACAAAGGCAGACATAAAACCTAATTTCATATTGTGCTTCTTCAGGAAGTTGTCCCTGTGCCGGGCTCTCATTTCCTGGATGTTACTGCAAATATCATCATAAGAATATTTACCAAAAAAATTACAAAATATTTTCAAATCTGCAGTACATTTCACCTGGTATCTACTTATGTATTGATTTGCATCTCAAATATGCCATGTATGTTTTTTAAATGCAAATACAAAAGCCTCACACAAGAAGCGACATTATTATCAACAATGCATATCCAAAATTCAGATTGAGTGGCATATTTTCCAAATTTAAAAAAATACTTTTATGGATACCAAGATGTTTAATAGCTTCTGTATTCTTAAAACTGCTAACAAGACTAATGTTAATGTTCAAGGACAAAGTAATTCAGCTTTCTTTTCCAAGAATGAATTAACATAATTAATGAACTTTTTAAAGATAATAAACATCAAATCAATGTAATCTGCTTTGATAAATAAATAACTGTTCAGAAAGTAATAGGTTAAACATTTATTACAAAACTTCAGCATCAGAAATAACTATGCCTTCCAAATGGGTTTTTATTTAATAACCTTAACCACAGTAAATATTGGATTGTTTTTACTAAGGCTTGATTAAATGTCCTAGAATCACATCTGTTGAGATATTCATACTGTATAAAGATTTTGTTCTTGCAATAATGTAATACATTCAGTGGAACATGTTCTCCTGGTTTTTTAAAATTAATAGGGAGGCTTCCCAAGATCTCCTTACTGCCCTTATTAAAAATAATATCAATCATACTAGGTTTTTGCTATCTTGCAATAGCCAAATATCTGATGTTGGTTACTAATAAGTTACTTAAAAAGATTGAAAACTATTAATAATGTTAAATATTTACAGTGTAATGTTTTCTTTTTATTCCTTAATATAATATATTCATCCTATTTCATAATGAGTCTTTCAACTATAACTTACCACAATTCATACATAAATATCAGTCAGAATCTGTTCCCATACAAGGAAAGTGCACTCTAAATTTCTCTAAATTTATTCAACCTAGGATCATAAATCACAAAATAAGTATACAAAAAAGGGAATGGGTCTGGAGGAAACGAAAGAATGAAAGACTTGTGATTGATGAGATCCTCAAAAAAGACAGAAGTTACACATTTTAAAAACAAAAGATAGCTCAAGAAGTGCTTTTCGGTCATGGTGGTAACAAAGCAGGTTTGCAAGGATGGATATAAAGGGAGATATAAAGAGATGATGAGATACAGTGAATTATGTTCATATAAACAAGATTTGACTATCTTTTTCAGTAAAGCTTCATTGGTAGTAAGCAAGAGATAACAGAATGTCCAAGACTGAAGATAGAATACCAAGTCAAGTACTCTCCTGGAAAGATGGATTTCCAGCAATTTTTCTGAAACTTCAGTATAAGTTATATTAGAATAAAATAAAGAATTTTGTATTTTTATGTTGGCTTGGTCTATTTACCATAGACAAATTCATTTAAAAAAAAAATCTAAAAAAAGAAACAGCATGCCCATTTCTTTGGCCAGACTTAAAGCAAACTTTAAGAATAGGGTGTTTCAAAGTCTCCAATAAAATGGCACTTTAAAAACATCTTTAATCAGAACAGAAAACAGCAATTTCCCTTACTTTTACTGGAAGAGAAGCCAGTCACACAAATTAAACTGAATAATTGTGTCATATAATTCTCGGCAGATATTGAAGTTTCAACCTTCATAATCAATCTCCTAGACAATATGGCTTTAGAGAAGCAGTTTTTAGCAAACAGAAATGTCCCTCTGGGTTTAGTCTGTTTATTTTTTCTTTGCCAAATCTCATTTAGAGCTAGGGTTACTGTTCAAAGACATTACAGCCTCCCAAGATACAAGATCTGTAGGTATGAAGTGGTGGCTGAAAAGAGGAAGCCATCAAGAGCAGGCTTCACGGCAGACACTGACCCCGAGTGGGGAAGCAAAAGGCCTCAGTCTGAATCCTTGCAAGTCAGCTCTATGGCATACCGCCAGTCGGTAATCAATGCAAAACATATTACTGATTGCAACAAGAGCACAAGGCCAGAGTAAAGTGACACTTCCATTAGTCTCTAATAGGAGATAAGCTGCATCACTTCCTTTCCAATCATAACTATTTTGCCAACCTTAATATTCTAAGCACAAAATATTTACATGTTTTGCTTTAAGGAGGAGGATAAGATTTCATGGGGCAATTTGATTTGGGCATAATTTCCCTAATGCTCTGAAACATAAGCTGCCCCCTCCTCAAATCCATTAGTGCTCAGGCCACCCAAGCATTCGGCTTGAACACTGTTGGCTCCCTCACCTCAAATAATGACATTAAACTTCAATGAGTGCTCCAGAACCACTAAACTAACTGAATTCTTCTTATGAGCATCTCAACTCAATAACAGTTAACTAACTAGAGATGAGAAGACAATGTACAAGAACGGTAAGAACTCAAGCAAAGATTGTGTAAATTATTCACAGCTGCAGACCCCTACTAAGAGAAGATACCTGCCTCCTCTCCTACTCTACCATAAAGTTGTCAGTGAAAACTCAAAAAATCTCCATCCTAATGTACAAATAGATATTCTGGTTCTAAATAGAAAATAATTCTTTTACTGGAATTCTTGTATTATTTCATCTTAATAAAGTCTGCAAAAAAAAAAAAAAAAAGAACTTTGTTTTGCTTGGAAGAAAAACATTCTCAGTTGAGGCAGCTACCCAAAATCTGGTATTATGCGATTATTAATACAGGAACTCTAAATTTTTAATAGAGAAAATAACAAGATTAGATATTTTTGTCAGCAAGAGATGAGTTTTTAACAATAGGTTACATGTAGTTTCTATCAATATTAAATAGTATCACTTTTCCCCAAAAGCTAGCCAAAATAATCAGCTTGTAACATTAATACAGCTTTTAAAAAAGGCACCCAATTACACGGTGAATCAAAATTTCAATGTTCTTTAAACATTGAAGAATCTCAAACACTGATGTCAAAATCCAGGTATTCTTATGCTGAATGAGAGTAAAGCCCTACCTCATGTCAATTTCATTGAAAGTGGTAAGCATGGCACATGTATTCTGGGCCTCTTTCAGACGCTGAGCAATGCGTTGACGCATTCTGTTCATCTTTACCTGAAGACAGAAATAAATCACAGAAAAACAGTGAAGACCCTGAACAAATTAAAAGCATGCCTTTTTTCTCTCTCTTCCTGATGAACACATCAGGATAATTTAATTACAAATAATGGGTTATCTTTGAGCAGTGAACCCAAAAGTTAATCAAAACTAATTTTTAGCCAGAAATAATTGCCTAGCTGACACACACACAAATGATATCACAAGGCATCAGAAGTCAAATGTTATAAAAAGAAGTTGTATGACATAGGAGTTTATCTCTGAAACCTCAAGGAAACTAGCAGGATAGATTTTAAGAAACCAGATTTCAACCATCCACAGTAGTGCTACTTGCTAAAGGGGTTTGCGATTTCCACTATAGGTAATCATGACTTATGGCTGTAACTGGCAATTATGGTCATTAGCCAGGATGTCTTTTTTTGAGGTAGTCATTAAGTAAACATTGTGGTCATAAAGCATATGCCATGGTCACAAAGCAAACCCATTGTTTGCTATGGGATGTTTTTTTCCAGAAACTGGAATACCAATTTCCAGAAAAAAAAACTTCATAAATTGCATTCACATGATGGAGAGGGAGGAAGAAGCTGCAATCAGTTGTATATGTGGGCTAATTGCCAAGTGCCCAAAATGCGGTCACATTCGTTGCCACCCCCCCCCCGACATCATACATTCAAAATCAGGTAATAAATAGTTTGTGAGAGTTCAGTCATAAGCGGCCTGTTGTAAAGGGACAATTACCCGTACTGACCACCTGTTTAGAGACCACTAAGAACTTCCTTGGATTCAGCCATTGCCTTTAACTCTTTAGTGTTACTTTGTTACAGCCTTTCATGAGGGTCTTATGAAAATATTTTCTGTTGTACCTCAATGTTATCATATTGCAATTCCTTACAGAAATACATAGTATCCCACCAGACTGAGAAACCTCCAAGTACCCTTTGTTCCAATCTGGCACCTTTGCCAGTCCCAGGTTCCACAGCAGGAGCAGCTGTTGGCGCTGCAGTTGGCTTTATTTCAGACACTGAAAATCAATAGGGAAAAAATGAGTCAATACCAATGCTCTGAATGTAAATGAAAGGCTGTTTGGGGATAATGCCTCTAACTATGTATCATTTCACAATCTTAAGTTCTGACAACCTTCTGTTATATAGGTAGGAAAGCAAGAAGAATATCACCTGGTTTAGCATCAACAGGAAGTGCTGACACTGGGGGCACTGGAGGCATTGTAGTGGGAATTGGTGCTTCAGAAGGAGGTGTTACAGGAGCTGCAGGTGGTGGTGCTGCAGGAGCCACAGGCTCTGCTGTAGGGGCTGTTGCTGGCTTGGCTTTGGCAGGTGCAGCTTTGTAAAAAATTGAAAAAGTATTACATATATGGATAATAGAAACATTTTTTTTCTAGCAAAAAAGTTCTTGGGCCAGAATCCACACCAGTAAACATAGAAGGTGCTGTTTTTCCATTAATGGCACTCATAAACTATTGACATGGCACAACAGTGTGGAAGGTGTATGCTTAAAGCAGCAAAATATGTGACAGAACTATTTCTATTAAATACAGTAGTTTTCAGGATTCTAAAGCTCTAAAATCATCTATTCCTACATGACCCAAATCTTGATCCATGGAATTACCATCTGAAGCCATGTCCCTAACAACAGTCTGGCAGAATCAAGAGAGAGATCCCATTTTAAATAGCTATTTTATTACATTGCTTCCTTTATTGAGTATATAAGCTAGAAATAACAACACCCATAATTAGATCTGATCCTATAGACTATATTCTAAATTGTTCATCTATTCAAATAGAAAGTAATAATTTCATGTCTATTTTCTTCACTTTATTTCCATGTTCAGTTTATGGAAGAGAACAGGTAACCTTCATTTTTGGTCATTTCAGAAAGTAGTTATGATCAGATTCACCAATATAAGTCCTTTACCTGAAACTCAGATTTCTTGTCTATGGCAGTTTTCATTAGGGGAAAAAAGCTGTCCTTGCTTGTGAGTTCAGCATTCCACATTGTACCCCTTGAAAAATGTGCATGTTTTTGTCCTTTGAACAAACTTTACAATCAATTCCCTATACTTGCCAAAAAGGTTTACAATGCATTAATATGAAAAATTGACCCCAAAAGGATGAAAAACAACCTAATTTATGTGATTTAATCTAATTAGAACTTCATGTATATATTTCAATTTATACCACAATTGCATAATGATGTAAGATGAACAGTAACTAAACCAAGTCATCCAGGTAAACAGCTTTTGATCATATGATCCAAATTTACCTCCAGTTTTCCTGAGTTTAAATAAAGGTGTTCCTCCTTCTACTTTCCCTCCATCAGGGACAAGAAGAGCTTCAATTACACCAGCTGCTGGAGCTGGAACCTGCACAGAAGTCTATAAAAAAAAATAGCCATTGAATGTAAGAGGGAGATAAATAAACAAAAAGGTCTGGTCCTGAAGAGAAATGAATGCTACATTCATAGAATACCTCAACAAAAATAATGAAAACGAACTCAGTTCCATGCAAATATCACAACCTGATGAACATACTGGATATCAACTTGCTGAATTTAATTCTCATTTAAAATAATTATTTGCACATTCATTAATTCCATTAAGTCAGTGATATAATGTTTAAGAACCAACTTTCAATTCTGGTGCAGAAATTCCAAGATAAATGAAGGGCATAACACTCTGATAAGTGAAGGACATAGCACATCTATAATTGCTCTTTATATTCAAAAGTTACATTATTAAATTAAATTTACCTGCTTCTACTCAAAAGAATATAAAATAGGGGTCAGCAGAAGACAGTTCATGATGTACTGATAAAAGTGATTTGCAATTTATCAAGAAAAAAGCTTGTATTCTAATTGTTTAGAAAAAGCAGCCCCAACATACCACCAGGCATTCAAAACAAGTTAGATTGTTGAAATAAAGAAAGCATGATAAATAAAAGTGTGTGGAAGGACTATTTTGCAAGATTGGAATGCTCCAATGGATAAAGCACCAAAATAGAACAGCAAAGGCCATTAAATAAATCTTGATTCAACTCTAACTTTTAAAAATGGGGGAAGAGTTATATATATTATTTTTAATTCTTTGATGGAAATGACAGTATTAAATGTGCTTAATACAAAAAGCATGATGCATCTGATGCTGTTTTCTACCTGCAAAGCACTACGTGGCAAAAGGTCCTGCTATTTGAAGGATTACCTGTGGTTCTGCTTGTCTAGTATAATCTGACAGAACTCTAGGACTCATGAATTAAACAGCGTCAAATTTGGGGACTCAGAAAACATGACTTCTCTGTAGCTGTGCCAGCTATCTGGAATAAGGTTCCCTTGAGATCCATATAGCTCCTATCTTGATAATGTTCGGTAAGACTTGAAAAACTAGCTATCTACTGGGGTAGGGTAAATGAGATTCTTCTGTATGTCATATTCTTTGTTGATTGGTTTGCCATCTGGTAATTATTTTGTAGCTACATTTGTACTTATTTCTGTTAATTCTTTGCATTCTGTTATTTTTATGTTACTCATTGGAGTAACATGGAGTCTAGAGTCATCTAGCATCAAATTTTAAACAATCTGAGTAAATAGTACAGATCTGTACTGGGGGCTCTCATGATTCTGATAAGGCCGGTAGATTTCATAACTTGAAAACATTTCCTGGGCTCCAATGTTCACTTTGTCTCTGACAATAATCATTATCATGAATAAGATGACAAAATATTTAGAGTTGCTTTTAGTGAAAAAAATTACCTTGTCTGTTTCAATCTCACATACTACTTCATCTTCTCCCACAGTATCCCCAACAGCTAAAAAAATGAAAAGAACAGGATTTGTGTTGTAGCATTTTCTTTCCTAATTTTTATATACATCTCCTTATGGTGGACTTAAAACATCAACACAGAAGGCATACTTTATTTTGTAAGCAACTGAACTAGTAACCAATAACAGGTCTGATCAATCTTCACCTACGTAATAGGAGTATTCAGAATATATTTTTGTTACTTGAATGTTTAACATATTTTCCTAACAGGCTATGAAAAACATCTGATGGGATGGGGAGAAGATGAGAGTGACTAAAGGAAAAAAAATCCTCTTACCTTTCTCCCACCTGACATCTCCCTCTGTGACAGATTCTGCAAATGCTGGTGTGTTCACTGTGACAACTTCCTCCCCTGTGAAAGATACATGTAATAAAATGCTTCACATTTTGGCATTTCAGCCCTTGAGAACAATGGATAAATACAGTTTAGAGAAAATGCTTATCATTAAGAGTCCCAAATTTAAATACTTCCATATTATCTGTTCTTTTCAGGTGTGTAGACCACTTCCTAGCATTCAATAACCAGCATGGCTATTACTAGGAATTAATTTTTTTATATGTAGAGGAAGATACCATATAACTTCTGTTTGAGGCCATTTCTCTCTTGAATGTAAGTTCAACCCATTTGTTTTCGGGTAATTATTTTTTTCTCTCCCATAAAACCGCAATTGGTTGGCCAGTCAATAAAATTAGTCATCATTTATTCAAACTGATCAAAATAAAATACTAAAAGGACAAACCATACATTTCTCAGGTCAGTAGACTTTTTAGTTTATCTTGTTCTGGATAACATTCGTGCATTGATGATTTTATTAAAAAATACTGCTTGAAGAAGAAAAATGCAGAAATGATGCATTATGCCAGAGTGCAACTATCTGTGGCATTAAAAAACATACATTAAGTCTTACTTAAGATTAGGAAAGATATAAACTAAATTAGGGAACAAGGTCACATGAATTTAGTAGGAAGAAAGTTGGCATGTAGATCAAATGTTCCACTGCCTGCGGGCATCTGGCTTACTTACTGCATACTTTTGAAGTTCTGAAATAGCGGACAGTAAAGACACGAGAACCATTTAGCCTGCAGAGCAAGAAAAGCAATATCAGTGTATAAGTAGTACAGATTTGTATCTGCTGTCTTGATTGACTTGACTGCCCCATCAATATTTTTAACTTGCTCACTGATTCAAATCCTAAAGCATTTCAGGAAGGGATAGCCTGTGAATAAATTCACCTGTGTTTATGTATACATGTGTGCAAGTGCACACAAACATACATACAAACATATTCATATATACAAATTGTTTAGCATAAGATCATAGAAAGCCTAATCACTGTAGCTGAAACTAGATACTATCAACATATCGATGATACCCAAATATTTTTCTGTACTACATCTTCCAATAATGATGTGGCTCCCTTGAATATCAGCTCACATTTGATAATTGGCTGGATGAGGGAAAACAGTATTAAATCGAATCCTGGCAAGATGAGGCTGCTCACTGTACCTCCAGAGGTCCAGCCTTTTCCCAAATGGGCAGATGAAATGTAGGTATGTTATGATTTATCGGACTGCACATTAGACTGCACATAAATAATAGCATTTAGGGATTCTGTATTTACATTTCAGATTGAATGTGGAATTCCACATTCAGAAATCTCAAAAGTATTTTTTTTTAAGATTTGGAAACAGGATGGTAATTAGGGGCTCAATATTCTAGCTATCATGTTATATACTATGTGAATTCCTCAAATAAATTGTAAAACATGGACTACATAGATAATAACCTAATTCAAATACACAAATAGCTTAAAAATTATGTTATTTTTGGTTCAATATCTGATTTGTTCAGGCATAAGGTACTTTCAACCAAAGTGTACCAAAGCCTCTCTGCATTCATAATCTAATTAACAATTGATTCAATAGCAACTAGTTTGAGCCAATTCACTTGCTGACCTCACAGGTTAGATACTTACAAATGCTTCCTGCTATTAGCATATACCAGAGCCTGGCATCGAGAAACCCCTGTAAAGCAGAAAGCACTTTAAGTATCAAGTTATCAAGTCACCTAGTACAGTCATGTATAGAAAAGACAAGATTTAAATGGCATAAAAGTTAGAAAGGACAAGAGTTGATTGTTACTAGAAAAAAACTATAGCTGTTCATACTTAACAATTAATGTATTTTTGAAAAGCCAGCCCCATATTATAAAGTTGACCAAAGAGATAAAGTTAATGTCTCTTAAGAAATAAAGAATATGCTGATGCTACCCAGACTATGTAATGAAAATAAAAGATGCTATAGAATCACTCTATTCAATTAATAGTCTTGATTATCTTGTGTATAGGTTGCTTTAAAGGCACAATGATGCTTCTAGGCTTTTTTTTTAACAATCACACTGCATAGGTCATCTAATTAATGCAATAATTTGCTATTCAAGAACTGGCTTGTAAATGACCACTGTTAGTATCATCAGTGTTTGTCCTTCTCTACTAACCTACTGTAATATAATATCTCTAGCAAATAATGATCCATCCATCCATCTATCTAATCCAGGATATTATATCATGTCTCTGATAAAATGTACTCTTGTCCTTAGTGGTTTCCATCAAAGTAAATTCACTAAATTCTTAAGTGGCCTCAAGGCTTTGCGACTACTTCAGCAGACTATCATATGAGTTTTCCCTCCTCCAATAATAACCATGTTTACAACAAAGTGGTTCAGAAAAAAATATATTGGAAATGTTACATGGAAGATATTGGTTATGTTAAGATCATCTGGAAAAATAACAGGAGTCTTCAAATATGTACAAACCAAACACTGAATAAAGCTCATTTGTTGCTCAAGTAGTAGTGAACCTATGAAAACTTACACACAGCAATTTATGCCAAAATTTATTATCTCATATGTGCTTTTGCAGGATTTAGCAATGCTCTCCAAAAATTTGAGAGTAGAATGAAGATAAACACTAAACTTGATTGACTTAATTAAAAATTAAATATATTAAAAATAATTAATAAATATGATTGGAAAAGGCGCTTTTTAAATGGAGCATCTTGAATACAATCTCAACCAAATGAGTCCGAAATACATGACAGCTGTTTTCCTTTTCATATATATAAATGTACAATGTACAATATTTGCCACTGCTCATTCATAGGTCTTAAGCAGAAACATTTAATACTGAAGTTACCAGGACTTCGACAAAAAAAACAATTTTTATGTTATTCCTTGTTTATATTACTCTAATTCTTGACAAGGATTTCCTCACCGATTGAACCGGCTATTTATTCTACCTAACTATTCTCCAGACTCTTTACCAACACGTACAAATTTTTTTTCAAATTATTTTTAACCGTTTAATTGCCAGCTTATTAAAAGATTTTATTTCTTATTGCATTCTCTAGCAAACTGTTGATGAGATTTTTCTTGTTACAGTTTTATGAAATGCCCAATCCTACATAACACTCACCAGAGAGCCAACGCTTTGCTTGTGGACAGTTTCCCTGCCAAAGAAAAAAATAATAGAAATCACCAGTGCAAAAAGAAGTTAGGAATAATTTGACATGCCCCAAGTCTCACAGAATTCAGTAAGTTTTATTCCATGCAACATAGTTCATACAACATACAAAAGAAAACCTATCTTTTTATCAATAATTTAAAATATTTTGTGAACCGGCCATTGTATTTTGAAAACTAGAGTTTATGACTTAGTTCTGTGTCATTCCTGTTGTTAGTCAACAAACCATGGTCAAAACACTTTATGGCTTAGCATGGGAAATAAGATTGTCAATATGACATGCCTTTTAAGCTTCAATATAAGCCTGCTCTATATTGCAGAATTGAACTTCTTGGATTTAAACAATTATTGACACAAATTATTTTAAGATAGATTATGATTCTTTGATTATTATATTCACATTACTTGTTATACTATGTTTTACTTGGCCATAACAGACTTGAATCATCTGCATTCTCGTCTGTTAACCCTGAATTGCCAGATACAGAGTCAAGATACTGCTTCAGGGTGCCCTCAAATGTATTCTTTCTTCCTTGAATATTATTTAATTTTTTAAAAAGAAGTAGAAGTTTGTATGCCAATATGAAAAGCCTTAGCTACCAACAATATATTTTTCTCTAAAAAATGGTTCAGGACTCCCAAGCTTTCTTTGAAAATAAAAATGTACTTTGTTTGGAATTATGTCCATCCCTGCCACAATCAACAAGTTGGGAAAATAGCATTATTGTACCTTAGTGCTTAAATGGTTCATCCAGCCAGCCACTCACAGAGCCCAATTCGATAGGTGACACCCCTGTACTAAGAGGACATTGTTCCTTCTAATGCAACCAGATTAGTTGGCAATTTTGTTCTATCTTTCTGAGTGTTGGCCAGATCTCTTTTTTGTGTGTCATCCACTTATCAAAATTGTTATTCAGCCGATTCATTAAAAATTGAATAATACTATCCCTAGGAAAGCCTCTACAGAACTCCATTAGTTTTTCAACTCAGCACAGAATCATTAGTGCTGACTTTTATAAGTGGGGTCAGCCATTCACAACTATATGCAAACTACATTTTAAGAACTTGTTAATGAGAATGTCAAATCAACATTGTCAAAAGCTTTGCTGAAATAGACGGATTATATCCACAACATTCCCCTTGTCTGCTAAGCCATTTTATCATATCATGTCTTCCTCACTTGCGGAAGAACTTCACATTCATGAAGTTTGAGAAAACAGATCCATGGATTGATTATGTGCCATCAAGATATGTTTAGTGACTATACAGACTTTCTGCAAGATGATAGATGGCATATCATCCTAAATGTAGATGACAATTACAACATCCATCTAAGCTCTCAACATATACTTGCCGGTCACATCTATCCAATCCATCAGAGCGGGGAGGCAGAGAATGTAGCGGGTCCCATCCCTGAGGGAGATATACATGGTGGAACCCAGAAGAAGGGCCTTCTCCATGGTGGCTCCCTCTCTCTGATCAGAAATTAGAATGGCCTCCACTCTATCACTCTTCTGGAAGGCACTGAAGACCTGGTTCTGCCAGCAGGCCTGGGGAACCTCGAGTGGGATGGAGCCTATCAAATGGCTTGTGTGATCTGCTGTCGTCGGGGCGGGGTGGGAGTTGGGGGGTGATTTTTTTTTCCAGATTTTGTTCTATCGTACTTTATTAATTTATTTGATTCTTGTTAGTTTTTATTGTTTTTTATTTTTTGTTTTAAATATGGTTTTACATTGTATAAGCTGCCTCGAGGGCGAATAGGCGGCAATATAAAATAAATAAATAAACATTATAGTCACATTCTAGTATATTCCGTACTGTCATTTTTTTCTTCTATTTGTAGAAAACTCAATGATCCTATAGACAACTCACTACTCAAGTCTCAAAAGATAAATAATACATAAAGCTGTTCTGGAGGAACAGAACATGTATATTTCATCACTGCATCTTATATCATTTCCGAAATATTTGTTTCTCATTTTGAAGGTGTTCCTTCTGTTTTTCATTTTATAATAATAATTCATCATTGTTTATACTTAGTTTTCCCTATAGACCATTACATTTAGCCTTGCAGATTCCTTCCTTTTTAAATACAGTATACAATACATATAAAAATTATCTGATCATACATTTATATAATATATAGACTGTCCAACTGCCAATATCCCTGGGATGTGTACAATTTAAAAAAATTGCAAAGAAGAAATAATAACACCCCCCCCCCAAACAACACATAATAGAAAATAAATTTATCTAATAGGTTCCCTTTTCATTCTGTCACAAAGCCTGGGAAAACATGACTAATTT
Source organism: Laticauda colubrina (assembly GCA_015471245.1). Classification (NCBI taxonomy): domain Eukaryota; kingdom Metazoa; phylum Chordata; class Lepidosauria; order Squamata; family Elapidae; genus Laticauda; species Laticauda colubrina. Next base: position 27,448,320 of record BLBF01000005.1, read on the forward strand.
GGACCACTCCTCACTTACCTGTAGCCCATTTACTTTTTAAAATTACTTTTTACGTCTTTCTGGACACACAAATCATTCTACATGTACAATAGTGACTTAGGGGGTCTGCTATAATTTAATCATCATTGTTCTCACATATTGTATATTGAGAAAAGAGGTTTTATATTACCTCTCAATATAGGCTGAATGGTGCTACATGAAAGTATACTAAGTTTCCAGTGAAGAAACAGGCTACATCCCAATACTTTTCTTATCACTTCTCAACAGACGCTGTTGAGTGTGTCTATTGTAAAAGAATGAAGAAAAATATAGTGGAGACTAGAGAGCAATTGCACTTTACAGGGATGCTTCTAATGAGCATTGTGCTAGCTTTACAAAGCTTTATGAACACATTTGGGAATAAATCTGAAAGACGTCTTTTTTTTTTTTTTTTAACATTTATTTATATTTCAATTTTTTAAACCTCCCATCTCCTCAAGGCGTACAGAATATGTACACAGTACAAACTTGATGTGATAGCAGGACAATTTTCAGGACAAATGTTGACAACCATCACAAAACAAAACCTCATGATACCCATCCGGCCATATTTAAATTCGCTTTAAAGAGGGAGATTCAATTAAAGCAGGGATGAAAGGCAGCTGGGTGACCTTGGGTCAGTGTCTCACATACACACTTAACTCGGTCCACCTCACAAGGTGGGTGGTGGCTGTTGAGGAGGGCAATAAAAGAGACGGAAGGTGTTCTGGGGATACGTTCGCCAACTAAAGCTTCGCTGCAGAGACCCGTGGCACAAGGGCTACTGAGGGTCGAAATGACGAGAATTCTTTATTTAAACCGCCCCCCACCCCGGTTTCTCTTTCACGTCCCGGGTGCTCCAAGGCGAACCTCGCCGTATTTCATTCAACCTTCAGAGCCACCTTCGCGCCGGGCAAGTATCCTTGCGGAGTCTCGGCCTTGCGAAGCCCCAAAGATTTCCCACCCCCCACTTCACCCCTTTCGAACAGGATTTCGCCCGTTCAACTGGGAAGGCGCTGTGTCCTTGCGACCAGATGGGGGGTGGACCTCCTGGGAGGCACCTTAGAGAACAAGCCGCTCCTCCTCGCGCTTATGATAATCAAGCGCCGGTTAAAACGGGGCCGGGGGAGGGTAACAAAAGCCGACGGTCACCCTCTCCCCGGTGTCCTTGGGAGCCGCTCCCCCACCTCAGCCCCTGGTTCCCAAGCAGAGTGACTTCCCTCCCAGCCGCCCGTTTTTGCCCGCGAGCTACCTGCTGAACAGCGCAGAGGGAGCGGCCGAACACCCGGGCGAAGCAACGAGCCCGAACTAGGGAAACTAACAGCATCGCGGTGGCAACAACGGCAAAAAAAAAAAAAAAAAAGGGAAGGATTCTAGGGCGCGCGCCGGAACCAGGCCCCGGCGGAGGCCGGATGCGACTTGGAACCGACCAACAGTAGTCCAGCGGTGGGGGGGGGACGAATTAAGCGGGACGTACCAATCGAAGCAAACAGAGGGATAGGTGGAATCGTCGTAAGGACTAGCTAAGAGAAAAGAGGAGGGGCGTTGGGGATGGGCGTCCTATGTGGGGAGTTGGTCCTTGAGCGGTGTGTAACTTCTGCATGGAAGTCTTTTTTGTTGTTGTTGTTATTGTTCAAAAGGAGAGGGAAAGTCGCCTGAGAGAAGCAACGAACGAAGCCTCTGCTTTAAACCAGATGACGTTATGAAACAAGCCGCTTCTTACACGGACAATAACCGAAAAGGGGCAACGCGTTTTAATCCAAACCTCAGATTTATGGAGCAGGAGTCTCCCACTTTGGCCCCTTTAAGCCAGGAGGACTTCAACTCCCAGAATTCACCAGGCAGCAAAGCTAGCTGGGGAAGTCTGGGAGTTGAAGTCCTCTGGGCTTAAAGGGGCCAAGGTGGGAGACCCGTTATGGAGGGTGGATCCGCATAGGCGAAATTTCCGCATATGAGGAAATTCGCGTTCTGGTTTCACCATGCAAAATTCCAGCCCGATGCGCTGCTCTCTGTACCGAGCCCTGAGGCTGATGAAACGGGCTGCCTGTTAGCATTTCGATTGCTATTTCTCTTCCTCTCCCACTGAGCATCACCTGCCAACGGAGAGAAAACAGCCAACTGTTCTTAAGGTGGGGTGGGAGGACGATCGGGGTGCCTGGGTGGCTGCTCTGAATGGGCGGTGTTGTCTTTTGTCTGTGAAACGGCATTTCGGCGTATCCAGACACAGCCTGGCTGACACCTGCAGAGGAAAGTGGGCACAAGAAGGTTAAAGCAATTAAAGCACAACTATGCGTTGTTAAACCCACTTCTTTTAGCATGTGTTCCACTAAAATGGGCTGGACTGCATGGTTGTGGCTGACATTTCGATTTTTTTTCAACCCCCATGGATGCCCCCTGATGATGCTGGCAGCAAGTGACTGTAGCTTGTATTGGAAATAGCCAAAATGGCATCCACCTTATCCACCAGTAACTAAACAGTATAAAAGTAGAACCGTGCAAAAGGAGAAAATCTGCAATGCATTCATTGTGGATATAATCAGCAAGACAAAAGTGGTTGTGTGTTTGGAATAGCAGGCAAAGCCAGTGCAACAGTTTGTTATCTGTAACAACATTGTCATTCATAGTATAGTATGTTATTAGGGTATGAAAAATAATAACACTTTCCCACAGAAACCTTCATTTTTCTATGCATTAGTTTGCCACAAAATATCCACGAAACACAAACATTCTAGGAACAATAATTCTTAACCAATAATACTATTTGTCCAGGGTTACTCTACTCTACTCTGGTGTGTATGTGTATGTATGTGTATACACACTTATACTTTCTCACCAGAACTATCGCATCTTCCTGTGTACTGAGAAGATGCAATAGAAGACATGGATTTTGGTTTCTTTTGCATATTCATAGCCTCCTCAGACTGATTGGCTGTTCTTGATTTCCCTCATTCCCATCTGTGACTCTGATACAGTGATAAAGGGATGTCTTTGTTGACAGCTCTGCCCCTTTGTCATTTAACAGCAGGCTTCAGATTCTTTCAAAGACAAGGAAGCCAAGGTGAGTGTTTTATGTCTGGGAACACAAGAAAAGGGATCAGTGTTGGGTAATCTATTGGTGGAAGAATGCTGTATATTTTCCCCTCCTTAGAAGTTTGACTATATATTTGTAAATTCACCTATTTGTCATGCTTTTTCTTGTAAATTAGTTTTCTTTGTATTATTTTTATAACTAGTTCTGAGGTTATCTTTGATCAAAGTTACTTTTCATCATTAGTGGCATCTTATTTGATGTGGCTCAAAACCTCATAACCAGATATTGAGAGGTTGTTTGGGTGAGAACATTAAACTGTAAAATGATTTATTGTTAAGTATTTGTATATTTGTCTTCATTCAGAGAAGTAAGCAAGGTATGGGAGTGCAAGTGAGCATTCATAAAATTAATGTAGTTAATGAGCATAAATTAGGAGATTGAACTAATTTATGTCATATTCCAAAGTAGTCACATTCTTGGAATCCAATTCAGCAACAAGACTCCAGTATCTTACAGAAAAAGTACATAAAGGGATCCAGCAGATACGTACAGATTGGGGGGGGGGGATACCCAATAAACCTTTTTCATTTTAGAATAGTTTCAAGGATTGCAAAATGTCATCATAATACTGATGAGATCCAGCAATACTTTTCAATGACATTTGGAACAGAAAAGTCAATATCCTGTACAACCTAGACATGGATGAGGTCCAGTAAAACTAACTTGGAAAACCTGATAAAATAGTGGCATTTGGATCAAATATTCTTTGGTCTTAAAATTAGAGAAATTATTTGATATGAATCTTCTGCAATTTGAAAGTGCTGCCAAGCTATCATTGTCAGCTGGATACTGACCTTAATAACTATGATCACCTATTGTTAATCTAAATTGGTATACAAGATCTGCCTATTTCTGGACAAGACACTGGGCTACAGTCATTCCAACATTTTATATAATCTCAAGAGGGATGCTTTTATTATAGTCTGTGTTGCTGCTGTGAGGATTTATAGTGCAAAGAAACATTAGCTGAGTTACTGCTGACATTCCTTATTGTGCACATGTTGGATCTGTGCTAATAATCTACATGAGTGATCAGTATGCTATTAATTCAGCTTCAGCATATGGGGTAGTGGAGATAAAGCTAGTCAAGCTTGATTCCTGGTGATATCAGCGTCACCATGAGCAGTCATGCTTTCTTCTGGATGTTTTTTGATTCTCACTCTAGTTTATAGTCCTGATATTCTCTAATAGTTTTTGATCCAAGTACTGATTTCACTGGCCTCTGCTAAGCTTCTAAACTAACTCACAAATAGTTTATATTTACTTTATTATTGTTTCAACTTAATTAACAGAAAAGAAATATACGTGTGAATAATGCAAGATAATATTAACTTTTCCCCACAAAAAGCAGGGAAAACATGCAAAATTGAAAACAGTTCCCCAAAAAATGATTACAATTTCTTCCTGTCCCATTTGTCAAAAACTAATCAAAACACAAAAGGGACAGAGAAACAATAAAAGAAATGACTAATTCAAATAGTACAATATCAACAATCTATATTTGCACATCAGTTTTCAATATTGTACAGCTAGTCCTCGAGTTACAACTATTCCGTTTGTGAATGTTTGAAGTTACAAACTTCACTGAAAAAAGTAACTTCTGACTATTTTTCAACTTATGATTGTTGCAGCAACCTCACCCCCCCCCCCAATCATGTGATCAAAATTCAGGGACTTGGCTTCTGGCATGTATTTGCGACAGATGTGCTATCCTGGGCTCATGTAATCAGTTTGCAACATTTTCAGCTGACTTCTGACAAGCAAAGTCAATGGGGAAGCCAGATTCACTTAACAATTGTGGCAAAAAAAAGTTGTAAAATGGGGCAAAACTCATTTAAAACTGCCTGGTTTAACAAGAGAAAATTTGAGCTCTGTTGTGGTCATTAAGTCTAGGATTACCTGTATTATCATTTTTTTTAATAGATCCCATGTCCAAAATGTCCAGAAATCTTGGTACATTCCAAGAATATATATTCAAGAAGATAAATGATATAGTGAGAAATCAGTTAATCCTATCACACTGTGAACCTGATAGCAAAGATTACTTTCTTCATATTCATCTACAAGCCCCTCTTTAGAAATGTTTTAAACCTACTAACTTGGGCAAGATGTAACATTGATGTAACATTAAAATGTAGATTAATGTGCTGTTTTTCTTGCATTGACTATTTTATTTGCAGAGTCCTCAATATCTGATCGTTTGTACACTGACAGTTAATCACACGTGTTTACAATACTAAACATATTTTACTCTTTCTTTGTGCTCCAGATTCCTGGCTAATTAAAGTATAAAAAACAAAGTCCCAAGGCACCTGTGCTCTCAAAAACAAAAGTTGCATCTCCCTCTACAATTGTCGGTGTCTTACTAGATATTAGTTCTTTATCCTAAAAGAAGAAAGAGATATGAATGTGAATAGTATTGCTAATCAATATAATTATATTCCTAGTTCTGTATGTGTAGATGGACAAAAAGGAGAGTTTTGTACTGAAGGAAATTATTCTTTTCTCCCTCCTTATTATGAATCTATCATATCATATCTTCTTAATCGGTCAGAATTAAATAGTGAGCTAGATATAAGCTTTCTTCTGCCCTGCTCACAGAAAACTGAGCACCCATCTTCTAAGGAAGCTATTGCCATGAGTCCATTGCCTGCCTGTGGCTTTGGTAACACAAACCAATTCCACAATGAACAACTACAAGCTAAGAGGGCTAGAGTGGAAAATATTATCCAGGGAATGAGTATCATGCCAAACCCAGTAGTGTCCGATACTCTGGGGGAACAGGATCACAATTTTGAGAAAGGAAAGGAAAGCAGTAGACAGAACAAGAGGAAACAGAAACTTCCTCAACAACAAAGTTTGCCAGGAATTTCCCTAACAAGACCTCATAGAAGCAGCATCTCAGCAGAAGAATTCCTTCAGGTGAAGAAACAGCTCCATGCTTTGCAACATCAGTTGAAGCAACTTGGGGAGAAGTTTCTTCAACATGATGAGGAAAATGATTCTGATCCAAGCCAAGAAAGTATAGAGAGAGCTATGGGCTTGTTGAAGAAGTATGGTGGAAAGACAGACACCAACAGTCAAGTATTGTATTGCGACCAACCTAAAGATTATTTATGGAAAAGCACACCCAGAGTAAGAGACCTTGTGCTGTCAGAGAAAGAAGATATAGGCATTCAAAATTTGGAAGAAAAAACACTTTCAGAAATATTAAAACAAGAATTAACACAAGTAATGATACACGCTGTAGATTCCGTTTTGAAAAAGATCTTGCCTAAATCATCGAGACTTCCATCTCATTTGCCCAATAATTCCATAGGGACAGCTCTTGGAAGAAATATACCCAGTAAGTGGCTTCCTAAGATCTCTTCTCCTAAAGGTCCTATATCATTAATCACAGAAAAATCACCAGGCTATCCTATTCATTCCATCCATACAAAAACGGAGAGAAAACCTTGCCAGGCACCAGAGAATTACCCCTTGATCTTGACCTCTGACGTTCAAGAAAATGGCATTCTTAGTCAAATGCTATTCTGTGGTCAAAAAGGCCATTGGGAGAGTCCTCCTCCAAAAATGGTATCTCCTGAGTCTTCAGAAGTGCCATGGCAACCAATCAAACCATCAGGCATGAAACAACAATATCCACCTCGCTTGGAAAGTTTGGCTTCTCTTCCTTCTACAAATGCAATGCTTGCTGAAATGCATGCCATGGTGGATGGAGTGTACTTCTCAGCAAGAAATATATCCTTTAGGGGTCTTTAAAACATCTTTGCATTTATGGTAGGAGAGACAGCTTGCATGTAGCACATTAGTACCCATTTAATATTCCCCAAACATTTCTGAAGTGGTTAGAGTCCATTTTTCCTGTCACTTTGAATCAAACAAGGACTTTGTTTGTCCCATTTTGTTCCCTTAAAAAAGTGACATTGCACAAAAAAGATTGGGCCTATTTTTGCCAATGGGAAAGGGACAAAAGGCAAGACTTAAGACATTGTTCCCTTTGGAACCTCCAAAAACATTTTGAAATGTTTTATTTCTGCCTATAGTCACATTCCTTTAGTTGCTATTTGTCAAACAGATTAATGGTACATTATTTGTAAGAAAGATGCCTGAATGCTATTACCTTCAACTGAAGCCTGAATTGTGCTATTTCCTTCTACTCCGTAAAATGAATTTAAATGCCTGCTAAAAATAAAAGCTGCCACTAGATAGAAATGTTACACAATACTGGAATATACCCAAGGGGTACTTTTATGACAATGAGTTAACTGATTTCTACTTTTATCAATCAGGTGAAGCATAAAATCAAAAATAGGTCTCTGTTGCTAGTCCCCATTGCATGGGATTAAGATAATATTTCCATTATATTCGCACTATTGGGCATCTTTATGTTCTGGCAGGGACATCTCCCTTTAGGTGCTAATCTATATTTCTGTATTTAGGTGCTAATCTGTATTTCTTCACATGTCTTCCAAGATGACATCTTAGATTTTTTTCCTCAAAATCCCACTTGATAACATTGCTATTGTATTGATACACATCGATAGAAAGGAATCTCATGGGGACAACATGTAGCATTTATTGGGCTGCATGCAGAGTATCTGATTTGTGGAGTACAGTAAAATATGAAGCATACTGGGCTTTCAAGTAGCATCTGCTCCTGGAAACACTTTAAAGCAAAAAAAAACAAAAACACGTTTTCTTAGGCTAGCATGTGAGCTGTCTGAAGCTGATTTCTAATTGCAGAAAAAGTTGTTTTTAATGTAAGGCATTCCCAATAGATGCTACACATCCTGCCCTATGCATCTAGATAGTTGTACATCCCCAAGTTGGGCAAATATTTTTTCCTTGACTCCAGATTAAATCCAGGAAGCATTGACCCCAGGCCATCTGAAAAAGGCTAAACTGATGTTCTTCTTCTCACGCTATCCCACATCTTCCCTGTTGAAAGCTTATTTTCTAGATATACAGGTAAGCTTAACTTTAATATATTTCATTGCTTAAAAGATTCTCCTAAATCCTCTTTAGCAGAGCATGGATGCTTGTGAAAACTGGAAAGGTAAGCTAAGATGATGCAAAAATTAAGTACCAATCATATTATGCCCAAGTGTGTACAAAATGCTTGCAGATTGACACTGTACACATGACCTTTGTTGAATGTCCACTTGTTCAGAAACTATTTGAACCTGTATAAGCACCAATAAAGTGATACTTATGACCTCCTCGAAGTTCTGCCTGTTGCAATATCCCTCATGTGATTGCTATTGGCTCATTATTATGAAATTGTAGCATCCTTCTGCAACTATCTCTCTCAGCTTCCTACAACCAAAGTCAATGGGGAAGCCAGCGGAAATTTTCAAGTGATGACAATCCAGAGTGATTTGCTTAATGATGGTAAGCCAAAGACCTGGAATTTCTGCCAATAAGTTCACAATCATGTGACATCACACTTTATTACCATTTCTTAGTAATGGAAATTTCAGGCCCAATTACTTCATTATGAAAGGACTACCTATGTGGGGAACGTTTTTGGTGCATACACAGATATAATACAATATAGTGTCCAGAGGAAACAGAAGTTAGCATATGTTATTTATAACATTACTACCCGATAACCAGGCGTTGCCTGGGTATTTACCGTATATACTCGCATATAAGCTGATTTTAGAACGCTTTTTTTTTTTTTTTTCAAATTTGGGGGTCGGCTTATATGCGCATAAATCTGATTTCTGACACAAATGACATGACGATATGACACCACTTCTCAGATCATGCAATATCGATATTACCATACAGCGATATATACTTACAGCACATTTCTTTTTACTCTGGGTGCCTCCATTTTGCTTTTTCTCCCACTGGATATAACACGCTCTGATTGGTTAGTTATTCACGTGACCGCTGTAGTGTTTGCGATCGTCACATGCAGCTTTGTGTCCAGTTTCTCTGCATTCAGTAAAATTCATTAAAATATACCCATGTCTAATGTTAAAAGAAAAAGAATGTCTTATGCTGCTTCTTTTAAACTAAAAGTAGTGAAGGCTGCAAAGGAAACAAGCAACCTTGAAGCAGCAAGAACCTTTGGAGTGGATGAGAGCAATATTAGAAGATGGAGAAAGGATAGCACATTGGATTGCACCCCCAGTTCAAAACGTACAAAAAGAGGGCCCAAAGCTGGGCAATTCCCTGCAATGGAAAAGCACATTCTTGAGTGGTCTGAGGCTCAAAGGCAGAATGGCTACAGTGTGTCTAGATTGGCTGTGCGCTTACAAGCATTGCAGATGGCCAAATCTGGAAAATACCAAGGTACCTCAACCTTCACTGCTTCCCCGGGCTGGTGTACAAGATTTTTGAAGAAAAGGTGATGAACTTCCAACGTTTCGTGATAAATAAAGGAAAGATTGGTGATTTTCCTCTCAGCAGGATTGGCAATATGGACGAGACCCCTATGTGCTTTGACATGCCAAGCACTAAAACACTGAACCAAAAGGGTGAAAAAACAGTTCTTATTAAGACAACAGGGCACCAAAAAACCCATTTTACAGTGGTGCAGAGTTGCACTGCAGATGGGGTGAAGCTACCCCCGATGGTAATCTTCAAACAAAATACCCCTCCAAAAGACAAATTCCCCAGTGATGTGCTCATCCATCAGCATCTCAAAGATGGATGGATGAAGAAGGCGTAATGTGGGTGCGCAGAAATGGAGGTCTTCTCAAGAAACACTCCATGCTAGTCTGGGACCAATTCAGAGCTCACCTAACCGAAAAGTTAAAAAGGAGTCTAAAGGAGTCAAACACCGTTCAGCCAGTCATACCAGGAGGGTTGACTGGAATGCTACAACCCCTAGATGTCAGCCTGAACAGACCCTTCAAGACACACATGCGAAACCTGTGGACACAGTGGATGGCAGATGGCAAGGCTGAACTAACAGCCAAAGGAAACTTCAAACGTCCTCCTTTGCCCACAGTTGTGTCTTGGGTGAAGACTGCATGGGATATGATTTTACAAGAAATGGTACAGAAATCCTTTTTAAAATGTTGCATCAGCAACAAATTAGATGGCACTGAAGATGATGTTGTATGGCAGGAGGATAGCAATGAAACTGAAAATGAAGACAGTGATGAAGTGGCAGAAAATGAAAATGAAGATCAAAGATGAAGAAATGTGGGATGAAGATAATGTCAAATATGCATTGGAGGACTGGAAACATCTCTTTGGGGAATCTGAGGACGAGGGTGATGGTGAGGATGAATTTGAAGGATTCCGAGACACTGTTTAATTTGTGAAAATAAATAAAAGTAAAACACAACAATAATGGCTTTTATTCTCATGAATGCTCTTCTGCAAGCTTTTGCTATGATAAGTGCATTTATTACCATTATATAACATCAGATTCTTTACATACCGGGTAATTAACTTAATACTGTTTCCTACACAAATGCTTTGATAATGAACCTTCATCAGTGCATTGCATATTGATACTTTTTTGTTATCAGCCCAAACAACACACCATGGTATTTGGGGGTCGGCTTATATGCGAGTTTTTGCAAAATTCCTCATTTTGGGGCAGTCTTTTAAGGGTCGGCTTATATGCGAGATCGACTTACATGCGAGTATATACGGTATTTATCCCAATCCTACATTAGACAGGAAAATCCTGTAGTTGGGACTCACTCTGTTGTACTGTCTCTCACGCAGCGTTGCAAGTCTTCTATTCCTCTCCTTGGGAGTTTATTGTCTATGCTGGTATTTCATTTTTTTATTGCACTTGGCCAATTGCCTGACGTTTCCTTGGGGGGCTGAGAGAGAGTCCCCTTGTGGAGTACTGGAATACTGTGAAGCTGTTACCATGGCAAGTCCACTGTGCTGTACAATAGAAGTCATTTTAAGGCACCTCCCCAAGGGGTGTTAGGAGTGTCTTACTCCCACAGTATTTGTTTCCAGAGGGTAAGTCATCTGTATACCACGTTTGGTTAAAAGTGCTTGAGGCGTCCCAGAGTTATGCTGGAACACACACACACACACATTTATATAGATAGATAGATAAATTGCTCTTTTTAACAGTTAACTGCTCTTTTTAACAGTTTACTCGCTGTGTCACCTCCCAGCTCATCAAGTGGTTTAGCAATTTCCGTGAATTTTATTACATCCAGATGGAAAAATTTGCAAGACAAGCTCTCTTGGAAGGAATTACAGAATTCAGCAATCTTATTGTTACCAGAGACTCTGAGCTCTTCCGGATCCTTAATGTCCATTACAACAAAGGCAATGATTTTGAGGTAAGACTATATTTGAATAGCATAGAAAAAGCACAGTCCACAATCTCTTCAAATCAGAATACCAGAGATATCACTTTAGCTTACCATTATTATTTATTATGAATCTAATTAAAGCCCATGTCACACTGAGCCAACGGATGCAAAGAGGATGTAAAACGGACAAAAAAACTTGCCATCCGTTGGTTAACGCGATGTATCCGTTCTGTACTCACTGCCTCCATTTTGCTTCCCCTCTATCCGTCCAGCATCCGTTTATGGACGTTTCATCCGCTCAAAAAGTTTTGGGCTGCCTAAAACTTTTGCGCGGAAAATGTATCCAGTTCGTCCGTTCCGCATCCGCTATGCATCCGCTACGCATCTGTTACTCATCCGCTATATCCGCTAGGCATCTGTTCCGCATCCGCGCAACGCGCATCCGCCCGGACGCAGGGAGGAAGCGGAACGGACGCAGAACGGATGCAGAACGGATGCCTAGCGGATGCAGCACGGAAACAAAGCGTTTAAAATGGAAAAAACGTTCGCAGAGGGGACCTATCTCGGATATTAAGGATGTCTACAGGATGTCTAGAGGATGCCTAGCGGAAAACCTATACTGCCTATAAAAAGGGGGAGCAACTCGCCTGCATCGCACTTTCAGAACAGCAGCCCAGCGGTGCAGACCTCTGCAGCCTTCATCTGCCTCTTCCTGTTCCACAGCATCCAGTCATGTCCACCGTGGATTGTAACAAAGTCCTTTCGGTAGCCACCATCGTTCTGCAACAGTGCGAAGCCATCTGCAGGCTCTGTGAACTCTACTGCGAGAAGAAAAGGAGCCACCCAAAAAGAGTCTGGGTCCAAAGATGGTTCACCAGTAGAGCGGAGGACGGACTGTACAACAAGCTGATGGTGGAGCTCAGGAGCGAAGACACTCGGGTGTTCCAGAACTTCATGAGGATGCCTCCAGCCATGTTTGACGAAGTTGTGCAGTGCCTGACACCAAGGTTGACCAAGGCAAACACCACCTTCCGGGCCAGCCTGGAACCTGGGCTCAAGGTGGCACTCACTCTGCGCCACCTGGCCTCAGGGACCACCTACAGGAGCATGCAGAACAGCTGGAGGGTGCCATCCAACACCATCAGCATTGTGGTCAGAGAAGTGGTGCAGGCCATCATTGAAGAATACATGGAGGAGCTCCTCAAGTGCCCCTCCACTGAAGAAGGATGGAAGAAAGTTGCAGAGCAGTGGTATCAGAAGTGGAACTTCCCCCACACCGTTGGAGCCATAGATGGCAAGCACGTGGCCTGCAAAGCGCCAGCCAAGTCGGGGTCCACTTATCACAACTACAAGGGCTTCTTCAGCATCATCCTTTTCGCCATGGTCGATGCTGACTACAAGTTCATGTACATCGATGCTTCAGGCAACGGCTCATCTTCCAATGCCCAGGTATACAACGACAGTCACCTCAAGGAGGGGCTGGAAAGCAACCTCATCGTGGGCTTCCCAGATCCAGAACCCCTGCCCAACGACACACAAGATGTGCCCTACTTCATCGTGGGGGATGACGACTTCTCCCTCACAACCTACCTCCCCCACAACCTACACCTCCAAATGCCTCACCCGTGAAGAGAGGATCTTCAACTACAGGCTGTCCTGGGCAAGGCGGGTGGTGGAGAACGCCTTTGGCATCCTGGCCAACAGGTTCCAGGTACTTCTCACCACCATGCAGCATTGCCCAGAGACCGTGAGGAGGACCGTGGAAGCTTGCTGCATCCTGCACAATCTCATGCGCACCCGCTACCCAGTCTTGCAGAACAGGCTCGTGGACCTCCAACAAGCCAATGGGGTCATGGAGCCTGGGGAATGGAGGCAAGGGCGAAACCTGATGGACACTGAGGATGTGCTAGGCCCCAACAGAGCCTCAAATGAAGCGAAGAAGCAGCGCAACCTCCTGAGACAATGGTGCAACTCCCCAGCTGGAGCAGTGGAGTGGCAAGACAGGATGGTAGATGCTTAATGGATGCTTCCTTCAGCCTGTCTCATCACACGGATGAGATTGGGCCATGTATGTTTGGTTGGCCTACAATGAACAGGGCGTTTAATAAAGAGTTGTGTTTATGTTGACATGTGTGGATAATTATTACATTATTATTGATAATAAAGGGCCGTAGGTGTGGCACCTGGGAGGGTGGACCATACAGTCCCACAATGCTTGCACTGGAGGTTTATCTATCCCACAGCTATTACCCATTCCAAAGGTATCCCTGCCCATCCCACAGCTATCTTAACCCATCCCACAAGCATGCAAAGGCTTAAACCATTTCTAAAAGTTTCCAGCAAGACTTTATGAAAAAAAAGAAATGAAGCAAGTGTGTGAATCAAAAATAGACTTTACTAACAACAAGCTATCAGACAAAAATGAGTCTCTGGCACTCCTCTTGGTCGCTCAATCTCACGGCTGAAGGGTCCAGGTGCTGTGGAGGTGGCTGGTGCTGGAGTGCTTGTCAGCAGCTCCTCCTCCAGAAGCAGAAGCAGCAGAAGCGCCAGCCCCAGAAGAGCGAGTCCGTGCTGCAGAAGCCCCAGCAGAACCAGAGTGAGGGCCAGGGGGCGGGATGGTAGCCCTGTCCCTCTTGCCAGGGCTGGCAGCAGATGGCTGAGGCTTGCTGTGCTTCCACATAGTTGTGGGGTTGCTGGCTGGCAGGGAGGCTGGCAGGAACTGAGGCTGGCACCAAGGCTGGCAGGCAGGCACCAAGGCTGGCAGGCAGGCATGAACCAAGGCTGGCAGGAAGGCTGGCAGGCAGACATGAACCAAGGCTGGCAGGAAGGCAGGCAGCAAGGCTGGCAGGCAGATCGACTGGCAGCAAGGCTGGCAGGGAGGCTGGCAGCAAGGCTGGTAGCAAGGCTGGCAGGCAGACATCCAGACAGGGCAGGCAAGGCAGTCGATGTGTCTGGCAGCAGGTCTTTCCTCTGAATGGCGTCCTGCTTCCGAGCTGCTTCTGTTTTATCTGCGGGGCTGACGCAATGCATCCTCTCCGCATGCGCAGTTAACGCCAGGCATCCGTTGGGCTTCCGCTGTGCATCCGCTGTGCATCCGCTTCATCCGTTCTGCATCCACTTCGCTGAGGCCCCCCGGAAGCCCTGCGGATGTGCCACCCACTCCCATCTGCTTCCATCCGCTGGGCTTCCTGTTATCTGCTCCGGTTATGCAAATTTTTGCCCCTTTTGAGAGCGGATAACAACAGATGGAACATTTTTCTCGTCCGTTGTGTCCATTTTGCATCCGTTGGCCAGTGTGACATGGGCTTAAGGAAGCCCTGCATCTGAAAAACTTGTGATCCTAGTTACATTGTACTATTTAGAGACTTATTTTGAAATGCTACCTGAATTATCTAATAACAGATGTTTCTATTCCAAATACATTCAATGAGGTAACAACAGTAGCTGCTTAAATTATAACCACATCATGCTGTGTAAATACTTGAGCAGTTGTTCACATATATAATGTTCTCTATGCTTGTTCTGCTACTGTCGAATACACAGCCCTGCCTGAATGCATACTGGATTCCTGTCATATTTGATTAAGGAGAAGCTGAACACTATGTATGTTTTTGTTATTCTGAGGATGGATTTTTATATTTATGTTTTACATTGTTAATCATATAAAGTTATTTAGAGAACAGGTACATAATGGAATAATTAAGATACTTTGAATGGATGAATCCCTGCTTGGTAGGATCCAATTCTGATGTTAAACAATAAATGACTAGAGGAAGGTTTTAGGACCAAGAATTGACCATTATACCAGTTATGGTATAAAATTAATGGTACCTTGGAGAACATAGTAGTTTCTAGCAAACATTGCAGTGCAATAGTTTTACTAAAATGAAGCTGATTGTTGACCATACAGGTGTCAAATTAATAAACTTTTCCTAAAGTTTTCACTCTATCTTTACAGGTTCCTGATGGTTTCTTGGATGTTGCCAGTCTGACCCTTCAGAAGTTCTTTAGTGCTGTCAGAGCAGGGCAGGATTTGGATCCTTCCTGGAAAAAACCAATTTACAAAATAATTTCCAAACTTGATCGTGAGATCCCAGATATATTTAAATCCTCTAACTGCCCTAAGGAATTCACCCAAGATTAATGTACAGTGATCATGGAATATGACTGAAATGATTCTACATTTACTGTTGTGTAAGTTTTGACTGTATACTAACCCAACAGTTTCTCTGAATCATCAGAGAAAGCATGATCGGTATTCTAATATTCTATAAATATATGAAAGGGACATTTTGGGACTGTCTACAGAAAGGTTTTCTGGTGTATCCTTAGTTGTATGTTTCATTACTTTTTTATTAAACTATGTAAGCAAACGTATAGCTGCCCATCTACCAAAAGGAACATTCTGCAGCAACAGAATATAGTACCATACACTAAAAAAGATGATGAGACTCCAATAAAAGTTCAAGTGTTTTGAGCTGCTCAAAACTTTTGAGCGGAAAATGTATCCAACGCGCCCATTCTGCATCCGCTAGGCATATGGGGGACATCCGTTCTGCATCCGTTGTCATCTGTTACGCATCCGCTATGTCCGCTAGGCATCCGTTGCACATCCGCGCAACTCAAATCCGCTCCAGCGGTAAACGGACGCAGGGAGGAAGCGGAACGGACGCAGAATGGACGCGCAGCATTAGTAGCACGGACGGAGAAAGGATGAAAGCGGATGCAGCTCGCAAACAAAGCATAAAAATGGAAAAAACGTTCGCAGAGGAGACCTATCCGCTCTCATCCGCTTCCATCCGCTAGGCTTCCGTTCCGCATCCGCTTTCCATCCGCTCCCCGCATCCGTTCCTTTCCGTGTTATCCGCTCTGGTTATGCAAATTTTTGCCCCTTTTGAGAGCGGATAACAGAACATTTTTCTCGTCCGCTGTGTCCTTTTTACAAACGTTTTGCATCTGTCGGCCAGTGTGACAGGGCCTTAAATAATAAGCGGGCATCAGATTTATGCAGCGTGCAATTTGGTCAATTTACCTCAGTCCACGCAGAGCAAGGATTGGACTAATAAACAAGATTAGAAAGAGTTCACACCACTGGAAATCGGCCACCAGCTATATTGTTTTACTTTTCAGCACAACCAGTAAAATCATAACTTAGCAGGCGGTCCGCGGAAGCCCGAAAAATCCAAGGAGGCGGGTATACGGCCTCCGCAGAAAGCCAGCCGAGCGAGGCACCGGCCGGCCCACGCGGTCCCCGCGGCGAAGGGTCGACAAAGAGGAGGAGCTCCGCGGGCCGTATGCAGATGAGGCACCGGCGCCGGGCATTGTGGGGAAGCGGCAAGCGCGGCGCACGGAGGATCGCGGGTGCGCGTGTGTGCGTGCCCCCGCGGCCTCCCCTCGCGGTGTTCTCAGCAAGTCACCGTTTGAGAAAAGCGTGTTCGGGAGGACCTGGGCGTGGCAGCGCGGCTCACCGTGAGGTGAAGTGATCGCGGCGGTGGTGGGAAGGGTTCCCGGCGCGAAGCAAAGCATACTTACCTGGCAGGGGAGATACCTTGATCACGAAGGAGGTTTTCCCAGGGTGAGGCTCATCCATTGCACTCCGGGTGTGCTGACCCCTGCGATTTCCCCAAATGCGGGAAACTCGACTGCATAATTTGTGGTAGTGGGGGACTGCGTTCGCGCTTTCCCCTGATCTCTATGGTCAAAAGACAGAATTGTTTGTTTTCTGGTGATGGTTCTGATGCGATATTTTTGTCCTGCTTGGAGTTCATAAAAGCCGGGGACCCCGGCGGCCAAGTTCACTGTTTAAACGGGTGTGAAAATAGGATGCTGTGGTTAACAACCGCAGGGATCCGGAGGAGGTGTCTCAATTTTGTTATAGCCTTTATGAGAGAATACTGTATGAAACACAGGGAAATATACAATACTGGATCAAACAAAATCAATATATCTAGGTATAGTTTTCTCGAGGTTTGATCATTCGGGGAAAAACGTTTTAGTCTGTTTCTTATTCTTTTTAAGAAAGTAAGTAGAGAAACAACCAGGGTGTTTTCCCATGGCAAATGACTATCTGCAATTTTTGTGTCGTCCTCACTAGTTCTGCTTCATCAATTGCTTCCAGCATTTTCCTCGATCAATACTGATTGGAAAGTTGCTTCTGGGTCAGCAGGGCCTTGGGTTTTGCTTCTGCAGATGGACCATAGGTTAGCAATGACCCACTGTAAAAGCTGGGCTTTTATAGTGCATTTTGAATGTTTTGACAATGCCTTGGTTGAGAGGTTGAATTTTTGATCGATTGTTTGGAGGCAGTAAGATGATTAACTTGGGGACGTTAGGACAATTGTTCACTCCAAGGAGAACAGACCATTTCTTATTTCTTGGTGAACACTCCTCAAATAGGGCACCAATCACCCATACAGATTTGTTAGATTTCCAGATGATGGGAAGGTCTTTGGGCCGCAGGTTCTGGAATGAGTGTGGCTTTGCCAATTTACCAATCACGAAAGGTTTTAGGTTCTCTCCAGTTAAGTAGCACACAGCAGAACTGTGAAACATTCTTTATAAAGTTTTCCACTCTTACAATTGCCCCCCCCCTCATAATGAAGCTCTGTGAAACAAATAAGATCCTAATGCTGGGAATGATTGAGGGCAATAGAAGAAAGGAACAACAGAGAATGAGGTGGCTGCGTGCAACAGGCGTGAGCTTAAATGGACTCCAGAAGATGGTAGAGGACAGGAAGGCCTGGAGGAACTTTGTCCAAGAGGTTGTGATGGGTCAGACATGACTTCACAACAACATAACGAAGCTCCTTTCAGGCATTGCCTTGAAAAAGTCCCCACACTCATCAGTGTTAAAGGTACCTCTAAAAAAATATTGTATTATTTCATATTCTTAAATTCATTGCTACCAATTCTGCATTTAACTTTTCTTGTATTTGGTGCAGACTGGACTCAAATAGTACTATACATTGAAGTCCAGGTAGTCAATTTACAACTTAGAGGTGGTCAATATAAGGTGGTTGGCTTTCTATTGTGTACGTTCAATCTATGAAAATTAGGTCATCTTAGGGAGATGGTCAACTATGGAGGTTTTACTCTAAGAGATCCCCTACTACTTGACAGCAAAGGCAGGGGGCTTTTTACCAAGGCCTGAACACTGGAAATCAACACTTAAGCTACTAATGATTAGTTGTGTAAAATAAAATATGGAGTTTTATTGAAACAGTCTGGAATTCTACTGTGAACACAAGTGTTTAGGATTAAAAACAAAACGGTTTTTTAGGAGAGTTGCTTCACATTGTGGAGACGTGGAAGCACTTGCAAGGTTGTTCCTTCAATGATTTTCACTGACGAAGTTTCCTCAAAGTTACCACAACCACCTCTTTTCCAAAGTAAAATACGAATTCGACAATCCATAAAACGAAACTCCGCAGCGATACAGAAAAAAAAAAAAAAAGCACAATCCTGTCTTTTGACCATAGAGATCAGGGGAAAGCGCGAACGCAGTCCCCCACTACCACAAATTATGCAGTCGAGTTTCCCGCATTTGGGGAAATCGCAGGGGTCAGCACACCCGGAGTGCAATGGATGAGCCTCACCCTGGGAAAACCTCCTTCGTGATCAAGGTATCTCCCCTGCCAGGTAAGTATGCTTTGCTTCGCGCCGGGAACCCTTCCCACCACCGCCGCGATCACTTCACCTCACGGTGGGCCGCGCTGCCACGCCCAGGTCCTCCCGAACACGCTTTTCTCAAACGGTGACTTGCTGAGAACACCGCGAGGGGAGGCCGCGGGGGCACGCACACACGCGCACCCGCGATCCTCCGTGCGCCGCGCTTGCCGCTTCCCCACAATGCCCGGCGCCGGTGCCTCATCTGCATACGGCCCGCGGAGCTCCTCCTCTTTGTCGACCCTTCGCCGCGGGGACCGCGTGGGCCGGCCGGTGCCTCGCTCGGCTGGCTTTCTGCGGAGGCCGTATACCCGCCTCCTTGGATTTTTCGGGCTTCCGCGGACCGCCTGCTAAGTTATGATTTTACTGGTTGTGCTGAAAAGTAAAACAATATAGCTGGTGGCCGATTTCCAGTGGTGTGAACTCTTTCTAATCTTGTTTATTAGTCCAATCCTTGCTCTGCGTGGACTGAGGTAAATTGACCAAATTGCACGCTGCATAAATCTGATGCCCGCTTATTATTTCCAGTTAAAATTAACTGTACGTTCAAGATTTCTGGGGCCTTTGTAATGTTGCCTCGTTCCACGAGGGAACCTGGTGTGCAACTGCAGCCTCCCCGGTCTTGGCGTCTGTTCGCCCGCCCTCTCGCGGATTCCCTGCCGATTTTCACCGAGCCTTCCCTCGGCTTGACGGTGCTGCTCCCCTTCCTGCCTTGCTTCAGTTAACCGGATAGACGCCGTGGATGGCTGAAGCGCTGATCAATTAAGGCGAGGAAAAAAGCTCCTCGGAGGGTGTGATGGGGGGAAGTACCAGGCCGTTTGGAGAAGTTATTCCCTCTCCCCCTGGGAAGGGAGTGCCTTGAAAGGCTACAGAGAAGCCTGTTCTTGTCCTGAAATGTCGTCTCGGGGTGCAGCTATTTAATAAAGCATTTTCACCTTCAATATTCCGGTGCCCCCCAAAATAGGGCTTGTGCGTGTAGAAACATTTAACCTGAACAGCGGGGGACAGAGAATTTAATGGATACAGAACATTCCTGTCCCCAGCAACCTAAAATTAATAAGGATACCCCTGCATGCAAAATAGATGTTTGTGCAGGTAAGATTATCAACCTTGCTACCAACCAAAGCTAAGCATTTAATAGTGCCATATCGTGTGCAATATTCAAACCGGTGGCAAGAAAATAGGGGCAGTAGACAAAACCTGTCTATAGGTTTTGTAGACAGTAAACATAGTGTCAGACATAGAGATCTCCAGTGTCTAATATACAAATCCACAAAGTTCGGGGAACAAACAGGGTGAACTTGAACTACGAATACATGAAGGTAGATATGATATTGTTGGAATAACATAAAGTTGGTGGGATGAAACTGGGCCTGGCTCGTCTAGTGAAGAGAAGGACCAGGGGAGACATGACAGCGGTCTTCCAATATTTGAGGGGATGCCACAGGGAGGAAGGGCTCAAGCTATTTTCAAAAACGCCTGTAGGCCAGACAAGGAATAATGGACGGAAACTGAACAAGGGGAGATTTAACCTGGAAACAAGGAGAAACTTTCTAACAGTGAAAACAATCAACCAATGGAACAGCTTCTCCTCAGAAGTTGTGGGAGCGCCATCACTTGAGACTTTCAAGAAGAGATTGGACTGCCATTTGTCAGAAATGGTGTAGGGTCTCCCGTTTGGGCAGTAGGGGTTGGACTAGATGACCTACAAGGTCCCTTCCAACTCTGATTATCTGTTGTGTCAAATACTGGTCTATGGAATGTGCAAGAGTGGGTATGAACTCCCTTGTTTTGAGATTGCTTTATTACTTCACATGTAGGTTACCTGCAAGTCCTCATAGAGGAGTGGGGTCAGGGCAGGTCTTGTGCATTGAACTGTTAAAGGGAATCCCTGAGAAAATCATTTCGTCCACTTTTCTTGGCAGCAGAAAGTGGAGTGCAACTGGCCCGCTACTTCTTTGCTAACCAGGGAGGAATTCCACTCCTGATAATGGCGGTGGAGAATTTTCTATGGTTATTACCAGAATTCTTGCCTGTTTCAGCAAACTCTGCAGTCCTTCAGTTGGGACATTTTATTTCATTTGTATAAGTCTTGACAACTTATCCTGTGAGCACTTTATTTTCTTTTCCTGATATCTTCTGCTATCACCCACCCAAGGGAGGGCTCTATTGGCTGCTGCTGCTGAAAGCAATAGGAGCTGAGTTGTTCCCAGGTTGCGCATCATTTCATTTATTTAATGGATTTCGAAGGCTGCTTATATATACAATTAACTTTTCATTGTCCTGTTTCACAAAGCTTGATCTTTGCATTGGTTTTTCATAGGTATTTTTAAAACTTAATTGGCATTTGAATGTTGTTGCTCAATCCAACACAATAGTGCATAAACACACTGTTGCTTGTTGTAGACAGGAATTCTGCAGTTGGACAAGACGATGTCAAGTGCTTTCCTTTTTAGTTTTTCTAGAGCCAAGCTGAAATGTCATTGATGAAAAATCTAAAATCTCCCTAGTGGGTCATAGGCCAAATTGATTGGTGGCAACCTATATTGATAATCTTTGAATTACAACAGTTCATTTAATGAACGTTCAAAGTTACAAAGGCACTGAAAAAAGTGACAATTGTTTTTCACTTGCAACCGTTGCAGCATCCTCATGGTCACATGATCAAAATTTGGATGCTTGGCAACTGACTCATTTATGACCGTTGCAGTGTCCCTGGGTTATATGGCCACAAACAAAATCAGTGGGAAAGCCAGATTCACTTAATGGTGTTACTTCATGGCTTGGGACCAGGTTATCTGAGGGAACGTCTCTTTCCGGTCATATCTACCCGACACATTAGAGTGGGGAGGCAGGGAATGCTCTGGGTCTCATCCCTGAGGGAGATACACCTGGTGAGACCCAGAATAAGGGCCTTCTCCGTGGTGGCTCCCTCTCTCTGGAACATCATTCTCCCAGAGATTAAAATGGCCCCCTCTCGAATATTCTTCCGGAAGGCATTGAAGACCTGATTCTGCCAGCAGGCCCCGGGGAACCCAGAGCAGGATGGAGCCCATCAAATGACTCCTGTGATCTGCTGTCGTCGGGGCGGGGGTGGGTGGGAGTTGGGTGTGTGTGATTCCCCCCCCCCAGATGTTGTTCTATTGTACTTTATTAATTTGATTATTTTTGTGAGTTTTTATTTATTTATTTCATTTTAAATATGGTTTTACTTTCTATAAGCCATCTTGAGTCGCCATAATAGCGGCAATATAAATTCAATCAATCAATAAATAAATATTAACTTAAAAACCACAATGATTCACTTAACAAATGTTTCACTTAGCAACAGAAATTTTGGGCTCAATCATGCTCATAAGTCAAGGATATCTGTAATTATATCTTTTATACTACAAGGTCTCTCAGTTATGCCAAAGGATTTTATTTTAAACGAAGATGGTATCTATTTTATTCCCTATGGGCTGTATACAACTAACTGTTTTTGCTGTCTAGTATCAATTACTAGGTTTGCTCTTGTTATTTATGCATTGGTGCTTGAATAAGATCTAGTGTTCTGCAAGTATTGCCTACCTAAATTAGGATTTCTGCCAATCCTCTCCTGCTTACTCTTTTTAAATTATGAATTAATTCGCAATTTGCTGGGCTACTAGTTTCATTCAAAATTGTGTTCTCTTTAATGTCTTGTCGTGAAGCTGTTTTATTTTTTATGTAAAAGATTTCAGGTCTTTCATCTAACGATGGCACAAACTAACTAGCAGTTCCTGGCAGATGCCTGCTCCATTTATGAGTTCCCTTTGCCATTCTTTATGCAGTCAAGTCACAAATGTTGTGTAATGAAATGGTTCAGATTTCATAGAAGAGACAGAAATAATAACAGCTATTCAAAAATTTGATTCAGAGTTTTGATTAAAAGTTAATTGAAGTTGAATAATATGCCTCCAAGTCATCTAGGGTTTAGCTAAGTGATATTACATTGTCTTACTATGTACCAAGTAGAAATTGTCTTCTCTTTGTATGCTGCCAATTTTAGAAGACTTATGGATTGATTGTCATTAATTTCAGAAAATAAATTCCATAACCACTACCATGCCTGGTCTATACAGAACAACAAATATATTTCAAATCTTTTTATTCTTTTTTTATATAACATATGCTTATAAAACATATATTCTTACAAAATTTTACATTTTAAAAAGTACATGAAAAATACTGTAGTGTGGGTCTGCTTGCATGTCTCCAATTCTCAGGGGACTACAGGTATAGTCAAGAATTCTTTGTTGAGTTCCACAGAAATATAATGTTGATTTACAATTCAGTATGAACCTTTCAAAAATAACACAAATTACTTTGTTCAAAAAACTATCAGTTTCCTTGTGTGCATAAAAAAACCATTCATGCAAATAAGTATTGCAGAACTACAGGTTTTAAACAACCATCTTGCAGGTGGATCTAGGACAACTCGCCAAGGCCAGCTTGGCACAGCCAGCTCACCACTGCCAAGTCACCAACTCACTGTTGCTAAGTTGCCACAGGACAACTCTACAAGGCCAACTCACCATGGGGACAACTTGCTATGAACATCTGGAGGGAGAGCCAGGAGGGCAGCCGAGCAAGTGGCTTGGCAGAGTGCAGAGAGGCAATTGGGGCTTTCTCATTTTCACAACCCCCACTGCCCCACCTCTAAGCTCCAGGCTGAAGAGGCCAGGGATGGAAGTGGTGGGTAGGCAGCAGGGAGCCGGTGGCAGCCAGGGACACCCCATTTTCACATATCCCATAGCTGCTGCCATCCCTGGCCTCTTTGATTCACAGCTTGGTGCAATGGTGGCAGGGGTTGTGAAAATGGGATGCCCCTGGTCACCTGCCCACCCAAACCACCAACGCTACAGTCCCAGGCCTGTTAGGCTTGGATATCAGCGGCGGCAGTGGTTGGCATGAAAATGGGCAGCTCCTGGTTACTGCCATCATTCTGTGCTCTGCCCACCAGCTTGCTTGCCTGCCTGGCTCTCCTTCTGGCCGCCTGCAGTGAGTAGTCCATGCAGTGAGTTGGCCATAAGGCAAGTTGGCCATGTGGAGTTGCCCTGCAGCGACTTAGAGGCGATGAGTTGGTAGAGGGGACTTGGTAGTGGCGAGCTGGCCATGTCTCATTCTGCTTGCAGGTATCCCATAACAGATATTGCAAAGGATTCTCTACATAATGTTCTCCCTTTTTTCCCTTTTGTCAAGTTTTATGCAACAACCAAAGCTTTCTTATTTAATTCATAATCGAAACAAATGTATTTGTAGGGAAAATAATCTTCCCTTTGATGGAGGTTTTGCCACATTCATTTTTATTTTTAAGGGAGTTAAGTGAATCATATTAATTTTTTATATACAATAAATATCATCAGTTTCTTTCAGGAAGAAAAAAAATGCATCATCCAATAAATTAGTATATTGATTTTTTTTAAAATAACAATTGGGATATGATTAACTTAAGGAAATAAAGCAAAATCATGTCCCAGTTAAACATTTTTCATTTAAATGATAAATTAAAAAATTGCTAGTTTTTCAATGTATATATGCAAAGTAGTTGCTGCAGTACTGTTTACTTTCAGCAATCATGTTCTGAATTTTAACTGTTGGGAATCGGCTTAGCACCCAATTATCTAGTCACTGTGTATAAGGATGGATGGTCAAAGCTTGAAAATAATTCATTATTGCAGAGGAGGTATGTATTGGTCTCAGCTGATATTTCAGAAACCATAATTGCTTTAACTGATAGATGCTACCTGCTTGGACATTTGAGGACTTACCTGTATGTCAGCATTTTGAGATGAGTTATTTTCAGACTTACAGCATACATTCCACATGGATTTTACTTGTATAGGGATTTTACTAGCAGCACTTTTGGAGAGAATGGATGAACTAGTATGGTATTTTCAATTATCATAATATGGGCAAGGCTTTTTTCAGCATTATCTTAGTAACTGTAAACATAGTGTTGTCACTATGAATTAGAATTCTATGCAAGGTTCCAAGCAAAATTACATGGATGATGAAATACTCCAGACAGTTTTATATTCTACAAAGATTAATACAATTTACAATATATACAATACTGAAATGTCATTATATATTATATTAACATTTGTTGGTATGTGAAAAAACACACATTTTATCTTTTCCTGAACTAAAGCACTTTTATTTTTATTTATTCAATTTATATATTCATGACTGGGTGGCTTATAATTAAAGCATAAATTTTACAAATTAAAAACAACTAAACAATTAAAAGCCATACAGTGCAATACTTTTAAAGGAGTGTCTGAAAACATCGCCAAAATGCATCACCATATCTCAGGTGAACAAAATAAAGCATACCATGGAAGTGCAGTATAAAAAAGCTACAATACTTTCATAAAGCCATACAGACCATATATAAAAATAATAATGGTTCTAGAGAGTACTAAACACCACATTGCATATCAGCTTATCTGTAGCTATTTGGAAATGTGTGAAGCATAAGTGTCACAGCCTGTAAAGCACTGGACACATTTACCAGAAATCACGCTACTCACAGTGAAGAGAAACACGATGATAAGGTTTAATGTAGGCTTTCCAGATGACATACAGTAGTAACAGTAACAAAGATTTGTTCAAAGTCAGCGTTGAGAGCAATCTCCTCTCCATGCTGACCTCATACCCTCCTTTCCCCAATTTCCACAGCATAACCCTGTAATTCAATCCATACATCCCAATTAACACAATAACTCCGTCAATACAGCCACGCTCCCCAATTGACAACCCTGCGCCCTGCAATCATCCTCACACGCCTCCACCCTGTGTCTAATTGCTCCCTCTACACTCCAACCCTGCCTTAAAGATACAATTCTCTAACCCTGTCTTAAAGATACAAGTCCATCTTTAGAACAGCCTGCAGCAGCTGGCACGGGTCCACTCCTTCCTCCAGCAAGACCCCAGCATGGAATATGGACACTTCAGGAACCGCTAGGGACGTGCAGGATGCTGGGGAAGCGTAGAACACCAACCTGAAGGCAAAACGCAACAGCTGGGCAAACAGCCGCAACACTGCCTCCGCTCCACACAGCAGGATGTCGAAAAGGAGGGATACAACTGGAACGGAGCTCCGCACCTCAAGATGTTGTCGGGACTGGAATTAATAAATAATATAACAATATAAACATATAAATAGCATAAACTATAAAATATAATAAACAAATAATGTAAAAAATAAAATTAATAAAGATTAATCCTTGAAGAGAAACTATAAATTCTCATACCAACAGGTTACATTTTTGTAAACTTACCAAATTACATTTTGCTCCCAGCCCCTCCAACTTGCATGTCATACGTGGGGTGACTATGGATCAGCTCAGAGCAGACAGTGACAAACTAGCCCAGCAGGTGGCTCTCTTGACTGCGGTTGCGCAGATGCAAGTTGTTCGACCACACTGCAAATGCCCACTAACGGTGCTGGATAAATTTGATGGCTCACTGGCCCAAATTTCTAGCATTTTTTGGGCAGTGCCAGTTTTATATGAGCCTTCGGGCCGGAGGACTTCCCCACTGATTGGGTTAAGGTGGGGTTTTTTATTAGCCTGTTGTTTGGGTCTACAGTGTGTTGGGCAACGCCCCTGTTGACCCAGCTCAAACAGTTGTTGGATAATTATGCTGAGTTTTGTCACCAGTTAAGGGCCATGTTTGAGGACCCTGTTCAGGCCCAAATGGCAAACAGGTGATTGAGAATTGAGATTGGGAGAGGCTCACTGACTTCCAGGTGGTTGCCCAGGACCTGCAATGGAATGATGCAGCACTGATGGACCAGTTCCAAGAAGGCCTGTCATCAGAGCTCCTGGACGAACTGGTGTTCCTCCCACTCTGCAGGAGCTCATGCATGTGTGCCTTTGCATTGATGCCAGGCTTCAGCATTGGGGGGTGCAATGATGGACGGAGGTCGCATCTGTTCCCATTAAGTTGGTACCACCGTCGGTAGTGCCTCTGGATGAGCCCATGGAGTTGGGAGCTGCCTGACCTCATCTGACCCAAGCCGAAAAGAATTGGCATCACTGCAAAGATCTATGCCTGTATTGCAGCAGCCAAGGTCATTTGGTGGCAAAGTGTCCCACTAAGGCACCCAAAGCAGCAACATCAGCAGTGGTGAAAAATGGGCAGCATCTGACCTACGGGGTTCTGTAGGCCAGGCTCGAGTTGCATCAAGCCAGCCATCACCACAGTCATCCTTTGTGAAGTACCTCGTGCTGACAGCGAATGTGTTCATGCCTGGTCAGGGAGCGGTGGAGATCCAGGCCTTGGTGGACTCAGGATCCATGGCCAATTTCATGGACATGCACTTTGCCATGCATTGGTCCATTCCCCAGCAGCAGGTGTCACCGCCGGTATTGGTAGAAACAATTGATTGTCGGCCCCTTTGTTTGGGACCTATGGTTGCTGCAAACAAACCCCTTCACATGCGTATTGGACAGCATGTGGAGGAAGCCATGTTCTACATTGCTGCAGTACTTTACTTTCTGGTGGTGCTGGGATTGGAGTGGTTACAGGCCTATGATCTGCAGATGTCTGCTCATCTAGAGCAGTGCAGTTCCCTGGCAAGAAGTTTGCCACTCATTGCCTGCACACCTATATAGGGGGTGTGGCTATGCCTGTGGATGTGGATCTACCTGCAGAGTTGGTGGACTACGTTGACATTTTTGGGGAAAAGGAGGCAGATCACACTGCCCCCACATTGGTTGTATGTCTGATTGACATGCTGCCCGATGCTAAATTGTCAGTGGATCAGATATACACTCTGTTGGAACCGGAGCTGGCTGCGGGAATTTGCAGGACTTTATTGAGAAGACTCTCTGGAAAGGTTTTATCTGCCTTATATCTCTCCATTGACTTTGTCAAGAAGTCGGGGAAGCTGTGCCTGTGCTATGATTATCGCAAGTTGAATGCAACCACAGTACAGAACCTGTGGAAACCTCCACAGTGGGTCAAAGATGTGCAGCAACTGTTGGGGTTCACAAACTATTACCGCACATTTATTCCCTACTTTGCTGCCTTGACTGCTCCCCTTTCTAATCTGCTCAAGAAAGGGGAAAAGTTCCATTGGGGTGCTAAGGAGCAGGAAGCCTTCAATGCCCCAAAGGCCGCCTTTGCCTCTGAAACACTCTGATCCATTCCAGTCGTTCGTGGTGGAAACTGATGCATCTGATGTGGCCATTGGGGCAGTGCTCCTCCAGGCCTATGCCCCTGCAGGTACCTTGTTCCCATGTGCCTATTATTCACGGAAGCTGTCGAGTTAGGAGCATTATTATCTGATATGGGACAAGGAGTTATTGGTGGTTAAGGTCGCTTTCGAGACATGGCAACACCATCTGGAGAGGGCTCACCACCAAGTCGAGGTTTGAACAGACCATTGCAACTTGGAACACTTACGACACTGAAGCAGTGTCAGGTGCGATAGTAGCTGTTTTTTGCCTGATTTGATTTTCAGGTGACCTATGTTCCAAGTGGGTGGAATCAGCAGCAGGATTCATTTGTGCCAGCTCATTGTCAAGAATTGGATGGGGACAGGAGATGGGCATATACAGGGGACATGTTGTGTTCTGAGATCACATCTATGTGCCTGGAGGTCCTCTTTGTGACCTTATGCTACATCAATGCCATGACAAGATGGCAGCAGGACACTTTGGGGTCTTCAAAATGCTGCACCTCATTTCTAGGACGTTTTGGTGGCCGTGACTCTGCCATAACATGTTGTGATATGTAGCATCATGTGGGATCTGTCAACAGGCCAAGTATGCTCTGGGTGTGCCCCCGGGTCTCTTGAGGCCACTACCCATGCCAGAAAGACCCTGGAGTGTAGTCTCATTGGACTTCATAGCTGTGTTGCCCCCATCGAAGGGTGCCACATTTTGGTGGTGGTGGACATGCTGACCAAAATGCCCCATTTTATTCCATGTGTGGGTCTTCCTATGGCAAGGGCGATGGCCCAGTTATGTATCTCCCATGTATTCTGATTGCATGGGCTACTGGACCAAATAGTATCAGACTGGGGGGTTCCATTTATGGCATGCTTTTGGCAGAACCTACGCACAGAACTGCAGGTACAGGCATGTCTGTCATCCACTCATCACCCCGAAACTGACGGGGGTATAGAGAAAGTGAATGCTATCTTAGAGCAGAACCTCAGCTGTTTCAGCAATACCTTATTATAATATATATAATTTTTGATAAAAAAGAGCAACTTTTATCCAAAATCACGCAAAGCAGGCAGGCAAATTAAGTTGCTCACAGAAGGGACATTGGTACTTACCTGATACGCCCATTCTCTTTGAACTGTGAAGAGCATCCAGTAGTGGGGAGGTGCTCCAGTCTCTTCCTAGTCAGGCTGGGCTTAATTATTAGGATGCTCCTTCACCGCGGGACTCCTCCCTAGCGTCCCCAGTTTTGGCAAAGTTGAAGTGATGAAACATTCTGTACTTCACTCTATCTAAATATTTGGCCGGAATAGTACCCCACCAGACGGAAGATGAGTGGGGCTGGATGCTCTTCACAGCTCAAAGAGAATGGACGTATCAGGTAAATACCAATGCCTCTTCTCCTATGAGCTGTTCACAGCATCCAGTAGTGGGACATACCAAAGCTTGGACTGTCCTAAGGGAGGGACTCCTCTGGTTTAAGTCTGCTCCTAGTCCCTATGGACTAGTTGTAAGACCCTCCTACCAAATGAGGCCTCAGCAGAGGCAAAGACATCGATTTTACAGTTTCTAATAAAGGGCGATGGAGAAGCCCAAGTTGCTACTCTACAAATTTCCTGTATTGGCACTTGCGTGGCCCATGCTGCTGACGTTGCCGCACTCCTAGTGGAATGGGCTATTATGTCCTTGGGTACTGGTAGCGAGTGAGTTTCATATGACTTAGCAATTGAAGCTCTCAGCCTCCTACCAATTTTTGAAGAGGAAACCTTGCGCTCCTGAGTCTTAGGCTGAAATGAAACAAAGAGGGCCTCTGTCTTTCGAAAAGGTGCTATGCATTCTACTTATATGCGTAGGGCCCATCTTATGTCAAGATGATGCTACTTACATTCTCCCTCTCCTCCAGAAGCTTCTTGATTAACTTGGGTATTACCAGGAGAGAAGAAACGTGTATAGCAGTCTGGGAGGCCAACGACAGCGAAGGGCATTGATATCCACTGCCCCTTGTGATGGGTATTGTGAGATATGAACCATGGTAGTTGTGAATTGAGGGGGGAGGCAAATAGGTCAATCACCAGTTGGCCAAAACCTCTGGACTGCTTCCTGAAAGATAGTTGGGGTGCAAGCGCCATTTTGACTGGTTGTCCATGGCCCTGCTGAGCCAGTCTGCCTGAACGTTTGACAATCCCATTATGTACTCTTTGAGGAAAAGCAAGTTGTTTTCGGCCCACAGGAACAATCTCTGCGCCTCTCTCATCAGTTGCCTGGAATGGGTACCCCCCTGCTTGTTTATATGGGCCTTTGTTGTGATGCTGTCGGTCAGGACGAGGATGTGTTTGGACCAAAGCAGTGGAAGAAACCTGCGTAGGGCTTGCAGCTCCAACCTGTTGATGTTGTACGATTGCTCTGGGACAGTCCAATGTCCTTGAGCCGTGTGGTAATGAGCTCCCCATCCAAACAGTCTGGCATCTGTCATGACAGTTGATCTGTGTGGATCCTTGAAAGAACAACTCCTGTTGATTGTGGGTAGTGTCCACCAGCGAAGTGACCTCAGAACTTTTGTTGGTACTGTGACTTGAATTTGGGAAATGTCTCTCCCAGATCATTGGTATAGCAGCAGGAACCATTGCAGAGTTCTGGCATGAAATCGGGCCCAAGGGATAATACAGATACAGGAGATCATTTTCCCTAATAATTGAGATAGGAGGGCTAGTTGTACCCTTTTAAGGGTTCTGATCTTCTGGGACAATCCTCTAATACTTTCCTGCTTGTCTGGGGAAAGGAAGACCTTGCCTTCTACGGTGTCGATAATGGCCCCTAGGTTAATTAATCTAGTTGAGGGAGAAAAGTGACTCTTCGCCCAATTTATAGAAAACCCATGCTGTTGAAGGGTCCTTAGAGTAATGTGAGTATCCATATTGGCCTGTTGAATGGATGATGACAAGAGTAAAATGTCATCAAAATAACATTGCAGTTGGATAGGCCTGTCTCTGAAGAAAGTGGCCAGGGCTGCTAGAATTTTGGTAACGATCCTAGGAGCAGATGCTAATTCAAATGGGAAGGCGACGTACTCATAGTGTAGATTATTGTAGCAAAAACTGAGAAATTTACTGTGGGAAGGTCTAATCGGGATATGTAAATATGCCTCTGTGAGGTCTATAGATGTTAGGACATTGCTCTGTCTGATACAAAGCAGAATGGATTGTAGGGTGGTCATTTTAAATTTATGATAGAGATCGGTTAAGGCATTTTAAGTCTAAAATTGCCCTCCATCCCCCTGAACTTTTAGGGACCACAAAAAGGTGCGAGTAAAATCCCTGACCTTGTTGGTCCAGTGGGACCGGTTGAATAGCCTGGATCTCCAGTAGGTGGGCGATAGCTGTCTTCATAAGAGATCTTTTCCCAGGGTCCCTAGAGAGTGGGCATTTCATAAAAAAATTCGGGGGTGGTGGTGGTAGATTGGAACTCCAGAGCCAAGCCGAATCTAATAGTGTCCCTGACCCAAGCGTCAGATGTCGAGGAATCCCATTGGCTGGCAAATAATTTTAGGCAACCCCCAATTGGTACTTCCTCATAGTTTCTATTTGGGGCGGTGGAAAGCCCTGTTTCCTGCTCTACAGAAATGCTTCTTGGCTTGTCCTCCCTATCTAGACTTGTCCCAAAAGTCAGATCTGTCCGACTGCTGCCCATGTCTGTATACTGTTGCCCTCTGATATCTTGAATAATAGGATCCCTGATAGAAGGGACAAAAGGAGTCTCTCCGAAATGGCTGGGGACCCCTGGATTCCAATTTTCGAAAAAGAGAGGGGAGGATCTTTTTCTTGTTCCTAGTTTCTATCAGGAGTGGATCGAGGGCACTGCCAAACAACTTATCCCCCGAAATGGACGCTGAGGCAAGCTTCCATTTGTGCTTAGTGTCAGCTTGCCAATGCCTGAGCCATAATCTCCTCGCTGAGATTTGTGATGCAGTGGCCCTTGAAGAAAATTTTAGTGTTGAAAGTTGCATCCGCAGAAAATTCTGCTGCAGCAATCAGTTTGGCAATGTCCTGATGTGCTTGGATATTGGAAGCTGATATGATATCCCTCAGGTGGTGAAGCCATCTAAGGGAGGACCTTGTACAGAAGGATGCGACCATAACCACTCCTATGGCCCACACATCTGAGACGTGTGCTCTACAGAGAGCCAATTCTGCCTTTTTTCCCCTCAGATTTGAGAGCCTTCCTTGCCTCACTTTGAATAGCAGAGGAGGATGCCAGGGCCACTATCGGGTCATCTACTTCCAGTGTATTTAGAGAGTTTGAACATTCAGGTGCCAGGTTATAAAATTTCTCATCGTATCCCATTGGGTGAGGTATGTCACTGAAGAAGACCATTGCTTCTGGACTAGGTCAGAAAACATATGAGGGACTGGAATTACATCCGCTTCATTAATGGGTTGGGAGAAAATTAAATCCCCTGACTTGTCCCGAGGCCCTGCTGGTTGTGATGGGGGGTAGATTTGTCAAGGCAAGTGGTGTTCTTAGCCTTGAATAACAGAGATTTAAATAATTGTGGGTGAAAAAGCCCCGTGAATACAGGTTGATCAGGAATGAGGCCCTCGTCATCTGACATGCCTCTTTCCAATGGGTCTGCCTCTGATAATCCCTGGTCAATGTTGTGAATTGACCCCTCTTCCTATTCCATCCAGTCATTTTGGTCCCCCGGGTCTTGCAGACCCTGTGGGGGCATGTCTGGAAAGGTAGAGAATTCCCCTTGGGGAAGTACCTGAGGGAAATGTTGATCCAACACACATAGAGACTGCTCCGGGAAGGACCCGCAGTCTGAAGATGCAGGAGTTCGCCTGGCCCAAATAGATTGTTGTACGCCCACCTTAATGCCCTTTTGTATCGCCAGCTCCATCCACGCCCTCATCCTGGTGGGGATTTCCTCAGGGGGGTCCTCTTCCTGATGAAGGCCAGTGTGGAGGTAAATGTTGCCAGCACCCTATGTGGAGCTGGTGCAGTTGTTGGGATCTCATGAGGAGCCTGTCTGGCGATGCTATGCCTGGATTGAATGGACAAATCCAGGGGAGGAGATGGGGACTTGGGGCCTGTGCTACTAAGCGGAATCTGGACTGATGTGTCCTGTTCAGTTTCCCTGGTATGCTTCTTCACTTGCTTTTCTATGGCATGATGGCATCTATGGGGATCCTTTTCAGCCGCCTTTGAGAGCTTCCTGGGCTTCGTGGACTTGTCCCAGGCCCTGGTTGCTGCTCTGGCCCTTGAGTTGTAGCCACTTGCCATTATGGTGTTTATATTGTCAAGCTCTATAGTTAAAGAGGCTGCAGTGAAAGGTGGTTGACACACCTAGGGGCCTGCTCCCTTAGGGGGCAGGGGATCCTTATCAAGAACTTAGTTCTCCCCCTTTTGTTTTTTTAATAATAATAATAATAATAATAATAATAATAATAATAATAATAATAATAATTTTGTGAGAAAAGTATTTGATTTTATTTCAATTTGCATTATGTCAAATAGCCTTTCTAGTATCCTTTATACTAATTTGCAACCAAATTAAAGCCAAATTAAGAACACCTCTTCTCGCCAGGTCCTTGAGATGAGATGGCTTGCAACAGCTGCCCTGCACAGGCAGGTTGGGCCTAGAGCTCGCTGCTGCACTGCTTAAATCTGAATTCTGTGAGGCTTAGCCAACAATCCTGAAATCCCTACCCCAAGGAAGATTGGGGGTAGGAATGCCTGTCCCCTGGTCCCCAGGAAGGGAAACCTAATAGGGAGAAAAACCCGTCACAGTCTGTCATCAAGAATTGCAATAAGTGCCATGCAGCTTGTTGAAAATGATGCTGGCCACCGTGTGGCGTGATCGCTACTGATTAGTAGCTACTGATTAATCTACTGATTAATCAGCTACTGTGGTCCCCAGGAAGGGGACCAAGGCCGTTAGGCGGGACAGGCTCAGAATCGTTAATGTCTCCGCCCTGAAAGGTGTTCTGTGGGGAGAAGCCTCAACTGCTGTCTGTGTGCTTGATGTTTGGAGAGGCAGCAGAACGATCAGAAAGAGCGTCTCTTTGTCACGGTTTGGAGGCTGCTGCCTCAGTTTGAGCTCGGGATGCCACGCTTGCTCTTGCGAAAGGTTTAATGAGCCCCGACGGCCAGATGATAAGGAAGCTGTTGATAGCTACAGGGACTCCTTGATGATGAAGGGATTCCCCAAACACAATTTAAACTCCAAACCTGGGTCTTTGTAATCTCTGGTAATTTTAGCTCTATTCCAGCCAAAGTAAAAACTGCCTGTTCCTATGAAGGCTGAGCTAAAAACTGGGGATGCCAGGGACGAGTCCTGCAGAGGAGGAGGAGCGTCCTAATAATTAAGCCCAGCCTGATTAGGAAGAGACTGGAGCACCTCCCCACTACTGGATGCTCTGAACAGCTCATACCAGAATCACAAATTCATTCAGATCTGTGAGATCAGCTACCTGTGCCTGTCACATAAAATTTGCTTCCAACCAAACCCATAACATTTGCTCACGTTGTATCTAAATATTGAATTTTTTATTTTAAAAAAAGAGCAACTTTTACCCAAAATCAGGCAAAGCAGGCAGGCAGATTGAGTTGCTCACAGATTCACTTAGAGATCTGTGTTTCTGCCATTGGATAGCTGAATCTGCACTGCTTCAGTCCTAAGGAAGGTTTGGCTCTGCTTAAAAGCAGAGCCGAAGATCTAAAGATTAGCTAGAAAGCAAGAAATCCAACTATTTCCTGCTTTCTAGTTAATCTAAATCTCCCGGGACAGCAGAACAGCTGATGGTCGGAAAAAGGAAAAATAGCAACTTAGCAAGCAAGTTTGCTAGGTAAGGAGTGAGTGGGTGGGAACGGCGGGCCATGTGGCTGGCGCAGCCTTGTGTTCCTGTGCAGCCTGGATTATTTGCTTTGGGGGTGCTCTGGGGGTGCCATTTCTCTACAGGCCACCAAAATTTTCTCAACAGACCCCACTGGTTGGCGACCGCTGCTCTAGACAGTACTTACTGATGACGCAGCTATCAAAAAAGGTAGATCAGAGCTACTTGGGACCATTTCTGGTCGAGGCGGTGATCAATCCTGTGGTGTTTTGC
Organism: Laticauda colubrina; assembly: GCA_015471245.1. Classification (NCBI taxonomy): domain Eukaryota; kingdom Metazoa; phylum Chordata; class Lepidosauria; order Squamata; family Elapidae; genus Laticauda; species Laticauda colubrina. The sequence continues at coordinate 27,483,655 of BLBF01000005.1, forward strand.
CTGTGACGTTCTGCCACAGACAGGGATAGGAGTCACCTGGTCTTTCATTGGTCCTTGTTAGCCCCAGTATTGGCCACCAGTCCACATAGACCAGCTCCACAACCGCCAGTTGCCCCTCGGAGAAGCAGAGTATGAATGGACAGCATCCAAGATTCACGCCAGTTGCGAGGCCAGTTGGAAAGGTTTTTGGAAACCATGGAAAGGTTTTTGACCAGAGGGCTTCACCTGGGTCGATGCCACAGATGTCCATGTCCTTGTCTGGTCTGTGACCTCTATACCTGGTTTTCTCAACTTCCCCGTCCACATGGTTCCGGGGGAGGGGGTCCTGCAGGGGGGGGGAATAGTGTCATGTCCCTGTTGGAGTCTGAATCCGAGGAGGAAGATGAACAGTTGACAGGGAGTGGGAATGTGGCTACATTGGCTGAAGAAACTGGGGAAGGACAAAGTCTGGCTGGGCAGAGCAGGGGAAGGTAGAACAAGGGAGAGGGAGTTCAGGGGAAGATCCAGGCCCACCCTCTCTTCATCCTAGGGCACGCAGAGAGGAACAGAGAAGAGAGCAATGTGAATTGCATGGCTCACCGGGAGAGGAAAGGGCCCTGATTCCCTTCATTAGCCACAGCTGAGAAGAGAGTTTAAAAGAAATGCATGCTGAGTGCGGCAGCTGCTGGTAGCAAATGTGGAGTTTATCTTGTGTTGACTTTAGTTATCTGTGTTCCTGGCGTCTTCCCAAACATGTGGAGTTATTGTCATACATTCACGTCTGGACTTCTTGCTCCTGCCCTGCCAGACTAATTACCTCATTTTGCCTTGATTGGACTTATAGTTACAGTTTTTGTTGTGAACATGTTTTGGACTTGATTCTCTGCAGTCAAAAGCTGTTCCTGGGAGAATTTTTCTCCAGCCAGGAGGTAACCAGGACGTTGGGGGCAAAGTTGGAGCTAATAAAGGGACTCCTGACTGTGTTGCCTTTGTGTCACATCCCTGCTCATTACAGAACACCTGATTTGATATGAATACCTGCGTTGAAGTTGGGTAATAGGAGCAGGTTAGGGAATCTCATTCATGTACTGGTCATCCTGCTGCCTTTCTCGAGAGCCTGCAGTTTGGTGCTAGGTTGATTCTTAGACTTCCCTTGACTTTTACTACTTTACTGGGGAACTTCAAATTCCTTGCTAGTCCTTCATGCCAATATGAGTCTTCCAAAACAAACACGGCCCTGTCCCATCTGTTATATTGAGTCCTTTATAGCAATAGCACTTAGCTTTATATACCGCTTTATAGTGCTCTAAGCGGTTTACAGAGTCAGTATATTGCCCCCAACAATTTGGGTTCTCATTTTACCCACCTCAAAAGGATGGAAGGCTGAGTCAACCTTGAGCCTGGTGGGATTTGAACTGCCAAATTGTAGGCAGCTGGCTGCAGAAGTAGCTTGCAGTACTGCACTCTAACCACTGCACCACAGAGGCTCCTATCTCTTATCACTTTTTGGTCTAGGTAAGATTTGTTGCTGATCACTACTTTTGGAGGGTAGTGCAGCCTATTAAGTTCACCAGCTCCAGGTGGCCAAGGAACTGAGATGGAGCCTATCGATTAGAACACTATAAAGTGTAGTGATCTGGCAAGCAGTTCTGTTGAGCACCTGGTAGCTTCCTGGAAATGGAACACATTTTACATGATTATATTGTTGGCCAGTAATGTTCCTCTATTGATCAGAGTGTCTTGAATAAATGAGCATCCAAGACATGAAATCACAAAGACAACATTGAATTACGTGTGGAGGAAGAGAAACATCAATACGGACCAAGTACAGCTATGAGCTTATATATGAATCTACACAATGGTGGTAAAAGCAGCAGAGTTTTCTTTTTCTCTGCTCTTATTGAACCAATCTGTTGCCATCCAATGGCACTGTTTATAGGTGCTCAATTCCTGTTGAGGAATTATTGTCAAAAATTACAACACAGTGCTGATAAAGTTGCTCTTATTTATCATAGTTTTTGTCTCTTCATGGAGTCTGAAGTGTGGCCTGAAGAATGTCATGCAGTTAAATGGAACCTTTTCAGTATCAGTCCCTGCTCTTCCCACTGAAGTTCAGCAGGACTCTACCCTCCTAGCTTTCTGAAAAACACTGAAGACCTGGCTTTTCCCCCTGGAATAGGGTGAGGTGGGTGAAAAATTACTATGAAGAACTGTATATTAGAAGTTCAACTTTGGTGCAATGTTTTTAATGTTTATAGTTTTAATATATTTATAATTATGTTTTATTATTGATGTTTAATTGCTATTTGGGAACTGCCAACATTTGATATAAGATGGGCAACTTTATAATTATTTTAAGTAAACAAACAAACTCATTTTCAGTTGTAGACTTTAATTAGGTAACCTTTGCCTCTTGTGGGTTAAATCCACACTCCTGGCTCCTTCAGGTGATGATAGTGGTAGTAGAGTGGAAGCTGAGGAACTGAGCCCAGGAGGTAGGGAGTGAGGACAGCCACTTTGAAAACACTAGTGATATGCCTCTTTCTCAATAGCTTCTCTGGTTCCAGCTGTTGGGAAATTATCTTATGGTTTCTTGCTTTCCCTTTGGGAAGGTTGTCAATAAAGTTGAGAAGTATCTATCCATTTACAGTGCCCAGATGAATATTATCCAAACAACTTTCAGCCTGATCCAAACTAAACTTGGGATGGAAATAACAGTCCTTGCTTTAGTTGATATCCTTTGTGGTGACATAAAATGAGGTAGGTGTTTCTTCTGGTCTTATGAGACTTCTCAGTAGCATCTGACACCATTGATCATGATATTCTTCAGGTCTGTCTATGAGGGTGGGAGTTGGAGAGGTTAACTGCACTGTTTCCTGAGTGTGCATTTCAAGCTGATGGTGCTGAGGAATCAGAAGTTGAGTGTTCAATGCTGGGTTGCCCCCAAATTCTCTTTGCTTTTCACTATCCATATAAAACCATTGGATCTCAGTGAGGTGTGCTTTACATCTCCACTAAAGTTGCTTTTGAAGTCTTGTTTGGGAGTTTGAAGGTCATTGGGACCTGGATGAATGCAGGCTGCTGTTCACTCTAGGAAGATGTAGTTACTATTTGTGCTATTGGTTCAGAAGAGTTTTCTATTTCAGTTGTAGCTGAGGATAGTGGGGGGATATCTCCTCAAGCAGATCCAAAGTTTGGATCCTCCAAGATTCATGGTTTCTGCCAAAGGAGCTTGTTGAGGCTGCTGCCAGGAGTCAGCTGGGGACCAGTTGCAGGTCTACCTAAAGTGGGAGGATCTGACAATGGTGATTCATGCCCATATCATCATATGATTGAACGACTACAATATGCACTTCATGGGATTGCCTTTGCAGACCACTTGGACAAAGTGCAAAATGTCTGCATGCATGCTTGTAAAATTTGCTTATTATGCTTGTACAGTTGAAAAAAATAGCTCCATCTAATTACATAGCACATTTTTGTCACAACAAAGGGCTTGATTAGTAGCTTCAAATTCTTTTTAATCTCCAACTTCTTTCATCTGTACAAATGTTTTTTTGAGTATCAAATAATTTAATTCACATTTGATGCTTCTCTTATTAGCTGCTTTATATAGACAGTCCTTCTGTTTTCAAAGAAGACAGGCTGTTGTGCAGTTCATTTGCCAAAATAATTATTCAATTTATTTTTGCTACTGATCTTTACTGCTACTGGTACAACATAAACAGACTGATATTTTTCTTTCTTGCAGATGGGATCCTGAAATTTTTCCACTCTGTAGATCAAAAACATACACCTCAAAGGTTGTAAACATTAAAGTGCTCTTTCAATCTCCAGAAATGTCTTTAGCAACCCCTGATGAACCATCTCCCATTTTTCCACTTCTCTTCTGCAGAGCAGTCCCAGAGTTTGATAACTCTTAGTAGTTTGCTATATTTCAAAGTCCAATTTTTCTGTAGGAATGAGCAGTTTCCTAGAGAAGGTTCTCAGCCTCTTTAGAAGTTACCATTCTTTCCAGCATTAGATTAGTATAGAGATCACTGTAGCTAGCAATAACAAATGTAGATATTTTATTATTTTTTGCAAGCTGTCCACAATCATGAGAATATGTTGTGACATACAAATATTTATAAATAAACTTTCCATTATTATTGGATTATATTTCCATATCTTTACATTGAGAACCTATCACCCAATATCCAGCAAAAGTTTACAAAGCTAAAGTTATTCCTATTTTAATCATGATAAATATTTGTCCAATTTTATGGAATAGTATAAAGAATTATTGGGCCAAATATTCTATCTTTTACTTTTTAGGCTTCACTAAGAGTCTAATACACAACTTTGATATAGAACAATTCTAGGAAAATGCTTGCATTGGTTCCATTCCTCTTCCTTATCCTAATTAGTTAAAACCTTCATTGCTATTTCAATTATCAGAATAAAAAGATAGTATAAATGATTCTAGTATCTGTCATGTACACAGCACTAATTAGTTCCCATAATAGAACTTCTATTTTATCTGAGGTATAAATATACAAACAATTTACACCTAATACACATAATTTGATTGACTAACAGAAATATGAGAACAGTCAAAGCAACAAGAATAGTTCAAATTACAGAGGGAAGACAATAATTTAGACAAAGGCATATTTATTTTCCATAATATGTTGAAACACATTTTCCATAGTGTGCATTGCATGGTTACTGTTGTAAGTAATGAAAATTAATTGCTATTCCTTTTCTTCTTTGTGGATTTTTAATTATTTTCCTTACTTTACCCACTTTGTATGTATTGGTATAAAAAGAAAAATATTATAACAGATATAGAAACTATAGTGCATTTTATTCATAATTCTTAGCTTCCAAATACCTTCCAGTTTAACATAAATGTACTCAACACAAACAGAAAATACAACTATAAAATTAAATAGAATTAGAAAGATGCTTTCAAAAATATAAAAAAAACCCTGAGGTATGTTTTTAGTTTCAGGCTGTTTCACATATACATGTATAGTGGCACCAAACTGAATGAGATATGTGCATTTATTGAAAAGTGTAGTTTTAAATGATATGAATATTCAGTTTAGTGCTCTTTTATGATTATTTCAGAACAAAAATTACTCAAGTTTTATTTCTGTTTGTTGGCAAGGTAATTGAAATAAAGTTTATACGTGCGTATTCATATACGTCTATTCACCAGTCTATAAGCAAGAGAATTTTAGAGAAAATAATAATATTCCACTTAAATTATTACAGATTTAAAACAAGAAATTTATTATGGTAATATTAATTTTGTCACTATTTATTAAAATTTGTTTTTATAACATTTGCACCAGATTTTAATTAAGTAAATTGTTCATAATTATCAAAATATTTATTGAATAACCTGTGTAAAGGAATCCTTGTTTTGAAAAATATGATTAGAAAAAAATTCTACAGTGAAATGGTGGGGTGCATGGCAAAAGCAAAGTTTTGATGAAGTTAGGAGCTATTTGACTGTTACTACAGAATGAAGTTGTGTCATTCCTAGCAACAAAGAAAATAGTATATGGTTGTGAAGGCTGGACCTTAAAAAAGCAAGACAGAAAAAAAATCCTCATTTGAACTGTAATGCTGGAGAAGCGTTCTACATATTCCTTGGGCAATAAAAGTGACAAACAAGTACTGGAGCGCATAATATCAGACATAACACTAGAAGGCAAAATCACAAAGCCACGTGTCACTTATTTTAGTCATGTCATGCAGGGAATTCACTGGAGAAAGCAATTATGTTTGGAAGTTAATGGTAAAAAGGAACCAAAGGACATGGTGGCTGGACACAATCAAAGCTGACACCAGCCAGAACAGACAACCACTCGAAGTAGTGCAAGATCAAAAGACTTGGGAAGTTCTGGTCCAAGAGTAGGACACGACTGAATAGATAAAGCCCATGTCACACTGCACCAACGGATGCAAAGAGGATGTAAAACAGACAAAAAAGCTTGCCATCCGTTGGTTAACGCGATGTACTCACTGCCTCCGTTTTGCTTCCTCTCTATCCGTCCAGCATCCATTTATAGACGTTTCATCCGTTCAGAAAGTTTTGAGCTGCCCAAAACTTTTGAGCGGAAAATGTATCCAATGCATCCGTTCTGCATCCTCTAGGCATACGGGGGACATCCGTTCTGCATCCATTACACATCTGCTATATCCGCTAGGCATCCGCTGTGCATCTGCACAACTCAAATCCGTTCCAGCGGTAAACGGACGCAGGGAGGAAGCAGAACGGACACGCAGCGTTAGTAGCATGGATGGAGAAAGGATGAAAGCGGATGCAGCTCATCCGCTCTGCATCCGCCCTGCATCCTCTACGCATCCGCTCTGCATCCTCTACGCATCCTCTATACATCCGCTCTGCGTCCTCCCCACATCCGTTCCTTTCCGTGTTATCCGCTCTGCTTATGCAAATTTTTGCCCCTTTTGAGAGCGGATAACAACGGATGGAACATTTTGCTCGTCCGTTGTGTCCTTTTTGCACCCGTTGGGCAGTGTGACATGGCCTTAACATCATCATCATTTATAAGCTTTGAGGCATTTTAAAAAGCCCACATACCAACCGCCAGCTGTGTGGAAAATAATTCTGCACACCCGACCATTCCTGCTAACTGAATACTGTAACACTCATAAAAATGTCAGTAAAACAAGCCAAAACAGTATACAATGCACTTTCTTTATTTGAGCCTCAATGTTATGAACTTTATAAATTTTCAGTGCATGCTGAGTTGCTTCTGACTTCTGCAAGAGGCAAATAAAAAATTTAAGGATATAGAGTTGAAAATCAACATTACAAAACTTTTGGAATTTCACAATTTCTTAAAACATCACCAAGTATGTTATGTCAAACTTTTTTCATTTCATATTTGCTTGTTTAATTAAATATGAGAAAGTAAACAATATTTTCCCTTGTGATGAAAAACAGTAAATTTTTCAATAGCAGGATTTTATAGATGTGGGAAGCATGATCATATTAATAAATAAATGCACAAAACTTTTGGATATTGAACAAGGTATTTTAAAAATATATTTGGAGCTAGTTGATATTCCACCCAATAGGTTTTATTTAGCACCAAATAGAGTGTAATTATAATATTGCAAGGCAATCATTAAAAATGTCTGTGTTCATATTTGCTGTGAGATGAAGACCCAAAAATAACTTACCAATATTAAAGGTTACTATGTTGCATAAAGATAAATTGTGCAAATGAATATGTTTTTGTAGTGTTCTATATAGTATATTCTATACAGTATTCAGGTATATCAACCACTTCTAATTATACATATTTAATTAAACTGGATAAAGTCATGTGAATAAACGTATTTCAGTAGCAAGCTATTCCTGAAGTAAATCACAATCCTTCATCAAAATAGGAAAAGCAGAGTACATACCTATGAACAGAAACTATTTGAAGGACAAAAAAGCTAATTGTATTTGTTAATTAATAAGCATGGGAAATAAATAAGATATGCATATCTTATTTATTTATTTCAATTTAAATGGATACTCTTGTCACAATGACACTGGGTGGTGCATAAAATTTAACTGAAATCATAAAACATACAATGCTAGCCGTATAATTCAAATTAAAAACAGCAGCCAAGAATAAAAAGCAATATATCAACCCACCCCATAAGATATATATAATTCAGAAAGCTGCTTAATCAAATTAATCAAATGACAGATTATTTTTACTCAAATATGAATTAAAGTTCTCTTCTTGTGACAGACAGCTGAGATGGCTTTAAGCCAATGCACTGATGAGTGTGTGAAGAATGAAGTTGTGTGGAGAATAAAAATGCTTTGAAGAGATTTATGTACAAGGAAATGGGGGCATTTTAATGACCAAAAACATTTTGGGCCCATCCTCATTTGATGTACTTATCTTCTTCTTGCTAATCTCCAACACTCTACCTAGGGAAGCTCCTTTTAAAAATCAAATACAGAGATAATAGCAAACATAAATATATGGTCAACCACATTATTAAATTCATAGTGAAAGTTTATTGTTCTGTTTCCTAGTACAATAAACTACCAAGTTTGTACAGTATAAAATAACAATAGCACAAAGCAACAATACAAAGTAATGCTGACATTGGGTTCAGAGTACAGCGGAGGAAATGGCTTCAGTACTGTCTTGCAATTCTATTGTACACATAAAAGCTAATACTACTGATTTTAACATAAAATTTTCTTCACATTTAGATGCAAGAGGATATATAACTTGGGGATCCTGGTTATATCACCAGTTAAATGGCAAGGAGCACAATGAAATAAAAAGTTGAAAAGGAAAAAAATCACAAAAGCTCTCTAGATACTTGTTCCAACTGTACCACCTTGTGCACAGCTCTCACCAAAGCAAACAGCCTGTAGAGAAAAACAAAAAAGTTAGAGGATGAGCCAGTGTACGGGCCTGCGAAAAGTATTCACAGCTAATAGTAAACCAGGATTTTCCCCAATTTTTAACTGCTATTCTCTTTTCTCCAAACTGCATGCAGTCTGAGATTAGATATCTGAGTTTAACCAAATGATTAAAATCATGTCCAGATCCACCCCATCCACTACATGCCCTTTAGCTCATTCTCAAGTACACATGAAGATATAGAAGGTTCAGCTCTAACCTTAAAGAAAGACATCTTCCATGTGCCAACTGATTCAGATGTATTTGGTGCGATTGAGGGCTTTCTCAGCAAAATGACCACTTTCATCTGTGATTTTCTCCCAGTCTGTTTGCCCCACAACAAAACCAATGGCCCTCTTTCTGTCTGCATCCTTTTTTTCTTCAAGATCTGCCCACCTTACCTATAAAAAAAGATGTGCTGCTTGGATAACAGTCATTTCAGGAAAGAAAAGCAACATGCATAAATCTCTGATGCAATTTTACACCCTGCAGAGATTTCAGACAATTTAGAAAAGGGATTAGCCCTCACTTCCCTTGAGCTTCCTACTGTATTTAGAGGTGACAAAAGGTTAACTCTTACCCATGTTTAATTTTGTAATTTTAAAAATCAAGCATTTGGATGAAGTTGATAAGTTCCAAGAGAAAAAGAATAAGAGTACTTAATCACACTCTTAATCTTGCCCCTTTCACAAACCTTCCTACTTGGAAAAATGAATGAAAAATTAAATTATTTTTCAAAAAGTTTCTATTTTTTAATTTTTCAATGCTTGCTTATATTTTAAATTCTGTTTCTTATTAGGCATTAGTTCCTTAGAGCTCAGTCTGACTGTTCCACATACCTTTAGAAGCACTCAATATGCAAATGTCTTCTGAATATTTAGGAATGTTGCTGATTTTTTACCATTGGAGTTTTTATACTTCCTACTTTGATTACTGAAGTTAAATGCTGTTATATTCAGCTCTATTCTAGATTATAGCTTACCAGTGCACCATATCATAAAGGGGACACAGATAATATTCTAATCAGTCTGTTTTCCAAGTTTATTCCAAGCACTAGGTATATAAGTTAAACTGTTAGCTTGATTCACATTCTGCTTTCTTTCATCCACATTATTTATTTGTAAAAGCTATACTAATTAGATTATAATGAAACTAAGAAACAAAACACTGAAGTAATAAGGGGGAAAAGATATGTCAGTGAATCTTGTTCCACTGTTCTACTGACTTTGTAACTTACGAAATTTGTTGGCAGGATGGACAGTCAAAAGCCGGAAAACTTTAAAAACATTTTTTAAAATTACAATCTAAGCAATTTTTGCATACCCTTGATAAAAAGGTAGAAAACTTTTTAAAGAAGAGACATATTTCAAGGAGATATTGAGAAAGTAATGAGAACACTCTCAATTGCTGAGACAATAACACAATGTTCCAGTTGCATTTAGTTGACTAGCTTGGATGGGAAAGGAATGTGTATTTCACTGAAAAATAAGGCTGTGCCTACAGTCACTTTTCAAAACTCTTGGGAGTGTCCACTAACCATAACTGAATGGCCATTGCCATTTTGAGATAACAAACACCTAAAACTGTAAACTTCCAATAAGCAGTTCAATGTTAAAAAACAAATAAAATAACTCCATTGAACATAACAATGTTAAGTATACTGAAAGGTTATTCTCTCCAGATATAAATGAATTATACACCAACATGATTTATCCAATATACTTTTGAGCAATAGCATTCCATGAACAAACATATCACCACTGCAAAAATAGAACTGTTCACCCTGTCAGAACAGCCAAGTTTTAAGAGCTTTTCTACAGCTCAGTGTGGCTGGGGTATGTGAAACCAAGATATTTATTACCCTTTTTTTCCCAGGTTCAGAAGCACGGCTATCGTAATCATCTGGAAGCTGAAGGTAATCTTCCATTCTGCTGGCAATTGCTTCCCAGTCACGTTTCCTCTTTGTACCAGTTCGCAACCCATCCAATTTGTCTGAGAACAAACATATAGCCTTATTGTTAAATATAATTTTGCATATGTGAACACAATGCATGGAGATTTTCTTAAACAGATCACTGACAATATATAGTGGTGAAATCCAAACATTAGTGGATGTCTTTGCGAGTGGCATAAATTCAAAATGGAGCATCAGTTCTACCCTTTCGAAATCCAGCCTTTTGTGTGCAAAATATGAACATGCATATGTATAAGAAAAACTACTTCTTGTTTCGAATAGCTAACAGAATCCTTGTTCAATGATGATACTTCAACCATTTCTGAAGTCCAGTTTAGAAATTCCATTCTATGTTTTAAGGCAACACTATGGAAGATGCATGAGATATTCCAGAAAGCATTATGGAACATTATTTCAGAACTATCACCAGACAAAGAATTTGAATGTAATATAGAATACCACCAGCTAAGAAGGAATTACATCCAAAAGCAGATCATTTCCCCCTTTGCTTCAGCAGCTGAAATATGTATAGTAATTATTTGGTATGGATCAACACATTTTTCTAAAACAGTATCTTGCAAACCTATTTCTACAGGCTACATATAAGCATATATAAATAAAACTGGTGTTTAAAATAACTGTTTTTTCAGTCTCACCATACTGTGTAGACAGATCGTTTAAAATTATTATCCCAGTCATACCATATTTGAAGTAGACAGATTTTAAATTTATTATAAATACACCTATATTTAGAAATAGGTGTACACCTATTTTAGCAAAATAGAACATTTTAACTTTTAAATATTCTTTTAAATGGCTATCATAGACTATTAAAAATAGCAAATTCCATATTATGCTGTTTTCTGAATCAAATAACTTACATATTTGTTAACAAACCATGCAGAAAAGTGCATTGATTGAAAAATTAACATATGTTTATATCAGAATTATCTCTATCCTAATAATGTATATGGTTTTGTTATTTTTACTGGAATAAGTTAAAAACTTAAAAGCTTAGCAAAATTACAAGTGGGCTATTAAGTATATAATCATGCTTTACGATTTTTTTTAAAGCAGTCAGTTAAACATTCTGCCTGTGTTTAATTATTCTGCTAACAGAAGAATTTATTCTGGTTTAAGTGCTTTAGTTTTTCTGTAATAGTAAAAATGTACTAAAATCTATTGAACATTTTCACAAATTATCTTACCAAAACCAATTTCATTTAAGAGACAGATTTTCAGCAGCATGAGGTAATGTGTAAAAACCATGAATAAATATAGCCATATACACATTTCAGATTATATGTGATTTATAACTATTCAGCAACTGCCACAAACTAGATTATGAGCAGCATGAGAGGTAATGTGTAAAAACCATGAATAAATATAGCCATATACACATTTCAGATTATATGTGATTTATAACTATTCAGCAACTGCCACAAACTCAGATCACAATTCAAATAATCCTGCACACAAGCCAAAAATATTAATTATGTATGTATATATTATGTGTGATTGTATTTGCTAATTTTTTCTTGCCTTTAATAACAGAATCAGGAAGGAAAACTTGAATGAGAAGGAGGGAAAGGGTATGAACACCTTGCTTTTTACTGCTACAACCACAAATTGTTAACAGACACATCTGATCAACAAGTTAATTCTTCTGTTCAACTGATACAAGAATAGTTTATGCAATATTCAACTAGAAAACAAAGAAATAAATTCTAAGGAACAAACCTTTCTTTGTCCTATAAGACACCAAATTATATCTGAGTGGAACTGTCTATTTCCATCAAGTCAGATTTACTACTGGCAAGTAATGGCAAAATTGATGCATGAAAGGAATTATTATGAGGTAAGTGATCAAAAGAATAGCAGCACTAAACTTTTAGTTCATATATTATTCTTTTACAAGCAAATATGCAAAAAGTTGGAAATATACAGAAGAAGGCACTAATATAACATGCTGTATTATGTTATAGATAATATTTGAAGTACATAATATTTGGAATATGTTTTTAGAATCTGGAAGCTAATACTTAGTGACATTTTTTTGAATTTTGTTGTCACTGGAAGCAACAGCATTTGAACTTCAGAACTTTATCACTGAATTGTCTGACTGTGGTCAAGTTATGTAACTAAGAAGACACGGCAGTGTTTTTTTGTACCTTTCATCAGTTTTTAACAATACTGACCAGAGTACATGTTTATATTCTCCATCTCCCATGGAAACTGGAGGTTTCTGTGCCTACAGTTCAATATGACCAATTGGTTCCAAAAGATTGTGCTGGAGAGTTGCTGTTTTGCTCCACTATACACTGTACATGCTACAGATTTCTACAAAATTTTTTTTTGCCTATAGTACTTAAAATCTACTTGACATTACTAATGTCAATAGGAAATCTACAGTAAATTCTTCTACCATAAAACAAAGAAAAACCCCACTCAAAACCTTTCTGCGGCCTTTTCATTAAGTTTAAAAAGACTGCAGATGCTCTGAACCAAGTGCTTAGAGTTGAGAATAAGCTGAAAATCAGTAAGCAGAAGTTAACAAGAATGCAGAAATGTAAGAACTCTGTCAGATTATATTAAAAGTGAAGGCATAGCTCATTCTCATTGTGACCTACTAACAACTGTAGTTTTTCTTATTTATGGTTTACATATTTTATTTAACAGAATGACAGAGTTGGAAAGGTTTCTTATTTAAGTGCCATCCAGCATCACACTGAACTCAACCAGCTAACATTGCAGCACATTGGCTGCCAAAATATAAAAGGATGGTCTGGGTACTTGAACAAACGTTAACTGATACACCAAAGGTAGTCCTTTCAGGAGGTCTCCACACCATGGTAACACAGACACTGAACTAAAGTGATATTTGGTTTATTTGGGTGTACTTTAAGATCCTATTCAGTAATTTAAATTAATTCAGAGTGCAGCATTAAGAATGTTATCTGATGAAACAAACATATTATTTAGATAACTTTATTATATTCAACTAGCTTCCAATTATAAACAAACAAACAAACAAACAAATAAATAAATAAATAAGCAGGCTCAGAACAAGGATTTTAGATCATGTTTAATGGCTCCATTCATATAACCTGGTGAGACGGATTGCAATCATAGGTTTCAAAGCTGCCTTTGCTACAACTTTTGTTGGAAGTTTTTACTGCTTGCTTTCACTAAAGCTCCAACATTATTTTCACTAAAGCTTCAACAGGTTAAAATTGCTTTATTTCCCATAGTTTTTGTTTGGCATTTAACTATTTATTGTTCATTTTGATTTTATGGTAAAGCCATCAGAAATGCAACTGTGAAGTAGATTAGAAATATTTTAAGTGATTTCAGGGCATTTTCTTATTTTAAAAATATTATTGCAAAAAGTAGTGTCAATTCTAATTAGTTTATATGTCTATTTAGAACAATCGTAAAAATAAACTATGTCACATGCATGCATAAAGTAAACTGTTATGATGAACAAATGTTTAGAGATTCACCATGTGTAGCCTACACCACATAATTATTAGCAAGGAATGTTTCCATAATATGGTAGAAAGCCATATTACTCATTCTTTGCTTAAGAATATTTTAATGCATTTTATTGGATCAAGTTATGTTAAGGTTTGTCATTTTTATACCTCATAAAAGCCATCAGAACTCTTCGCCTCCTTTGCTTAAAATATTGAATTTATCTTAGAAGAAATACTTACAGATTATGGCATTACTAGGAAATTAAGTCATGCAATAGGAAGATAATGTAGCCTCCAGGGTATTGGGGGGGGGGAGGGAAGGGGGAGATAGAATGATTTGACTGAACATGCAAAGAATTTAAGATGGTATACCTGAATATAGAAAATTAAATAAGCAATGTTTAAATAAGCATAAATAAGCATTATTTATTAAAAATAAATAAGCACTATGTTAAATATTGAACAATTCCTTAATTATGGCAAAATATGTATATTATTCTATAATTCAATAAACAACTATAATGAATTAATCAAAATATTAATTTATATGGTATAAAAGATACAAAATCATGGTATTTAGCCATTGGCTTCACAATAAATTCTATATTCAATGAATATACACACTCGTTTTTATCAAATCTTTTTCAACTACTCAGCACTCTATTGTACCCTCTTCTTGAGCACGTCATATATTAGAAAGGCATGATGGTGGAGCTCTTTTTGACATTTTAATTGTTCACTAAAAGAACAGATTTGAGGTATAAAAAAACTGATACCAATTGTTCAGAAATGAAGAGTTTTCTTCAAGTTGTTCCCTATTGTAAAAACATTCAACAAACAGATCTATATTAAATGCAAGCTGCACTGGTTGCCAGTAGGCTTCTGGGTCCAATAAGTATTGGTTTTGAGCTTTAAAATCCATCATGATATGGGGCTGGGTTATTTGAGGAACCACCTCTTCCTGATTTTACCTGCCCAACCCATCATGAGGTATGTTGCAGCTCTTGTATGGGACTGAAGGAGCCTGGCCTTTTCTATGATGGCATCCACTCTATGGATATCAACACACACACACAAACACACGCGCCCAAAGTGAGGTTGGGCCCATCTGTGCTAACAGATTTGGTTGTGTCAGCAGGCCTGGAAGCCTCAAGGGAATAAGTTAATACTCTTTTTGCCTCTTAATCATAATATTGGTGTTTTTAATTAATATTTTTATGTTGTTGCTTTATTATTGTTTATTGTATGTCATCCAGAGTCATATTTTGTGAAATGGGCAGCCATACAAGTATAATAAATAAATAACTTCCTTTCCCACATCACATAAATTATTTATATTGGACAGATTCAATGCAATCTGTAAGTGTAGCTTATTTGATAGGATGCCAAATTAATCCTTCCTAATGCTGTATTTACCTTGAATGTTATAACCCTCTGAAAATCAAAGCACTTGAAAGGGAATACTTATTGATATATTGTCCTACAAAGCCTCCAAAACTAGTGAGATACATTTATCATTAACTCGATTTATAGAAACTGAAGTATATCGAATATTCTTTGATGTTGCTACATATGACATTGTTCATCATTATGACCAGCTGTAGTCCAGACATATTTAAAAGCATCAAACAGGGAGAGCCAATTATTATTTTATTCTTGCTTATGGATATTCCAGAACACCAGTGCTGATAAAGATATATATTTTTTCCTTTTAAATCTGATATATAATTATTTCTACTAGAAAATTTCTACTCTTCAAATGCTATACCTCAATGGCTCTAACTATTTAAAATAGTATTTTAAAAATACGAAAGCACATACTTACGCAGGTCAAATAATCGTTTTAAAGCAATAGCTTTCCAGAAAAGAACATAGCAAATGGCTTAAATGAAAATTAAAAAAGGATATAAAATCTCATATTTCTATTTCTTTTCTCTGAGAAGCACTGGAGATCCATTAGATTATAAAACATACTCATGCACAGCAATGTTATAAGAGATTAACAATGTTTTAAGATGATACCCATATGTGCTGTCCGCAACCATGCCAAACAAGGCATATTGTTGAACAATAATGTGAGCCTAATCAGAGTTTAACATAAAGTTATAATAGTCCAAAGAACAGCATAAAAAGAACAGCATAAAGCTGGTCAGCTCTGTAGGAAATGCTAAGCCACCACAAATAATTCTCTTTACTCACCTTTCATTTATTTGAATATTAATATATAAGAAACTGCATCACCGAAGTATATTGTAACTAAAATTTAAAAATCTGATTGTTATAGCATTGCAACTTGCAGAGATAAAAGGATATTACACTGCCTAGAGGCAGCTGTATCATCAAAAATGTCAAATTCAGTATATTTTTCTAAGCATGTGATCAGACAATGAAACTACAGTTGTGCAAATATGAGGAATTTTTTTTGTTAATAAAATAAATTAAATACCCACCTAATTTTGCTTCAGAAGTATCCATCTCCCATTTGCTTTTCGGAATGTAACCCTAAATCATATACAGAGAGAAGCTCGAAGGATTAGAGAGATATACAGAAAGCATATAACATATTTTATCCTGCAACAGAATTACACTGCAAACATTTTCTTAAGATACTCAATCTGAACTGTAAACTTGATATGGAATTGTAAAATGTTGCAATGTGAAAAATATTCAGTCACTCTGCATCCAGCACAAGAGTGTCTCCCTCAATAAGAGGATCTTACAATAATTTCATGACAGGAACGTATCTCACAATAATAAGGTATGACATATTTCTCAGTGTGGCGTGTGTTGCATGATCAGAATTCATGTATGTGCCTCAGCAATTTCCACACAATATTTTATAATGGTATTTTCACAGGTCATCTTTGTATATGGAGACACAGTGTGGGATGAACACTTCAGAAGCCCACTATATAAGCATGAATGTCTCTGGCAATTATTTGCTTTTTTATTTCTTGGGACCCTTCCACAAATGTTTGTTTTAAAAGGTATCCTAAAATTGCTTCTTTTTTTACATTAGTATGGGTTTCTGCATTTTAGTCCAGCCTTCAATATGTATTTTTTAAGAAACAGAAAAGAACTTAATCACGAAAAAAACACGTCTTACTGAATACAAAAATTGATTGGAAAAAAAACCCCAGGTAAAACCAGTAGAAATGACAGAAATCATTTATTAATAGAAATCTCATATTGTTAGTTATCAAACATATGTAACACGTTAACTTCAGCAGTCTGATCCAGCAGAGTACATAATAGAGCAGGCAGGATATCACAAGTGACCCACATTTTCAAAAAGATGAAATTTCACTCATCAGCTATTTAGAGATTAGATCCAATTTCTGTTTTTCCTTCTGAACAGCTGATGGCATATTTCCACCTTTTTTATCCACTGAACTTTGGCATTTGGATGGAAAACCAATGCAGCAAGGGGGCACGTGTGTGCGCGTGCAGGATTCCTCATCCAACCAGGGACATGTACTTGTTTCCTAGTTAATTAGGGTGAAGGACTAATAGTAAAATTATAACCCAATAGCTCAGTCATTGTTTAATACACTTTATTCAATACAACTGTTGGTTCAAATTGATTTAAAGTATAATGTGTATAAATAGAAAGATTGCTGTTTGATAGCTGCCTGATTTAGAAATAGATTGTGTCAAATATTTGGAATGTAGACTGCATCTCTTAGGCACTGCTTGATCTGAAGCCACTTTCAACTGCAAGAAGTATGAACACTTTTTAGCAACTTAGACTTTAGCAACATTGTTATCTGGAACTGTATGCTTATGTCCTATGAACTTCCATATTCGCTTTCTTTAACAGATTGCCCTTGAAAAATGTCTGGAAAGGATGAGGAAAAAAGTTGCTGGCCCAGCAAATTGATTAATTTGCACTGGTTACTTGGTTTCAGGTTCAGATCAAAATGCTGATTCTTGTACACATACCATCATGTTCTTTTTGCTCTCAGTATCTGAAATTTGGCAGCTGTCTAAGAGAAGCCGGATATGTTTACTATAGGTAGCAGCAGTATAGAATATCACAATATTTAATTCTCAGGTGGTAGTTGAAATCCTGGCACTTTAGGGTGGAATGATTGTGCTGTCCATTTATTTATTTTTCTTCATATGCATTATTCCATAGGCTATTATCATCCTGGTTTCTGAAGATTTGACTGAAATGGCCATGTTATTATCATTTGTTCTATAATGTACTTTGGAGATGGATGTTTATGTTGGTAACTGAAATATTTAGTTATTTATATTTACATAATTTGCTCCGTGAAAAGCAATTAACTTAATTCAGTATTTTTCTTTTTCATAAGAATACATTCATTTGGAAGAATAAACTCTGAAAGAAAAATTCCATGTTGGAAATTTTTGAGTAAAGGAGAAATTTTTGAGTAAAGGAGTACAAGAAAGTTTTCTATATTGCAATTATAGTTCTGCTTTTTCTTCGTATATTTGGCCTTCTTGATTATTTTAGTCTTCTAAAAAGAAAGTACAATTCATAAGGAATAAAATCAGTATTCACTCCCAAGCCAGCAGGTATGTGATTCCAACATAAAAATATAAAGAACTTGAAACGTAGAATGCATAAGAATGAAAAGACTTGTAACACTGGTCCAATTAAAAGAAGCATTATTTAGTTTAAAAAGCTCATGTTACCAATATTTAAATTGTATTCACCTGAACAGTGATAATTACTAATCTTGAAGGCTTTAAGAGAATGTGGTATGTTCATGGATGACAGGTATTTAAAAGCATATGGACATAGCCATTTCCAGAATCAGAGACTGCATTTTTTCTGACCAATGACTGAAACACACAATGATCAAGGGCTATGTTCTGTAGGCTTTCCATAATATTTACTTGACTACTACAGGAACCAGGACACTGGATTCAAGAAGTTGGTGTGGTCCAGCAGTTTTTCAAAGATGTAGTCATAACTCTCATGAGGAAAATAAATATTTATCACAAGAAAATCTAGACAGCTAAAGAGAAATTGCCTGTGGAATGAATGGAATGAAATTTCTTCCATTCAGAAGAAACAGTTTCAAACTCCTTTCACAATAAAATTCCTGCCCATTTTGGGAGCAGATAACCAGAATCCTGGATAAAAGGTTTTAATTTTTAAAATCAAAACTTTTAGCAATCCGCACGACTTTAAAAAGATAGCCACGAGAGGGCGGAGCTGGCATCGCAGCGGTACAGCATGCGATCTTTAAGCACTAAGATCACTGTTGATATCTCCATTGCATAGTGGTCCCAACGGACATTAAAATTAAAATGGACAAAACTAAACATAAAATGGGGCTAATCGAAAAAGAACTAGCACAAAAAATTAAAAATGCTAAGCAAAACTATTTTGAAGATGCAAACAAACCAAGACAGATGGTCAGCATATAAATTGAGAAAGGAAAGAGACCTGAGAAGGATAAATCAATTGATAAATGAACAAGGACATGTATGCTATGAAAATGCGGAGAAGAAAAAAATTATTCAAGATTATTGTGGAAAACTACTATCAAGAGAATGTTCAGGGAGAAAGAATTCAACAATACTTACAGGAAGCAAATTTGCCTCAGATACCCAAAGATATTGAAATAATGTTAGAAAGTAAGATAACAATGATGGAAGTTAACAGAAGCTTGAAAAAAGCAAAACATTGGGAAAGCACCAGTTCCAGACAGTTTGCCAGTGGAATTTTACAAGACATTCCAGGAAACATTGAATCTTCACTTATTAGAAGTTATAAATGAAGTTATGACAAAGAAGACAATACCCAAAACATGGTCAGAAGCATATATCACACTTGTACTGAAGGAGGACACAGACCCACAGCAAGTTAAAAACTATAGACCAATATCACTATTAAATTCAGACTATAAAATTTTTGTTTCAATTCTGGCAGAAAGACTGAAAAGATGCTTAAACAATTTTATTCATCCTGATCAAAATGGATTTCTGCCGAAGAGACAGATTAAAGATAATATGAGAATAATTTTAGATACACTGGAATACTATGAGGCACATCCTGAAAAACAAATGGCTCTGATGTTTTTAGATGCACAAAAAGCCTTTGATAATGTGAATTGGCGTTTTTTACTGTTACAATTAGACCAAATGGGCTTTGGTAAAAAATTTACTCAAGCCATAGAAACGATATATCACAAACAAACTGCAAAGGTTATGATAAATGGAGAGTTAACACACTTTATAGATATAAGAAAAGGGACTAGACAAGGTTGTCCACTGTCACCTCTGTTGTTTGTATTAACACTGGAAGTGCTGAATAGGAACATCAGAGAAGAAAAAGAAATAAAAGGAATGAAAATTAAAAAAGAGTATAAATTACAAGCTTTTGCAGATGACCTGGTATTTATATTAGAGGATCCATTGGAGTCAGCACCTAAACTGATAGAAAAGATAGAAGAGTATGGGAAAGTAGCAGGTTTGAAAATAAATAAAGATAAAACAAAGATTTTAGCAAAGAACATGTTAGTAAGACGAAAAAAGAATTGGAGGAAGTTTTGGGGATCCAGGTCACAAATAAGGTTAAGTATTTAGGGATACACATAACACCAAGATGTAGCACACTTAAGGAGGATAATTATCTTAAACTTTAACAACAGATTGTGACAGACTTGATAAAATGGGAAAATTTACAATTATCACTGATTGGGAGAATATCTACAATTAAGATGAATGTATTGCAAAATACATACAAAAAGTATTGCAAAATGATGCAAAAAGATATTGGACATCCACACATGGTTGGAAAAAATGACAAAACAATACATAGACTTTAAACCTGAGATATTTTTATTAGGAATTGTACCGGAAATATATTGTAAAGAATTGAAATATTTGATTGTAAATGTTTTAACAGAAGCTAGAATTGTATTTGCTAAGAATTGAAAAAATGAAAAAAATACCTATGCAGGAGGAAATTATTTAGAAAATCATGGACTGTGCCAAAATGAGTAAATTGACATTTGAAATTAGAAAACAAGAGGATAAACAATTTTATATGATATGGGATTTATTTTATCAATGGTTAGATAAAAAGACATGGTAAAGAAATAGATTAGTAAGCCTTACTATAAAAGTTAATAGATTGATGTAGAATACAAAATATATAACCATTGGATGAATGTATAAGATTAAATCATAATGAAAATTAGAATATCTCATATAAAATGATGGAAAAATAGTTTAGCCAAATGAATGTTTAATAATTGATATTACATCAGCACAAGCTAGATTGATAAGGTGAGAATTTATATAACTTGTGAGTAATGGTAAAAAAAAGGGCACAAAAGATTGTAACCGACACACTGTATCTACATAATTAAAAGAGGGTTTTATGTTTTGTTTGTATGTTTGTTGTACAAAATAAAAAACTTTGTTTAAAAAAGAAAAGATAGTTACGAAGAGAAGGACTGATATCATAAAAGGATTGTGCTTTGGGAAATTTAGTGATAAAAGCTGAGATCCTCTTTTCATGTAACCAGAAAAGAATCTTATAACCAATATAGATTTTATTTCTAGTTCAAAATGTAGAACAGCCAGCTATTGGGTGTACAGCAACTGTAACTTTGGTTCAGAAATAGACAATCCTTTCAGGAATACACTATGTTTGAAGCAATCTACTGCATGAATGTTCTCCATCTTCTGGCTTGGTTTACAAAGGCCTCAGGAAAATGGAGGAAAATCACCTCATAAAATTCATTTTCTCAGGAGATTGGAACAGCAATAGAAGCTATGTTTGATAATGAGGTTGCTATAAAATGATAAAAAAGGCTCCATTAATAGCAATGAAAACTCCAAAAATTTAAAATATGGAAATAGGATGATGAAAAATCTCATAACGTTTTAACAGAACACTATCTGAATAAGAAGTTATGAAAACTTTATTTCCAGTTAATTACTTCATTATGGTTCTTTGCAAGGGAAAAGGGTTCATCCAAGCTGTTCTTTCTTTAGCAAAGAAATAAGTATACATTTTTGCAATCAAGCTTATTTTTGGGCCGTCCATTTAATAAGCTGAAGATATTTCAGGAGTAATTTAGACAATCTGTCTTTCTGTTCTTCACTGGATCATCAAAGTTGTTGAAGTTGAAGTTCCCAAACACTTCAGAAATTCATTGATTCTGCTGATAAACTTCCTCCGCAAAAAATATTTTCATTAGTTCTGTACATATCTGGGTTTTTAATACCTGCTTTCCTCAAGGATATCTACTCTCTGTAGTGAATATTCATGAAAAATTAATAGGAAATGCCAGGAAGTGCCAGTGCTCTGAGAGAGACAACATGATACTAGATATGTGAAAGATCTTTATGTTTTCTCAAATCAGTCTGATGACAAGGAAATGTATAATTCTAGGCCTGAGTCCTGAGTAATTTACATGAAAAGTTTTTGATGTCCTTCCAAGGTAAACAGTAAATTTTGAATCTAGAACATTCAAAATAATGCATCTAAGTGTGTAGAGTTGGAATATATTATCTGAGCCTTTTGCATTTACTTCCATTTTCAAAATTTCATGTTTTTCCTATCACTAAAAGGCTTATCTAATAAACACCATCTTAGTGCAAAGATTTTGTAGTAGGATAAACAACAACATATAATAACACATTATCTTTTAACATAAAAGTACCTAAATAAAAAGAGGTGATTCAATAATGTGGAAACAGTATAAAATATAAATAAGCACTCTTGGGCATTCACTGTGCATCCTTCATAGTTTAGTTGTTAAAATGGTGACAGATTATGTTAGTGGTGTTCTGCAAAAATAATTACAAATACATTTTATTTGCAGAAATTATTTTAAATGTTGTCTTTTCAAAAATTGTATTTCAAAATAAAAGCAAATCATAAAACCAAGTCAGTAGCAGGCTTCTGAAAAAGATTATGTCCAGGTATATTGCAAAGAAATAAGAACGTTGAGTTTCTTTGTGTATATATATGAGAAACAACTTGATACACTACAGGTAAAAGATACATAGTTAACTTTTTCTCCTTAGTTTTTATCAGACTTTATTTTCCTAGAACAATCAGTACATTGGGTTATTTTTCTGTTGGTAGATGCTTTGAGACCAAATGTTATCCATCAGAAATTGATAACATTTGGGAAATATTTTATCATTTCCAGCTAATGCTGCTCATCTCCCAAACAGCTTATTTCATAACAGTCAGGTGAAGGGGGGAACACATTCAGAGTGGTTATATATGCATGTATATGTACACATATGCATGTATACATATGGAAACACACAAATGAAGTAGTGAGAGAAGAGAAATGTATGCAAACAACATGAAACAACAGAACCACTCCAGTTCTGATTGATTACATCCTCACCAAATGGTATCAGTACAAATAAGTACAAGGAGGGTAACTGAAAACATTTATTTGGACTTCATAGTGTCTTGAATTAAAAAATGTTTCATGTTGACAATAGACAAAGAAACTTGTTTCCATACTAAGGATTCATCAGTTATTTCTTGATGCCTTTCCATATACAATTCAGCTGGGTATCCTGAAAGGATCCAACTATTACCATTACCATTTGAGTCAATGTCAGACCATATACTCTTTATTTTCTTGGAGAACAGTTTCAAAAGTGAAATCTAGAAATATCGAACAAATATGTATGTGTGTGAATGGACAGAGGAGGTTCTAAAATTTCCTTGAAAGTTTTTTTATCCAACAAATAAGCAATGGCATAAAAAAACCTGAAACTTTTTCCTTGACTGGGTTGAAAGAGGGAGAACAAACCTACCTTATGGTTCAGTAGCTAGTTCTTGAGCACAATCCAGTTTCACTCCATTAAAGGATAAATGTTGGTTGTGAACTCCCACATATGATTGAAGAGTTGTAGTAAATCTAGTCCTCAATAGCAATTATCCACTTTTTCAGACAGAAGGGCATCAATGTTAAGGACTGCCAATTTGTTGACCGAGTAGGTTTGGATCTTCTAGCCTTCTCAAGGTTGTAAAAATTGCATTTGATCAGAATTTCCCTTCTTCCCCACTCCACAAGTATCTATTGAACTTTCTCTGTAGCAGTTGGCTGCTATTGGGTTTGGTCAGAGGTTTTAGCCATATATTTCTTCAGCTTATCACAACAGCTAACATGAGCCATATAGAAAACTGTATTCAGGTATATCTAAATATCCTTATTTATACCCTTCCAAGAAGCATTTGTGGCTTGTATCAGTGCAACTTTCCACCCCTTCCTGAAAACATTTATTGCCACTTCTGACAAGACGAAACATCTTCCCTCAAAGTAGAAAAGGTATAGCTTCAACAAAATAGAAGTGCTGAGTCACTTGGATTGTGGCAATAGGTAAATATAATAAATAAAATAAAAATGACATTCTTAGTCTTCAAGCCAAAAAGGATGCCGAAAAGAGGATCAAATATAGTAATTTAGAATTGGTGGAGGTATTCTGTTCCAGTGCATCCCTTCCTATTTTACCTTGTAAATTCATGTTTTTAAGAGGAAAGAAAGACACAGATTTCTATCCCCTGATATGATATTTATGATTATAGTAAAGTCAGCTTTGCCTCTGTACTGGGTTGTCAAAGGAATTCTGCCCTTCAGCCAGAAAGCTGAATTGAAACTGGAACTTTCAATTGATGGAATGAGCTCTGTTTTGTGCAGGACTATGCACTGGTCTAGACTCAAAAATGAAAAGATGATTTGAAACATATGTGACCATAGACATTCCACATCCTCCAATCAAACACATATTTTGCTGGGATTGCATATGGCAGCTCTTTCAAGTCCAGGGAAAGTGCAGCAACTGACAGGTATAACACAAGCACCCACACAAGTTCTGAATTGCTCTTTTTTCTTTGAATGTGAATTGCTGCCCAACTTTAGAAAGAATGAATTATCCCTTTGCTCTTTTCATATGAATAAGCATATGAATATTATGCATTTGCATGAATATGCAAATTCTTCAAAAACTTAACATTGTGTGTGCAAATTTCTCTGCATAAGCTTCACTGAACACAATGTCTGAGCATACATGGTTGTTTGTATGTTTAAGAAATATCCTAATACTTAGAAAATGATTCGTTACATATAGTTTTTATAAAAATGTCTAATGAAACAAACTATTTAACTGCCTTCTATATTGGATATTTAAACATGAATCTCTCAATTCTATCTGAAAATTAACTTCTCAGGCACTGACTTATAGCTTGTATAAGTTTGTAACTTCTATTAATAGAAGACAGAATGTTGATCCCTAGTACTCAAAGACTTAAATTTTCCTAAAGAATTCTTAAATATTAATTTATGTATTCAATTCAGTGCTCTTAAAATGACAGTATTAGAGCAGTGACTGGGAATGTGATGGTGAGAAAGCAGACTGATTTCTCGCAAATACAAAATCTGCTATAGAATATAATAAAAAAAATGTTGCAGGGGCATTTCCTACCAGTTCGCTCTCTTCTTCTTCTGCATCTTTTTTGCTTTCGTCTTTTTGGTCTTCAATATTTGCGTCAAAATCTTCCATCTCCACCTAAGTCAATATATAATAGCAGGACTATTATCACTGGAAACCTATTTTGGCCTTAGCTCTTTACGAGATAATCAAATAAACTATAAATTTAAAATAACACACAAAACCTCTCTGAGGCTACATCTTTAAATAGTTACATATTTCACAGGTAATATTTTTATTTTCTCCAGAGCTATTCTATATTTAAAGTCTTATACTTTCAAATTTTACACTTTTTAAAAAAGAGGATCAACATGAATAGAATTGTTAGGTTATATATGAGGTTACTGCAATCAGACTTCTGCTTAGGCACTAGGGTTACCTCGATAAAGGATACACACTGTGAACATGAATGAATCACACTGTGTAACTGAATAGATACCATTAGATACTATTCACTGGTTAATGGCCATTCTTATGCTTTGGTATAGCAAAATATCACTTATAAAGACTTCATCAAAGATGGAGCTTTAGATATATTGTGTAGATTTAGCATTGAACTGATTTATATTTTATGATGTTTATTCAGAAAATTCATTTTTGGATAGCATATCCTGCACATATATGCACATAAGAATGAAGTCTGTACCTTCAAAATTTCTAATTTGAGAAGCTTGTCTTATTAAATAATAACTCAATCTATAATCACTGCATATTCAAACACAATTTCCACCTTTCTAAGTATAATTCATAGATTTTCTTTTCCAATTTGCATAATTTAGTGTTTTTGCAAATCTCACCTCTTCAATCGCAGCATCTTGTAATAAAGAGCGAATGTCTAAACGTATCATGTGACGGGGTGCTGTCTCCCAATGATCAGCCATCTGAAAATGAAAAATAAAAACTACAATGTTTATGTAGTATTACACTGTCCTTGACTAGGAATACATGGTCTGGGTATAACTAGATTAGTATAATTAAGTGCATGTAGTCCTTGACTTACAACAGTTCATTTAGTGTTCATTCAAAGTTACGACATTGAAAAAAGTGACTTATGATCATTTTTCACACTTATGACCATTTTTCACACTTATGACCATTGTAGCATCTCCATAGTCTTGAGATTTACATTCAGATGCTTGGAACTGACTCACATTCATGACGGTTGCAGTGTCATGTGATCCCTTTTTGCGACCTTCTGACAAGCAAAGTCAATGGGGAAGTCAGTTTCACTTAACAACCATGTCACTAACTTAACAACTGCAGTGATTCACTTAACAAATGTGGCAAGAAAAGTCGTAAAATGGGAGAATACTCACTTAATGGATTTCTCATTTAGCAACATAAATTTTGGGCTCAATTGTGGTTGTAAGTTGAGAACTACCTGTAACAGAGAGATCTAGTCCTATGTTTTCAGATTAAAAAGACTGGTAATACCTGAATTATAGCATAATGTGTTTATATTACAAATAAGATCTGGTCCAAATGATAGAGGAACCAAAGAAGGAAACTTAACAGAAAAACTTCTAAAATAAATTCAATAAATATAGGATCATTTTAAAATTCTTAAAACAAGCTTGTTCCTCCACTTCCCCCAGTACAAGCAGTCCTCAACTTATGACAATTCAACCCAAAATTGATGTTGCTAAGTGAAACATTTGTTAAATGAATTTTGAAATATGACCTTTCTTGCCACAGTTAAGTGAATCACCATAGTTAAGTTAGTAACACGGTCATAAGTGTGAAAAAGGTCACAAGTCACTTTTTTTCAGTGCTGTTGTAATTTTGAATGGTCACTAAATGGCTGTTGTAAGTCAAGGACTACCTGTAAACAAATTTTTAGTACTATAATGTTGGAGAAATCTGTTTACAAAGTTACCTTATTGATTTCTTTGAGCTTGCGTCCATGGACATTTCTCTTGCAACAAGTCTGATTATCTGCAGTTATTTCAGCTAAGTAAACCTAAGATACATGAAAAAGAGGGAATGTGTTTGAAAATGTATGATCCATGGCAGAAGTATCATTCAATGCATGTTTCATGAATTGAACAAATGTGGCCAGAATGATGTGAAAAAGTCGCAGAAAAATAATCAGTGTCTGGATCAAGTGATTGATTGTCTCATATCTACGTAAAATATTTCCATAATTTCCCATCTTCAAAACCAAGTCTGCTTACAACCAAAAGAAACTATATACAGTCATAGAAATCAACCAACCAACCCCAAAAAACCCCGAATAAAACCTGAAATAGAAAAATCTGGTGCCCAAATCATACTTTCTTGATGCAACCCACAGCATTCTCAATCTGCTCTGACCTCACCCTAGCCCAGTCTGGGGAAAGTCCCAGATCATAAGTATAAGGTTAAACAGGCTGGAGTCTATTCAATCTCAAGAAGGATGGCATTCCACAGAGCAGGACTAGCAATGGAAAGGTACACTTATGAAAACCTACAAAGTGGCAACATTTAATGGAAGGGACTGGGAGCATACTTATGCTATCCATTCTGGTGGGAAGGGCAGATACCCTCAGTAAGAAATGGTCCCGCATATGACTTGGTCCCATGTCATATAGGCCTTTAAAGGTGATAACCAACACCTTGAATTACATCCAGAAAAAACCCGGGAACCAGTGCTGCTCACACAACAGAAGTGTCATGGACGAAACTGGGAGGGCGCCCACATTACTGCATTCTGCCTCAATGACTATGAGTGTGGTCTCTTGGACCAGGAAAGGATCCAACTGGCACACAAGAGGAACCTATAAAAAAGCCTCCCTAACCATGGTTGCTACCATCTCCTTAAGCAGTAGCTGTGAGTCAAGAAGAAATCCCAAACCAGCTCTGTCTTCAAAAGTGTCACCCTGTTTAGAATCCCAAGTGGCATATTAGCAGACATCGGGGGGTGGGGGGGGGGGGGGGGTGGGGGAGAGATTCAAAGCCACTCTGTCTTGCCAGTTTTGAGTTGAAGTTGGTTCCCCCCCCATCCACATTCTCACAGTTCAAGGCACTTGGTTATAATTGCAACAGCCTCATCTGCCTGGCCAGAAGAGGAGACATATAACTTGATATCCTTAATATACTGATAGCAGACTCTATGCCAGCAAATGACCTCACCCAGTGGTTTCATGAAAAAGTTAAAAAAGAGAGAAACCCAAGTCCTGAGCTCTCCTTGTGTTGCAGAGGCCTAGAATATGACCTTTCATGCACCACCAACACTGACTGGAACCAGACAGGGCAAAAGGGAAACCACTGTGAAACACTCTTAGTGTCAAGCCCGGTATTGACATATGTGTAGCTATTTTACTTAGGCTTAATATATATTCTTTTTCTTTTACTTTCTCTTTGGCAGTCATGGGGGAAGGGTTTCGGGCTTGCCACATTCCTAAGGGGGGGAGGAGTGGAGACAGAGACAGTTGTTTAGGCTAGGAGATTCTTCTTCTCATGGGAACCCGAGCTATCTGTGCCTAGGCACTGGAGGTGGGCATTTATGACATCAAGCAACGCTGAATTACTTCTATTGGATAATGTGACTTTTGGGGGGTTGTTTCTAACTTCTAATATGTGGGATAATTCCGGGTTGTGTCAAATCCGGAACTGCCATGGACTTTGCCAATTTGATGCTTTCCGAAATAAATTGTCTTGGAAGATGGACTTTGTGCTTTTCTTTTTAAAATGGATTTTGTCACTTGGAAGCCTAACATTTAGCCCTTAACATCAGCTTAGAAAGATACCATGGTTGCTAGAATCAAAAAAGGGTCAAGACAGTTGCACCATCCCCTCTCTGGACCCAGAAATCATCTATAAGCACATCCAATGCCATTTCAATACTGCGCTCCATCCTGAAAAGCGTTCAGGTAATGTGTTTCATCTAGGGCTGCCTGTAGTTGAATACCAACCATCTCCTCAACAACCTTCCTTAAACAGGAAGATTAGAGACTGTAGTATCTCCATTCAGTCTTTCAAGAAACTCTTTTTACTAATGATTGTGCACTCCTGGTGCACAAAAATAGTGATCTACAGTCGATGCCAAACGCATTTTCAGATGTTGCTATGCCCTTCGGCCTGTCAACCTGAAGAGAATGAAATTCTTTACCAGCCCATGCCAATTGCCAAGCCTATACAACCAAAAATCACTATTACTGACACTCAGCTGATAAATGTAAACAGTTTCAAATTATGTGGGATGAATAGTCTCCAGCGATAGGTCTTTTAACAAAGAAATTGACTTCAAAATCAACAAGATCAGCCAGGCATTGGGGTGACTGCATACTAGAGTGCTCTATCAATACACATCAGTATTTCCACAAAACTGAAAGTCTACAGGTTATCCCTACAGGTTACATATACACACATATATGGCAAAAATGTAACTTTTGTCTTACATCCAGTGCTGCTGTTTGAATTGTGGTCTCTTGCATGCCACTCAAAGGCCAAGTATAGACCTTTACCCAAAGAACTGGAGTGCAGAAATTTGCAAAAACTTGTCAAGGTTTCAAATAGGCATTTATCTCAGAGATATAGAGGAAGGAACCCAGACCCTCCTACACACAAAACACAAATACTATCGCTAGGTTCTGTTTCTTTGTCAGTTCAACATTTACTGGATCTTTGATGTGCTATCTTACAATGACTTATACCTAAATCTAAATTGACTATTATTGCTTGTCTTAAAAAATATTAATGTTTATGATTCCAAATCACTGGAATGTTTTAGAAATGTTAAACACAGAAATTATCTAGGGATGCTTACTTCAAATCCTTTTGTTTTTGCAGCACTCCAGAATTGCTCAAAATGCCGTACTCTATCATTGATGGCATCAAGTATGATGAAGGGGAAAAATCCATCATCCAAAGTCTTCTTGAAAGTTTTAAACAAGCTGGCACGATAGACCTCTTCCATATCAGCTTCATATTCATACTCCAAAATCTGGTTCGAAAATGGGGAATGTTAGGCAAAGAATCAAGCTTTTTTATTGAAGATCTTAAATCTTTCTATTGCTGTCCGATGCTAGAAATGAATAACTGATAAAATTTATCAAAATGAAATGAAAAAGAATGGGATAATGCATGTTACGAGCATTCAGTTACAAACCCATGTAGCAGTTTTATACAGATTCCTAAACATCACGGGATAAGACGGTCCCTTAGGAAGCCTATGGCACAAATGCTGGCTAGGCAATCAATAACAATGACATGTGTAGAAGTAATGGGGTGCAATTCACACTAATTTCCATTTCTTAAGATTATTTAGAAGGCTACTATGGTTTTTAGAACTGAAAGATGCCAGCAAGTCAAGGAAAATAGGCTTGTTCTATTCTGACTTCCCCCAGCAAACTTCTCAGTATTTCAAGTCCATTCTGACATTCAAACTTAAAAAAGACCAGAACAGTTCACTAATGCCAGAAAATGTTGTTATCACTTGATCTAGCACTTTGCCAAAACATAGGAATTAACACTGCTGACAATTAGGAATGGGAGTTAGGATGGGAGCTTAAATTCAAACTCTGGAGAGTGTTAAATTATCTATCTCTGCTTTATTCCAACTTTTTAGTTCCCCAGAAAAATTGAGACATTATCTCAAATGCATCACTGCACTAAATCCATCATATTAATTAAGTATAGTTACTGTGATATTCTAAACAAGGTGAAATCGTCCATTGGTTTGGAACACAGTATACTAATTCAATCAATACATATATCCACATCTTATCAGGAAGCGAATAAAAACATATCCAACCGTTTATCTTGCCACAAACATTGCTACTGATTTAATGACAGTCTGATTCAGGAGAACTGCTGTGCTATTAAACTGATTATTTAAAGAGAATCCAAGGCACTCAAGGTATTCTATCATTATATTTATGTTCCCTGGATTTACATTTTGCTGATTTTATCTTGATTGAACCATCACTAATTCCAAACACAGGTTCAGAATTTTTCCAGCTTAATTGGTATTTTTGAACATTACCAAAGTTTCAAATGATCCTTGTGGACTCTTCCAACTCAATGCTTAAACTTGCTATATTTAGTTTGTGTGATTTCAAAACAGAATTTTAAAGAATTTTAAAGAATTTTGAAAGTGTACAGCAATCTGCTTGTTGCATATTTTTCTTTTCAGATTCATGGACAGTGGCAGGACCAGTTGAGAGCCAAGACTACATCCCATCTCTCTTCTCACATCCTTTTAAAGGAAGGAATAGGGTTTGATTCATGTGATGACCTGGAAAAGCTTGCTTACAATGTGTGCTATCTTGTATGTTTTCTGAGGCAAAGAGCTAATGTCTGACCAATAAAACACCTATAAGCAATAATTGATAATCAAATATTTTAAAACATCCTGAAAGTAATCAGGGAATCATGAAGAATAGAAACTATTCTGCAAAGCCTTCTAAAACTCATCTGATTCTAAATGAACCAACTGTATTTTCCTTAACTCAGAAAATACAGATTAAATTGTACAATAAGAGATAACATCAATTTCATGACACGTAAAGATTTGGTTAATTGAAAAAGTTGTCAACTCTGCATTCCCAGATCATAATCTATTTTTTCTAAAATAGAATGTAGATTAGGAGAGTTTCTTGGCTGTTGGCCAGTTTTCATTTTTGTAGGCAATTAGTTACAATAATTTAATTAATAATTGGAATATACATTAAGAATACCTTCTTTTTTACTCTCTTCTTTGTGTCTGGATCTCTCTCTTCTTTTTCTATTTCAGTGATAAAATAGTCATCCAGGCTGAGGACTCTGGGTGCAGCTCCCCCACATTCAACTTCTTTATCCTAAGAAGAAAAAATAAAGAAAAAATCCCAAAACCTATACCGTCAAAGCTAAATTTTCATCCAATTTCTAAGAAAACATTCTATTTCCATATATTCAGTTCAATTAACCTGGTTGTTATCTACAATAAAACAGGAAAAAAAGTTACACAAGGTAATCTTAAATAATATGTATGGTGCAAAATCTAAAACAACTACTTCCCTTTGTCCTGTTGGTAGATAAAGAAATGAAACTTTGACTGGGAGAAAAGAAATAAAACGAGTGACCGGAACAATTCAGTTCTACTCTATTCTTCAGTACAAACTGAAGACAAAGAAAATGATTATCCACTTACCCTGATGAGCTTAGCAACATGAGTCTTTCCACTGCCTGGCAATCCTCGCATGATTATGACAATCTAAAACAGAGACCATACACTTTAAATAATGCACATCTATTAAGCTGAATAACAAGAATTCAGCACACCAAGTAATTTTTATGATTACAGCCTGGCAAGCTATAGCTAGTCCTCACTTAACTATGGTAAGTGGGACAAGGAACTTTGTTATAAGCAACACCATTATAAAGTGCAGTGCCACGTAACTACATTGTTATAAAACAGCAGATGTGGCAGTCCCAGTTGCCATCGTGTAGTGAATCTTGTGCAGTTAGTGTCACAGTCATGTAATTGCCATTTGCGACCACCTGCCAGATTCCACATTGACTTTGCTTGTTTAAAGTTAGAAGTGAAAGTTGCAAATAGTGATTGCCAGACCATGGAGATGGTGTGACCATAGTAATTGTGAACTGGTTGCCAAGCACCTGAACGACTATTATATGATCCAGGGATGCTGCAACAACTGCAACAATGTTTGTTAAGTCATTCAGTAACTTTGAACGATTACTGAATGGGGTCAAAATCTCTGCAGACTCGCACAGGTTCACAAAATGAAATCCCCATGACATTATTTGTAGCAATAGTGGACTAGATTTCAGATTTGGCATGATATAACTCACTCACCACTCACATTTTCCTCCCACCAGAGTCCAGGATCAAAATAATACTGAAGGAAACCAGTTGTAACCTAAATAATTCTGGATACTATAATTATAATTTGAGCAGAAAATGATTTTTTTAAAAAAAACAAGTAGTAACCCAGATTAGAACAAGAAAAGATATTACAGAATGGAAAAGGAACTTTGGAGATCAGCATACTGTTGGAATAACAAAACTATTGGCATATATAGGAGTCCACATGCACGAACTGCTCTCTCTTCACATCAACCTTTTACTGTAATTGTAATCCTCCCTGATAGCTAAGTACACAAGATTCAATAATTTAATTCATAGAAAACCATCTGCTGAGAAAATTCTATGACAACATAATTGTGCAATTGTAGACTTAGGCATGCAGCAAAGACTTTTGAAGGAAGCCATGAGTGCTTTAGAATGCACTGCTTCATAAATATTAATGGAAGTATGAAATTCCTTTCACATAATTGTTACACATAATTGTTATTAGAAACCTGGAGACATAGTACTTACCCGTTCTGGTCTACTTTCCCGCCCAGGCTGCTTCAATATATCATCCACATTTTTTGATTCTGGTTTTCTTTCTACCCGTGGGGCAGGTGGTGGTTGTCGTGGTATTGTTGGAGCAGAAATAGGAATTCTATCCTCAGCATAATTTCTCCGATCACCTTTTAATGAAATTTACATGAGAGAAGAGAGAAAGAAGTCAGACACATAAATACTAATAGACAAGACATTTGGGAGTAATGGATATCCCCCTCCCTTCCAATTGGCCTTTTCAATTGTATTTTTAATACATTTATTATTTTTAATTGTTACAAACAACTCATTGTGTGAACAGTGTGGTCCCAGAGTGTTTTACATTTTAAAAACAAATATGACACTAATTTTACATGAATATTGATGTTCTTATATAATTTTATATTAATACATTTTATTAATCTTACTTTTAATCCTTCAATATTCCCATATACTATTTTGTGTCAATCTCTACATCCTTAACATCCCTTTTGTTATAAATTCTGTATTACTTGTTATATCTGCAATATTTAATAATTTGTATAATTCACAGTCATTCATTAGTCCTTGTTTAATTTATATTTCAATTATTTATCCCCCTTTAATTCTTAATGTTGCCACCATTGCACTTTAAGCAAAATCTTTTCCTAGTCCCATTTATACTAAAGCAAACCATATTCAAACATTTAACCTTTTGTTCAATTCTAGTAACACTATAATTACTTTTATCTATTATTATATTTCACTATCCTATATTTTTTTTGTTCTAATCTATTGGGTTCCACATGTCATTTCTTTTACTACCTTATATTATTTTTCATATTTACTACAATTGACAATTATACTGTATATCTTTGATAATAATCTTATTTTCAAACATTAATTTCATGTTTATTACAATTTACCATATTAGTTTTCATGTTTATTATAGTTGAGAATTGTATATCTTTAATGCCAGTTCTCTTGTAAAATATTAATTTTATATTTAACAATTAACAATTTTATATCTTAAATAATAGAATAATAGACTCATGTGGAACCTTTATCTTTTCTGTATCAGTCATCATCTCTTGCTCTCAGTAAAGCTTTAACTGATCGCTTCCTAGTTTGTTTCCCAGTTTCTTTCATTTTTTGTCCTTTCTTCTTACTCCTTTTTTCCTTCTCTATTATATTCCATTGTTTCTCTTTCCTGTTATTTAATTTTATCCCTGTTCTCTCAAAATATTTTCTCTGAAATTCCATTTCCTGTTATCTTTTATTTAACATATCCCCTTGGTTTATCTCATCAATCATTTTCATATTAATTTTTATTTCATTGTTATTTTTTCTTTTTATTTGTTGCTTCATCTGTTGTTTCTCTGATTGTGCTTCTAGTTAACTCCTCCTCTTGCAGGATTTCTCCTTTTCCCTCTACTGCTTATATTAAGTGTGCTGTCTCTGCTGATTGTGTCTCCACTTCCAGCTTTTCTATTTTATTCAAAATATCCTCAAATCCTATGTTCATAATATCCTTCATAACCTATAACTCCAACACTAATTCTCTCCTTATTCCACTCATCTTTATTCTTGTTTATTCTTTATCTTATGTCCAATTATCCAATTTTTCAAGAATAATCCCAGCCTCAGCTGTAAGTCAGTGTCCAGAAATCATTAAAACTCAAAGTTAATCAATCTGCTTCTTTTATGTAATCCAAGGATGATATAAATTTCTCCACCAAAAATTTGGGAATCTGTTGTTTTTCTTTGACAGCAGGTGGAGCTCTTAAATCAGTTTTCACTTTGTCATCTTTTAAATTTACCAATTTTCATTATAATCCAAATCTTTCAAAAATGAGTGCTATATTTGTTTTTATATATGTTACAGCATTTTTATAAATGCCTATCCAAAGCCAGTGTCTATCCAATCTCAAAATCCAGTTCTATATTTTTAGCAAATTTGCTGTTTTCCTTCTTCACTTTCTTCTGTTTTTAGAATATCAACTTTAGTATATTATTTTAAAATATTAACTTTTTACTCTCGTAGTTAGGTCACCGCCATTTAATATATTTATGAGTCCACTTTTCTGAATATTCTTCTCAGGGTTCAATTTTGAAATAAAAAGGATAGTTCTCACCCAGTTCCACACTGTTACTAACTCCACTCCTGAATTTTGCTTGGATGTTAAAAAGACACTGACTTTGTCGCAGCTACCTTGGCTGCTTCTTCTCCACCACCTGGCAGAGAGCAATAGCCTGGGGCTCTTCAGGGGAATTGCGTTTTCCCATGGGACCTCACAAGGCACTTCTCTTTGCCTTCATCTCCCCTCCAGGAAGGTTTTGGCTTCCTTGAATATGCAGAAGCCAGCGCAGGGAACAGAGAGCTCCTTTCCCCTGTTGCTGGTGTCGCCGGCGACATCACTTCCTCCACTTGTATTTGTTCAGCAACATCAATTGTTGATGAACATTTCTAGCCTCATTCTAACTTGCTAATTTTCTATTCCAATTCTCAATGATTTTAAAATTATACCTCCAAACATGGAAGGCCCATGATCATAAGGAGGACGATCAGGCTTCCGCTCATATGACTGTCTTTCAAATCCTCCCCTTCTTGAGACTGAATGATCTTTGTCACGGTAAGACTGATTTCTTGAAGGAGATGGCCTGTTAAATGGAGAAAGCACTCATGTGAATTCATTTATTTATTTTAAAGACTTTGTGCTCATTTTATGTGCCAACATAAAAAACTGATCCATCCATCCATTGCAAAATAGGATTTTATTCTTATTTATAACATGATTTTTATTTATACAGACTGACCATATAAAAAGCACATTAATAACCACTATGAAGGCACATTTTCTTATTTAAGTACTTCTATTTTACATACCTGTCTTCTCGTGGGTATCGTTCTTTGTCAAATCGTTCCCGATCATGATCTCCAGAAATCCGTTCTCTGTATGGTTCTCGTTCCCTCCTGAAATCCCTGTGGTCTGGATTGGAATTATTTTGTCGTTCAAAATAATTCTCTCTCTCCTTGATGTATCGATCCCGCTGGCCTAAGTGTTCTGGGAAAAAAAAAGTCAAAATAATTGTTAAGCCTCATAATAAAAGAAATTTTTGAGCTGAACCAGATCACAAGTAAAAGAATCACATCAGGAAAAGTTGAACTGGCTACAGGTAGTACTCAATGTACAACTGTAATTGAACCCAACATTTCTGTTGCTAAGTGAGACATTTGATAAGTGAATTTTGCCCCATTTTACTACCTTTGCCATGGTTGTTAAATGAATTATTGCAGTTAATTTAGTAACACGGTTGTTAAGTAAATGTGGCTTTTCCCCATTGACTTTGCTTGTCAAAAGGTTGCAAAAACTGCACATGCCCCAGGATACTGCAACCATCATAAATATGAATCAGTTGCTAAGCATCTGAATTTTGATCATGTGACCATGGGGCTGCAATGGTCGTGTGAAAAATGGACATATTACTTTTTTCAGGGACATTGTAACTTTAAACTGTTGTAAATCAAGGATTATCTATATTTCCTTCCATATGATAATTTTACATATAAAAGAGAATCTCATTCTGCACGCTATTATTTAAAATATTCCAAAGCATTTAAGTTATTGTATCACAAAGAGAAAAATGCAGTTCATCTTAAACAGAAAGCTACTAAACATAAAACAAATTAATTTTTTCTCAGAGATATTTCTGTGACCATAAAGATAAACCCACCTTTTGAAAAGGGTTGCCTTTCATGAGGTTCTGGATGTAGAGTTATTCGCTCCCCGTACGGAATTTGTTGTCCACTTTTACTGACAGTTATATCTGTTAAACACAAATTGATAATAATTAAAGACCCTGACAGTGTCAAAATAATTTTGCTTTGATGAATTGTATATGATCAATATACTGATATCTCTCTTCAAACTGGTAGATTTTCCCAGTGGCTTCATGCTGATATTAAACGGGATAGAGAAAGGGTTTAGTATTGCGGTATCATGGAATTTCCCATGCTTTGCAAATACTAATGCAACTACTTGCTCACATAGGAGTACATTCACCACTATATATCTGATCTCCAGCCTTCACAAGCAATCCAGAAAGCTCAATAATATGAAAGGTCACTAAGAGATTTAACAGAACAAGCATAGACATATTCACTCCTTTCAAATCCCAGTACAAGTCATCCATGAGGAAGACCCATGTGATTTTAATCCCCTAGTCAGGCCTGAGTCCTGACTGCCAGAGGTCTAAATCTGCTTCTTCCAGAGTATTTGTAGTTGTTATTCCACAACCTCTTCTACAACTTTCCCCCCAAAGGTGAGACTGGGAATACAATAGTTGTCCAACACTAAGAGAACTAGGACAGGCTTCTTTAGAAAACTCCTTAATGTTTTATTAAGTGGCAATCAGAACATTAGCAGCATTCACCTTGTCCATGTCCGTGTCCATGTCCATAGTCAACAGTCTGATGAATAATTGGTGGCTTGGCATGGGGTGCCAAATGGGATGCTGAGACTGTTGATGAAGTCAATGAAGAATCCGATGTAGGTAAGTCATAGTCTAATTTCAACCCTTTATCCTCATTACTGTCCCAAAGTCCCTGGAAAGAGTCCTCATCCCAACGTTCTTCATTCATATCAGTTGATGTCTTTACCATGGGAACTGAAACCTGAGTTGTTGCTGCAGTTGAAATGGAAATTGGAATATTCGATTGTAATGGTAGAGCAGGTGGCTTTCCTGTTGGGATAGGAACCTTTGCAGCTGAAACAGGAGGTCTTGTCACTGGAGAAGATTTTATAGGAGGTGGCTTAGTGGTTGGAGCAGGTTTCCGAAACAAGACAGGGGGCTTTGTAATTACAGCTGGAGTAGGCTTATTAGTTTGTTCCTCTGCTGTCATTTTACCTTGCATTTCAGAAGAGGCCTACATAACGGGACAAGTGAAAATAAATGTATGAAATAATTATTATATCAACATTATCAGCTATGATTTTTTTTTGCATACCATAAGAAACCATGGGATTCCATACTTCTCCTTTTCCTCTCCAATAGGGCCAAGTTTTCACCTTTAGTCTAATCATGGACTGCTGGGATTCATTGACCAAAACTAAGAGGAAATTGATTTTGATTGACTGACATTGGTTATTTTAAAAAAATTGATCTGAAACAATGTTTTTTAAGGTAATGTTTTAAATTAATCATAGGCTCATATCCAGATATTCAACAAGCAACAAATCAAATTTGGTCAAATTTCAACCTGGATTGCTGGAAGAGAGATGGCAACGCACGACTCCAGTATTCATTGTGATTATTCCTATTTATGCAATCTCACTTGGCTAAATGATGGCCCCTAGCATGACAAACTATTTTCCATCATTCCCAGCCAGCATAAGTATAATTTTGGAGAAGGCTATATGAAGGTATTGCTAAGTATGATATGACATATATAGGGAATCAATATTATACATCTATGTGCCTTGATCCTTTTCTAAAATGTGTACTTTTTGTAGATATTCAGTGTTAAAAATGGTACAAAACAATCATAAATTAGGACATATTTAAAAATGTTATTATTTATAAACTTCTAAGCTAGCAAATTTAAAAGAGATGGACTAATAACTGGCAGGCTTTAAGTTCTAACCTTGCCTTAGACATGTAACTAGGTGGGTAATTTTGGATCAGTCACTTCATCTCATACCTGGAAAGAAGCAATGGCTAGGCTAATCACTTCCAAAAATCTTTTGACCTACATGCTTATACAAATACCAACAATCAAGAGCAACTTGAAGGCACAAAAATAAAACAAAATCAAATACACATCTCTCTTTTGGAACAGCATCTCTCTGAAATTCAGATGGGCAAGTACTGGCCTTTGGTAAGGCCATGAACATCTGAGTTTTCTGTGAACACAGAGCCAGAGTATAACATCAATTTATTCTGAAATGGTTTGGAGGATGCTTGTTTGGGAGCCAATTTGGTCTCATAGTTAAGGCACCAAACTAAAAACCAGGAAACTATGAATTCTAGTCCTGTCTTTGTCATATAATTCAGCTGAATGATTTTGGATCAATTAAACTCTTTCAGCCAAACTTACCTCATAGGGTTATTGTTGTGGGGTAAGTAGGAGGAGGAAGAAATGTTAGGTGTGTTTACCTCTTTGAGTTATTTATAAAAATGATAAAGCAGATTAAATTAATAAATGTTAATATGATTTTGAGTTAGCCTTAGTTGTTCTGTATGTGGTTTTTATATTTAATAGATATTTTGTGTTTTGTACATATGCATATACATAAAACCTTTTTATTAGTAACAAGAATCACACTGGGCCATAATAATCTTCCTATGTCTCAGCGTTATGGTCAAGGGTTTTATTGCAAGTAGTTTCACTTAAACCGTCTATGTGGTAAAAAACAAAACCAATTGTTTGTTTCTGCCTATCAGCTATTAGAATCAAGATTAATTCTAACCTTGCTTATACAAATCAATGCTATGAACTGCTGAATTATGATTTCTTCTTTCCCATATAAAGACATATAAAAATAAATTCACAATTCTCTGGAGTATCAAGGACTTAAAAACCACAAACAACATGTGCCACCTCAAACCGTATATCAATCACAAA
The DNA here is from genome assembly GCA_015471245.1 of Laticauda colubrina. Lineage (NCBI taxonomy): Eukaryota > Metazoa > Chordata > Lepidosauria > Squamata > Elapidae > Laticauda > Laticauda colubrina. The sequence continues at coordinate 27,523,868 of BLBF01000005.1, forward strand.
CAATATGTAGCATGGATAACTACTATTCTATATATCCAGAATTATCTTTTTTGGTCATTCAAATTATATTATTTTAAACTTAATTTAAAAAAATCTGGAATGACTGCAAGTTTCAAGGGTAAAGTCATTACCCAAAAATCTGTTTTCACCCAACCTAGCAGCAGCTGTTTTTTTCTGAATTGGTGTCCAGAAGTTATGCAGGATTTGAGCTAATAAAATTCAAGAGAAACGGAGGTACTTGAATTTGGGATGTTTCTGTTGGTGGAAACATGGAATCACCTGCTCTTCAGTACTTAAGCCAAAATAATAGAGATGTTTGGCCTATAGTCAGCTGGATGTTTTCCTCACATATCAGTAACAATCATCCGTGCTGGGATGATTTCATTGATTGGTTCTTTCAACATGCATTTATATTTAAGCCTATAAAGCTGAAAAATACATTCTAAAATGATAAAACTTGTTTTTAATAATTAAGTAGAATTGAGCTGACTCCAAGTGATTTCATGTAGAATTCTATGCAGTTTATTTGGCAACAGTATGGAAATGGTTTGCTACTGCCTTTTCTGGTATGTGTTGCCTTTGGTACTCTCTAATAATTTCTCATCTATGCCTGACCTTACTTTCTTTCCAAGTCCAGACAAAATCAACTTGGTTCTGCCATCTACTAAATACTTTTTCAAAAAATATGCCAAACACTCCATTACTATCTTTTAGAAAGCAGATAGCATCATTTTGAACCTCATAATAAAACACATAATAACTTCTGTGTCTGGTACTTTATAATATATACCTGTGTCATTTTTATTATATATTTTGTTGACTATCAATTATCCTATTTTGTGTTTCTTTTTCAAATGAAAAAGAAATACATTTTATACTTATAAATTTTTTAGAGAAACCAAAAAGGAACAAAATGTTACATGGCATTTCCTACTTTGCAATTAAAGATTACTGTTGTAATACTAATGAATTCTGACTTTTAATATAGCAAAACATGAAAACTTGGTGAAGTCCACTGACTCTCTCATTGCCATATCTTCAAAATTCATTCTCAGTGGACAGATGTTCCAGTGGAACAATTTATAATCGCATTAGGACAACATTAGAACATTTGTTTTTACATAAATGCTATACGACAAAATTCTAATGGAAAATGAAACACATCCTTGTTTATGAATCAAGATTTGAAAATCTCCTTTAGTATATCCACATTAGAATCAAAAACTGCTAAGCAGAGAAACAAATAAGAAGAAATTCTTTCTGTCAAATGTATAAGGCCATTCAGGTTTCATGCTTTGTTTTGATTTGTTGTTAAACTTTTCATTTAGCAACTACCTTGGTTAGTGACCATTTGCAAATATGACAGCAATAAAACACTCATTTTCCAACCAATGCACACATGTAGGACCAAATTTTGCCCTCTTGACAACAAATGCTGACAACAGATGGAGCATTGCTTGTGTAGTTGTATGAGACAACTTAATCTGAATAAGATGGTAACATCCAGTGATCCTTGTGGCATGTCTCAGTCACATATTCTGTTAGCAACCATTCTGCTAAATGACCTGGTTATCGGAATAGAACTTGGTTACTAAATGAGGAATGCATATATGTGCTTGTAATATTTTAAGATGATTTAGGGCATTTTGTAAATTATCCAGAGGATATTTTTATAGGAAAACCAGACTATAAGTGCTTTTTAAAACATAAACACTATTTGAAAGCCATTTATAAGTAATATTTTAATTTACCTGAAAGTTATCTTTCCTAGCAGATGTACTTCGTAACCTGGACATTTCTTGTCGTGGAAGTTCAGGCATTTGTGCACTAGGAACAAATTCATTCATCTTCTGCATATGCTCTTTTTGTTCTCTATAATCAGAAAAGCAAATTATTTGTCTTAGATGGTCTTTTTAAGATATAAACATGAACATTTTTAGTTGTGGAATAAACATTGTGGAATGCGGCCTCCAGAAGACCTTCCAACTTCAGGCCCTATCAGGTAATAAATTAAAAAGAGCAATTCGTAAAAAGTGAACCTGAAATCTTTAAATGTGACTCGCCCCCATAACAGCTTCTAAAAGTATATTATACCACCGATTCAAGAATAGGATAACATGATGTATAGCATTGATATACATCTATATAATTACATAAGTTAAGCAGGAGTAGTTAAACAAAGCAAAACAGACATCTAATATTATTTATTTACTGCATAAATCTTTTAAGATACTGGATCTAAAGATATAATTGACAGGTATGAGATAAAACACTCTTGGAAGAACTATTATTTGGTAGCCTTCCTCAGAATTATCTCAGCTTACTTTTCAAATGTTTTTATGGAGTTTATTGATAGAATTGCATTCATAAAGAAAACCTGTATGAATGATTCTGTAAATTTTCCAGATCTTTTTTCTCTAATGCCCTTCACTTTGAGATTACAAGATAAGATTTTTTCATCATCATTACAATTAAAAAACTATCACTACCAGACTATGTTATTTGAACTATTTTATCATACACTTCTTGTGCTTATATATTTAATGGATAGTCAAATTAAGGCAAAGATTAACTCCTTTTGCTTAAGAGATATAGTATACTATTTCAAGTGGTTATTTCAATGGATTCAAAAGGAAGCTCAACTTTTATAATAAAGTGTCTTTTCATTTAAAGTGATTAAAAGATGTATCACTATATTTTAAAGAGTAATTTGTAAGAGTGATTTATACAAAAAGAAGACTGAGAAAAATATAATTATTCTAAAATAAGACGAGAAAAAAAATCAACTCACCGTATCATCTTTAGTTCTTGGGCAGCCTTCAAGATTATTTCATGTTGCCTTTGACTAAGAACCATTACTCCTCCTAACTGCTCAGAAGCTAAATTTGGTTCTTCTTCCAACAATTCAGATGAGCGTGGTAACATGGGAGGCGGATCCAGACGATTCTCTAAAGATGTAAATCTATCCATTTCATCAGGATACCACCGCTCTGAAAACCTTTCTCTTTCCCAATCTCCTCTGTCAGGAGGTAAATCAGACTGTTCTCTCCATGTGTCATGTCTTTCTGGATATTCACGAATTCTAATCCCCCCAATGTCTCTAGAATCTCTGTTGTAGAAATCTCTCTCTCTCTCTTCTAACCATCTGTCCTCATGATATCTATCTACTGGAGGAAGTGGAGGAAGAGGTGGCAAAGGAGGTAGAGGTGGTATGTCCATATCACAATTCAATGTATCTCTGTCCCCCGATGATCTGATATAATCCCTATCCCAGTCTCTTTCCAATTCACGATCATATACATCCAAGGGTTTTCTGATCCTGCTAAGATCCCTGTCTCCCTCTCTGTCTCTACTCAATGGTCTTTCCCAATCATCCCAAAATGGTTCTCGATCTACCAAAGGAGGTAAAGGAGGAAGAGGGGGAAGTGGGGAAAGAGGGGGTAAGGGATGATGTTGTGGTACCCCCTCATCTCTCTCATATGGATCAAGGGAATCTTCAAACCTCTCGTCTCGATCGTGCCAACATCTATCTCTTTCCCAATCATCTAATCGTCTGTGTTCTAAAGGAGGAATATCTCTGTAGTCAAAAGAATGGCCCTCTTCTCTGCTTTGCTCTTTATAACTCCATGGAGGCCTTGATGGTTCTTCACAAAATGATGGTAAATTTTCAACATTTCCTCCAAATCCTGTATCACGTCTGTGTAGATCCTGCTCCCGATTGCTAGGCCTTCTAATTGGTTCTCTTTCCCGACTATTACCTTGTCTACCTGTGTCCCTCTCTCTATTAGTAGGTTGTCGACCCGGGGCTTTCTCCCTGCTTCCAATTTGCCAGTCCAATCCTCGCTCCTGACTCCTGGGAGGCCTGATTTTACCACTTTCCTGGCTATTTGCTTGGATTCTTTCCCTGCTGCTCATCCGAGGAGCTGGTAACCCTTTTTCCTGGCTGTTTGATTGCCTGCCTAGTTTTCTTTCCTGGTTACCTCCTGGCCTACCCATCCCAGATTCCCAGTTACTTAACTGACCTTCTGGAAGCTTGTCATGGGTTCCTAGCCCGCTGCTTATATCTCTACCAACAACATCCCTTGATTGACCTCTCCCTCTATTTGCTTTTCCCTTTCCTCTTATATCTTCTAATCGGCCCCGTCCTCTGCCTCTAATATCTTCCATTCTATACTGGCCTCTGCCTCTGCCAGCTGGCCCTATTCCCTGGTTATCTCCTGGCTTTATTTGTTCCTTCTCCCTCTTTTCTAGTTTAGATGATTCCTTATTCTGATTATTGTCTGGAGAAACCAGTTTATTTTTTGTAGCATTCATATCTTTATTTCCTTTGACTGATGGTGGTGGTAATATTTTCTTCCCTCCTGTTGTTTGAGGAATTTTAGAAACTGGTATCTGATGCAAACTTGTGGACGTGCAAGAAGTTTTGGATACTTCTGCGTGTAATCCGGAATCTGTGGAACTTGAGTTCTTTATTTCTGACATTGCTTCTATGGTATCCTTCCTGGATGTATTTTGCTGTACATTAGGCAGACCCTTATCTGGCTGAACTGGGCCAGAAACTTTTACATCAGACATAAATTTAGATTTATTGACAGTATCAATAAGTAGTTCTTTATTTTCTCCTTGATGGTTCGGTTGTCCCCGCCACCATGGTCCACTTGCTTGAGAAGAAGACTGCATGTGTGATGTTCCCAAAGGAGCGTAAAATGCTGCTGCTGGCCCTCGAGGGATTGTCCCCTGTTTTCCTGAAGATCCATCTCTGTGCTGATTCTGAAGTCTTGCCCTTGGACCTTCTACACGTTGGCCCTGAAAATGAGCACCTTTTTGCCTTGGAGGCTCAACGCCTCTTCCCCGGGGTCCATCTAATCTGTGGGATTAGACAGAATGTTTTATTCAGTTAATAGCTTTGGTGAAGCCTTTCTGTAAAACAATTCTCCAGGTCATAGAAATAAATATATAATTTAAATTAAGTATTGTATAAAAACAATAGGAGTATTGGATGGTGGGGGAAAATTAACCTTGTTAACTGCTTAGCTCTCCTTTTTCCCATTATTCACTGCAGAAATAGTTTGCTCTACCTTGACATTCTTCCCACTGGTAATATTGGCTTTCTTATGACTTAAATCATAAGAATAAAGTTCCAATTCAGTTTGTTTATTGATTAAAGCAACTATAGTATGTTAAATATAATAGGGCAAACTACAGCAATGAAATAATCAGATAAGATAATATTCTGAGTATCTGATCCCAATCTGATCATGGTAGGAAGTTCTCAGTTGAATGGCTTTAGCCAGCTATAAGCCTGGTAGTCTTTTTTTTTTTTTTACTACCTATGTGTTTTTATCTTGGAGAAGGTAATATAGGCTATTGATGGGCCCTGATGAGCTATCAATGACTTTTAAAGCTGTGCTGTGGTTAAAGCATATAGTTGGCAGTCAAAGAAGACATAAGTAATGTCCTCTCTCATGTATATTTTCTCTAAATAAGGTACTTGATGATGCTACCCTGTGTTTTATCATACAATCCAGAAACTCAAATCTTGCTCTGATTAGGACTGCTCTGTGTCAGGCCCATAATTTGATGTATTTTTCTAATTGAAAAGGGATTTTTTCCTCAGCCAGCCAGTATTTGATATTAACAACTGTCTCTATGTCAATTTGAGCACTAAAGTATACTGGGAAATAGGCATATTTCATTGTTTCTTAGATAAAGGTTTTTAAATAATTTTCATTTGGAATTCCAAATTGATTTTTCATAGAACATTTCCCCTCCTTGTCATAATGTTAATCTAATAATATATTATCTATATCTATATCATATCTATATCGTATATGATTTACCCCGCACCTGATAGAGGAGATAAGATAAAAATGTATTAAAGAGAACATTTGTGGCACAAGAATGAAATGATCACTCCAGGGATTTAATATTTGAATAAATATTTGTAAAAACATTACTTTATGCATTAGTTATTCTATCAGATAACATGGCAAAATACTTAAAGACATCAAATTTAAACACAAACATAACTTGTACAAACCTCTTTAATGTAATGAAACCAGAAAATGCTTGAAATGACTGCATAGTATTTCTGATTATCAAATGCTTCTGGCCACTAATTTAAATAAGAGGGGACTTAGTACAAATATTGCTGGAAGTTGTTTCTGAGGCAGGCTTTATATCTGGTTTGCTAGTATTCCAACTGCAAGATGCTTTGGAGCATCTGATATAATACATCAGCTTCAGTTCTACAGTTAGCATTGTGAATTTATGTACTCTTCTATGCAGGTAATTCTACAACAGTTTGTTTAGTGACTGTTCAAAGTTACATCATTGAAAAAATGACTTATCACCATTTTACACATTTACTACTAATGCTGCATTCCCAAGGTCATGTGATCAAAATTCAGATGCTTGACAACTGACATATGACGGTTGCAGTGTCCGGGGGTCATGTGATCATATTTGTGACCTCTGGACAAGCAAAGTTAATGGGGAAGCCAGATTTACTTTACAAAGCAGTGATTCACTTAACAATGGTAACAAAAAAATTGTAAAGTGGGGCAAACTTCACTTAACAAATGTCTGATTTAGCAACAGAAATTGAGTTTGTAAATTGAGGAATACCTGAATACCCTAAGTGTAAATATGGGCTATCTGGCTGTATAGTTTCTGTTTTTCTTCTGAATTGTTTGGGATTCTTTCTTCTGGATTGTTTATGAAATCATTTTGGCTACAAAAATGTTGACAACTTTTTGAGATTACTGACTGTTGCTTCAATCCCATGCACACAGACCAGATCCTCAGCTTTGCAAGCAACCACCAGTGGTGGACTTCAAATAATTTAACAACCAGTTCTCTGCCCAGCAGCTGGGTGGGCATGACTTAGTTGGCCTCCTGCACCATCCTGGGAGTGAAAATGGGCTGTGGAGGGACTGTTTTCCACCTCCCTGGGCTCCACATGCCTCCTGCACTTACCTGGGATCCAAAATGGGCCATGTGGGGATGTTGGGAGGGGCAGGGGCAGCCTGTCATTGGAACTACTAGTTCGCTGAACCAGATGTAAAATAAATATCTGGTTCACTTGAACCGGCCCAAACCGGCTGAAGCCCACCCTTGCAACCGCCTCACCACGCACAACAGCAGCTGTGTCCAGACCTTCTTCAGAAGGGCGATACTCTGTAATACTACAACACTAAGAGAAGCAGAAGAGAAACAGCTGCTTGATGTCTTTCTCCATAATGGCTATCTAAAAAACTTCATATTCCAACACACAGCACCCAAACCACAACACACTACACAGCTAACATGCATGCAAAAGCTAATCTTACCATACACAAAAGGGGTGTCGGAAATGACAGCCAGAATCCTCCAACACCTAGGAATAGCAATAGCCCTCAAACCCACAGCCACACTCTGCCAGGAATTATCCAGAACCAAAGACAAGATACAGAAAGATGAAAGATGCAACCAATTCTACTGAGACAAGCATCACATCAATTAAAAAACAGGATTCCCGCTAACAGTCAAACATCACACAATCTGAAATCCTTAATCTGTTCCCACATTGACACCAAACAGAACCAGTTTGATTGGAGTGATACAAAAATCATTGGCCACGCTACCACCCACCACATTTGTGAGTTCATCAATGCCTGGCACTCCATAAGCAATTCCATCAACAGACACATTGACCTACAGGCAGTCTATGAACCCCACAGAATCCAAATAAACCGTACACTCAACCAGAGATAGCATTGACCCTCAACTAACCCACACAATTCCTCTCTACCAGTTCACTTCTCAATGACCCTGATCTGATGTAACCTCCCTATCACAAGACCCATCACAAGACTCTCACTGATGGGGACTTCCGATTTTGAGTTTCTTCGGTGACAGACCGAAACTCGTCTCTCTGAGGCTTCGATCCGTGCTCGCCACTGGAGCGCCCCGAGCTGGCTGGTTTTGGGGCTAAGCCACCCCGTACAGGTGGCGAAGAAGGGGGAGACTGCCTGCAGGGTTGAGGAGAGCCACATCTCTCCTCCCCAGCTGGCCATTACTCCCTTTCCCGAAGGCGGTTGCAACGGTGGTCAAAAATGGCCACTACAAAGAAGGACTCGACCAGAAAAGAATGTGCAGGAGGAAGATAAGAAGAGAAAGTTTTGGTTGATCGGGTCAAACAGCAAAAACAACAAATAAGGTACCCTGGAATTTAAACTTAACAACATTGTTCCCAAAGAAGATCTTGAAGCTGTGAAGGAGAGAGAGAAGGGAAAGGATTAGGTTTTTTCTTCCCTTCCTTATAGCTAAGACACTTAAGCAAGAAATTGGAAAAAAAAATCCACTTTGACATTAATAGGCATCTAAGCTGGAAATAAAGTCAAAGGGATAGTAAAGATTTCTGGACATTTAAAAGTTTTTAAAAGCTGGAAAGGAGAAAAAAAGAATACAAGGGCAGGATCTGGAAAAATGGAGCAGACTGCCTGGAATTAAGGAATGGAACTGCAATTAAAAGGAACTCACAGTGAAATTTTGATAAGATTCCTCAAAGATACATTTTAATGGAAACTTGGTAACAAAATAATAGAACCCCAGGAAGATAAAGTGGAAAAAAGAAGTAAATAGTAACAGCCTTGGATCATTGGATTACTTGGTGATTTTTGGTCTTTGCAACTAGATGACTAAAATTAACTGGGTGGTTGTTTAAAAGTTTTTAAAATGGTATCACTCTTAGAAGAACTGAAAACGGAACTTAAAAAATGGAAAGAAGATGCACAAGGGAGTAGTTCTTTTGGCTTTGTGTTTCAATTTTTAGAAATGGAGATTTGGAACTATGAGAAGCAACAAGAAACGTTTGCAGAACAAGAAGACTGGGACAAAGAAGAAGCTATCTTTAATGATCAAATAATTTTAAGTGGGGGGGGGAAGAAAATGGGGGAAAGAGAGTGAAAGGTTTAAGACAAGAAAAAACAATCAAAAAGAAGAAGGACAATTTGAAAGATAAGGATAATATTAAAAAGTAACAGAAGAGGGGATTACAGATGAGAGAGTTAGAAGTAGAGAGACGAGGGGGCCAAAAGGGGAGGGAGAAGAAGGGGGGAAGAAAGCAAGGAAAAGAAATCGTAAAAGACAGAAACAAGAAATGGAGATACAGGGAAAAGATATAAGGATTGTAACCATAAGCTTGTTTAGAGATAATGGGTGAAAATGTAATTGTAAAAGGGATTCTGCTAAGGTACATAAGATAGCATTGTTATATTACAATAGAAATAATTTTAGAAAATATGATGATGGATAAAATATTTATTGTAATGTAGTGGGATGTTTGTTCATAAATAAATGAATTAAAGTGATTAAAATTTAATTCATTTAATTAAATTTAATATAATTAATTTAATGAATTAACAAAAATGAATTAAAAGGGAACATTTTTAATTATTAGTAATGATTTATAAAAATATAAGTAAGAAATATAGGAAAAAAAGAATTAATCATGGAAAGTTTATAAGTGTTCCCAAGGAAGTGTGATATTTAATTGAAAAGAAATGTTAAAGATGTTAAGATTTTAATGCATATTAATGATAGAATTGAATTGGAATGGAATGTGTGTTTATTTACATATGTATATAGTTTTTTTCTTTTTAAGAATATAGTGTCTATTTTAAGAATGTACCAAGCAGAATCCGATTGGAAGTTATGTATTATATTGAATACTATAATCTTAAAGCTATACATTGAAGCTTAAATAAGAGTTTGAATGGACAAAATTAAAGGATATAAAGGTGTCATACTCTAATTGGTAACAACAGGGAAAAATCTGCTTAATAAGAAAAGATAATATGAAATTGTAACAGGACAGACAAAAGCATAAATATAATGATTTGAATTGTGATGAGATAATCAAAACAAAATTGAGAAAACTAAAAGAGGGGAAAAACGATGTAGAAAATATAAAATGGTAATAAGACATGGAATAGAATATAAAAATGAGCATGAAATTGAGTTTGTGTCTGTATGAAGAAGTGATAACCTGGGACCATGCTATTTTCAAAAAAGATGTTTTATCTGTATTTTGTTTTTTGTGAAAACCCAAATAAAATTTTCAAAAAAAAAAAAAGACTCTCACCGATGACACATTCCTGACATACCAGACCCATCACAAGACCCTCACTTGAGGCACCCACACCTGAAGCCCTTATAAACATCCCCTAAACTCCATTGAAGATGTTAGCTAGCCTGGTAAGAAATCTTCAGAAAGCAACCCACAAGCTTGGAGAATGAACCTCCACCCTCATTACTCCTGACCTCGTAACCCTGTTTCAAGAAGCATCCTTTATTATTAGAAGTAAACAGAGTATCTGAAAGAATAGTTTCCTAAATTATTTAGGGATGTCTAAGGTGTATATATGTAAAGCATAATTTGGCAAGGTGGGAATGTGGCAGTGAATATTTATTAATCAAATGTAATTAGCAGCTCATCTCATGAGAAGTGACTTGGGGGGATGTACAATAGTTAATATTATCAGATCAGTCAATCTGATTATCAGATAAGCATATTCTTATCTCTATAAGCATATTATATCTCTAAATGTATATAATATAGGATCTGTCAAGTAAAAATAAAACAAAAATAATACCTACCTTGGCCCCTTGGGACCTTCATAGCATGGTGCCCTGGGGGGATCAGGAAACCCAGATGGCCTCAGTGATCTGTTCTGATAAGCAGTTGTGGTAGTGATAGTAGTGGTGGACGCAGATGATGAAGCTATTGCAGATTCTGAATTCACTTTTATGGTAGCATGGTCAGATGAGACTGACCCAAATGCCATTGCCTGTTTGCCCAGAGGAACATAAGAATCACCTTGGTCTGAAGAGCTAGCAGATGCTGTCACACTTGAATAAGGCAAAGTGGCTGATGTATCAGTGTAAGAAAAAGAACCAGGGGAAGGGGTAGGAAGAAGGGCTGGCCTGTTGGTTTCAGTAACTTGGGTAGCTGCATTTGAATCATTAACCTTAAATGAAAAAGCAGAAGCAGAAGTAGGAGTAGGAAGCAAAGCTGGTCTAGTTGTTTCAGTTGTCTGCAGGATGACAGATGAATCATTATTTTTAAAAGGAAAGGAACTATGGGTAGGGGTAGGAAGCAGAGCTGGTCTGGTTGTCTCCATGGTCTGGGAGGTAGCAGGAGATTCAGTTGCTTTGAAAGTAAATGTAGTAGTAGTAGTAGGGGTAGGAAGAAGACATGGTCTAGCGATTTCTGTGTTTTGAGAAGTGGCAGCTGATTCTGTAACTTTAAATGTAAAAGAGGTAGGCGCAGAAAACAATGTTGGCCTTGCCTCCGTGCTCTGGGAAGAAGTAGAAGAATCTTCTGTGTTGGGTGTGAAAGAACCAGATGAAGGGGTAGGGAGAAGAGCTGGCCTGACCCCTTCTGTCACCTGAGAACTGGAAAGTAATTCACTGACTTTAAAAGAAAAAGAATTAGGAGTAGGAAATATGGTTGGTCTTGTTTCTATGGTTTGAGTGCTCTTAGGTCCAGATTCTTTTGAAACAGTCATGTCAGATGCTGCTGAGCCAGCAGAAAATCCAGGAGTTGATGGAGGAAGTATAGCTGCAGGTAAAACAGGCATGCTACTTTGCACTGTTTGAGAATATGGAGAAAATGGAAACGTGCTCCCAGGACACTGAGTATTCAGGTTTTGAAAAGACTTCACCTTCTCCTGAAGGTGAGTGTAAGTGGCTTTCATTTGCCCCTGCCACACTTTCCACTGTTTCTCACACTCATGAAGCTGGTCTTTGTGAGGATAGGTATGAAGTTGATCCTGCCACTGCTGAAACTCACGTTCCCATTCTTTGTAAAGTGGCTGGAATTGTTTATTCTGAGTCTCATAATGCTGTAGCTGCACCTCTGTTGTTGCTGACTGTCAGGAAAAGAAAAATAATGAAGATACTGTGTGTTTGGATTTTTTTAAAGTCCATGATCTGTTCTCACAGTTATCCTAATGTATCAGCATATCATTTTAAACTTAAATAAAATTTCATACTTTCTACAATTTCATTGTTTTAAACAACAACTTATTACTATTTTCTAGTAAAAAGTGTTTTAGTTTCCTTTTCTTAGGAAGTGGTTCTTAGGAATTAATATCAGTTGTGTTACTTCTAAGATCGATGTATAATTTATAGAATAAGAACAAAAACATTAACATTTCACTGTTAGACAAATATGTTGTCAGCATTCTCTAACTTAACAAGTACTAAAATTCAATTCCCATAAATTTCAGTAGGAAATAACCATATTGATGTGGGATTATGTGAACTGAGATCCAAGATAGCTGAGGGGTGACATATTGTGTGTACCTAGATACAGGGAAAAAAAACTATGAAGAATAAATAAAACAATAAATAACTATTAAGCTGTATTTCATAATTAAAATATGGCAGCAATTTCACTCAAGAACCAATTTGATATAGTGATTGAACTGGAAACTGACTGTGAGTACTGCCTTAGGTACGAGGCCAAATGGGTGGTCTTGGGCCAGTCACTCTCTCTCAGCTTTAAAAGGCAGGAAATGGCACTTCTGAAATCTTATCAAAAAAACTGCCAAAACTTTTCAGGTAGTAGCCAGGAATCAACACTAACTCCAAAGGACAAAACAAAAACCAATAACAATTTTACTTATTTGTAAATAAGTAAATTATATTGTTTTAAACAACTTACTGACAAATGTAATGGCTGCTGTATAATCTGTTGATAGCGTTGTAAAATTTGTTGCAACTGTGAATGTTTTTGCATTATTCTTTGATACTGGAAACCCACTCTTTGTTGTGGATGTTGCTGCCATTGTGTTGCTGCTGCCTGTAGCTGCTGTAATCTCAAGCTTTCTTCAGGATCTTCTGGAGCTTCAATGTTTAGCTAGAGTAGAAGGAATCAGTCATACTATTTTTTCAATCCGTGTTTAGAATTCCAAAGAAAAACAAATATTAAAAACATTTTTAAAAATCAAAGAAAGACTAATGTTACATCCTAGGCGTCATCCACAAATGTATCATTTCGCTGTTGCTTAAATTAGGTCATTTCCAGTAATATGTAATGTTTCATGGTGAGAACAGAAATGATGGGGAACGATGCAAAGATAGGCCTTTCTCTTGCTTTGGGAGAGGGAGTTTTGGGAGGCTTAATATTTGTTTTAAAACTCTGTTGAGACTAGTATAGGACTCATACTTTTCTGTTCAATGTTTCAAACTTATAAAAAATGTTACCATAAATCTCAGCAACAGGGAAAGCTGGGCATTAATCAGGGCAAGCTGAAGGGAGCCCAAAGAAGAAGACTGGAACTGCCAGTTGCCCACTCTTGTTGCAACTTTTGACACCCCCCCCCCCAAAGCATTTACTAACCATTCTTCCATTAATAAAAATACATTTAAATATCTGAAATCAATAAAAGAGGGAAATCTTTATCAGTGAACACTTATGTATAATGACACTTCTGTGAATAGCATACCTTAAGTTCAACAGATGACAAAGGAGGCTCTTCATCTTTTGGATGTGGTAACTTGGGAGCATAATTCAAATTGGGTTCAGAAAGGCCACTAGAAACAGATGTTTCTCTTTCTTCTTTTCTCTGTTCAGGTGTATCATCCACAACAGGTGGCTGTTGCTGTCCCAATGCATGTGCTTTTGCCCTTTGCTGAAGAGTAAGTAGATGCTGTTGATACCAATATTGCTGCTGTTCCTACAATAAGTGGAAGTATTTCAGTTTCACAGAGAAACAGAATATCCTAGAATCTGAAGAAAGCTATGGTATTTATTGTAAAACAGCCAGAAGACATGAGTTCTAGTCCTGACTTAGGCACAAATCCAGTTGGGTGACCTTGAGCCAGTCAATCACTCTCTGGGAAGAAGGCCGCGTCATCTTTGCTTCCAAACATCTTGCCAAGAAAACAGCAGGGACTACTACAGACAGTTACAGAAGGTCAACACTGACTTGAAGCATTAAAAAGTCAGCCCCCCACATCTAAAGTTGCACTGTGAAATTTGTTTTATTTATTTAGCATATTTATGTAGCTAGACTACAAACACATGATTCTGGGAGATGTACAACACAACCATTAAAACAACTCCATAATATACTTACAGCAACAAAAAAAATAAACAGATATCACTTATCTCATATAGCTACCTTTCAGTATCAAGGCTGGTGAAAAAAAATGCTTTAAAGCAGGGGTCCCCAACCCCTGGCCCAATACTGGACTGTGGCCTATTCAGAATTCAGCCTATAATTGGCTGGCCAGAGTGCGCATACATGCACAGCTCAACTTGTGTGAGCCATGGGTCGGCAGGCACTCACATGCATGCATGTTGGCCTGCCACTCGTGTAAATCATGTTACATTTGTGCATGCTGGCCCACCACTGATGCAAGGCTGTGTGCACACCTGCCCACCATTCAAGCAGCCCAGTCCTCCCTTCCAGTGGGGCCAACAAGCCACAAAGTTTGTTTGTTGGGGTTGTTTTAAAGATATTCCGTAAGGCTAACAAACATAGCCTTCCGGAAGGCTAACAAACTCCTCCTCACCTCAGGAGCAATGAGGTTACAGACAGTGAAAAAGGCATGCCACCTGGGTCCCTCCACATGGAAAGTTTCTTGGAAAACCAAAGGGTACCCTGGAACTAGTGCACAGAGAGGGGCTGTATAGAAGCAATGTACAGTAGTTCAAGACTTTCATCTTGTTCTATGCTGCAACTGAGGCCTTGGCTGAACTGCCCACCAGATTCTTTTTCAGCACTGTGGTAACAAGTGATAGGTAAGCATGGATTGCCTGTAGAGTTATACTAATAAAATTGTGCAAGTCTGAAAGCACCTTTCTTTCCCTGCCTCATTTTTTCTTAAATCCCAAAAAACTAGGAACCCGGGCCCCCTTATGATCCATTTGCCCTTCCCACATTCCTGCTGTGGGCTAAGCTTCCTTTTATCTGACTGTTCCCTTGACTGAGTCTTTTCTCCTTGTCTCCCAAATTCATCCCTATAAATTATTGGGGAGTTTAAGCAAGGCAGTGGCTAAGCAACATGGACACATGCTGTTTTGCTTAACAATGATTTCACTTAGTGACAGAAATTCTGGTTCCAATTAGGGTCAATAAATGAGGACTAGCTGTGTACATTTTCCTCAGCTATTAACAACATGACTTTGTTCTCATAAAGCAGCTAAACAGAATGATTTCTAAGAATCAATTTCTTTCTGCACAATCTCTTATTTGATTCTTATGTCTACTTCACAATTTTTACAGTATAAAATACTGTAAAGTATAAATAAAATAGCTTTTTTCAATGCATTTATTTGATTTATAAACAAAGCTGTAAGGATGTCCTTTTATTAGAAGAAAATTTAGGCAAGTGAATAAAACACAGTACACTAAAACAAAAAAGCATTTAAAATAACAATGAGCCCAAATGAAATTCATAACATTTTTCCAGCAAACCTTCATGCCAGCTCCATCAACATTCTAGCCCCAGTGTCTTATTTTCACTGGGAAAGTCAGATTGCCACTTGTTTCCTAAAAGCCAACAGATTTGGGGTTAATCTATATTTCTGTGGAGGAGCTGTTCCATAAGATGGATACCATAACATAAAATCTACAGTTCTGAGGCTCCATCAAGTGGTATTGCTCCATTGAGGGGATCCAGAGCCTATTTATTCTGTCAAGAGATAATAGGATGGATAAAAACATTGGGGATAGGCAGTCCCACAAGTAACCCGGTCCCATGCCATGTCGGATTTTAAAAGTGACACCAATATCTTGTATTGTTTCCAAAACCTACACACTAACAATGTTACATGGGCATATCATTACTACCTGTCCAGCATTCTGGACCAACTTAGCTTTCAAATGTTCTTCAAGATAGCCTTATTGAGACTGCATTGCAATAGTCCAATTGGGAGGTGATTAAGGCATGAGTGCATTAATGAATGTGAGCGAGGCCTCTTAATCTACATAAATGAACTTATTCTTAACACTGGTACACCACAGGGTTTTGTGTTGACTCCTTTACTCTATACTCTTTATGTGCATGACTGCATTCCCACTCATGCTAGTAACACTATTACTAAATTTTCACAATACAACAGTGGTGGGACTTATCTCCGGGTGGATGAGTCTGCCTACCGAGATGAGGTAGACTCATTGCTTTCGTGGTGTAGAGACAAAAACTTGGTCCTCAACACCAATTCGACCAAAGAGCTTACAGTGGACTATAGAAAGAACAGATTAGACATCCAGCCCTTGCTTATCAGTGGAGACTGATTGGAGCAAGGGGCCAGTTTTACATTTCTGGGTGTTACCATAAAAGAGGACCTGACATAGGACACTCACATTGCAGCATTGGTCAAAAGGACCCATTATACTGCCTGAGTTATAATTATAATTATAATTATACTGCCTGAGTCTTCTTAGGAAACAACTGAATGAAAAACCATTGGTGACCTTCTACCGCTGAACCATAGAGTATTTTAACTTACTGCACCTCTGTATGGTTTGTCAATTGTATAGTGACAAATAGGACAGCATTCCAGAGGGTTAATATCATTGCCCAGAGGATCATTAGTTGCCCTCTCCCCACATCTTTGGAAAAGCTTTATAGCTCCCGCTGCCTTAAGAAAGTTCAAAACATTCTCAAAGATCCATCTCATCCTGGGCACCCTTTTTTTGAACTATTAACATCTGGTAGACAGTACAGGATAATAAAAACAAGGACAAATAGGCTGAAAAACAGCTTCTATCCCAGGGCAATAACTATACTGAATTCTACTGTATAGTGCCATGATGGCGAATCTATGCCATGCGTGCTGGATGTGCCACCTGTTGCTCTTCTGGGTTCTGGTGTATGCATGCACGCCAGCCAGCTGGTCTTCTGGGAGCACTGGAAACTGGAAGAGCAGCTCTAGGGTGTGCATGCACGCACCAGCCAGCTGTGTGTTAGAAACAGGAAGACCAGGTAGCTGGCATGTATGTGCGTGCCGGTTTCCAGCACTCCCGCGTGTGTGCATCAGGGAGCTACTCTTCTAGTTTCCGGTGTGCGTATACCCGTTTCAGCACTCAGTGCCGAAAAAGTTCACCACCACTGGTATAATGCAATATTTATGCAATATCAGGTTTTCAATTCAATTGTATAGAATGTGAAGGATGTGTGTTTGTGTTTTATTTTTATGTTATAATGTACACTGAAGATGGCATTTAATTTCACTGTATGAGGTGCAATGACAATAAAGTAAATTAAACTACAGAGCAAACTGATATTTGTACAAAGGCCCTCCTGGCCACAGCTACCACCTCTCATCATGATGGAACCAATAATTAGGAGTGTCATCCCAGCCAGAGTTAAAGATGGCAAACCACTAGACACAGGGGACCCTAAAACCCACAGCCCGCCATTTTTGTCAGCTGATTCTTCCACATCTAGGAACATTTAGCCTCCAGGGACTAGGAAAAGAAGAAGGAAGGAGTATTAGACATGTTTGCTGCCTTGAGATATTTATAAACGCTGAGAGAAAGTCAGTGCTCACAGCCCACAGATGAGTGGCGGTGGGTTATGGTGCCTGGAAGTCCAGCCGCCCTAGCACTCAGGTTCTCCACCATTCCGTCCTCTTGCTGGTGTGCAGCTACTTTGCTTCATCTCTCCCCACCCCGTATGGTGAGCCCTGGATTGGGGCTCGACAAATAATAAAGGCAGGATAAAAATAAAGTCTGAAAATAAAAAAGTATTCATTGTACAAGAACCCTCCCCTCCCCAAACACAGCACAGCTATCATTATTATAGGTTATTCCAAAATTGAGGCCATGCTATTGAAAGAGTCTGGTAACTACTGAGCAAACAGTATATCCAAAAGAAGAGAATATACGTACCTCAGGTTTGAGTCCTTGGTGGTTTTTGAACTTGGTTTTTTCTTGGAGATGTTTTATCAGTGCCCTAATTGTACCATCAAAGCAACGATCAGTGACATCAGAGCACCGTAATAGATTAGTGCTACTAGAGTAATGAAATGTTTGCAAGTAAAACAACCAAGGACTCCACAAATAGCATATGAAAGTTTGGCCTTTGTGGAACCTCACTTCAGCATTTAATGCCTTCCTCCCCATTTATAATAAAAGCCACTGTAACATTTTCTCCTACAGCTATATGTACGCATATCTCACAGTTAGAGCATTTAATTAATTAAGGAAAAAGCTTTTGTAGTTCAGAGACAAATTGCAATGGTTACCTCATCCTTACCTGGGGGGTCATTGTGGATAGATCTGCACCTGAGCTGCTTTGCTGTTGTTGCTCACACTCTTTCTCTGGGCCACCGCTCAGTCTTAATTCTGGTGGTTCGGAAGCACCTTGAGTCATCTGGGATGAAGGGAAGTGGGAGTCGGGCTGGGAGGCTGATGTTGCAATGGGCTGGCCCAGCTGGGAGGCCGACTGGAAGTTGGTTTGATAAGTTTTGGGCTGGTTTGGGTAAGGCTGAGAAACAGCTGAAGGCGGGGGCTCTGAAAATGTCTTGGGAACTGCCTGAGACAAGGGCAGATGGGGCTGGTAAGCCTGCGGGGGTGGGATCTGACTCTGCGTTGGCAGAGACTGAGGCGGGGGTACATAGGGATCAACTTCTAACTGGGGCATTAAAGTCTGGGAAGGCGATTGCGGGGGTGAAGACAGATCCATGTCCATATCCATGCCCATATCCATGCGGGGACTGGCCGAAGGAACCAGGGGCTCCCACTCCTTGCGGGGCTGCGATGTCTCGGCAACCTCATCTGTAGAGGAAGGCGGCGGCAACGGGGGATTTCGGAACTGGGATTCCCGAGGCAAAGGGGGAGGAAGGGGATCGCGGTGTTTGAATTGTTTCTGGTAGCTCCGCGCGGGCGGCGGTCCGGCGGGTACCGGCGGCTGCCAGGAAGTATTGGTGACAGAGGGCAGAGGAGGGGGCATACTCGGGGGAGGCATGCCGGGCGGAGGGGGCCCCCCTAACAACACCGATTGCAATTGCTTCTGGTGCATCTGCTGGAGCTGCTGCAGCTGGACCAGGTGCTGTTCCTGGAGACTCAGAAATCCCCCAGTCCCGGCAGCGGTGGTAGTCACCGAACTGGCCGCGTAACTGCCTAAAACGGGCGGCGGGGCTACCGGGATCTGAGGCGGCGGCGGCATGGTGGTAGGCATCACGCCCGGCAAAGGCGGCGGCGGCAACAGCATTGTAGGGGGCGGAGGATAAGGCCCGGGGGTTGCCCCATACAAACCCCACGTCGGGAACATGGAGCTGAGAAACGGGTCTCCGAGGGCGTCGGCTGGACAAAACGCGGGCCTCGTAGGCCGCAGTAGCGACGGAGGTGCGTGCGCTCTTCTGCGCCTGCGTACCAAAATGCCGAACGCGCTCTGGTCATAGAGATGCAACTTCCTTTAAACGAGAGCGTCCCCGGCTCAGCACTAAGCTAAGGGAATGATGATACAGGTACGTCATTGGTGCTCGCGGCTGATTTCCGTTCAAAAGCATAGAGGGGTTCTATATCAAAAGAAACTGAGTAACTTTATTTAATAATAATGATGATGATGATGATGATGATGATGATGATGATGATGATGATGAT